>CM037783.1:42786446-42836446 GCA_021229015.1 Solen grandis | reverse complement strand
GGCTTGACATTATGCATAGTTTTAATGTCTAACTCTTGCTGGTATGTTCAGCCTATGTACCACGTAGCGGTTGATAATTGTCGTTTTCCGTCGCTACGACAGTATTTCAGTCATGTTAGTGACGTCGAGCTAATTATAGATAGGGGAAGAACACAAGTGAACCACCGACCTACCGCAAGCCAACTGGAAGGATCCCTCACATGAAAATTCCGAGTGAACCTGCTATAACACGAACATAACGGTCGTTAGTTCTCGCAAGGGTTGGGGTACAAAGTATATAGATATCACGTGATCGAACAATGACAAAAGTAAAGCCTTAACAGTTTCAACACATAAAACACGTTTCCAACTACTGTAACTGTGACTTTCCGAAAAGGATATTTTTTCTCGAATATCTTTTTTTTTCCGGTTTTCCGAAGAGTATTTTTTCCGGGTTTTTCGAAAAGCGATGTCTTTAGCTTAGTTACTTTTAATGCGACCAAAAATACAATTACATCTTCTTGATATTCGCGTTTACCCAGGATTTCGCTTTCTCTTTCGAAAAAAAAAATCGCAATTTTACTATATGTTTTAAGATATATCTAATTAATTTACGGTTTTATGTTTCAGATTACAATGCCGCCGAGGAAAACGAAAGAGGTAAGAATTTATGATATTATTAACCAGTAGAAAAAATGATAAATATATAAGTTAATAGTTTTGAATAAACAACTGCTTCAGTAAATGATAAACAAGCAAGTGCTGATGTCTTGTTTGCATTATTCTGAGTATCACATCTTAATTATAGCTAGAAGACTAGTTGCTTTCAAATTGTTTAAATACCAAGTACAAACCCACAAATCATTTGTATTTAGTATAAATGAGAACTATTTTTCATTGTGAAACTATTATTTTGAATAATTGGGTAAGTGAAACCACTAAATTAATTAGTTTATTTCATAAAAGCAATATGCAAATGTTCTTATATAGTGCATACCCGCCTACCCTGGCGGTCATTTAAAAGATTATGTAATATTAAGGTACGTCCTTTAGTTGATCGAAATGATTTATATTTTGTAATTACGAACAAGTGAATCGAATTTAAATTGCGTTGAAATGAAACTAATTTTGATTAGGGAAAGAGTTTGTGGCTAAAATAATAATTTATATCAGTACTAGTTATTTGTGTTAAGGTGTTTAAACTGTGCTTCCGGCAAGGTTGTGAATCGGATTGTTTATTTCCATAATTTTTGTGTGGCATAAATATAGTAGGCGTGTTTTACTAATTATGTGTTGTTTTTTCGAATTGTTGCTCATGGGTGTTTAAAATTTCTGTTACTCGGTTTTCGTGAAATTCAGCATATTATTTCGGTTCTTCCAAAATCTTAATTATATAGAATAAACCAGCACCATATAAAATTGGTTTATTCGGTATGTACAAAGTGTTTGAAAACAATCCGTTCTATGGTTGAAATAATATATGATGATACCTACGACAAGCGCCTTTTGTAAGCAATTAATATATTCGATTAATTAGTAAATATTTTATTACACAATATTTAGTTTCATATAATCATTATTTGGATATACATGTTATTATCTAGGGATTGATGAGTGAACTATAACAACAACAAACAAACAAACAAACAAACATACAAACAAACAAATATCTGTCTATCTCAATTGTTCTGATGATTATTTATTGTCAGTAATCTGTCATATCGGCGACATGTAAGTCGCCGATGTCGATAAGATAAGCTATGTCGTTTCCGTGATTATTGATATTGATATTTTATTCCTTTGATGCATGGAATTTATTGAAAACATAATGCAAACATTCAGAACAGAGTAAGGCACAAAACTACATTCGCAAAATGTACAATCATAAATTTGTATCTAGAAGTGAACAAAATGGCACCTTATGAACGATTTTAACTACATTGTATTGTTATATTAGCCGAATATTAATCAGAAAGTTATCGATTAAATCAGAACCGATTGTGCCGATACGTCTGCTTTCGTTTTCCTATCACTAGTTCTGATCCGTTGTTCAAGGATGAATTGAAGTATATGCACGGGTACTAAAGTGTTGCTCTCAAGCTCTGTTTGTTCCTAGTATAACAATTCGATTCAATGTTGATTCGGGTAGGACAATCGATTTGGAGCCTTATATGGCGCTGAAGATCTGAAGAATTAATATATCTTGGATACAGATGAGTTAAACACGCTCTTTGTCGTAGTCTCCACATGACTGAAATACTGTCGATTAGACGTTAAACTCAATTAAAACGAACAGACAAACACACTATGTTGTTTTGTTTTCCAGTGTGTCGTGTTTACATGGACAACATGGCACTAGACGGAGAACTGAATTCTAAAGTGTTTCCCTTAGCCGACACCTCGCGTCGTGGATACCCTATAGAGGACCCTGTCGATTGCACGTGGGAGATGCTCGCCGAAAGGGGATCAAGGGTAGGTTTTTTTAATTATGATATTAAAGTAAATGTATGTATATTTTGCATTTTAGTAAATTATTGTATAATGATTTGATATGTAGCACCCATTCTTGCTGATCAGCGTATAAGTGAACTTAAAGGATTGAACTGCAGTGTGCCATGATTATGTGATTAGGTGTGGTACGATATGATACTTGTCTCACTAAGGCAGCAATAACACAAAATCTCAACCGGTCCTGGAGGCCCCGGAATCGGGAGGTCTTGGTTCGATACCCGGTCGCGACATACCAAAGTCATATAAAATGGTACAGGTGTAGCTCTCTTACTTAGGACTCAACATATAAGGGTAGTTCAAGAACTGGTTGGTCAGGTGTCAGGATAATGTGACTAGGTGTGATATCATGTCACGTGTATACGGCGTGATACTGCAGTGTGGCAGCACAAGATCTGTCTCAAGTAGCCCAAATTCTCGAAATGACTGAAATATTGTCGGTGGAACGTTTAACCAAGACAAAAAAAAATCTCAAAATGGCCGAAACACTGTTCGTAACACATGCAAATCAAGCAAAAAATAAAATATAAAAAAAAAAAAAAAAATTGTCCAGGCATACAAAGTATGCTTGCGTACAATTAAAACACTTCGGTCTGATGATAGTTCGTATTTATGATACCCTCGATATGAAATTCAGAAATTCTGTTTGTAAAACGATATAAACATAAAATATTTAATACCTTCAGCTGGTGATTTTCAAAATTAATACAAAATTAAAGAGTGGCAATACCACGTGTTTGTGAATGGTATTTAATTAAATCTATTATCTGGGTATGATGTGATTTGAAGAAAGATTTATAGAATTAATTTACCGTTACAATAATTATTTATTATTCTGCCTATATTCCCGGCATGTTGGCTATTATGCATAATGGCATTTACAGCGAATAAATGTTCTCATAAATTGGAACATTGTTTAATTTAAATAATGAATAAAACGCTTTAAAATTATGAATATGCAATCAGGTATAAAAATTGTGTTTGTGGATTTGAACGAAATGTTCAAAACTCGGGCGATAACTCTGCAGATTCCTGTTAACACCCATTTTCATCGCCCCGGGTAACGATGTTTCGAAAGCCGCAAATACTGGATATTTAAAAAAATATTTAAATCTTTACAGATATTACTGAGTGACATCAAGTTACACATGATACGTGAGGATCAGTGTCAAAGGAACAGGATCGAGATATATGACCGGTCTAGCTCCGAGGAGGATCGCACCGGGGTCTACTGCGGTGGGGCCGTGCCGGACTACATCTCGGAGTCGAACCGGGTCTACCTGAGGACTCTGGGTAGCCGATTGTCCGAGAAACCCGTGCTGTTTGGCCGATACACTGTCTTCAAAACACCAAACAAAAATACACCTAATTGTAAGTGTAAATTATTTAATCTTAAAGTCTATCTACGTTCAACTGGAAACAAGTCTTTTAAACGTATTTTTACCCTTCTAGATCCATAAACTAAGTTATTCAATTCCATTTTAAATGTTTTTCTACATTGATTGTTGAACGTGCTATTAAAATCTAAACTGGGTCCTCTTAGGGTTTTTTAAGCCGGTCCAGTAGTTTCGCCTAAAGAGGTCATGAAATATTATTACCATGCCATATTGTCTGTAGCGTGATCATACAGTGTGGCAGCACTATATCTGTCTCAAACAGACATAGTCTCCCTATGACTGAAATACTGTCAGTGGGACGTTAAATCCAATAAACCAACCAAACAAACAAACAAACAGACAAACAAAGAAGCTTGTCCCTTGCGGTGTTCGAATCTAAAACCATCGGATCCACATTCATATAATTATGCTTTCATTGGATCACTGCGTGCTTCGTCTGTACTGAATATATCGCCTTATATATCTAGTAGTTCTCATTAGTCAATATAAGGATGATTAAGGAAGCCATTTAAGTGTCTCACGTAGCCATTACATTGCATATAAGATTGTTACATAGATATCTGTTTGTTTTGAGTGGATACGGGATACAATGTATATTTTTTCAAGAAGTGATACAATTGTGATATTTTCACGAGCAGGTAGCGCGAGTGAAACTGTTAAAACTTAAAATATATTGCAATATATATGTAAAACAATAAAACGTTTAAATATTAGCTGATATCCTCTTGAATTTACATATGTATGTAAGTGCATTTCAACCGCGATATACATTATATAAGTACACATGATATTTGTCACTACCACGATGTTTGAGCAACCAAATATTAATCGGTTTCTTAATGCACGGGACGCAACTCCTCCTTTACCAGAACGAAACGCTTTGCAAGAGTGATCTTACCTTCGTCTGTTTGTTCGGCCAAAATATTTCATAGAATGAGCTAATTATTGAAATATTAACCAGTTTATACATTATTAGCAATAACTCAATGCATATTTTATGAATTGATATAAAGAAACTGTGAATTCTTTTCGAACTCATCTCTCTCTCTCTCTCTGTCTCTCTTGTAGTACCTTAGAAATGATAAAAGTGTTATTAAATTTATTTAATGTATATTTTAGAAAAGCTTTTTCATGATGTCTGCAACTTGTCATTTAAGCTCAAAAACACTTACATGCTCTGTAAAATAACCATATATAAATCAAATTTAAAGATTCTGTAGTGAAATACGTTTCAATTTATTTGCTCATATTCAGAGAGTAACATGTATTTGATAATTTTGCTTTCAGCGCCCTGTGGTGAGCGAGAATTTTACTGTGAAGAAATGTGTCTCAGTCAAGCCCTTGTGTGTAACGGCCACGTGAACTGTCCAGTTACCAGGGCGGATGAAAAAGAGTGTGACGCCGGTATGTACATTATAATTACACAACCAACACAGAAAGATGGCGTATTTTACTGACGTAAACTTTACAGTTTCTTGTTAGGTCTATATAAAAAAGACACTATATATTATTAATCACATGGTCCACAGTAAATAATTAAGATATCATTATTATCATTATGTACTTGTGCATTTCAAACATACATTTATAAATCGATTATATATACAACAATACACTATAAACGAGCCCCTTGCCCGCCTTTATGTTCTAAAAAAACACCAGTTGCACATGCCAATATATTACATGTACTATAGTCATTATATTGAATAAATCATTGCAGGACGGATAAATAAAAAAAATGAATTTAATTGAATTATTTGTGGTCATGGCTTCAAAGTAAGATTTTTAAATAAAAAATAATGCCAGTGCCCTATGTCTAATGGCCGATAATATTCGCTAATGTAAGTGTTTGCATCCCTGCATAGATTTCAAGCAAGGAACCAACTCGCTAACAGATACTATCAGTTTCGAGCTTTAAACTTTAAAAATAATTAACAAAACGCAAGGTTTGGTTGAGTCGGTGTTTTATTCTTTTTTACAAAGTTGTAATATTGACCCTTATCTCTGCAGGGTTCTAAAACCTAAAACATGGTTGCCATAAAACGTAGGGTCTCCACTTCAATAAAGTAGTTTATGTCCGTAAGTGTCAGATCCCATTAATATACAGAAGTAAATTGTGACTGAATTGTTAAGTTTTGAAAACAACTTAGCATTAAAGGAATGTCTGAAATGATTGCAAGTATTAGAAGTTTTCAAAATGTAAACTGCTCACGTAGTTTGTTATCTCAAAACAATGTAAGATGTCGGTCTTGAGTAGTGTTTTTTGAGTATTTTACGCAATATGTACCTTCACCATATGACGTCATTACTTTACATTACCTTCTACGTGTATTTACACTATGTGACACCATTCGTACTTTACATTACCTTCTACGTGTATTTACACTATGTGACACCATTCATACTTAACATTACCTTCTACTTGTATTTACACTGTGTGACACCATTCATATTTTACATTACCTTCTACGTGTATTTACACTGTGTGACACCATTCATATTTTACATTACCTTCTACGTGTATTTACACTATGTGACACCATTCGTACTTTACATTACCTTCTACTTGTTTTTACACTATGTGACACCATTCATACTTAACATTACCTTCTACGTGTATTTACACTATGTGACACCATTCCTACTTTATATTACTTTCTACGTGTATTTACACTATGTGACACCATTCCTACTTTACATTACATTCTACTTGTATTTACACTATGTGACACCATTCCTACTTTACATTACCTTCTACGTGTATTTACACTATGTGACACCATTCGTACTTTACATTACCTTCTACGTGTATTTACACTATGTGACACCATTCATACTTTACATTACCTTCTATGTGTATTTACACTATGTGACACCATTCGTACTTAACATTACCTTCTACGTGTATTTACACTATGTGACACCATTCGTACTTTACATTACCTTCTACGTGTATTTACACTATGTGACACCATTCGTACTTAACATTACCTTCTACGTGTATTTACACTATGTGACACCATTCCTACTTTACATTACCTTCTACTTGTATTTACACTATGTGACACCATTCCTACTTAACATTACCTTCTACTTGTATTTACACTATGTGACACCATTCGTACTTAACATTACCTTCTACGTGTATTTACACTATGTGACACCTTTCGTACTTAACATTACCTTCTACTTGTATTTACACTATGTGACACCATTCCTACTTAACATTACCATCTACTTGTATTTACACTATGTGACACCATTCCTACTTAACATTACCTTCTACTTGTATTTACACTATGTGACACCATTCCTACTTAACATTACCTTCTACTTGTATTTACACTATGTGACACCATTCGTACTTAACATTACCTTCTACGTGTATTTACACTATGTGACACCATTCGTACTTAACATTACCTTCTACTTGTATTTACACTATGTGACACCATTCCTACTTAACATTACCTTCTACGTGTATTTACACTATGTGACACCATTCATACTTAACATTACCTTCTACTTGTATTTACACTATGTGACACCATTCATACTTTACATAACCTTCTACGTGTATTTACACTATGTGACACCATTCATACTTAACATTACCTTCTACGTGTATTTACACTATGTGACACCATTCATACTTAACATTACCTTCTACTTGTATTTACACTATGTGACACCATTCATACTTAACATTACCTTCTACGTGTATTTACACTATGTGACACCATTCGTACTTTACATTACCTTCTACGTGTATTTACACTATGTGACACCATTCGTACTTTACATTACCTTCTACGTGTATTTACACTATGTGACACCATTCGTACTTAACATTACCTTCTACGTGTATTTACACTATGTGACACCATTCCTACTTTACATTACCTTCTACGTGTATTTACACTATGTGACACCATTCATACTTAACATTACCTTCTACGTGTATTTACACTATGTGACACCATTCCTACTTAACATTACCTTCTACTTGTATTTACACTATGTGACACCATTCCTACTTAACATTACCTTCTACTTGTATTTACACTATGTGACACCATTCGTACTTAACATTACCTTCTACGTGTATTTACACTATGTGACACCATTCGTACTTAACATTACCTTCTACTTGTATTTACACTATGTGACACCATTCATACTTAACATTACCTTCTACGTGTATTTACACTATGTGACACCATTCATACTTAACATTACCTTCTACGTGTATTTACACTATGTGACACCATTCATACTTTACATAACCTTCTACGTGTATTTACACTATGTGACACCATTCATACTTAACATTACCTTCTACGTGTATTTACACTATGTGACACCATTCATACTTAACATTACCTTCTACTTGTATTTACACTATGTGACACCATTCATACTTAACATTACCATCTACTTGTATTTACACTATGTGACACCATTCATACTTAACATTACCTTCTACTTGTATTTACACTATGTGACACCATTCATACTTTACATAACCTTCTACGTGTATTTACACTATGTGACACCATTCATACTTAACATTGCCTTCTACGTGTATTTACACTATGTGACACCATTCATACTTAACATTACCTTCTACTTGTATTTACACTATGTGACACCATTCATACTTAACATTACCTTCTACTTGTATTTACACTATGTGACACCATTCATACTTAACATTACCTTCTACGTGTATTTACACTATGTGACACCATTCGTACTTTACATTACCTTAAATGTATCACTGCATGAAAAAGCATGGCTTGGATGGGCTTTTGTTCCAACGATCGACGTGGTTTGGGTTATTCGAATATATGCCTTACTCGAAATAAAACGCCAATCCCCGGGATTTCGAATAGCCGGGGTTCGACTGTATTTACACAATGTGAAATCATTCGTCATTAAGATTATAACTTTATTTAAAAAGTCAAACAAATCGAAATTCATACGATGTTACCGATGAAGATCATTTAGAACAAAATAAAAATCAATAGTCAAAAGTACGGAATCCAATTAGTGCCACGTTGAATGTTTTGTGTCGCTTTATAAAGTTGACGCAGAACAATTTAAATGACACATGACAATTATAGACGACACACGACAATGCGATTCGACACTCAATATTATAGCGCGCAAATGTCGCGTTGACTAAGTATCATTTTTCATGAAATATCTTGCCTCGTGTGTCATTTCATATCGTCGTGCTTTGATTAAAATTGGCGCACGCCATTTCAAATTGTCGTGCGTCGCATTTTTACAGCGACACACTACATTCAACTGATTCCGCACGAAAGTCTTGAAGGCAGTCGTAAAACAGGAGAAAATAAAAATAATGTGAATATTATCTGTAGCGTCAATTACCGTATATGATGTTGATTCCTCGTTATTCATAAATACAGCAAATATGCATATTACATGAACATACATGTATTAATTAACCTTTACATTAAATGCCGACCTTTTTGCCATGAAATTTTCCTTATATAGTTTCATATAGGAGCATTCTGAACAATCCTTAACTGCCCGTGTGGTTAATGAGCTCTTTTAGTCTGCAAATAAAAAAAAATTTGAAGGATTATTATTTCATTACCAATCCTTTTTAAGCCGCGTGTTACATTCTCTTAAAATAAGAACAAAATGTGTAAAGCTCACAGTCAAACTGCGTTCCAACGGAGTCGTTTTCAATTAAAACCCAACCCTTATATTTGTATATGTATTGATATTAGTTGTTATTGTTAAATGTTTTATCAATTGCAGCGTTTGTATTTTGAGTAAACCTTATTTGCTGTAGTTTAATTTGTTCTGTATTGGTTTATGAACCTCATATGCTTACATTCAACAACTCACGAATAATAGTTCTCTCCTTTCGTAAAATGTACGAGTTGTCGTTCTTGCGGGAAGGAATCAAACCCCAGCGCAGTGTATTGACTCCGCATCAATCACTGCCATACTGAGAGCCACGTGCCCATGATGTATATACCAAAAGTCACGCTACTGTTTACCTGTGAGTTAGCAGTAACTCAGCTATTTTTCTACTCACTGTGGCAGAGATTTGTGCGAAATCACCTGCGTTGGAGATGGCTAAAGAATGGGGAGAGACTATCAACTTTACACTGAGTAACGTAACAGACTGTTGTGGATATGTGTGAAATGTGATATACCGTTCCGCAAGAACGACAGCCTGGTATCATTACGGAAAAAGATAATAAAGGACTTTATGAGCGAATGAAACATTGATTGACTTGATTAAAGTAGTATCAACAACAGTAACAATATTTTTTTATGTGAGGAAAGCCCATAACACCTTCCAGATGGCATGCGGTAGATTGACGTGCCATGGTCCTGAGTTTCTCTGTTCTTCGATAAACTCCCAACACAATCAATTTTACAAAATATTTAAGATGATGTCATATTACTTTGTTAACCTCATCATAATATAACTTTAAATGATGTCGAATATTGTACTCGTACATCAATTAAATCATGGTCACGTTACATTCCAGCAGGAGCCAGCCAGTCCAAACCAGTGTCCATGATGACGATAATCCTTGCCGGTGTGGGAGGGGTCGTGCTCATCTTGACCATCGTCATCATCACTGTGTGTATCATGTGCCGTGTCAAGTCTGGCCGGAAGGACAAATGGAAGGACGGGTCGCAAAAGCAAGGGAGTCAGAAGCGAAATGCGCTCGAGATGGCCGTCAACGACAGCACAAACACGGCCTACCAACTGGCGAGACAAAACAACCAGACTACTTATTATTCTCTACCGCGACCCTCCGGCCAGGCGACCATGATGCAACACAGGGGAAGCTTCTCTAGCAAGGTGCCGTCCGAGGGGGATTACAGCGACCACATGTCGGAAAACAGCACTTACAAAAAGCTCCTGCAGTTGGATCAGAATTATGACGATGATTCCAGCAGGTGCCCGTCTCCCTACAGTCCCGGCTTTACTACAATAGTCGAGCAGCACCCGCTTCCTCCGGGGATGACCGTCACGCCTGACCTTGGATGGGGGTACCCGAGCCACGCCGAAACACCAACTTCCCCGACTCTAGCTGAAAACTTGTCTAAATTGCAGCAGTATACACAGTTCACTAATACTATACCTAAAACAATTCCAACAACTACTGCAAACACCGAGGATCCATCGAAAATAGGTATGACAATGGAATTTAAATATGATCCAACAATCCCTGTTTATCCTGCTACAAAATTTAGAATTAAATCACCAGATCTGAAATATGGCTGGTCCAAGGAGCCGAGCAGCCCTGGTGGCAAATCTTTAACAATTAAAAACCAAGATGCTGATACCGCACCCGATTTGACCCGTGAAATAGAAACGACGTGAGGCAGCGTTGTTCGGATATGACATTGCATTCGGACAGAATCACAAAAGTGTTCTCTTGGACGAAAAGTGTGAGGAATTCAGACATCTAATGTTGTTTGTCTTGCTTTCGAGACTAACATCTGAATGAAATATTGTTCTGAATATATTGAAGTCTCACAAAAGAAGTATGTAACGTTTAAATAATCAAAGCAAATGTGATACGAAGCATTGATTCTGAAAGATTAAATCAAAGAATGGGATAGTCCATGGTCAGAATGGTGTGAGAGGAGGTGTTGGTCACAGAATGAAGACATTAGCGAGTTGTTCAGGCTTTCATCGCCAAGATTTTGAGCTTACTGTAAAATCATTAATTTTCGTTGACATGAAATTTCGTTGATTATGTACATGTGGGAATTTCGTGGGTACATTAATTTGTGGATCTATGTTCTAGAAAACGTGAGGTCTATATAAGAGACAAGTTTTTGTGGAGTTATATATTCGTGGTAAAACCCACCACGAAATCGAAGAAAATTAGTGTCCCACAAAAATTAATGATTTTACAGTATGTAACTCAAGTACATGTTCTCGCAGTGATAAGTTAAGTCAACGAATAAACATAATGATTTAGATCAAAATCGATAAATGACCCGTTCCCCACACAGTAAACATCGCTAATTTTAAGATAAAACCTACGAAATCATACATCCGAATACATCCGTTCTTACAGTTTGCTATAGGCGCTGAATGCTTGAACTGTAAAATAAAATTTCTTGTCAGATTCTTAGATAAATTCCTTACAATTGTATTTTATCAGACTTTTGAAAATAATAATGCTAAAACTGAAGTCAAGAGAAGAAAATATAAACCTCTCAGATATCTAGTGTAGATATATTGATTAGGACCTTTTGAGGTGTTCCTTTTGATGTTTATTTGAAGAACATTTCCTCTTGTCACAGAAAGGCCAAACGTAATAATCAATTACAGGAATTGGAAAAATGCACCTACTGTTGTTGTTGACTGTGACTGTGTTTTAAGTGACTTTGCTGTTTGCTTTATTTGCAACCACCTGACAGCTGCCTCAATAGAAATACTCGTCATAGAATAAATGAAATAAAGATTGATAAATTTTATAGAACGGTCATTTTTATTAGTCATATACTTTACTTTTCTCAAAGCCGCAGAACGTATTCGTGGTTAAAGATTAACACCTGGAGACCAGGGACGTAAATTTCAAGGGAGATAATCCCGGTATCGGCAGCTCTAGGTGTAAATTTTCAGGGTTTTTCATGCAAGCATTATTCAAGCATTTTGCGGTAAGATCAAAGATTTTAATTCACTGGCTAATATTTTGGAAAAATAATCTCTGAATGTCTCTCCTCTCAAAAGATTTGTTACACAAACATTATGCCTACTTGCCCAGAAGTTTATGCAAACATAAAAACAAAATTGCTTGTAAATGGGACGAAATTCATGTATGTAAAACTATAAAGAAATGAAAAACAATGACAGAATGAAATTTAAGTTCTGCATTTACAAAATTTTTTGTATCCAATGACATACATCGAGTTTTCAACAAAATTGCATATACATGTATCTTAAAAACATCTTCTTAAGAGAAATCTATTTATCAATGTTTATTTCTTTTTGTCATGCTTTGTAAAGTAATATAAAATATGTGTATCTAATTGAAATTCAAAATTAATGAATCACAGTTAAATGCTTTCATGTAATGTGATATACCCTAGTAAAAAGCATGAAACAATGATTATCTAAGGTGATAAATATATTTCTTTCGTGTTTGCAGAATGTTTTTATGCAAAGATAAAGTATTTGTGATTATTTTATCATAAAATCATCAACTAATTTTTTTTCATTTTGTCATTTTCTTCATCAAAAAATATTCGTATATTTTTCTTTGAATAATGTAAGAATGTGTCATCTTCAGTGTAATATATTCATGAAGCCATATAGGTATGTAAGTAATAGAAAAATCATGACCATACATGGGTATGCGTTTCCAGTGTGTAAAATATGCAATAAATTAAACTATATATTAGATACATTATAAATATTCAACAAATAAATCAAGGTATACGGAACAAGGTCCTAACTTATTTTCTTATACATTTGAATGATTTTCGTTTGCCCTCATAATTCCTACATGCTTTGTTTTGATTTATTTACACACCCATCTATCTATTATATTATTTGCGAACTTCTTTCATAAAAATAAAATGCCATTTCTGTGTCCAGTATTTCAATTTCCTATGGGAAAATTAATTCCTTCGAAAGATCAAAGACTTATCGGAATATCGAAAGTTAAACATCAACAGCTGTTTTAATGTGTTAATAGATTTGCTTTTAAGTGGGCACTTAGTATATAAGATTCTGTTTTTGTTACATGAAATCATTTTAATGTATCTATATTTTTTTTTACAAAATACACTTTGAAATATTTTTTGTATTTAGTTGTATTTAAATATGTAAGAGTATGCGTGTTATATGTTTATGATTTAAACGTTTGAAAAAGGTTTTAGAGGGGTTTGAATTGTGTTTACGTTAATTTGGTCGTTGTATTGTTGTAAGGGATAAATATAATGCCATTTTTGTCTTATTTTTTGCAAGTGCTTTTGCCTGCCTGTATCATTGATTGTTAGATATGTGTATAATACGATTTATTTAAATGGTGTTTCATTTTACTGGCTAGGTGCTAGAAAATTTGTTATCCGTATTTTTGAATGCACGCTGCAGTAAATAAAAGATGCTAATTGTGAGTCCCCACACCTTTCATTTTCGAATTTAATTTTGAATTATATGTATAGGCTTTTTAGATTGTGATATTTTTAGGATATACAGCAGTATCATTCTAAAAAAAGCTGGTGTTTTGTATTTTCAAGAAAAAAAATCTGATGATATCTTACCCAGAATATATGATATCGAAAATTAACAGAGTGGAGATATTGCGAGTTTACTGGCATATCGGAATTCAAAAGATACATGGAATTTGAAAAAAAAATTATCATTACCTTTTTGAACATCTGATGGTGGATAACAACGTTTATATAAAAAAATGTAATGTAAAATTAATATCTCATCATATTGGTGTTAATGTTTCCATTGCAAAAAAAACAACATGTACATGTATAAACATTTAGCTGCATTTTTTTATTTATTTTTAATAACTTTTCTTTTTTTTTAATATTATTATCGAGTCGGGTTGGGATATTATACATGTATTTATTATAATTATGCTGTGAGCTGTTTTTGTAGAAGAAATTTGTTTCTGTGCACTGAAATGCCTGTTCCTGCAAGTGAGTGTACATGATTGTATCTAGTTTTTTTTGTGTATATTTATGACAAACCTTTGTACAAAAATGACACTAAGAAAATAAAAAAACAATAGTTAATATATTGTTGTTGTTTTTTAATATCCTTTTGAGTTTACTTTGTTTTAGTTCTGAACCAATATATTCATGAAGTGAAGTGTAAAAGGAATGCACCGAATCTGGTTAAAGTCTCTGGCCAAGGCAATCTTAACCGTCCTGCTTGAGATCCGGAGGTAGCAGGTCCCCTGTAGATATAAGCTAAAGAGGCACGGTGTCAGAATAAAGTGAGTGGGTCCTGCAGCATGAGGCATGTCTACGAATTGATATCTGTCTCAAGTAGACATAGTCTCCAGATGTCTTAAATATTGTCGGGGACACGTTAAACCTAACTTACTAACAAACAAATATACAAAAGAGGTAGTTCCCTGATTAGAGTGATACATAAACATATGGTACGTCCTTTACCGGTTTGGTTTGAATGAAAATAATGTGAGTGGTTGTCATGACTAGGAAGTGATATTGCAATGCGAAATGGTGATAACTGTGTCAGGTCCCTTGAGAAATACTTTCATAATGACGGTATTACTGTAAGTGGAGCTTACATCCAAATGATCAAATAAAAAAAGCATCAGTTGATTAAGATACTGATCGATTAACTTGTCATCAAGTAATGCAACAGTTAAACTTCTCAAACATGTATTAAAATAAGCAATAAATCAATTTTGATAAATATATGAGTTTCCTTCAGTTCTTTTATGAGCATTGAAAATGAAGTACAAGGGGGCCACAATGGCCTTAAAGTCGCTCATCTGAGAAACATTGCCTTCATTTCCTGGCTTAATTGGTCGAATTCAGTCATAATGGAGCTTAACCGAGAGATGATAGTCATAAAAATTGCCATAAAGTTTGAAGATGATTGCTCAAGATATGAAGATGCTGTAAGTGTAAACAATGTGAAATCTGGCATTTTTAATATTAAAATGGCATAACTCTTGACTTAATTGGCCGATATCAGCCATAGTCGAACCTGAGCTAGAGAGCATGGTCATAATCATTGTCTTTATGTCTGAAGATGCTTGCTTAACCCTTTCCCTCATAGAGGACACCATGAAAAGACCTATGCGAACAACATAAAACCAGATCAGCCTGCGAGTAACTCGCAGGCTGATCAGGTTTTATGCTGTTCGCTGCTCCTCAGTGGTCTGGAAATGAGGATTTTGTAATTAAATTTGGTAAGGTTTAACTGTGGTTTTCTGCAGGTCAGGCTTTATGTGGTACCTATTGAGTGCGTCAAAATGAGTCTATATGAGGGAAAGGGTTAAGAAATGAAAAGGCTAGAATGTAAACAAAGTGGAATTATTTTTTATATTAAGTTGAAAAAAACTCCTGACCATTTGGCCGATATCAACCACAATCGATCTTGATTGAGATTTTATGGTCAAAAACATTGTCATAGAGTTTAAAGATGATTTCTCAAGAAATGAAGACGCTAGAGGGTAAACAATGTGAAATCAGGCATGTTTTATGTTAAAGGGGACATAACTCCTGACCTAATCGGTCGATATCAGTCATAAGTGAGTATGGTCATAAACATTGTCATAAAATTATTAATTCATGTTTTTTTTGTTTTTTTTTTTTTTCAGTACATTAACTGTATGTAGCGGATTCCGTCAACAATTTTTAACTTTTTACTTCATGAATATCAATGTACAAATCTAATGGATATTAATGTAATTTCTGTACTTCGATGGTAAGTAAAAAAAACTGATTTTCCTTTACCTTGTAGACTGAGTAGAATCTGAGCCCAAAAAAAACAGAGCAGACTCCGACCATATAGATAAATAATTATGTATTTCCATTTCTCTCTTTTGTACCGCACAAACTTTTTTCATTGCAATGTTGACTGATGAAAAATAGGTTTATTTTACATCAACGAATATGTCCGTGACCTTATTAAGCGAAGGATACAGTTGTATCTTAAAGAATGCCTCATTAGTATTAACTCCGATTTATCAACATTCTCGAATAATCGATGTCATTAATTTCATTATAACACTGATTCGTAAAGGTGTCTTCTGTTCTATTCTCAAGAATTCAAAATTTCATTTCTTTGAAAAGATGTCGCATATTTTATTCCGTACTTGTGTGTGTGTGTGTGTGTGTGTGTGTGTTTCAAACGATTTTAGATTATTTAGAAATGTAATGAGGTATATTTCAGCAAAAGATTGTGCAAGTTTTATGTCTTATACTTTTATTATGATACGTAATATTATACTTTAATTCTGTTACTTAAATAAAGTTTAAAGAAGTGGTCAACCTGCTAAAAATTAATCGAAGGTTTCTACATGAGGCATTTTAAAGTCATTGATTATATATTAACAAGGACATGCTTGTGTAAACAGTCTATTATTTTTTCCTTCCTCATTTCTTTTTTTTTTTTTTTTTTTGAGGTGTGTGTGGGGGATGGAGGGGAAAGTTGCCTGTGTAGCATAGAATAGCATGCCCGTCGTCGTCTGCAGCGTAGTCGTAACATTTTCTTGTCCGAAGCATAACTTAAACACTATTGCATGTATTTACTCGATACTTGAAACATGTTTACCTTATAATAAGAGCAATGAATGAGAGCCATTACTCAAGCTAATCTAATTCTATAAATAACCACCTTATTTTGTAAATGGAATGTCCGAAGAAAAACTTCAATATTACATGTATAAAATTGTGATATGGTTTTACTTTTAACTCCGAATTCGATAAACATGATATTTCACTAAAACCAACAATTATCTTCTATATTTATTCTAGGAAACAGTACCCTAAAATATCAATACTTTCGAAATAAAAGGAAATAAAAGGGTAGGATATAACAAACTCAAATGTTTACGCCAAACTTAATTTATTTCGGAAATAATACATGCCCATCAGTGAAAACCAGTGTGCAAAATTATTTTGCAACTCAGTATAGTTCAGACATAATCAAGACCGATATTTTTCATTTAAATTACACCTAGTGCAAATGAGACATTGTGGTGTAGGTCCGTTACCTAAAAAGTAGTAAATTATTGATATCAGATAAAAACTATAAAAACAAAGTGAACAATTATCTCGCCGAGACAGTGTTTGTTGCTGATCTTTGACAATTTCATGACGAAACAGATTAAAACGTATTATATGATTATTTACAGATTCATTTAATGTAGAATTGATAGTTTTCTTGGCGTCCAAATTTAACCCTTGATCCCTCGCAAGAAATAATTTCATAAATTCAAAGGACTCTTTGACACAAACAAGTCGCTTACTCATTTTGCCCATCTAGGAAAACATGGGATTCAAAATTCTGCACGCGCTCCCAGGTATCATGTAAGAAAGCTTTCTAGTAAGATGACGGAACGCAGATTCCTGCCTTGCTATTTGATTAAAATTCTGTCGCAGCGACGTTAAACCGCGATACAACAACAACAGTGAAATGAATTTCTTGGGAAGTGTTTTACGGAAAATCACACCAATTTATAAAAATACGAGCTAGTTAAAGTGAAGATGCAATAAAAAAGCAATAATCATTCCCAATTCAAGTTTGTTTCGTAACAGTAATCCTATGATCTAATATTTTCAGTTGGAATAAGACACACACACACACACATATATATATAACTTGGACTTTGTCCATGCTTCAAACAGTGCCTAATTAGAATAACGCAGACCTTTAAAGTTTTATGATTCCATACATGAAGAGAGGATATATGTAGAGGACTGTAGAGTTTATTTCGTTAAAATTATCCTATAATCTCGGGGATATTTTCTATTATACAGATGGTCTAATAACACAACTTGGAAATTAACCATACTTCAAGCAGTTCTGTAAACCGCAGATCTTTTGAGAATTAATGGACATAATGATATTGTTTATGAAGATCTGACAGAACAATTTCTTTTTCTATTCTATATTGGTTATTTCCAGCTGGAAAACATGATCCCTTTGTCTGAAATAAAAGTTGTCAATACGTAGACATAACTAGTCGCAAAAAGACAGACATCTTCAAAATTATAATAAACTATCTAACTTTTAAGGTAAAGTCCCTGTAATGGTTCCGCTACGTCTTGGACCATTTTACCTGTACCAAGGTAACCAAGGTACCCTAATGAAACATTAGGAAACCTTGGTTATCTCCGTTAAAGGCCATGAGGTCCGAAATGTAGCGGAACCATCACGGGGACTTTATCTTAATGTTTGCTTTTGAACGTTACCATTAATTTGTGTTTTTTTTTAATGATTTATTCTACCTCCTATGTTATAAAATTTAAAAAAAATATACCGGTAGTTCATTTCAATGTTAAAGAAGCCAAAACCCCTTTTGGCAAATCTTTAACATGATGACACTGCATCCGCTTTGACCTGTGAAATAGAAACGACGTGAGGTAGCGTTGTTCGGATATGACATTGCAATCGGACAAAATCACAGAGTTCTCTTGGACAAATGTGTGAGGAATTCAGACATCTAATTAATGTTAGCTGACTTGCTTTCAAGACTGTTGACATCGGAATGAAATATTTTCATGAATACTTTGCCCCACACAAGAAGCATAACGTTCAATAACTTAATCTGATGTGATACAAAACATTTATTCTGAAAAGGTTAAATCAAAAGACTGGGATAGTTCATAGCCAGACACTAAAGGTGTGTAGGGAGGTGCAAGTTTTATCATGTGGAATTGTTCAGGCTATCATTGCCAAGTTATCCGGTTAGCGTTAGCCTAGTACTCACAAAGATCAACATATTTGAGTTGTTTAAAACACTATATATCATTATGGTGTAGATTACAATCCATAATCTATTCGATCCCACACGATTATCAACGCTTATTTTAAGAAAAGGCCCATGATAAAAGACATCGTTTATTACAAGTTTTCTGAATGCACTGTATACGTGAACTGTATAATACCATATTCAGTACATATTTGAGACAAATTCTTCAAACGTGGACTTTAAACAGAACATCGAAATGAATAATGCTTATACCAAAGTCAATCAAGAGTCTCTTTGAAGTCTTTTTTTTTTTTTTTGTCTAACAGATTAATAAGAATCTTTTGATGTTTGTTTGAAGAACATTCAAGGCCAAACGTTATCATTAAAACAAGGATATTCAATGCACACAGTATTGTTAAAAAACTCTGTGCGCCTTTAACTCTTTCCCTCATATAGACACATTTTGACGCACTCAATAGGTACCACATAAAACCTGATCTGCAGAAAACCACAGTTAAACCTTACCAAATTTAATTATAAAGTCCTCATTTCCAGACCACTGAGGAGCAGCGAACAGCATAAAACCTGATGAGCCTGCGAGTTACTCGCAGGCTGATCTGGTTTTATGCTGTTCGCATAGGTCTTTTCATGGTGTCCTCTATGAGGGAAAGGGTTAAATAAGTCTGATGCATTTTTTGTCTCCTCAAGACAGTTGCCTTAACAGGAGTGAATATCATAAAAAATTTCTGTCTGTATCGAGTCTTTGGTGACTATAGAGAGTGAATTTTCTGATCTAAACCCGTATAAGTACTGGTCAGATAATGAAATAGTTCGTGGCTTTAGACAAGACTTTTTGAAGCAAAAATAAGTTACAGTACTTTTACCAAGAGGAAGATAAGATATAGAATATGGTGTCAAAAGCTTATAGGAGTTTTAAGAGTTAAACCTAGGAGCACGTATGTATATGAGTTAACTATTTGTTCGCTAAAGAATTTATAGTAAAGTGAACAATAAGTTTTACCAAAGTTTTGATTTGAATGACTTATGATTCAGTCTGTTTTATAATATTAGAAGTTATATTTGAGTGTAAATCTAAAATCAAACAGATTAAGTCTGGTGATTGCACAAATAAAGCAAGACAATTATATGAATATTCTATGAATGTACATTTGTGTAAATGTGTGTTTTATTAAATGTCATATCAGCGGCATAGCTCCTTTGCCAGCATGGCAGTTGATTTAATTCAGTTATGACTGAATATATTTAGGATCATAAAGTTTTGATTAGTTTTTACTAGGGAAATACGAACATAAAATTAAATGACCAGCAATAGTTAAAGCCCTGTCGAGTTAGCCATGCAACATGGCCAAAATCAGATGTACGTTTAACATTTATTCAATTTAAGATTTATTATTTACTTTCTACACAGAGTGTTGCGTCTTTTGTCTGAGTTAAATAGCATTCGGAGACAAAGTCACGTGCTCTTCATGATAATATCGTTTTATGAATTGATATAAAATAATTCTGCAACGATCCTTGATTGCATAAGTTGTCATGTTGAAATTTTAAGATGAAATCATATTAAGTATTCGCTCAAGGAATTGTATGATAATACATTTAAAAAAAGAGCAGAAGGCAATATAAAATGTCGGTAATTGAGTGAAAAATCATTATTAATTATTGGACAAACTTTTGCAATGTATTTATCTTATTCATATTTTAATTGACAGAAGAAAGATATAATGTTTTCATAACGATTTGACTTTACTATTTGAGTTTACCGTCGCTTCGACAGTATTTCAGTCATGTAGCGACGTCCACCTAATTGCAGGTGGAAGAAGACCCCGAATGCATGGAGGTATCTGGTAGAACCACCGACCTACCGCAAGCCAGCTGGAAGGCTTCCTCACATGAAGATCCGAATGACTCTGCCGGGATTCGAACCCACGCGGTGAGGGGCTGAGTGAGTGTTAAAGTCAGCGACTTTACCCACTCGGCCACGGAGCCCCCTCTCCCCTCCCCGCCCTTCAATGCATAACGACTGCTAAATATGCTTGCTATAGTGTTTAAGTAAAAGCATGTAAAATAATGGAATATGAGAACAAAATTCACATGGGAAAACCAAGCCAATTTTTATATCTGAGATATTTTTACTGCTTCGTCGAATATTAGCATTTCCATTAGTGAAATATTGTTATTTTCTCAAATAATTTTAGAATAATAGTTTGAATGGAAGCATTTTTCATTTTTCCGTCTATGTTAAAATGGATCTGGGTTGGAACATTATATTTATGCTCTGCTGTGAGCTGTTGATTTGTAGGAGAATTTGTTTCCGTTTTCTGAATGTCTGTTCCTCAGTCATGTATATGATTGTATCTAGTTTTAAGTTGTGTGAGCAAGGTCACTCACAACTTAACTTCCCAATTCTTGTGCATTCAATTCCCTACTGTGAAAATCGAATAATCTCTCAATTTTGCAAAAATGATCGACCGATTTAATATAACTATACAACACAGTTGTGCTGAAATTAGAAATTGTGTTAAAAAAATCAATTTTGTGTCAAAAATAGATATTTACGGCACGCAATAATTGTCTGTGGCATGAAAGCTGAAAAAAAAACTAAATTAAAATTCGTCCATTGAAAGCCAGAAGGGGCTATCAGCATATGAAAAAAGAAGGCCGATAGCCCTTCTGGCTTTCAATGACGTAATTTCTCTGTGATGCTTTTTGATGGTACTTCAATGTTCGCATTTACCATGCAGACGACTAAATTTTGTTTTGATGCAAAGGAGCGCATAACTAATTATAGTTTATATATAGTGCTGCAATAACCCATGGAGGTATCTGAGATAGAAAGCTTGAAGTCCGATTCAAATTTTATGTAATATATTAATAATCACATTAGATTATCGACCTCTCAGATACCTCCAGGGTTATAGTAACACTAATAATGACCGAACTATCACAAAATAGTTACGAACCCCTCTACATGGATTAAGGTAAATGCGCATGCGTGGAAAAGATGGTCGAGCTTTTTTCTCGGAGTGAAACAGTGGTGAAAATTTAACAGTTTTAGCTGATATATATGGATATAGATGTCTAAAAGTGACTGTATGTGATCATAGTTAAGGGATTGTGAATGGAACTATTAAAATAATTTCAAATGGGAAGGAAAAGAAAGAAAAGTAAGTGTACCCCTACCCCACCCTCTGAAAACAAAGAAACGACAAAAAGGCGGGCTCAGAAAGATACCCCACCCAACACTATGTCTCAGCCAACACAATCCCCGGGAGTGCAAACACAAACTCATATGAACAGTCATGCAATGAATACTCAATGTTTTACACCCGGATTAATACAAAACATGAATCAACAATATGCATCACCTGTGTTACCATATAGAACACTTGACATATCACAGAACCAAGATTCCCCCGGGTCACATATTCTAACCCGACCATGGGGACAATCAACAACAGTGCATATAGTAACAATGGAATGTGTAACCAAGACTATGTAACTACACAAAATTCAGCACAAAACCAAGGTGATATGTTTTCTTTAATCATGAAAAGATTGGACGCAATGGACAATAAACTACGTCAACTAGATTCAATACAATGTAACATCACGTCATTAACTACCCAAGTAAAACAAACAGACCAAAAGATCAACAGTATAGAGGAGAAAATAGTACAGATTGAGAGGAGTCGAGAATTTGACAGTAACATGCTAGAAAATGTTTGTAAAAATCAATCCGAGCTCGAGTCAATGGTGCGTCAAATGAAACGAAATGAGGAAGAACTTATAAAAAGAGAAAAGGAGATGAAAGATGAGATTTTAGATTTAAAGTGCAGAAGTATGAGAGATAATCTCATGTTTTACAACATTCCAGAAGAAAAAGACGAGAATTGTGCACAGAAAATAAATAAATTCATAGAAAATGAGGTAAAGGTGGATGGGGGCGACTCGATCAAGTTACAAAGGGTCCACAGGGTCGGGCAATTCAAACACGGGAAAATTCGACCCATCGTAGCAAAATTTGCATATGACCCCGACAGAGAGCGTGTACGTCGAGCAGCGAGAAATCTACAAGGGACGGCATACGGCATCAGTGAACAATATCCACGAGAGATTATGGAGAGACGTCGTCAATTGATACCAATTATGAGGAATGCAAAACGGGAAGGAAAGGATGCATTTCTTCGAATTGACAAACTATATATCAACAACGTGCTTTATAAAGACGCCTAGGAAATATGTGAGAGTGACGTGAGTGTCTTACACTGGAACATTGGAGGATTAACGCGAGAAAAACAATCTAGCCAAGAATTTATTGATTTAATAACTAAATATGACATTATTTGTTTATCGGAAAGTTGGACGAATAAAAACAGTATAATAGGTTTAAAAGGGTATAGTAACCCTATTCACTCTTACAGGAGATACAGGAATAAAAGGGCCAAGCGTAATAGTGGTGGAATAATCATATACATAAAAGACTCGATTAGAAAAGGTGTTAAATTGATTAAAAACAATATTGATTGTTTAGTATGGATAAAACTGGACAAACACTTTTGGAAAAACAAAAATGATAGTTTTATAGGAATAACATATATTGCCCCAGAAAATTCACCCTACTATAATACAATTAATTTTGATATGTTTCGTGAAATTGAAAATGATATATGTTCATATGAAGCGTTAGGTAATGTGTTTTTAATAGGAGATATGAATGCAAGAACCGGCAAAAAAGCGGATTATATTGTAAATGATGGTCACCTCGGGCATGACGACGTCACAGTTACTGACACGCCATGGCCGAGAGTGTCACAAGACAGTAAGTCCAATAGATTCGGAGAGCAGTTACTCGATTTATGTAAATCATCAGGAATGCAAATTGTAAATGGTCGTTTGTTTAATGATAGCGGTATAGGTAAAATCACATGCATGACATATAACGGTCAAAGTGTGGTTGATTACTTGTTAGCACGACAGAATAATTTCGACTATCTGATAAATTTTACGGTGCACGATTTCAATGAATTTCGGATCATGTACCAATTTCCTTTAATGTTAAAACACACGAATTACCAAACTGTATAATAAATGAAAATAATACAACATATAAATGGAACAAAACATTTCGAGAAGATTTTAGAAATGATTTACAGACGACCATAGAACAATTACAGAATAATTTATTAAACTCTATTAGGGAAAGTAAAGACCCAGATGAACTTGTTCAAACCTTTACTAAATACCTTACATCAAACGGCAATAAATATTTCGAAATAAAGCGAAAAAATAAAAAACATGTATTTGAAAATAATGACAAAAAAAAAAAAAAAAATAAATACTATTGCAGGAAACAAAAATTAAACTTTGAGAGGGAATTGGGTAGAAAAATGAACGATATGAGAAGATATAAGCCACGCGATTTCTGGAAGCAATTCAAAAAAACTAAAGTAAATTCATCTAGCGAAAATGTATCGAAAGAATCTTTTTACGATCATTTTAAATTTCTAGCAACTAGTTCCACCGTACAAGAAAACGAGTCGTCCGAAATAAACGAGTTTTTAAATAATTTTGACAGCCAAAACCATACACAGGTAACTTTCCCCGAACTAGATAATCCGATATCTATAAACGAAATAATTGCAGCGACTAAACGACTTGGAAATAATAAATCATGCTCAACAGATTGTATTATTTACGAATATTTTAAAGAGTGTATAGATATACTTGCAACGCCGCTAGAAATTTTATTTAATTACATTTTAAACAATGGGACATTTCCCCATAGCTGGTCGACCGGCATAATCTTACCGTTATATAAAAAAGGCGATGTGTCTAATCCAAACAACTATCGCGGGATAACAATAACAAGTTGTTTCTGTAAATTGTTCACTGTGATTATAAACGAACGGCTGAAGAAATGGGCATGTGATAATCATATAATTACAGATGCACAATTCGGGTTTAAGCAAAATTTTAGCACGGTCGATTGTATATTTGTTTTGAATTCTCTAATAGAGCGACAATTTCAGAAGAAAAGAAAACTTTTTACCTGTATGGTGGACCTTTGTAAGGCGTACGATTATATAGACCGTAACGCGTTATGGTTTAAACTCATAAAGTACGGTATCGAAGGTAAATTATTATCGGTTATTAGGGCGATGTATAGTGAAGTTAAATTAGCCGTAAAACACGTTAATTCGCTCTCGGACTTTTTTAATAGCGATGTCGGATTGTTCCAAGGGGAGATAACCTCACCGATATTTTTTTCTCTCTACATCAATGACATTGAAAGCAGCTTACGTAATAATAATAACGCGAGTATAACACTGGATGAGCTATCTATATGTATGTTGATGTTTGCAGATGACGCAGTATTATTTTCGGAGACCGCTGATGGTTTACAGGTCTTATTAGATGGGTTAAAGCAATACTGTTCGAAATTTCATTTACGTGTCAACAAGGAAAAGTCAAAGATAATCGTGTTTAAAAAAGGTGGCCGCTTAAGCAATAATCAAAATTGGACATACGATGGTACGCAAATAGAGGTTGTTAGCCAGTTTAATTACTTAGGTCTTGTTTTATCCAGTGGCGGATCATTCGGGCCAGCCACTAGAACGCTTAAAGAGAAAGGCTTAAGAGCGATGAATTCGTTAATAAGTATTATTAAAGGTCGTGAAATACCAGTTAATATTTTATTTAACTTATTTGACTCGTATGTACTATCTGTTTTGAATTATGGAAGTGAGATTTGGGGCTATCTTAAGGCCGATTGTATTGAACTAGTTCATAAGAAATTCTGTAAAAGGGTATTAAATGTAAAACAATCAACGAATACTCTTTCCCTTTACGCTGAATTGGGAAGATTTCCAACCTATATATTAAGATATGTAAGAATTATTAAATACTGGATAAAATTGTATAGTATTAAAAAAATGTTAATAGTTTATTAAATACATTAGTACATCAGCAGCGCCAAGATATAGACGAGAATATACATGTTGTAAATTGGTCATCAAAAATAAGAGATATTCTTCAAAGTGCCGGGTTTAACGATGTATGGTTATATCCAGACTCCGTAAATATTAATATGTTCATACCAGTATTAACAAATCGTCTTAAAGATATTTATTTTAGTGAGTGGGAAGCAAGTAGTAATAATTGTACTTCACTATGTTTATTTAAAGAATTAAAATCTACAATAGAAAAATCACAATATCTATCTTTGTTAGAAAATAGTGGACTAAGAAATATAATTACAAAAATCAGACTTTCTTCACATGAACTAAACATAGAAAAGGGAAGACATTTGAATATAGCGAGAGAAGATAGGAAATGTAAATTGTGTAATTTAAATGATGTTGAGGACGAGTTCCATTTTATATTGATATGTCCATTTTATAATGAATCAAGAAGTAAATATATTCCAAGATATTATACATGTAGACCCATTAAAGAAATTAGCATTTTATTGTAAACATTCATTTAAACTTAGAAACTCAGCTAATACTGCATAAGTAATGTGTAATACAGAAAGGCTAACAGTATAGTTACCTTTGCATTACGTATTAAGTATGTACAGTTATTATTTAGCACAAATGTAAAAAAAAAAAAAAAAAAAAAAAAAAAAAGTTTGTTTTTTATGTACAAAAGATACATTATTAAAATGTAGTGTATGCCACTCTCACCTATTTATTCATTTTATGTCTTAATGTATTCATATATTTACCATCTTTTTCATGCATTGTAATTTTGTTTGTATTGTGACGATGAGCCTATGTGCTTAAGTCTTGAAAATAAAATTATGTTCTGTTCTGTTCTGTTCTGTAAACACTGAATAAATTAAAAATTAATATTAGTGATAATAGCGCTGAGAGATCAGGCTTATTAATATGACAGTTTTCTTTTGTTTTCAAGGTGAATTGACTAAAAGAAGAGCCAATTTTCAAGCGATGCCAATAAACCGAATGTTATAAACCCGCTTTAACTTTGTGTTAACACGGTTGGTACAAGAAATAAAAAAACATTGAACACCAAATTTGTTTCCATGGACTGCTAACAAAAAGCGCTATGCCACTCTAAATCTTGCCTATAGGTTATAAGATCTGTAGCTTGTCAACCCCTTTCACTTGAGACACAAACAACTTCAGTGCCTTCAGCGATTTGATATGGTATATTTATGGCAAAGCTTTCTACAAAATGACGCAAAGAAAATAAAAAAGTTAATACATAATTATTGACATTTTAATTACATTTTGAATGTTATTATTGTTTTGTTTCTAACCAGTAAATCCACAGAGTCACCTGGTAAAAAAACCGACCCGAAACCTTATATCTTGGTTCGAATCTTGGTTGAATTTTAAGGCACCCGAGGGTCACAGGTTTGATCTCCAGTAACAAAATACTAAAGATACTAAAGCGATATGATTGGAGTGCAGCTTGATTATGAGGTACGCCAAGAACTGACTTGTTCAGAATTAAAATACTTTGAGTAGGTGTGGAATCATGCCACGTTATCTATGGCGTTATACCGCAGTGGTACAATGACATTTAGAAGTCATCTTAAATGTGGGGCCACCGTCATCGGTGGCCGAGCGGTTAGAGCGTCAGCCTCGGCAGCGCGAGGTCGTGGGTTCGATACCAAAGTTGTAAAAAATGGTACTGTTATAGCTCCCTTGCTTGGCGCTCAGGGTAGTAAAAGGTTGGCCCGGAGTCAGGATAATGTGACTGGATCATGCCACATGTCTAACGGCGTGATACTGCAGTATGACAGCACTATATCTGTCTCAAGTAGACATCGTCTCCAAATGACTGAAATACTGTCAGTGGGACGTTAAACCCAACAAAAATACAAACAAATGTGTGGCTAATCAGATAATTCAAATTTAAGAGCAATTTATTTCACAAATCTAGAGTGACTTGAATATAATAGTGCATGCTTGTGGTTTTATGGTCAGATAAGACATCAACGAAAAGAATAATTTAATAAACCGTTTATTAAAGCAAATGTCTTAAAATATCTTAAAAAATATCTTAAAAGGTTCCTCAATTAGAGACAGTACAATGCCTATCATAATAATATAAAGGCTGTGATACAATATATCATAATATATATATATTTATAGTTTAAACGTACACTCAATTCCATAAGAAAGTGTGCACTCATACTTGTGATTATTTAATGTATTATTACTTCATGGAATATATTATCCTTGGCTGCAAATGAACACCTAAAACATAAAGATTTTCGAATGAAATGAAAATTCATCATTTTTTTTGGTCATACTAAACACACATTTTAGTGCTAAGCTTTTTTCTTCTGAAATAAATAACACATTTAATTTAAAGAAAGCCTCCGTGCAATTTTCGTATAAGTCAGACAAAATCTTGAAGGTTAATATGCTAAATGAAAATTGCCACTATGAAACGCTGTGTAAATGAAAGCGTGGAGTAATTTCTGAACTTTAAGGAAAGCACTTATTTACTAATATCGGGGTTAAAACTATTTGAAGATTTATGATAATTATGCAAATATAACAATTGTCATTTCGAGACGGTGTAGGTTGAGCAGATCTTTGGCAATAAGAAAACACAATAGAGAACACAATAGAGAAAAAAACAATATACACTTACTTACAACTCATCTGATGGAGAATTGGTAATTGTTAAAAATTAGCGAAATATGCCTCTGAAGAATTAAGTAATTATGAATTACACGTAAAAAGTTTGCAAAGGCTTTAGTCTCAGATGTCAATCATTTTGTTCACCACCGCTATTGGGGAGCGGGTTACTCGGCGACTGGTAGGTCAGTGGTTTTATGAGGTTAACCATCACCTTTGATAAGCTGTATATTGCTATATGACTGAAATGCCGTCGCAGCAACATTTAACTACAAAACAAAAAAAATGATAAGGACTTCGTAGAAAATGATGTATGAAGACTCGCACCTGTTTGTTAAAGTAAGTGTAGTTGCAAAAATTAGAAATACTCGATCTGACCTAAATTAAAGTGTTGCAGCACTTATGTATTTAGTCACAAAACAAGTCGAGTAAAAACGATGCAACGACAAAGAGGGTGTTCATATACTTTTTTGCGTAACTGCAAGGAAGTACGAAACCTTTTGCTAGAAGGCAAAACATGCAAACGAGAGGCAAGGCTGCGAAATACGGCAAATCTGTATCTATAGGTGCGCTGTGAATACAGTTAAAAAAATGTGTTTGGAGTTCATTCAGTAATTTGACAAACCCATCGTTTGGTCCATATGCTTTGTTAACTAGTTCTATCGCGCGGGCTTTGTCTGTGCTTCAAAAGTCCCTAAATGAGCATACACATTTCATTTCATATTTGACAACAGGGCTGAAAAACAGGATTGTCTGTGTGTTTGATCAAATGGCATATTTATAAATAATAGTGCAGTATTTAATTGCTGCTTCTAACCCTTTGAAGACTAAATTAATCCGCTGGCATGTAGTGACTTGGGGCTATTTCCAGGAACAGCTGGAAGAAGATGGTCACTTTGTCTGAAATAGAAATTGTTCACACGTAGACATAGCTAAGCGGAAAAAAGGCAGGCATCTTCAACATCATATTTACCTTTCATACTACAATAATGTGTTTTTAAAAGGGATGTTTTTCTACCTCCTGTGTTATGAAGAAATAAAAGTTCACATCCTCCAGTCTGCGTTTCTTCCATTTGATGTATTTAATTTTCCATTTCGGAAAAGACAGAAGTATATGCATGTCTCCATGTAACCAGTAACGGAAAATTAGAAGAAATTTTATTCCTTATATACACATGAATAAATTAGATATGCAAATATATCATGGCGGTTCATGTTTCAGTTCTTTCAGCTAATTATTTGAAAAAAAAAAAAACAGAAAAAAAAAAACAGCAGTTCAAATTTAAGCTTATTCGGTTATCTTTTTGAACATAAAAAAAACAATAGCTGTTCGCTTATTCGGCTATTTTTAATGTATATAATTATATATATTTTGAAAACAATGGTGTTTATATAAATACAAAAAGAAACCAGACTTAATCCTCATATCTTACCTATGCTCAAGAGTTTAAAGTGCACAAGAGGAAAGTAGAAAATCAGTCCAGCCACAACAAATATGGCGGCGTAGAGAAACTCAATTCTCGGTTCTTCGACGATTGGAGCAATAACAAGGTAGATGGCACAGATCACAAACAAAATTGGAATCACTATTGGAATCTGAAATGTAAATGTACAGAAATAATAGAAATATTGAAAAAATATGAATAGTCAAGAGATGTCAACGTCCAGTAATACTTAAAGGAAATAACAAAAGGAAGCTATGATTTTTTTTGATTTTTTCTTAAAAGATGATAAGTAATATGCTAATTTGGGAGTTAGATATTAATTTTTGACCGGAAGTACGTTTATTTGCGTTTATCACATTTATGGTTACAAACATTTGATGTTTACATACAGTTTCTTGAGCGCTCTTAATAACGGTTATTTTCACACACACACACACACGAAAATAACTATGAAACACTCCTTGGTTTGATGTAGGATTAAGCCCAAGAGCGAACAATGGCCAATTAAAAATGTATGTTTCCCTATATGTTCAGAGGTGATTGACCTATACGGACTTGAGACTTGAGAAAAGGTTTAGAGACGACAACAGTATCCCCTGCACGAGGCGTGACTGTAACTGTGTCTGGTAATTGGTTTAGTTTGTCCCTCGAGATCCTAGAACCACACAAACTAAGGTATTTAGTTAAGAAAAATGATGCTCTTTTTGACTTGCAATTATGTCATTTCAGAAAGAACTAGAATATAGAGTACAAACGTCAAACAAATTACAATTTTTTTTATCCTCAGTTAGATCCTGTGTTATAAGAGAAAAAAATAACAGCAGCAATAAATCATAAAATAGTCACGGTATCACATAGCCAATTCGTGATAAAATAAGATATCGCTATTAGAAATATGGAGCGGCAAAGCTCCAGAAATTCATTATATGCTGAAACAATGTGTTAGTTTTATAGTACTGGAAAAAAAGCGGTTTTCGTGTTTGATATTGTAACTGAGTTTGATAACATTTTTTCTCATACGGTACCCTGATGCAGTATTACCTATATTGATATATGGATTTTATTTGAGCAATCATGAAGATGCATAATTATCACAAAAAAATATATATGTTTATTCTTAAATAAATTTGTTAGAAAACCATAACGCAATCCGGACACGCAAAACTGATAACAAAGTAACCAAGTCTGACATATTTATACTATTTCATTAATGTAATTATTATGTATATTGTATGTAATTGTTCGCCTGTCTTAGAATTTCGATACGCTAAGTTTGCTTGAAGTAATACATCCATAATTAAATTATAAACATGGTCCTTCAAATGCTTAAAGAAAAATAAGTGCAGATGCAAGCATCTATTTATTCGGAGTTATATTGCTAAACGTCTATAAAGGCTTGCATTTACTATAAAATTGCCATGATCACTTCATTGACCATGATCTCAAGTTCATGATGATTGGATTATTTCCAGGACTTTGAAAGGTCAAGGCAATCATTATACATCCCTATCCTACAAAAATATACCCTACCCTGATGAAATATCAGAGTAACTGCGTTGTTTCCTAAAGAAAAATACTTTGAGTCGAATTATCGAGCGACGAATTGTGCTGATAAAGATGTATTTATTTTTCCTTAAGGTAAAGTCCCTGTAATGGTTTTGCTACATTTCGGACCTCGTGGCCTTTCACGGAGATAACCAAGGTTTCCTAATGGTTCATTAAGGTACCTTGGTTATCTTGGTAGAGGATAAGTGGTCCAAGACGTAGCTGAACAATTACAGGGACTTTACCTTAAGAAATGTCAGAGATAATTTGATGATGTTTAAAAACCTTTATGATCCGCTTGACGTCTCGCTTTGTGTAGCGCATGACCAGGAGGGAACCAACAGCGGTGCCATAGAAGAGCCAGGCGGTGAAACTGAAGAAGTCAACGAGGCCACCGATATTGCTGATTCCGATCATGATGAGCGAGATGAGACACTGAAAAATATTAGAGGATATACCCCAAAAAAATCAATTATAACAACAACAACAACAACAAAAAAAAAAAAACAACCTTAAAAGATCATTTTTCTAATATTAATGTCGGATCACTATTGAGTCCACTTCAATATTAAGACCAGCTCACTTTAAGGATCACTTTAATAATAAGACCAGCTCAATTTAAGGGCCACTTTAATATTAAGACCAACTCACTTTACGGACCACTTTATATTTTAATATTAAGACCAGCTCAATTTAAGGAACACTTTAATATAAAGACCATCTCACTTTAAGGACCACTTTGATATTAAGACCAGCTCACTTTACGGACCACTTTAATATTAAGACCAGCTCAATTTAAGGGCCACTTTAATATAAATACCATCTTACTTTAAGGACCACTTTAATATAAAGACCAACTCACTTTAAGGACCACTTTAATATTAAGACCAGCTCACTTTAAGGACCACTTTAATATTAAGACCAGCTCAATTTAAGGACCACTTTAATATTAAGAACAGCTCACTTAGAAGACAATCTTAGCAATAAGACCAACTTATAATAATATAAAGTCAGATTTCTATTAAGACCAGCTTACTATTAAGACCACCTCAGCAATATTTTAAGTGCCTTTTCACTTCTTTATTCGTTAATTATAGTGGATAAGCAGATCCTCCCTATGGAATTAACTTGATCGTAATAACAATTTACATTTCCAGCGTTTACAGATGTTTAAATGGACTTAAAGGCTATCAGATAGCTACACTGGGGTAAAATGCAGTAAACGGTTTCTATGTGCTACATAAAAGATCACGTGGTTTTATTTGATAAAATGTCTGTGAGCAGTTGGCCAATCTATGAATGGGAAAAGCGGAGTTTTAAAGCTGAATCCTGGGAAGGTGCATAATTGCTCTATTATCGAGTTGCCACTGTATTTATCATACGAACTTATAGGATAAACCCATATAAACCTCAGACCTTAACTAGTTCAGTGCGGTCTCTTTTACATTATATCATAACATCAACGACGATCAATTATGTATTTTTACGCCGATTGTGAAACTTTTTATATACTTATACTGACCCCTCTCGATGGTTTCTGGGTTGGACTAGTACCTTACATTTGGGGAGGTAATAAAAAAGTTTTGCCCAAAACGGGATTCGAACCCACAACTTTTTGATCCACAGACATGAATGTTACCACTGGAACACGACACTTTTCCAATTAAAACCCAGCTGCTAATTAGATTCTTGGTTGGAAGTTTGCTGAATTTTATGAAAATACATTATTTATTATTCTAGTAACTTTAAATTGAGACCACTGAACATACAAGATGTCCATTACCGGAGCGTAAAAATCAAAACCATTCCGAAAGTGTACTTTCACGTCTAGTCCAAGTTGTTGTCCTTTTTTCCAATTCGTGAGTATTTCAAATTAAAAAGCAGAACTAGGAAGACATGTTTCACGATATATTGGTATATTTCAAAAGAGAAATATATATATTATTGATTCCATATGTAAATTTTATTGATTTTATTCGAATGATTTGTAAAACTCGAGTTGAAGTGAGTCGACCCCCAACTTTGTGCCCAGCCTTGTTGATATTTATGTGGACAGTAGGAATTAAAAAAAAAAAAAAAAAAAAAAACATACAGGAGCAAGTCCCTGTGACTAAACGAAAATTTAAACCATGATCAGGGACTCTATATAACATAATCAAGAAATTATTTATCTTTAGAAGTTGTCTCTAATGGGAGAACACTTTAATCATTCCCAAGACTGATAGTGATTTCACAACCTCAGATATGACGTAAACCTGAAGGCCAAGAATTCCTTCGAAACCATATCAGTGGCGGAAACCCGGACGTCGCTCGTTAGAACATGTACCAGATGATAAACGCTTGTGTCCGTGAGAGAATTGTTTATCAGTAAAAATGTTGTTTGTCACATAAGTGAGTACACGTGCACTATAGTCGAAATACCGTAGGATATTCACCTATGATTGAAACAACACGTAACTACAGCGTGATATGTTCTTGAGTTTAACAACCTCTTGCATTTTAAATTTCTGTCAAGCAGTCATTGCCTTTGAAAAATAAGATATCTTACAATATATTGCCATTGAGGCGAATGCTCTTGTGTAATAAAAAATAATATTTTAAAATTTATTTTTTTAAAGCTGAAAGAGCTGGTACGCACATAATCAGAGATTAAATGGTGTAATAAACGATTACATTGACAGAAATTGTCTAAGATGTAGACAAGTTTCCTAGATACTCAAAGAAACATAATTATGCATTTTAAGTTCTTGAGAGGATTGCAAATTTTAATATTATATTTTATTCATTTATTTCTAACATAAAATAAAACGTATATTTCTCTCGCGCGCGCGGGTGCGTGTGTTCGAGTATGTGTGAAAGATGATAAAATATTTTATTCATTTAATTTTATCTCGAGAGCTTCAGGGAAAAAAAGCTTTTTTCGTAAAAACTTACAAACATCATCTATATATTTTAACTTCGAGGCATTTTCAATCTTTTGTGTGTGTGTGTGTGTGGTGATAAACATGCCAGTTGCTTACGGTGAAAAGGATTGAAGGCACGGGTGTCAGGCGCCGCACGTGCACAAAGGACAGTAACTCTGGCAGGTGTCCCTCTCTTCCAGCCACGTACACTACTCTGTAAAATAAAAGTTTGACTAATTATATCAATCGATAAAAACTGTGTTGTTCTTAAAAGCTTTTAAGATTAAAGCGAAGGTTTACGCTTTTATTTATGGGGGGGGGGGGGGGGTAGCTTCACCTCACTAAGACTCCTTAGAAAAAAAAAGGTAATAACTTTAACAGTATTTTTTTGACAAACTACAAAATAATATAGCAATTTAAGTGATTTTTTTCTTCTATTTTTGCATAATGCGATGTAAGACCTTCATAACTGAAATTCTCCAAAAAGCTCTAAGCTTTCAGTTTTAATGCCCATCCTTGTGCAATATAACTTTATTTGCTACACACTTTGTATAAACAAAATATATTTGAACCAAGGTATGACGATAAAAGCTTCCCGTAATTTGCTCGAATCTATTTTGATCTATTTTGTAAAATAAAAAATCATTGCACTTTGAATAATGTCTGGAAAATGCTTTAAAAATGAACAAAATAGTAAATACAGGAGGTCGTGCACACTGTCCTTTTATGGTAATTTTCAATATATAGCAAATATACAACTCACTATCAGCTTCAATTTTATAATGAACTGCACGTGATTCGAAGAGTGCGGATAATCTAACTAATAAAAATCAATAAAAATAAACCTCGTTTATCATGGACGAAACTGTTAAAGAACAGCTACTTATATAAAGTCTGAAATTGTTATCGCTACCATTCTATTGCACTTAACTTTATGATTGCGAGAACTTCGCAGTGTGTCTTGGGAAACTAAACTGGGAAAATACCAGATAGATATGTCGCATTAATTGTTACCTTTAAAAGCTAATGACAATAATGATAAAACGCATTAGTGTGTTTTAAATAATATCCTGCAAACTGCTCTCGAAACTGAAGTTTAATATATGCAGTAGTGAACACGGATTTTTTTATTACGGCACACGAATTCGTCAGTTTGGATAAAGTAAGACTAGGGAAAACAAAAAGTAGAAAAAAGTCATACAAATACAAATATGTTAATGACCATGTAATGATGATTAAATAAAAATCGTAGACACTTTAAGGGTATTGTACTTTAAACTAATTCGCAGTAAACTTGCTGGGTTTATTATCACGTAAGATGGTCGTGTTAATTTATATGATTTATCATAGGATACATTAATCATTCAGTCGCATATTTCTCAGCTGTGAATCTTTTTTTTTTTTGGTTTGGATTAGATCGAATGAATCAATAATGTCTGTACTTTTGGGGTATTATATAAGCAATCCATAAAGAAGGTCTCATATGGCAAATTACTATGTTTGAGTGATTGTTTTATGTTTGCATCATAGATAAACGCCCGATTGGCAGTATTTCAGTCACTTTTGGAGATTATCTGTTTATAATATAAGACAGATAGAGTGCAGCCTGACAGAAGACAAGAAGTAGGATAAAGTGATTTTACCCTGACACTACGCAAACCCAGTTCTGGAACTGTCCATATTTGCTAAATTTCAATAAATGAAGAGATCATCGTCGAAAATCAATGGTGTATATTCCTTTATTCATTTTGTATATACCGTGGGTTATTTAGCTGATAAAAACTTCGTTTTCGTGAATTTTTATCAGTTTCTTGCAAACCAATGAAATAAAGCACAATATTTTAAATACTCTTCGTTGATATTTACAAAAGCAAAAGCTGACTCATTGTTCCTGCAAGATAACCACAACGTTTAGACAAGAAGCATGACGTCAGCTCTACATGGTAGAACGAAGCTTAATTTCAAAATTCCGAGCCTTTCATTAGTCAAATGATCCCTCCTGTCTCTGCCACGGATCCAATTAAAATGCCTAATCAATAATTGATGAGTACAACGTTTTGCTGACCAAATATCCCACGGCCGATGAAGAAGCAAAGCGCATTGAGCGAACGTGGGTTTCCGACGATGTGGAGAGATATACAAATATAGTAATATTGATCGAATTTGAAATGTCGCGCTTGGGGATCGAATATAAGATCCACAACCTCATGATAATGGGGCCGGACATATAATCACTCGACCTTTGGATCGGTATTTGTTACATGTATGACGTTTATAAGCAATTCATGATTACATATTTGTTTTGAACTTTAATATTATTAATAGACTATTAGACACGGACATTTTCCTTAGAGCAGAACTAATGATAAATGAGGTATAACTATTTACGATTTCATAATCAAAATGAGAGGTTAAAATAATAATAATAAAAAACAGCAAAGGGATTTATCTTAATAATCACTTCTCTGAATCTCTGAAAGATAGCATTTTATCAAAACTACTAAAATTTTCTCAGCTGATGAAAGAAGAAGAAGAAGAGAGAGAGAGAGAGATTTAACAGGCTCTGAATAAACATGTACTGTTTATCACGATCAAATCAATACTAAGTCTTGAACTTGCGGATATATTTGGAAAACCCATTAATTTTGCTTTGGATGTGGTCAGTTGTGGTAAGAATAAATGAGAAAGACAGCGCTGACTTATTCTTAGATGCTTAATCATGATAAATATCGAAGATCTTTATGAGGTCTTTGCCTTGATGCTAAACCGTATATTATAGTTTATGGTAATGCAATACTTGTTATTGTGTTGAGGTTTTCTCAAGTTTCAATTAAAACAAACAGAAGGTAAGGCCGTGTCCCTAAAATGTAACGCTACTTCACTATTGTCACTTGTGTATATCGTCAGACGAATAAAATATTGTCATTAGTAAAGGTTGTCATACTAGCTGCATTCGGTAATTCGTCATGCAATTGGTCCATCATTAGTGGGGAAATAATTGACCGGTTATAGCAGAAGGGTGTGTGTGGGAGAGAGAGAGAGAGAGAGAGAGAGAGAGAGAGAGAGAGTGTTACGGTGAGAACGAGAAGGATAAGAGAGAGAGAGAGAGAATTCAGAAGGATAGCTATTTAAAGTGAAAGAAAGAGAAAAGAGGAGATAAAACATAAATGAGAGAGAAAAAGGGAGTTCAGAAAGACTGTTAATAAACGAGACAGAAAGAGAAAAGGAGTCAGAAGAGTATGAACGAGACAGAAAGAGAAAAAGGGAGTTCAGAAAGACTGTTAATGAACGAGACAGAAAGAGAAAAGGGGAGTTCAGAAAGACTGTTAATGAACGAGACAGAAAGAGAAAAAGGGAGTTCAGAAAGACTGTTAATGAACGAGACAGAAAGAGAAAAGGGGGTTTAGAGAGTCTAAAGTGCTCATCATTGGGAAAAATGATTGTCTGGTAATGAAATGTACCTTTGAGTAGTATTTATTCCTGTTAATTCTCTAAATAGTAATCTCTATTTTCAAACACATGCGACCCGGATATATACGTACCTCCCACCACTGAACACCGTGCCGTTGGCAGCTCCAAACGTTGAGAAAAGAACCGACAGGGGCAAAATAATGGCAGCCCCGCCCAAAACACGGTCACCCCAAGTCTGGAAATGTCATAACCATATTTGTTAGAACAGTTGTGCCAATCTTAGATTTCATTAATAGAGTATTCATAAACTTTTTTGTGAGGTAAAGTGCATGTTTGTTTGTTAAGTAGTGATTACTTTTTGTTGATACCGGTATTAAGTCCCTGTAATGGTTCCGCTACATTTCAGACCTCGTGGCCTTTCATGGAGATAACCAAGGTTTCCTAATGTTTCATCAGGGTACCTTGGTTATCTTGGTAGGGGTTAAGTGGTCCAAGACGTAGCAGAACCATTACAGGGACACTACCTTAAAGTACAAACAGAAAACCATCATTTTCTAAACAAATGGTACATCGAGTGGTACTGTAGAAATCATCGATATTCGTGGGGGACTAATTTTTGTTGATTTCATGGACGGCTTTATCCATGAATATTAATCCTCCACGAATAGTTTATTTAACAGATGTCACGATTTATATCCCATGAAACCACGAATATATGTACCAACAAAATTGCATTACAGATTCTTAGAGAGAGAGACGGGGGGGGGTTGATTGTCAGTTGAAGTGAAATATATAAGAAATATATGTAATCATGTTTCTTTTGCTATGAAATGGTAAAATATCAGTGTAAATGAAATTATTGTATTATATTGTACTTCGATAATTGCATATCTACGAATGGAGTAGCCAAGATTGGGGATAAAATTTTCAAAGTTCACTTGATGAAATTAAATATTGCATCTTCCATAAAAAAATAAGAATGAAAAATAAAAATAAATAAATATGATAAAAAAAAACGAACAAATTTTCTTTTTATAATATACTGAAAAAACTATATTTTCACAAATTTCACTGTCAATTATAAATATAATGTTATTTGATTGCAGTAATTCACTCAAAGGCATAAAATAGTGAAATATCAGTGAAATGAAATTCACAATTCATTGATATCATCCCTACTGTAATTGATATAGGTCAGGTGGAACTACTTTTTACATACACAGGGAGAATTTTCGGAAATGTAGAATTCCAATATTTATAAGATACTTCCTTCTTTTCCATTCACGTGGATTCCTCTGCATGTAAACAGGATAAATGTACCGGTAATTTCATTCTTTCACCATCATTTAGCATCCAAGAAAAAAAATATTTGTTTTGAGTGGATATCGAGGGCATTTCAACTCGAAGTGATACAATTTAACGTTTACTCGCGCTACTCAAACAAAATACCTATCCTCGTATAGTCGTGGAGAACATTTACAAACAACTTTTGCTAATGAAGATAGTCAAGACTCTTCAATTTCATCTTATCCAGCACTTATTGTGACTATAGATAAGCATGGGGTGTATGTTTATTGGGTTTATTGTCCCACCGACATTATTCCATCCATTTGGAAACTATGTATATTTGAGACAGATATAGTGCTGCCACACTGCAGTTACACAGCGACCACATTAAATTTTGGCGTGATACCACACCCAGTCTCATTATCCTGACACCGGGCCAATCAGTCCTGGGGCCGTATTCATAAAGCTCCAGAGAAATTCCTTAGTTTCGAGATTCTTTTTCACATGATTTCCTTAGTTATGAAATTTCCTTATCTTATCTTAAAAACCTATGAGATTTATTCCAGTTAAGGAATTATTTTCCTTAAAAATTAAGGATCTTTATGAATATGGCCCCTGGAACTTCCTCTCTATCCAGAGCGCCAAGGACAAGGGAGCTGACAAATTTGGAACGTCGCAGTCGGGGATCGAACCCATGACCTCAATGAAAAATGCATCGAGGTATTCGACTCCAGTAGGGTTGTGCAGAATTTAAGAAAAGCCAGTGAAAAATGGTCTGTATTTATTTATTAGAAACTTAAGTTTATTGATTGGTTGGGATTAAGGTTTAAATACGGATGTAAAGACTAGTTTGTTATGAAAATGATTTAAGAAAATGTTTCATCCATATATACCTGGCACGAATATTAAAAGCTGTGATTATACATGTATAAACAATAATTGTTAATTAACGAGAATGCTAGAAATGGTTCAGGAATGTGAAATCACTTAATTTATCACTAGCCATGGGCATATAGCTGGACGAGTTTCAATTTTACGCGGTAATTAATTGAGAAAATTTGACTTCTCAAACAACTAATTAATGTCTCCTTAAAGCAGCTCGTTCACAGGTGGCCATTGACTGAGAATTCGATTTATAGCTACCTGTGTGTATTACCTCTATAAGTGCCCATCTACAGACGCATGGTCACCTGAATAGAACAGATCTTTTATTAAGACTTATACATACAGGTGTATCGTCATTATATACATACATAATCAAAATAAGAAATCACAGTGCTAAGACTCAGTAAATTACCAAATTAATAAATATCTAAATACATAAGATGGAACATGTGAAGTTCGTTCGAGAATGACCTTAAAGAGGAAAAAGAAAAATATAGTCTAATTATTTTCATATACAAAGATCCTAGGAATATCATAAGCTATACATATATAGTATAGTCATTCTGAATTTTAACATTCACACACACAAAAATGAATACAAAAACATTTAAACAATACTTTAATCTATTATGAGGGTGCTGGTAATAAATAAATAAATAAAATGTAACATTCCGTAATTGTAAAAACAATGGGTTGTTTCTACATCACAGGCCATCACAGTGTTACGAACGGTATAAAACCTTTAGAATAATAAAACCTAATTTTGTATTTTTCTATGTCCATGTACCATCACATGACTGGCCGTATTTATTCTTCGCACATGCGTTCGATCCACAGGCTGAAAAATTTAATAAACGAATTGGTGAAGAATGTGTCACGTGGTACAGCAACCACCTGCTTCGGAAAGACCGTATTCTTTATTTAATTGGAATTCCACAAAGAGCGTTTACAAAAAAAAAAATAAAAAATAAAAAAAATAATAATAATAAAATAACGTTTACCTGTGCAATGTGACCTACACTTTCCCAGTTTATTTGTAAGGAAACAAAAACTTCACATATATTGACGAAGGAGAGTAGATAAACATTTTCTTTCATTTTTTTTTTTGATCGACTGTGAACGAGCTGCTTTAAGATAATGCATATTTCAGCCCGTTTTATTTAAGTGCGTATGCGTGGATACGTGCCTGTTAGTTTTTCATAAGACAAGATTCATATTTTTCAAAAAGCTTGCTTTACAAGAATTCCCTCATCGTTTGCGTACGGATATATCGCTATAATGACAATAACTTTTATTTTACAAACATTTATTAATGCCTTAGTCCTACAGGGGAAAACCATCGACGATGTGGAAATATATAAATTTTTTCCCGATGTTTGAGCCAAAGATACGGAGAATTCCCATAAGAAATGCACTATATCTACTAGGCATTATGAATGGTCCGTTGAACCAAATCCCTATTACACAAAGATTGGCAGCTAGTCTAAATCACACAGAAGCACGCAGCGTATTGTCCAATCCTCGCAAAGTCACGTTATCAAATATTTCCTATTCTTTTGAAGATATGTGTAAGTAAATTATATCTTGCAATAGAACATTATATTACCATCAAAATGATATCTTATTTATTACAATAAGTCCAGTACTAGAATGTTTTTGTAAAATGAATAAGTAATTAAAAAAGCTCTGTTTTCTGCTACACTTGCTGAATTTAAATCATGATTTAAATAAATTTTGAAAATAAATCAACTTATTCCTTGTATTAGAGAAATTATTATTTCATAATACGGTTTCATTTTCCTCAGTGATCTTTCAATACTTTTTTGAAAGTTTGCAAAATTCAATGATCTGCTGTGTGCCTAAACAATTTTACAGGAGTTTCCTATCTTTAAAAGATCTTCAGTAGAACGTTCACTAATACTTCGGCTATAGTCCCAAAGCTTCTGGCTATGTCCTTTCAACATATATCATCGGAGGTGGCCCCTCCCCCGATTTTCAGAAAAGCTCCGCAATCGGGAATATGTCACAAAATAGATCACCAAACATTCGCCGAAGATTCAAGTATCTTCAAAACATTCCCCTGTTGCTTAGGCGAGGCATCTCTGATGCGTTGGGGATGCACACAGAAAATTTCGATCTTCCCCGAGGCTCTGTAAATTTACGGGGAAGCCTTCCGGTGTTTCCCCCCCCCCAAAAAAAAAAATGTAAGCAATGAAACTTCGTAAGGTCATCGGAAAACCTATTCCTAATGCCTCCGAGGCTCAATTTCCATCGAGGTAATAAAAAAGCAAGCGGGACTGATCATTTAATATGACAGTGATAGAACAGGTTCAATTAGTATCACACATAGAATATATAGGAAAAAAAACTCATGACACCATATGTTATACAAGAATATGTTTATTTGATTTTATTTTAGCCATTTATGCAATATCGAAGTCAATCACACATTTAGTTCAGTTTAACTTACCCATTTTTTTTTGCGATGATTGAAAAACAAGTTAAAGCTTACACCAAATCCCCCCGACGGTTGCTGGATTGGACCAGTACTTTGTGTCTGGAAACGCCATCAAGGGGCCTCCGTGGCCGGGTAAATTCGCTGACTTTAACACTCACTCAGACCCTCACCGCGTCGGTTCGAATCCCGGCATAGTCATTCGGATTTTCATGTGAGGAAGCCTTCCAGCTGGCTTGCGGTAGGTCGGTGGTTCTACCCGGATGCCCCCGTGCATTCGGGGTCTTCCTCTACCTGTAATTAGCTGGACGTCGCTATGTGACTGAAATACTGTCGAAGAGACACTCAAATAGTCAAGTCAAGTCTGGAAACTCCATCAAAGATTTTTCAACAACGAAATTAAACACACTATCATTATAAAAAATAGTTCTCTTTAATTCCATAGTTCCTTTTTGAGGGTCACCCGTGTATCAAACATTTTTCAGGTAAAATACTATAAGTATATATGGCACGAAGACAGTTACACATAGCATGATATAACTGGATACCGGGTACATTTATGGACGCAGTAAATCTGCAGAAGTAGTCATTTAAAGATGATATAGCACCCATATATATCTTTGTTTCCATATTTGCACTCAAAATCAAAGACAGCAATGTGACTAACGCACTAATTTCATTTGCTTATTTTATAAATTCCATTAACGTTCATTACGTGACTAAAAGCAGTATATGTACTTATATAACATCAAAGCTTTGGAGAAGAGGATAATGACTTAAACGAGCAGAAAATAGATAGCCCCCCTGGGATCTAGTGGCAGCATTCGTCACAAACACATTTTTCTACCGTATCTTGGCATCAGGACAACGTCCTGTGGCGGACGTGATTTAAACGACCTTGCACGAAAATAAGCACAGCACTAGTGTTTGTCTTCGTTAGGAATACGAGTGTTTTAAGTAGATATCGGTTATCTTCTAAGCGGAAGTTCTAGCCTCTGTGGATTAGTAACGCTATATTTTCTGAGAGGTGGCCATTTTTCAATGGTGTTTGAGACAGGCGTCTGAAACTTATTGGTGACTTCTGAACTTTTACGTAAAGAAACAGGAATATTTTGTTTTTGATTTGAAATAGACAGAAAGCAAATGTATGTATGTATGTATGTATGTATGTATGTATGTATGTATGTATGTATTATCGTTTATATGTATAAATTTTACGGAAAGCTGCGATAAAACTATTAAATTCAAAATGTAAACGATATTAACATATTTTCAGTTTGTCACATACATCATACAGCTTTGACCTTGCATTATGGAATCGCCTACCGTTAGATTGACAGTATATTTTAGCTAACAAAACATCATATAACCATTCACCATCGCAACAAGCTCCGCCCATAATGCTCTTTGGTCACGCAGTTACCATATTTTCTCCATATCAAGATATTACAGTTCATTTTAAGCAATTTTGAGCGAAATACATGTATTTCATTGGACGATTAAGTAGGACAAACTGTAAGCATGCATGCATGTACCTTACATAGTACGTATCATGTATGTATTGCTTATTGTTTATATCTATTATACAGACGTATCTTTACAGCTAATTTATTGCTTGTCTCCCGATCTATATATCTGTGTGTAAATTAATAAAAGGAAATATTGAGCGATATATCAAAAGCATATATTATAGATTTATATCATGACATATTTGATAAAGAGCAGCGATGCGCTTTGTTCATCAATTTGTTTATCTGAAATATGATTGTTCATGCAAGATAAGATGACATTAAATTATCCCAAGGAGACAAATGAATGTAAAACATGGCAGTGTCTAGACTCTTCGTTTGTGATAAGAGATTGAATCTATCTTCTGTACCAGTGGTTTTATTCCACTCCCGTGCGTGTTGTGTCTTATCACCGTAAGGGTCTCAAACTGCTTAACTTGTAAAGAGTTAGATTAAATGATGCTAGATATTATCAATAGCATAATTCGGAAAGGAAATTTGCTCTTTTTTTTCGGCGTAGCTGTCTGACCTCATTTTGACTTATTTACGGATGATGACGCAAGACAAGACCAAATGAATATTTTAACGATTTTCATTGGTAGAAAATGCCGATACTTAGGAAAAATGATAACGCACAAATGTTTGTTGAGACGACAACTAGCTGATATATATGCTTCGTAATCAAGATATATTAATATAGCATTCGGACTGAATCACAGTTTCTTTGATAAATATATAGTTATTTTTTTATCAAAATACACATTGTGACCTGTTTCGTGCCGAACGTAAGAATTGTATTCCTCCGTTTCATCGTTTCCGTTTTGTGTTGGAGGGGACGCTTTACTTTATTTTACCATTCTACATTCTCCATTACTTTATTTCCCAGCAAAGGTTTTTCTTGTTTAATCGTTTAAGTTATAACTGAGGTATATTTTTTCGTCTCAATGTCTGCGATTCCGAAACAAATAATGGTGTGTGTAATCTTATCATATTATGATTGTCACAATAAACAATAAATGTAAAAAAAAAATATAAATATATATTACTCGGGCTAGTAACTAAGAGAAAATCGAAAAGCAAATCTTCTAACTCGTGGCCACGAGTTAGTAACTAAGAAAAAAAAATTTCTCGCTTACTCGTGGCCACGAGTTAGTAACTAAAAAACAGTTCTCGTTAACTCGTGGCCACGAGAGTAAATGAGTGTTCCCTTTCACCAAATTAAAATGCATGTATGTATGTATTGGAACTACAAGAATCGCCTTTACAAGAATACGCAAGATATTGTGACTGAATGGCCAAATGGCTCATTCCATTGACATTTTTTTCATTCAAAATTATAATCAATAAAGCGTTAACAGGGCCAAACAGTTCGTTAGCAGGAACCTTTGAAAGTAGGCTTTGAAAATGTAAACATGATTTTACCAAAAAAAAAAAAGTTTTGAAAATATATAATATCGGAAAAATATTTCACTGCGTCTCGGGCTTCATGTATATACATGTAGTACGACTGTTGCGCCGACTCCAACTGATATATCTTTGGTGTGGGAATAATGTCATGCACCTTTTTGGTAAATGTAAGTCACGTAGCTGTTGGATAACCCGCGATAAAATTTGAAAATAACTATCATTAAACACTGAAAATGACCATTTTGATTTGCTGTGGTTTCTGGATATGCTATTTTTTGTATGGATACTATTGCAAGCATACGGAAGCACCGAGGGGACATGGTGTTTTTCTTAGTTATTATCTCGTGACCACGAGATATAACTAAGAAAAAAAAATTCTCGCTAACTCGTGCACATTATACTAGAAAAAAAAAATAAACATTCTCGCAATATCGTGGCCACGAGTTAGTACCAATCAATCGTGAGTATCGAAGTAATCTAAACGATTTGATTGTCACTAACTCGTGGCCACGAGATAGTAAGTAGCTACGAGTTAGTAGCAACAATTAATTAATCGGCAGAATAAAGAACTGTTTTTTTCCTTAGTTACTAATTCGTGGCCACGAGTTAGCGAGAACTGTTTTTTTATTCTTAGTTATATCTGGTGGCCACGAGTTAATATTCGTTTTGTTTTGTTTGTTTTTTTTCTTAGTTATATCTCGTGGTCACGAGTTAGATTTGTTTCGTTTGCTTAGTTACTAGCTGCCACGAGATAAAATAAGTAAAAATACCATGTCCCCTCGGTGCTTCCGAACAAGCGAGATCAGAAATATGTTGATTTTAATCTTGAATCTTGTAAGAAAGGACAATATTCAACAAAAATTCAACGCTTTATAAAGTTGTTGTTTTTTTCGATCAAAAAAAAAAAAAAAAAAAAAGAATACCACGTACGAATAGCATTCCAAAGATCATATATACGTGTGACTTGGTTTAAAAATGTATGAGCTAAAATAGATTTAACATTTCGTTGGTAACATGTCATGCTATCCATAGGTTTCACACCAATTTTTATCTAAAATAACTCGAGCCACATCTGTTACCCTTTGCAACAATACGACCAGTACGTATTTATATATGAAGCTTATTAAAAAGCCTTTATGTCAGAATATGAAATCTGGATAATTGAACTGCAAAGAAAAAAGACACAAAGATAGCCTCCATAAAAAGGCTATTAGTTAGCTTTTAAGTTGAGAGCTGTGATGTACGATTCTCAGTAGGGTCAATTTGTTTGTCTTTCTATATTTCTCTTTGAATAATATTTCTGTACCACTCATATCAGATTTAGAACTACAAAGAAAAAAGATTTTATTTTTATTTTTAAAATCTTTATTTTAAGTTCATGTACCAAGGTAATATTTTAGGTACTTGCTACTTAATATTTTTTACATATTTATTAAACGATAAAATGCTGCAAATTGTTTTTCGACTCCAAGCCGGATATAGCGATTCAAAAAAAAAAAAAAAAAAAAAAAAAAAAGATTTTATTTTTATTTTTATAATCTTTCAGAACCGTATAAGTTGTAAAAGTAACAATGAAAGAGGGCTGTGTCATTTTCTGAAGTGAATTAAGTCTTTCGCTTCCGGAATGAAGTTGTGCGGTATGAGCTTCGATTAAATAATAACCATCGAGACAGGATATTGTAATGCTATTCATCGTTGAATATGCATATGATGTGTAGAAAGACATAGATAGATGGATTTACGTTGGTTTTCGTCTCATTTCTGAGTGAAATGGTCTACTGTAACGGTATCATTTAGTAGCGAATGGTGGAACATGCAACCAATTTAGGTCTGTGAAGTACATCGTGTTATGTATTTTATAAAAACACGTTTGGAAACCATGGCATTAATTGTATTAATCAACCTGTGTTTGCTTGAATTCCACCAACAGTACAAAGCACTAAGTAATACATAAATTCTTTCATTGAGCTTTCTTCTCCAATTAAAATTACCCAAATATTTACTTTCTGAACATACATGTATATTTTAGTTATTGAGGTAATTTAGTTAAGACTTCTCCTGTATAATCATTATTTTTCGTTGAAAAAACAATTCTTGGAATCTGTAAACAAGTCAGTTTCGTTGGTACATGTATTCGTGGATTTCTGGGGTGGTTTTTTTAAACACCAGTCCTAACATTTTTAATGGAGACTGATATTCGTGGTTGAAGTTGAGAAATCAACGATAATAGGTAAGAGAGAGAGAGAGAGAGAGAGAGAGAGAGAGAACACTCACCACGGCTACAGCACTCGAGTCCAGTAACTCTGCAGCCGTCATGGCGGTCAAGTACGAGATGTTGGTCAGGATGTAGACAACAGTGACCAGTGCCACACCAGCAATGTTGGCCCGGGGCAGGTTCCTGTTGTTACGGAAATATATTACTTGTTTACTCAAGTTAATTTAAACTTAATTTTACAAACATCAATTTTTTTCGGTGACAAAATGTAACAACAAAAAACTTTTTTTGTTTGCACATTTACTTCACGATTAAGAAAAGGCATGCGCAGATCCAGAATGGGGGTTAGGGGCTTGGGGGTCATGAACACCTCTCGAATTTGACTATTGTATATAGAATAAAGAATATATAGAATATAGAAACCCCTGACACCCACTTCCCTTGGAAATCTGAATAAAAAGAAGAAGAAGAGGAAATAGTGTCACTAACATAGCCCCCCTCCCCTCCCCGCACGCACGGTTAATTTAGTCTTAGAGTTAGCTAGGTAAGGGAATATTTATAGTTGGCCAACATTTTCGCGCATGCCAAGATTAATGAATTGTCAAAAACACATTCTAGAATGACAAACATGTATTTATGTGTTACTTATCTCATTTTATGATTCAAGATTTTAGAATATGCATTTTTTATATATTTATATACAATGTCTGATATGATAAATTATAAGTCATGAAAAATAATTATATAATTCTGTAAATGTAATAAACTTATGCTTAAATACAACTGTGCTCTCTGAGTACGGTTAACGTAAGTGCGTGGGTTTATTTATATATATATACTTGCATACTTCAGTAACCGAAATTGAAGAAGTCGGCCATCTAATATAGTTTTGAATAAAGCCCAAAGCGAATATAGCGATAGCATTGAACAAATATGTACAAACTACGGAAAATGGATTTTATGCTGAATTTAACATACACTTCCGGTCGGCTTATTTCCTCTGTGACGTAATTCAAATTGTTCCTGAAAAGAAGAAAAATGAATTCTTTATTTATTTTAAGAGCTTAAAAAACAAAACAAAATATAACAACTTTTTTCACTAATTTTAGATTTCAGAAATAGAAATGAAAAGAGGACCTAAAGCGAGTATCCATTGGATTTTGAAGTCATTAACAGAGTTGTCTGTAATGAAACGAAGTGGAACAGTCACTCTGCTATATATTCAAAGAATAACATTCAAACCCATCTTAAGCGGTCAGTCAATAGAACAAGAGAAAGTGACCGCTTAACCGAGGTGGTCGCTAAATGAAGGTTAAACATATAACAAAATGCTAGTTTGGTTGTATAAAAACTGAACACTAAATGCAGATTGGCCGCTTAATATAGATGACCGCTTATACAATACGTTCAACTATATACCTTTATTGTAATTTTCCCCATAAATACCAATACTGCTTTCTTCCTATCTACAGTTGTGTCTTTTACTGCATGATCAAATGGAAATACATGTATATATATCTTATAAACAGAGAAATAATTCTAAAGCTAGACGTTCTTTACGGGAATCCATCCATTATTAAATTATAACCATGATCCTTCAAATGCTTAAAAATACCTCACTGCAGGGTAAGCATCCATTACTTAGAGTTATAGGATGGTTTACTCTAAGTCTATAAAGGCTTGCATTTAATATATCCAATGCCAACGATCATTTGATGGACCATGATTTCACAATTTAAGGATGGCTGGATTACCTTAATATGATGGCATGTAAAAATGATAAAAACAACAATGTAATACAAACTGTTCAATGCACTTTTATAATGTCATTGCAAACGAACATTTACTTAACAGCCATTGTTTAAACATAAAATGAAAGTTACAAACTGTAATTTATGTATATATGTACTTGTAGATGCAATTAAAATAACCACCATCTGGTAACACGTTATTTTTTGTGCACCTGTATTTTGTACATGGGGCCAC
>CM037783.1:42736346-42786346 GCA_021229015.1 Solen grandis | reverse complement strand
CTTTGAATTAACTCGGAGAGAGAGAGAGAGACATAACCTTGATTCCATTCATAAGTTGCAAACCAAAAGTAGTTCTAAAAATACCTGTGAATTACTTTGGGTTTTCATTCAAATGTACATTGGAGTATCTAATGCGAAGCACTTCTTAAAGGAGAAAAATGTATGTATATTGGGTTCTGTTTCATAAATGGCACGGATATTTTATTCGTTCTTCAAATGAATGCTTACGGCGCAAAATAAATGTAAAAGAAAAATATGCAAACAAAAGGTAAAACATTTAAAGCGCTTACAGTTGCGATTAAAATGTTTTGATAACATATTCCACCCGTATTCGCTACAATCGCAGAACCTCTTGCGCTGATATGCTACTTATCGCGGAGTGATACAGTTAAATCGGCGGTGTTGATTTCGATTCCTACTTTTTGATTGCAGATGCATAAGACTGCAGCTTACGTCGACGGTCTAAATAAACCTCTCAGGTTTAACAGAGACATAAATAGGCGCTGAAACAATATTGATTGTATAGACACGCTACAGTTTTCTTTTTATGAAATATTTTATTAATATTTAAATCAATGTTGTAGAATTTCACAGACGCAAGTTTGTTAACATGATTTGAATAATTGATGGTATCATTTTGTAAATAACCTATTAATGGTGATTATTTGAGGCGACCACCCGGGTTATTGGCGTTTCTGAGAATTTAATGGCGTCTTAAAGAAATCTTATTGAGTAATGGTAGAAACCAACTTAAATAAATGGTTTACAGGTGGATATTATTTGTTCAATTCACGCGCGCACACACGCACTGTATGTGAATATTGCCTATCAGAGCGACATTACGCCGTTAACATGTGTCATGTCACCCAAGTTAAACTGTTCCCGATGTGCTGAGTACCAAACAAGGATTGATGCGGTAATGTTTCCATGAAAACGGCTTAAGCTTATTGCGAACAAGAATCAAATCTACTACCTCTTACTTCCGGGATGGACGCCATTTGAACCATTGGACATCGTAATTAAGAGGAAAAGTCCTTAAAGTATTTGGAGACACGACTGATTGAAATTCAAGTTTTTATTATATACAGACATATTGAACTTGTTACTGAGATGTTAATTACTTTGGGTGTTATGATTTGGCGGTGAAACAACTTCGATTTCCGCATTCGTATTGACATCTAGTTCTCAAATCATTCGTCTGATTTGCCAAAAAATGACTACCGGCGTAATTTCCTGTTTAATTTGGTGTGCCCATAAACTTTGGATCTACGCCCTATATTTACAGCCAGCCAAATGAAACTTTGACGACCCTGTCCAGGATCTGTCCATATCTATGTTTTGCCATATTCCTCAGCACCATGGCGTCAACGGCAATTCTCTTAACTAATTCGAACTACTTTTTTAAATAACTGATATTGAAATTGTTTTGCAAGCTTTCATTTTTCTCTAATTTAATCGCCATAATTGCGAGCAATAAATCAAATTAACTTTGTCTTTATGCACCGTCAAACCTCAGTGGTGATACTACTCACGAGCAAAATTCCGGAAATACACAATTGATAGCAAAGGCCATACTACTCACGAGCAAGATTCCGGAAATACACGATTGATAGCAAAGGCCATACTATTCACGAGCAAGATTCCGGAAATACACGATTGATAGCTAATTCGAACTACTATTAAATAACTGAAATTGAAATTATTTTGCAAGCTTTCATTTTTCTCTAATTTAATTGCCATAATTGCGAGCAATAAATCAAATTAACTTTGTCTTTATGCACCGTCAAACCTCAGTGGTGAAACTACTCACGAGCAAGATTCCGGAAATACACGATTGATAGCAAAGGCCATACTACTCACGAGCAAGATTCCGGAAATACACGATTGATAGCGAAGGTCATACTACTCACTAGCAAGATTCCGGAAAACACGGATAGAAACTCAGGCTATATTACTCACGTGCAAGATTCCGAAAAAACACGAATTGAAGCCCACGAGCAAGATTCCATATTACACAATTATTACCAACGATTATATAGAAGAAATTGTTACATCAATACATATCTGTTTCGAATATAAAATTGTTTTATGCTTTTATTATCTATCATAAGCACCCTCCGAAAACTCTTGAGCATTTCTGATATCGACATTATCAGGTATTCATGCTCCATTCTTTACGTAATAACATAATATCACTGAAACTGATATTGATTTTTATATGCGTGCCTCGTTAATTGAAACTACTGTATAACCATTATATTTCGCCGGCATTAAATTCACCGAGCCCGGAATGGTTAACTCAGAAACAAAAGTCAAATCGATATAGATGTATCGAGTGCTGACCGCGAAACAAAGTGATCCATCTCCTTCATCTATATCCAAAAGTTTCGCGGTCTATTCTCGATACACATACTGACATATATGATTTCACGAATATCGTCGGAGGTCCTAACTGCGCCCCTGTCCTAACTCCGCCACCTTCCTTTTTTATATCGTAGCCTCACTAGATTCTATCACACGCGTATGCAACTGTGAGATTTTTTTTAAACTATGTTTCTGTAAATTAACTAAATGATTTTTGTACGAAATTTTGATTCAAACAGATAAATATTATCTCGCACTACTCTTTTATGTGTTTTTTCTTAATACAAAATGATTTCCAAGCAGAATGGCCCTTTTAGACTCAAATTTTTAAAATAAAAGTATCTCGGAAATTCTACCTGCTGTGTTTACATATTTATAAATGGAAGTCATATGTGTACAATTCGCAACTGCTATGACGTCACCTGGGGGGCGGAGTTAGGACCACACAAAATGATGGCATAATATTTGACTCGTAATGTATTAATGTTATTTTCGATTGAATAATTGAGTATAAAAGATTATTTGTTTATTTTTTTTTATTTTTTTTTTTTTTTGGGGGGGGGGGGGGGGGGGTATCAATGTGAATTTGATATAATTAATTGGTACGTGAACAGTTTTTATTCTATGTATTTTATTTATGTTGCATTTCCTAATTAAATCTTAGAGGGGCGCAGTTTGGGCACTCGAGGATATATATTCCAAAGAAATTTTTATGATTACGGATTCCACGAACTTCAATGTCAAAATAATGATTTTAATAATTTTCCATAAACGTAGATAACATTGAGACATACTCAGATTTAATCTCTCTCCAGACTTGATATATGTCACCATTCTATAAAATTTAACAAAAAAAGACACAAGACTTTAAAAAAAAGCTATTACTTTATTATAATATCAGCCTAAAGGATTAAATCCTCGTCGGAAATTGAAAATAAAAAATAAGAAGGGAAATTGTCAGGGAAAAAAAGATTTAAGATGAAAATTTTAGAAATGTTGAAAATGTAGAGGATTATATTTTCGCCTTAATTTGACCAGTCTGACAAGTGAGGTAAGAACAGGTTATAAACAGATCACCACGTGTCTGGCTTGTTGTGCATGTTAAGTTTCTATAAAGACAGAACCTCAAGTATGTAGTTCTCGCCATATTGGTATTCTCGGGTTATTTACACTAATGCAATGTTTCACCTTAAGTGTAACGTAATTTTACGGGGAACCATCAACAATTGGCAAAATTGATTGATCCTTGTTTTCATTTTTTTTTCCATTGAAAATGTTTGGGAAACAGATTAAAAGATTTATTTAATAAAGAAGTATCGATTTTATACCATTTTCACAAATGCTTCTTTTTATCATTCTTTAAAACACCTGTTAAATTTACCGATAACACTCAGCAGATTTATGTAACCCAGCATCTGTTCTTAAAATAGTGTGTGTTTGATTATGAATACACTTCTCAAGAATTCTTTGTACGGACGTCATTTAGAGTCATAGTCGTTATTAATCTGATAGAGAATTTCACACCTGCTGATTATAATACAGCCACCTGTAGAGGGTTTTTGGCCACGTACCCCCAAAATTGAATGGACTCTCTATATGAAAGGAAACAAAGTTAAGAACAACTTTGAGCTCATTGTCGAGAACGGATTTTTCATGTGAGGAAGCCTTCCAGCTGGTTTGCGGTAGGTCGGTGATTCTACCCGGGTACCTATGTGTACTCGGGGTCTTCCTCCACCTGTAATTAGCTGGACGTCGCACTATCGCAGCGACGGTAAACCCCAATACAACAACATACACTTTTTTGTTGACAGACTAATTCATATGCATGTATGTATAACACGTTAGGCGTGCGTTCAGTATGCCATACCGTATGCAACCGGTCGGTTACAGTCAGCTTTGGAGTTGTCTTGGGACCATATTCAAGGCTGTTCACGTGCACTTTATGCTGTACATTTGTATACGTGAACATCGTGGTTAATGACACTGAGACAGGTTCGTAGCTGACTGTATAAGCGTACGGTTGCATACGGTTTGGCATACTGAACGCACGCCTGGTGGGCCAGTCAAGGGGAAGAAAACAGTCAGTCAATGTACTAGCGTGGTAGATTATTTACTATTTCATCCAGACGATATTGATTTGATCACTCATTTTAAGGTAGAAAAAATGACAGAATGTTCCGATCATTGTGCTTTGTATTTCTTGTTTAAAACTAAAGCGACTATGACGGAGAAATTTATAACAAACATGATGATTTATATATAAATTAAAAAAAAAAAAAAAATTTTTAAAAACTGCTCCTTAAATGTATTTGGGAAGACACGGAAGCCATCACATAATACACATAATATAAAAGTAAAACATAAACCATGGTTTGATACTGAATGTAAATCTTCTAGGAAAACATTCAACACATGTAGAAACGAATTTTATAGAAATAAAACAGATAAAAACCCAAAAGGAAAACAAAAATAAATATCTAAGACAAGAAAGACGCAATCTCACATGGTTAGGAAAAAACAAACCCAGAGAATTTTGGAAACGAATAAAAAAGCAGTACAAAAACCAGAGTCAATCATCAAGAGATCTAAATATCACAGAGTTATATGAACATTTTAAAGAATTATTCAGTGCCCAAGATAAAACTTTAAATGATAACGACACTATTCCCAATCATAATCAAACTGATAGAGATCTTGATGCTACCATTACATTAGAAGAAATAAGACATGCTGTTTTCTCACAAAACAATAACAAAAGTAGCGGTATAGACGGAATATGTGCTGAAATTTATAAAAGTTCTTTTAACCAAATAAACCCTTTTTTAATAACATTGTTTAACAGACTTCTTGACAAGGGAGAATACCCAAAAAGTTTTGCAGAAGGGATTATCTGCCCAATATTCAAAAGTGGCAATCCAGACGATCCAAAAAACTACAGAGGTGTTACTCTCATCAACATACTATCTAAGATTTATTCACAAGTGTTATTAAACAGGCTAACGAAATGGTGCACTAAACATGAAACTATAATCGAAAATCAATTCGGCTTTCAAAAAGGGAAGTCTACTATAGACTGTATATTCGTTTTACATTCTATAATTGCAAAATCACTTTCACAAAAACAGAAATTATACTGCGCTTTCCTTGACTTTGAAAAATGTTTTGACAGAATCGACCGTTCATATCTTTTTCTCAAATTGATACACGCTAATATAAGTTCCAAATTTATCAATGCACTCAAAAGCATGTACAGTGTTGTGAAAGCATGTATCCGTCACAAAGGACAAACTTCCTCATTTTTTGACTCAAACATCGGTGTCAAGCAGGGAGACCAATGTTCCAGTTTATTATTTCTCTTCTTCGTGAATGACATTTTAACTCATATTAATAGCGATATTGACGGCCTGTTTAGACTTGAAGAAATAAAATTATTCATATTACTATTTGCTGATGACGCTGTTGTCTTTGCACATACTCCCGAGGCACTACAATCTTTACTCAATGATATTGAACAATATTGCAACATCTGGAATTTAAAAGTAAATACAAATAAAACAAAAGTTATGATTTTCGAAAATGGCAGACATACAAGACATGATTTTAGATATAACAACATTGTATTAGATATTGTAGATAATTTTCGTTATCTTGGAATAACTCTGTTCAAAAATGGGAAATGGTATCGAACACAGAAAAAACTTGCTGATCGATCTTTGTTTGCACTACATAACCTATTTATAATTTTTAATCAGATAGATATAACAACAAAAGATAAATGTTACCTATTTGATAGTCTCGTTGGATCTGTACTCAATTATGGTACTGAAATTTTTGGTTATTACAATGCTACAAATATTGAACAAATTCATAATAAATTTATGAGGAAAACACTTTGTGTAAAGAAAAATACAAACATTGATGGATTATATGGTGAATTAGGGAGATATCCCATTATGATAAGACGAAAAATACTTATGATGAAATACTGGGTAAAAATCCAAAATTACAATAATGAGTCGCTAGTTAAAAGGGTTTATAATATGTTGAGAAAAGATGCAAACAACAATAATGGTTACTGCGGAATAAATTGGGCTGCACATATAAAACAAATATTAAATGAATTAGGAATGACTTACTTATGGATAAAAATTCAAAAAAAGAATTTTAGACATATAAAAACAATCATGGAGAAGTAATATTTATGATTCAAACAGACTAGAATTTTACAGTAAATACAAATATGATTTAAGTATGGAGAAATATCTTAATTATATCATTATAGATAAATACAGAATATGTCTAACAAAATTTAGGCTCTCAACGCACAATCTTTTAATAAGAAACGGGACGACACACAAACCTTCCCAGAGATGAGAGAATATGTCCAAATTGCACAATGCGAGTTATCGAAAACGAATATCATTTCATTCTAATCTGCCCAAAATATAGTGAACTTAGAAGGAAATTCTTACCAAAATATTATTGCCAGTGGCCAAATATTAATAAATTCGTATCTATAATGAGTTCATCTTCTGTACGTTTAATAAATAATGTAGCTAAATTCTTATATTTTGCCTTTCAGCTTAGACAAACAGATACTGTTTAGTTCAAACTTATAATACTTTTATTTTCAGGTAGAATATCAACGACCTGCTTCTCAGAAAAACATGTTATGTCTCACTTTTTGTGCATGTGATTTCCTTTTCTTATAAAGGTTCAAATGGCTATGAATGTATATGTATATGTTCTATGCTAATAAACTTATGTATGTATGTATGTATGTCAATGTCCAAGTCTTCACCTTCCAGGGCCTTATCCCAGGCGGGCTTGGGATGACTTACTTGTATATCTTTCTTAATGCATATGTAACGATACATATTTGTGCATAGATGACAGATGACTGAACAATACAAGCTGATCAAAGAGATGAAATCTAAAAAGACAGTTTTCAAACTAAAAGTCGTTTGTTTAAGATACAAACGAAACGGCTTTCCGTTTGCTTATATCAAAGGTATTGAATATATAAGTAAATACAAAGAAATGGAATAATGATGCTTAATAATGTAAGATTTAATACATAAATCATCATTATCATAAATATATACTTATGTTCAAAAATAAGCTTTAAATTTCTTTCTTTTTTTTTTTTTTTTTTTATTTTTTTTCAAGAAGATATTGAGAAAAAAATGGATCTTATTTGATTACGAAACCGTTTACTATCATGCAGAAAAAAAAGAAAATTTTAAGATAAGACTATCTTCAAGATTTTTTTTTCTTACGTTATCCTATCGATTTTAAAAGTTTTAGTTTTATTCTTTATCTAATATCCATTTCTTCGCAAGCATATGATTTAACAAATATTCATTGCAATTTGTTCCACTTAATTGAAATTGTAAAAAAAAAATAAGATTATTAGAAATCCTTTAATTGATTAAGGTTTACATTTGCAAAAATAAATGGAAACAAAGGCAGAGGTGTAAGCAAAATCATGAAAATAATTTCTTATTTCTATGTAATTAACGTTATAAACGTCTTGAACTTTTCAACACTTCATTTGCTTTATATATTGGCTTATTTTTCCAGATTTAGAAAAAGAAACCGTTAAACCTTTAGAAAACATAAAAACTCGATAGGTAGATATACATGTATTTGTCATTTTCTTTAGGTTTGCGGAAAGCCGTGATAGCTAATGCAATATGTTATCCGTATAGGTTTTCTGGCTCTAGTATGATTATACTAATCCATCGTAAATGAGACTCATTTACTCAAAAACGTATCACAATTCACTATTCAACACGGGCACCCTTTCCTGCGAAAGAACAACCGGATCTTGCTCAACCAACCCAATGACCGCTTTCATTTCTTTCTTCAAATTAATAGATTTTCATGAATTAGCCCTTTTACGAAAAACATGAATATGTCATGTTTGATGACGTAATCACTTGAAATTTTCTGGACTTTTGCGCATTTTAAGGTAAGGCAATAGTACTTATCCAATCTTATGATCTTTTTAATATATTTTGCTTACAAATCAATGTTATCACAAGCAAGTGACACAACATAAATTCCTTAAGGTATGCTTAATATTGGCATCAACACTCATGACGCTGGAGCGCGAATACAAATTGAAACTAATTGTTTTTCTAGTTCAACGACGTCAAAATCACGTGACTAAAGAAAAATATTTTTTTTGCAAGGACATGTTTAGCTTACCTTCTATTAATCCTGAAAAAAAATATCTTCGAGAATGCGAACAGGTTTGTTTTCACATTTTCAAGTAGGCATTCCATCATACATGAATATCTGCCATGTTTGATGACGTAATCACTTGAAATTTTCAAGAGCTTATGAACGTACTAAGTTTCGTCTTTTTTTTTTTTTTTTAAATTTTAGGTTCATTGGTCTAATTGGCGATTTTATATGATTTTTTCAATAATTCTTGCTTTAGTATGCATGGCGTCATAAACACGTGATGGAAAATCATTTCTTGCAGTATTCATCACTTCAATTTTAACTCTGTCAATTCTGAAGATTTAATTTAAGATTGACTCAAAATTCATGATGCCAGAGCGAGAGAAATCTTAAAAAATGCGTTTCGTCTTTTTAATGATGTCATGTAACCTTGTGACTTAAGAGAAAATAATTCAGAAAATAGAATGTAAACCTCTATGCCGATATGCTGTCCACTTGACCTCGGCGCCCTTAAATAAATAAGTTAAAACTAACCAAAAGTTCTCAAAGGACCGTGTGTAAGAAGAACCCTGAAAATATTAACTTATGGCATAGGTTTGTTATAATTGTTAAAACGCTGTGACTTGTAATAATATACAGTTGTGTATGATTTCACATAGATAACTTATTTTTGAAAATACGAATGTGTGAAATGCATGTACACATTAGACAATGTTAATTCCAAAACTAAATTAAGTGTAAAACATTGTGATCATGTGCAATATACCATATGAAAGTACTGGGGAAAATCTAAAAACATAAGCAATTGATCTGTATTTACAGGAACCTAGTTTATGTTGATTCTTATTTTTTCTATAATCCATCTTTTTTCAAAAGTTCCAATCGTATTATTTTTTATTGATATTAGATAAATATCTGCATACCTTATTGATACCCTCTATCATTTACAACAGTGCTTTCTGTTTTGTCCATCTTAATTTCCTTTTTAAATTATCTATTCAATGGGTTTATTTTAAAATATGTGGCAATGCAATGCCAGTAACATATATCAAATTACTTCAACGGACATGAGCATAATCTAATTGCCATTAAAAAAAGTTACAAGATACAAATTAAAAAATGCATGGCTTATTCATTGCCATTAATTTTTCAGTTAACACATTTGCATTTTAATGACCTTTTTGACCCCTATTCCTTGCCATTAAATTGATATTTTAACGGTATTTTCAAGGTGTTACCCATTAAAATATGTTTTCCTAACAAACAGATCATAGCAAGAATTAATGGAGTAATGGACATTTAATGGGAAATTCACAGTATTTTAATGGTTTGCGATTGCAGTAGAAACATAGGGATCACTTTTCCGTCGCCTGAGAGTCTGTCTGTCCGTCACACTTTAGTAGGTGACACATGTGTTCCAATGAACACTCTTGTGTTATGTTACTTAAAAAGGTTTGGAATTTTATTTAATGACACATGTTTACATGCCAAATTACACAAGGTTGATTGGTTCAGTGGGTGAAAAGGTCCATCACTCAAGCTAAATAAAATAAAGACGATAGTTATTAAATGTGTTACAACGTACATGATATGCATTTATTGGGGTTTAATTACTGGTAATGAATCACGAATAAAAAAAAATAAAAAGGGACATAATTCCGAAAATAAAGCTAACAAAATAATACCTCTTGTCTAACAACTGTGTCTTACCATGATTATCACGTATTCAAAGATTTGTTTTGATACCTTTCATAGTTTTCAAGACATTCTAATCAATACGCAATTTTGACCAAAATTCTAATTTAAAAAGGAGCATACCTCCAACCATATTGCTTTCAGAATAATGCCCATTGTCTTACAAATGCGCTTTGTCATGATTATCAAGTATTCCAAGTATCGTTGTAATATCGCTCATAGTTTTCAAATCAATATACTCATTCATTAAAAATTTTTCCAAAAATATAGCTTTCAGAATAATGACTCTTGTCTTACAAGTGTTTCTCATCATGATTATCAAGTTTTCAAGTTTTGATGCTTTTCATAGTTTTCAAGACATTCTACTTAATAAGCAATTTTGATCAAATTTCTAAGTTACAAAGGGACATAACTCCAAACATATTGCTTTCATAATGATGCCCCTTGTCTTACAACTGCGCCTTGTAAGGATGGTCAAGCATTCCATGCTTTGTGTTGATACCTTTCATAGTTTTCAAACATTCTACTTACTAAGCAATTTTGACCAAAAAAAATCTAAGTTAAAAAACTCAAAAATATAGCTTTCAAAATAATGCCACTTGTGTTACAAATGCGTCTTGTCATGATTATCAAGGATTCTAAGTTTTGTGTTGATAACTTTCATAGTTTTCAGAACATTCTACTTACTGAGCAACTTTGACTAAATTTCTTAGTGGAAAAGGGACATAACTCTGAAAATATATATTTCAGAATAATGCCTCTTTTTTTCCAACTGCGCCTTACCATGATTATAAAGTATCCCAAGTTTGGTGTTGATACCTTTAAAAGTGTTTAAGTAATGGGCTACATTAAAGTTTTGCACGACGACAACCACGACGACGACCACCACGACGACGACCACGACGACAACCACGACGACGACGCTGCAGCGATCATAACAGCTCGACTTTTTCTTCAAAACAGATGAGCTAAAAATCACTGGTTTATGAAATCCTGAGATTGAATTTCAACAATCATAATTGGCACTGATTTATTCTTAAATACTTATGGAGAAAATTGCATGAACTTAGTCAATCTAATAAAATTGTTCATTTATTTCATTTTTAACCAATATCGTTAGTTGTTAAATGTAATGATTAAATTAAATATCACATGCACTATGTCATTTTGAAAAACAAAGTGTTGTCCTCGTTCCTTTTTAATATACAGGTTTGAAAAAGCGTGGTCTCTCAGCAAAATAGTTCTAAAGGTAACCCAGTGGCTGCAATGCCCAGATCTTCCCTACTGACATTAAAATATTAGGGAACAGCTTCTTAAAGGATAGTAGAGTATCACTCTCCAGTAGCAACCTACAATGAAGAGGGACTGGACCGGAAACTATCAATAATGACTTGTGGAAAGAAAGAAAATCCACATGAAAATATCCCCAAACTCAAAGGCCAAAGAATAAATCTTACAGAATCTACTTTAAAGCAACATTTTTCATATCAACATCTCAGTATGGAAAAAAAAAACACTTGTGCACCCACTGATGTCCGGCTCATAATGACCACTCACATGCAACATTGTACAAGTCTACAGAATAAAACCATTCAGTCGTAGCACGGGTATACAGGTGCAGTCTAATCAGCGCTTTAAACGTACTTTTGTGTAAGAAATTTGTATGTATCTATTACTATACCACGAACACTGGCTCTTATGATGGAGGTACCCATGGTTATGTTATTTGTATAATCATTAAATACTGATAATTTGATAGACATGGGACGTTTCTTCAGCGATTATGAAACGTTTTTTCGGGTGTTGGTCATTATCAGGTTACATGATAAGAAAAATAACATGATAAGAAAAATAACATTCAAACGAAAAACTTTAACATCATCGAAGATTGTTATGTGTTGTCACTAAGCAGGATGGGTGAGTGGGGGACATGCTTGACTAAAAACGTACCAATCGCAAACTAGATCAAGATAAATTACCTATTTCATGTAATGTCGAGTCTCTGTGTTTAATTGCACATCCGTCTGGAGTTTTTTTTATATAATATGTAATTTGGATTTCTAACTTATAATATTCAAAGTTTTAAAACATCAGTTTTTGAACAAGTTGACATGCAACGCTGTTTTATGGTAGCACACAATTTGAATCGGAACAACATTATTTAGCCATCTGTATTTAGATTTCCCTTTTTTTACTACGCAGAGTTATAGTTCCAAATTTTGTTTTCTGTCTGATCACTAAATGGTGATAATTTTCATGTTATATCAGTACGACTGCTTTATGGAAGTCGAAACTGAATTAAAATGTGTTGATAATCGATGCTGGAGATAACGTATTTAATAAACTGTAATGAGAAAAGAAAATACGCAAGCGAAAAAATCACACCTCATTTGGAGATATTTTGAACCATGACTGGCTGGAATTTCCAGGGACAGACAACAATATTTAGATACAATTTCTTCAGTATGCAACAGTTGGCCCATTACTGCAGGCTTAATCGCCATTCAAACGGCGTTGAAAATAGGTGTTGATTCGAGTCACAGTCTGAGAATAATTTTTGCAAACTTTTCTTTTTTTATTATTTTTGCATTATAAGATACATATATTTTGTTATATTGAATATCTATTATTTTCCTATATGAAGTATATGTGTATATAAAAATGAAATAAAAGAAAGTACATAAATAATGAAAGTTTGTTGTTTTAGATTTGCTTCCACATATTCATATAAACTTATAAACTGTAGGCAAGAAAAAATGGGGAGAGTAAGAGTTGTTAGCAATCCATTGAGACAAATGATATGTTGATCTTTTTTTTAACGACCGTGTTCAAGCAGGGTTATAGCGGCTTTATATTGTGTTTATTGGCATCGTTTGAAAAATTAAATTAACTTTGATAAACAAAAGAAATGCGACATCATCATATTAAAAACCCTGTTCTCTCAGCGCTATCAGCGCTTTGATTTCAAATTAATGCAATGACCATATTAATGTATTTGTTTAAGAAAATCCTTCGACTTCATTGAAATTAGCCACTTTGTGATTTGATAACTTGTGTATTCATGTAAATCGAACAACTGCTGTCAAGTTCACATAATGTAGGGGCAACACAATGGCGGGTTGATAAGACAGCAGATATGTTACGTTATGTGACCGAGTTTATATATCACTTATTTCACAAACCCGTTGACGAAATTAAGAGTAAACACGACCGGGCCTCGTTTCGTATCATTCTTCAACCGTCATCCGTTATTATCAGACAACATCAGAGTTGGGTTTACATTAGTTCTTGTACCTACTAACCAGGTTATGAGAATGGTTCATACTAACACAGGGAGGTGACACCGGCAGTAACCACGAGGTCGGAGATAACCCTTTACGATAATATGTAGTAAAGTGTGTATATCGGTCATGATACCTCTTGCAGAAGCCCTACATTTATAAAAGCTAAATATACTACTCTAAGTTCGCTAAGAACCACATATCATGTGTCACTTTGAAATTGAAATGGTCATAACTGTTATATTTGTCCATATCTCTTAAAAACTTATCCCTAAAAATAGCATCATTCAATCGTTCAATTTACATCCACTTATTGAAATTTTAATAATATCTAAAATATAGAGTTGTATTTCCAACTTAAAATGTTTTTGCGTAATTGTAACTTGTCATTTGTTAATTTGTTACTTAATTTTGACAATCTTGATTCTTATCAGTTAAAAGACCAATATACAAAACTCAAACAAGCAAATAAAACAAAAAAAATAAAGATAAAAAAAAACCTACTCTAATAAATATTCTAAAATTGTTCAATTGTCCTTTCATTTGGCAAATAAACTGTTTTGTTCGAGATCAATTTCTTTTCCTCCCTTTTTCATATCTTACATGGTGATTAGATAATCTAATTTCTCGTGTTTTTTTTCTTTAAATAATATTTTGATGATTTATTTTGCATTTGTATGGTATATCTGAAATAAAAATGAATTTTGTTTAAAATCAAAATAAACTTTTTATCGTGTCAATCCAAACTTTAGCTAATCATAGAAAAGTGATCTATATTTATAAAATGATTTAACCCTTTCCCTCATAGAGGACACCATGAAAAGACCTATGCGAACATCATAAAACCAGATCAGCCTGCGAGTAACTGTGGTTTTCTTCAGATCAGGCTTTCTGTGGTACCTACTGAGTGCGTCAAAATGAGTCTATATGAGGGAAAGGGTTAAATACAATCTGGAATACATGGAATATTTGTTCTATGTTTTATGCTAGCGCAACAACATGATGTCCTGAAAAAGTCAATATATATGAACATTCGCTCCTACAAAGTAAAGGTAATTGATAAGAAAGTGACACCCAGTCACCTGGCATGGATATGACACGAATGTTGATACATTGACACGATTGTTGATACATTGACACGATTGTTGATGACACGATTGTTGATACATTGACACGATTGTTGATACATTGACACGATTGTTGATGACACGATTGTTGATACATTGACACGATTTTTTTTTATCGTTCATATAGCAAGAGTACTTACGTATACGCTGCTGTGAAAACAATTGCACACAGCGGCATTTAATTGGAATAATATTGTTAAACCCATACAGATAATTCCACTACTTCATGCCATTAGCTGCTCACATTATTCTAAAGCTTCCATTTGAAAAGCATGTCCTTGTGCTTAATTTCATTAATACAAATAACCTCGAAGGAGAATATTGACATTAAACGAGGCGGAAGTGCATACTCACTGAATTTGAAAGTCCATAAAGCATAAATGCTAGCACAAAATTGATAAAGATGTAAGCGAATTATTATTGTTCCTTCCCATGGGAAGGAACATCTATAGTCATCCATTTCAACTTGACAGTTTCAGATTCGCTTCCTGCGGAGATGTTATCCCGCTTAGTATCTGATTTGCCTCATGATACCTACGATGAGACGGGATCCAATAAGAAGCGACGTGATAGCAGAAACCGCAATTTATCCGCCATTTTAACGTTTTTGATGACGTGTTGGTTTTCTGTTAAGTTATCAGCAAATCAGTGGCGGATCAGGTGATATTAACTATAAACGTGATATCACGTGATGTGCGCCATTTATACGCCATTTTATCGACCATTTTTAGTCAGTCTAGCAGGTGCGTGCAGGTTTAAATTACGGCTTCGTGTTAAAACACGATATCAGCCTAAATTGAACTTAGCCCTATTAAAGTCCTTGAATTTCTTGCTTCATTTCCTGTGCTACCATGATTTAAAGAAAAAAAAACATAAGAAAGTTTTGACTTGGAGAGAAATGTTCAACCACCTACAGTTTGTCCTTTTCGTACTCTAAGGTTATCCCTTCCATATGCAAATGCTGAAAAACGGCTTTCACTTCATACTTCATAATTTAGAAATGCCCTGGAAGGAAATTTTGGTAGGCTAAAACTTGTATTTTTTGTGCTTTCATACATGAGGAAAAGCCAAAACCAAGAGATTAAAGCGTCCGCACCGTAACCCCTGGAACGTGAATATGATACTTGAACGTGACGTAATAAAGGTTCTTAGCCAAAAAAGATATTGGGGTTGGCCCGGTGTAAGGATAATCTGACAAGATGTGGTATCATGCTATTTGTATACAAGGTATGAGGGAACACAACCCCAAGCACGCAAATATCAAGCTTATTACTAGTGATAATACATCTGCTGCTGCTGCTGCTGCTGCTGCTGCTGCTGCTAGATATATAGAATACTACTACTGGTTCTACTTTTACTACTCAATACCAGATATAAGTATATTTATGTAGAACATTTGCAACATTATCAGTCTAAATAGTTGTAAAAATGTACGCTCAGTCTAGGTAACTGCTATCACGGCGATTAAAGTCCTACACATTCGCGCATGCGCACACACTTCACCCGCAACTATCATAACGTTCACGAGACCCTGTGCTGCTGGACAGAAAAAGAAAAGAAACTATCACCGCTACAAAAAACATGTCTTCGCCAATGACAGTAAGACTTGTTATAATTACCAATAATATCTCCTTAAAGGCGTTTCAGCTGTTGGTTTTTTTCTTTTTGTTTGTTTGTTTGTTTGTTGTTGTTTTTTTGTAAAGGACATATTTTTCTAAAGGTTTGCACATAAATACTTCAGACTTAAATATATATGAATTAAAAATAAAGGTAACCATGCTCATTTTCGAGATTTTACTTATGGTAGAACATATCTGTTTGCTAAATTTGTTGAATAAATCAAAACATTAAAGAATTGCAAAGATTGCATTTTGAATACTTTAATAACATATCAAAATAGCATTTTAAGAATGTTTTATCTTAATTTGTAGCTTATAATGTGGTTTATCAATTATAGATGTTTTGTTTAGTCATTTATTTGTTCGATTACTTTTGACATAAACAAACGTCAGTGAGGTTGAACGACCACACGGCAAGATGCAGTTTACATGTTTTCCAACATCAGTCAAAAGAACAAGAAAGACCCTAACCGGCAAAAATCACGGGTTAATCCTGCATGTACACTAGGCTGTCATGTATTTCGACGTTTTCTCGCTCCGCGCTTGGTCATATCGGACCAATTATGCATCTGTCTTTCCTCCAACCCCCACCCCTTACCCCACCCCTCTCTCTCTCTCTCTCTCTCTCTCTCTCTCTCTTAATTATAATAAACTAAAATAGTACTCTAATCATGCATCCATCCTCTTCTATCCTTCATTTCAACTCACTTTTGCTAAATTCAATAGATTTACTAAAAGTATTTGTAAATTAATTGATATTCTGTAAGATTCCCCCATATACCACCGAAATGTCAAGTACTCGAGTGACAGGACGGCAAACTCTCGTTAATCCTCGAGGCACGCGATAAAGTACGTTAAATTGTAAAGCTGCCAATCTCTGTTTATACGTCTCTGTTTAAACACAACAACCTAAGAAACACTTTTTTTTTGTTGTTTATACAACTTGTTTTATTTAGAAAGTGGCGAGTCTTCATTTTTGTTTTTGCTTCCAACCAAATATGTCGTCCAACCAAAAAGAACCATACACAACCTTTATCACACACACACATACAATTACAGAAAAAATACACAAATGGGGCTTATTAAAATATTGCGTGTTCAAATTGTTACGATTAAGAAAACACGTCACACACACGCACGCACACACACACATTACAGAGCCCTAAAATGGTTTCACACGGTAGCGATATAGCATATTCTTAAAATCTGAGGCATCAGATAATCAAGGAAAAATGGTTATAGAATTATGTATAGGATTCATTCAAACAACGAACAGTAGGTATAAGAAGGTGGAGAATTGGGAAGGTTGTTTTCAAAAACGACACTGACCAGTATTTTGCTGTGACTTTACGAGTTTGGATAACTACTTCCTATTTTTAGATTTTGTTTTTAGTTGTGTGTGACGTATTCACTCACAACTATAGTACCTACATTCTGAGCAAAAAAATAAAATAAATAGGTACCTAAGGGACACAATAACTGTGTGTGGCATAAAAGCAGAGAAGAACTAATTTCTCTATGATGATGTTTAACTGTCACTTTACCATGCGGAGGAATATAATTTCTTTTGGTACAAAGGTTGCTCGTAGATGTTTACAGATGATGCATCTGTTTGACTTTATTTTAATCCATTTTTGTCATCAGCATACTTTAGGGGAAGAAAAGGACACATTAAGTATGTGACAGCATAATTGTGACCCATTTATTGTCCTGCAATCGTGAGCAAACTGAACTGGATTTAATTATTTAAGTCAAAACAGTCAGTAATAAATACATGTATATAATAAATGTAGGCAATGAAAACAGAACATGAACAGAAAACGATCTAAAGGACAGTTGGCATTTATGTCTCTTTTAATAGAACAGAACAGAACAAATCTTTTATTTCACCCAGGCATACAAAATGCAACATGGGGTTATGTGCAAAAATATATATAATTATACATATATTGAGAGTTCCGGTCAGCATACAATGATTATAACAATGGTGATTGTTTGTTAACAGTCGTGGTGAAAATTTAAGAGGTGGGGGAACACAGATTTAAACAACAAAGACAAATCAGATATTATATATATGCAATGTGAGGGTAAAGGGATAGTAAGACGGAGGATAAACAATTACATGTACATATAAATGAGAATGTAGAGATAGTAAGAGATACTCAACTAGTATTAGGACGAGGGGGTGTGTGTGTTTTTTTTGTGTGTTTTTTTTTTTTTCCCTTCTTTCTTCCCTCTTCTTTTCTTTTCAGTAATATGAAAGCAAAGAGAAGAAGAAAAATATAGTATTAAAAAGAATTAAAAAAAAAAAAAAAAAAAAAAAAAAAATATTTTCATGATGGTTCATTAATTAATAGGCGAGGCCGTGGTAGATAAAGACCTTGTCACAAGACAATGACACAATGAAATGAGCGCACGCTTTTCACAAGATTCCCGCACATCACGCGGGCAGTTTCTCCCACAGCCACGTCTATGTAAACAAATACCAAGTACCCTCCAGCAAGTCTTACCGAAACGAAATGCAATCCGAGCTGGGGGAATGAAAAGAGTAGCACAAAGTGAAATATGGAGGTAAGTACATTTTTTTCTTCTCTCTCTATCTCTCTCTCTGCATACGTTTGCAGTTGTGAATATATTTTACCTTCTTCACTCGCTAAGTAGTACATTATATGTAGCTTGCGGCTATACCAGCCCTTAATTACCCCCTCTTCTCCCGACTGATTAGTGAGAATCTACTTGGTTTGTTCCCGCTTTGCCCACTTTCCCAATTTCACTAGTCCCACTTTGCCCACTTGAATTTTTTGACAGGTAGATACCTGTATGTAGTAGAGTATCTATATGCATGTATCGTATGAATGTATGTATAACTTAGTAAATTAGGTGATAAAAATATCATATGTCTATCTATTGGTACCATGTGTTTAAATTTAAATTCTAAAATGTTTATATTTAAATTTTAAATTCAAAAGTTTAGTAAGATGACTTATCATGGATAATTATTATAATTTCATGATATATGAATTTTTATTATTATTATTTATAATTATTTCGAATTTTAATTCTCGCCCTTACCATTCTCTCTCTCTTTCTCTCTCTCTCTCTCTATGGTTGTATTAGGTAGAAAATTGAGAATGAGTATAAGTCTGATAGAGATAGAAGAGATTAATAGAAAATGAAGCAAAAAGGTTTTAAAAAATAAATTCACACTCGCATTGTATAGTCATTTTTATTAATTCATATACTTTGATAACAAGCACATATAGTATAAATTAACATCATATATTATTGTTTTGTCAGCTATTGCTGAAGTCGAGGACAGTTACACAATCACATTCACAAACTTATCGCACCTCACTGTAATTTGATAAGGAAGGCTGCTGCATCTGCGTATTCATAAATTTTAAGTTCTCCTTCTACAAGCCTCAACTTCAGGCGCTGCAATCTCTGGTCGATTTTTCGGTAGGCAAGTTTCTTCGGTCTGATTTTCCCACCAGCTGTTCTCTGAATCAGTTTGATCTCATTTGCTGCCTGTTCCTTGACATTTAGAAACAAAAACATGTAGATGTTGGGACGGGGGTTGTTAATCTGGCGATTAAAAGCTTACTGTGCCATCCTTCGAGATGGTTTGTTGTCCTAGGTCCGTCAGATGCGAAGTGGTTCCAGTGACGTTGGTCTCCTTCCACCCAGGTTACCGTTACGTAGTCTTTCAACCTTTCAACAGAGTCGCTGGCATCATCATGTTCCTCAAAGACCCAGAACCACACATCTTCTATGGCAGCTGGTGAGATAAGTGGCAGGACGGCAGCTCGACGCACCATATTTCTGAAACTGTCGTCATATCGGTACTTAGATGCTAGACCCAAAGACTGCACTTTCCTCCACACAGCCTGTGTGAAGTGGAAGAAACAACACTTTACACGGACATCCGGAAATAGGCTTGAAGCAACCTCAAAATCCATCATCACTTCAGTAGGTTGAAGGTTGATGTTGTGGTCACCGACATTCATTGTCAACAGACGAAAGAACCTAGAGTATGTAGTCTGTGTCTTGTTTGGCAGTAGTCCATAAACTAATGGCACCATACACCCATTAACAATGCAGTGAATTGTGTAAAGCTGGAAGAAGTTCCTTGGGCTGGCATAGAAAGTTCCATCCATGTACCACCTTCCGCCTTCTGAGAGTTCTCTGAGGTTAGAGTCGGTAGCAAAGATTAGAATCCGCTCGTCGGTGCCATCGTCTGCAAGCAGAAAACGTTCCCCAGCTGAAGTAGTGGTCCACTCTCCCTCGAGACTGACTTCAGCAAGCGAATTGGGTATTTTCGGATGCAGTTTTGAGCGCTGTCTATATAGTGATGTCTTGGCTTCATAGAATGTTGGTAGTTTTTCAACCATTGCATGTTTCCTTTCGTTCCACTCTTCTGACCTAAGAGATGCCAGTGTCTCATCAAATATAGTTGGGATTGACTTGACAGATTCACGGCATTTTCTTCGGAGATCAGCAAGGACGATGGCAGAATCTGTACCAGCTACATCTTGTTCATGGTTGTGTTCGCCGACGATCTTTGTCACTTGGTCATGCAATGTATTGATTCTGGCAGGACAAGATGCTTGAGTGCAGTACCAATACGACCTGTCAGTCTTTTGCTGCTTCAGCCTGAACATAAACTGGTTGTGGATCAAAGTTCTTCCACCCCGTCTATTTTCTATGAATTTTACAGAACAGAACAGAACAGAAATTTTATTGATGACTGAAGCATAACAAGCTTATTGTCATTATAAACATATCGTTGTTTATCAAAGTACACATGGCATGTAAAAATCCATTACAAGAATTAAGGTTACAATTGTAGCATCAAAAGAAAAAACAACAAAAAAACAACAACAACAACAACAACAAAAAAAAACAAGAGGCCCATGATGGCCCTAAATCGCTCACCTGAGATAAATAGGTTGACCCAAGGCCAGTAGTTTTGAAGAAGATGATTTTTAAAGTTTTCATATTTTTTTTCTTTTTGTAGCCATGGCAACCAGAGTTCTATATGGATCAAGTTTATTTTAGCAACTTTTGTGAAGGTTGACCCAAGGATCATTCCTGTCAAGTTTAATCAAATTCAGTCCAGTGGTTTCAGAGGAGATGTTGTTTAAAGGTTTCTCTATATACATATAAGGCAAATAAGCCCCGCCCCTGGCGGCCATGTTTTTTACGGATCGGAATTTTTTTTAGCAACTTTGGTAGAGGTTGACCCAAGGCACATCTGTACCAATTTATTTTAAAATCTGGCCAGTAGTTTTGAAGAAGATGATTTTTAAAGTTTTTATATTTTTTTTCTTTTTGTTGCCATGGCAACCAGAGTTCTAAATGGATCAAGTTTATTTTAGGAACTTTTGTGAAGGTTGACCCAAGGATCATCCCTGCCAAGTTTAATCAAATTCTGTCCAGTGGTTTCAGAGGAGATGTTGTTTAAAGGTTTCTCTATATACATATAAGGCAAATAAGCCCCGCCCCTGGCGGCCATGTTTTTTTACGGATCGGAATAATTTTAGCAACTTTGGTAGAGGTTGACCCAAGGAACATCTGTACCAATTTATTTTAAAATCTGGCCAGTAGTTTTGAAGGAGATGATTTTTAAAGTTTTCTTTTTTCTTTTTTTTTTGTTGCCATGGCAACCAGAGTTCTACATGGATCAACTTTATTTTAGCAACTTTTGTGAAGGTTGACCCAAGGATCATCCCTGCCAAGTTTAATCAAATTCTGTCAAGTGGTTTCAGAGGAGATGTTGTTTAAAGGTTTCTCTATATACATATAAGGCTAATAAGCCCCGCCCCTGGCGGCCATGTTTTTTTACGGATTGGAATAATTTTAGCAACTTTGGTAGAGGTTGACCCAAGAACCGTCTGTACCAATTTATTTTAAAATCTGGCCAGTAGTTTTGAAGGAGATGATTTTTAAAGTTTTCATATTTTTTTTCTTTTTGTTGCCATGGCAACCAGAGTTCGCCATGGATCAACTTTATTTTAGCAACTTTTGTGAAGGTTGACCCAAGGATCATCCCTGCCAAGTTTAATCAAATTCTGTCCAGTGGTTTCAGAGGAGATGTTGTTAAAAGGTTTCTCTATATACATATAAGGCAAATAAGCCCCGCCCTTGGCGGCCATGTTTTTTTACGGATCGAAATAATTTTAGCAACTTTGGTAGAGGTTGACCCAAGGAACATCTGTACCAAATTATTTTGAAATCTGGCCAGTAGTTTTGAAGGAGATGATTTTTAAAGTTTTCAAATTATTTTTCTTTTTGTTGCCATGGCAACCAGAGTTTTTAATGGATCAACTTTATTTTAGCAACTTTTGTAGAGCCTCACCCAAGGAACATTTCTGCCAAGTTTCATTTAATTCTGTCAAGCGGTTTCAGAGGAGATGTCGTTTAAAGCAAATTGTTGACGACGGACGACGCACGACGGACGACGCACGATGCACGACGACGGACGCCGGACGAAGGGCGATCACAAAAGCTCACCTTGAGCACTTTGTGCTCAGGTGAGCTAAAAAACATATTCATAAATAATAAGTATAGACAATAATTAATTAATGTGAGAATGTTTCACTGAAATAATAATTATAATAGAAAGGAAAAAAATCATGATTTGATTTAATATAATTTAAACATATTAATTATAATATAAGTCACAAAAAGTAAGGTCACACAAGTGAATCTCTCAGATTAAATGCCTTAATACAATAAACAGCTAATTTATTTAATGTTGATTTATTACAGCTTTGTATCAAAGATATATATTTTTGTACACTAGTATGGTTATAGAAATATTTAGAAATATATTGTTTTCTTAGATTTGCGTATACAGGACATTTGAGTATAAAATGAAATCCGTCCTCAATATCATTTAGATCACATAAGGGGCATTTCCTGTCATTTCGTGGTATATTGTTATGGCGACCAATTTCTATATTTAATTTATGCGAAGATAAACTTATTTTTGCAAGAATATTTCTGTATTTTTGGTTTTAAAATACTGATATAAGATGATTGATCGAAAGTTAATTTTATTTCTCTATAGATGTTAAGGGAAGAACATGATTCTATTCCTATTCTCCAGTCTCTAATATACAAATCTTTTAGACGTTGTCTAAGTAATGGGATAAATTCCCCTATAATGACAGATTGTGGATAGAACCAAACCTCATTATACCCTGTAGACTGAAGAATATCCCTAACTTTAGAAGCACAGTTTTCAATTGTTGCATTTTGGTATATCATCGATATTTGATCATTTATAATAGTACTTAATATGCAATTATCTCTCTTTTCAGTTTTAAGTTTTAAAAAGTATTTAATAAGTCTGATGTATCTTTCGATATACAACGGAAATCTACCTAACTCACTATACAGAGATAGGGTATTTAATATTAATATCCATTTACAAAAAAAATTATGTACTTTTTCAATTGCTTCTGATTTCATAAAACTCATTACCTCCGACCCGTAATTCATGACGGACAGATACAGATACTAGCGCATTGGCCATGATGACAATGTTTATTTGGATTTTGATATTTCAATTCCTTTTATACATCACCTAAAGCCAAACTGCCATATCTGAAGTTATGGAGTAAATGCAAAGTGCTAATTGATAATTACTGTTAAAAAAACTTAACACGCTGCACATATCAAGTTTCTTTTTTTTTTTTTTTTTTTTTTACTCTCTCTCTCTCTCTCTCTCTCTCTCTCTCATAAGTAACTATTATCATAGTGACTTTACATATTTGTTACTATCTAAATCTGTAAGAAAAGCATGCTTTTGTCGCTCTTTAATGTTATTGTTCACTTGTCTTTATTTGTGTAAAGTATGATGCAGAGACTGTATATATACAATAGGAATAACTGCTTGTTTTATGTTTTATAGCTGAAAACACTTAACAAAGAAATTATTTATCCAAAGGTTATTTTGTTGACATTAATATTTGCCAGCACATGTATTTATCTATTTTTTTTGTTGTTGTTGTTGTCATTATAACGTTACATAAATTGATCATGCTAGGTTTAAGTGTGTGTGTGTGTGTGTGTGTGTGTGTTGAAAATAAACAATGTCTTTCTTGTATTTATTTATAAATTCAAAGATGTAATCCCCCCACTCTGAACACAGCATGTCTGCTTTAAATAATTGAAAAATGCCTAACAAATTGATCTATGCTACAAATGAACTTAATCTTATTAAATAAGACCGGAAATTATTAACAAATATTATATATATATGTGTGTGTATAACCTATGTAAAACCCCATGTTGTATTAATGTAATACCTGGGTGAATAAAAGTTTTGTTCTGTTCTGTTCTAATCTTAATTGGATAATTGGTTAATTGGATTGTCAAATACCTTATTAATTAGAAGTGATTATTGGGTAAATGACTATGTTTCATACATCAGAAGAGATCAATAAACTAATTAAAGATCTTATGATTTAATAAAACAATTACACGCAGTATGATATGTTTGTAACACTTTTTTAAATTTCGTATAATCTTATTAAATGATTTCACTTGAGTCTTTGGTTTGAATAATTAATAAGTGATCACTATAATTAATTAGAAATGATTAATGGATAAATATTTGATACCATTTTTCATATACATTTTATATCTCAAAGAACAAAATAATTCAAACTAGTTTAAGATCTTAAAACATATATATGTAAAATATCAATGTTATTCATATTTGATACCCTTTTTCATATACATTTTATATTTCAGAAGACAACATGCCCAAGGAACTATTTACCATGACACCTATCTGATTCACACCTTTTTACCTGCTTCACCAATTCCCATTTTGCCCACTCAGTTTTTACTACAAAAATATATAAAGTGGGCAAAGTGGGAACACACCATCTACTCGTACTTGTTATGTGTAAAGAATTTGTAGGTGACACTTCTATGGCAGTCCCTCGCTAAGAGTAGTCTGAATTATGTCTGGAAATAGTTTGTTTGTTTCTTTGTGTGTTGGGTTTAACGTTTAACCGACAGTATTTCAGTCATTTGGAGACGATGTCTACTTGAGACAGACATAGTACTGTCACACTGCAGTATCACGCTGTAGACATGTGGCATGATACCACACCCATTCACATTATCCTGACACCGGACCAACCAGTCCTGCAACTACCCCTATATGCTGAGCGCAAAGCATGGGAACTATAACAGTACGATTTTGGTATGTCGCGGCCGGGGATCGAACCCAGGACCTCCCTCTCCCGAGGCGGACGCTCTAACCACTCGGCCACCGGAGTCGGTTCTGAAAATAGTAGGAGGGAAATCCAGTCTGAACTGGTACCCGGATTATTTTGTAAAGCAAAAAGTAAATTGGTTCCCAAAATGGATGTCCGGATCCGGAACGCGAATTTCCGTAATATCGAAGCATTTTTACGTTGTCGAAATCCGTTACGAGAAAAAAGTGTCCAAGGTTTCCGGAGCAATGGAATCCGGACTAACGAGGTTTCACTGTACATGAATACTATTCTGAAAAATACAAACATGTATTTCATCATCTTGTTATTAATTTAAATGTAATTATTTGTTTTTGATCATGTTATTTATTAAGTCGATAATTAATCTTTTAATCTAGTTATTCCTATATTTATTTATTTGCCCAGTCTTCTTATATGAACCTTCATGAATTGATTCAATAATTATAATCAATTGACTTATTATCTATGTAGGGATATCAACTCTTCGAGAACTTATTTCATCGTCTGTATTGCCGATATTAAGTCTACATGCGCAAGAATACGCAAATCTCGTTTTGTTCTTCTGATGGAAAAATATGAAATAGTTTTGGCGAAAACTTGACGAAAATTCTTACGCTACTTTAAGACTGTATACTTTATCTTATAAACGCTGTAAAGATTTACCTGAAATTTTAAACAAATAGGTATTATATCATACACATTTTGTATATCTGTCTATTGCAAACAACCCAAATTATCAAACTACATCCGCTCAAATATAATTACTACCATATTCGAAAGTCGCAAAATGTGCCGTTTTCGAAATGTGTTAATGCAACGAAATGAGTAATGAGTTACTCTCTTTGGCCCTAGCGAAAGGTCACTTTTCATTTTCTACATTGACTGATTAATCGATAAATTTGTGATTTTATTTTATTACTATAATTAAACAATGTAGAGATGGATAAGAGATTAAAATATTGATTTTGAACCTGTGAAATGTGGTGTTCATTTTTGCGACTTTCGATTTTTCAAGGATATTAATGAGTATTTACGCAACAACCAAACAATTTACAAGTTCAATAGCGGTGAAACATCATTCCATATGTGATGAAAATTTGCTTAAGATATTCAGTACACAGATTTTGAGACAATACAAAATATTGAAAAGTAGCGTAAACAGATCCGTTAAGTTAAATATAAGGTAACATATTTCTACATTATCGTCAATGTGACACCGCTCATTTGATCTCACAACTATGTTTATATCTAAAGGCATGTAAATCTTCTTCATCAAATGAAATCACGTTTTTTATTAATCTGCGCAATCGGACCTTAACATCGTGGCCTGCTACAGTATACTAAACAATGTATTCATTCGATTTTTAGTTTTTAACACAGTTGTATAGGGAACTTTAGTTATGGTGAAAACTATAACATTTTATCAATTATGGTGTATGATATACATTTTTTATTTCGCTGTTTTTTCACCCAAAGCATAGAAAAAATGAATTAATTCGTTGAAATGGAAAGTCCTATGTTTAACCACGGTCGCGACATACTAAGTCATTAGAAATAGTACTGTGCCTAGTGCTTAGCCTGGAATGGTTGTCCACTGTCGGATTAATGTGATGGGTGTGTTATCATGACTGCTATAGATTACTGAAATACTGTCACAAGGACGTTCAACCGCAAACCAAATAAGTTCTCTATAAGTTTTTCATATGGTTCGTATGTTGAGATGAACAAGAGATTTTCAACTCCAACATTGCATTATATACTCTTTTTTTTTTGGTTTAACGAGACAGACTAGAACATTCAATGACACGATAAGGCTGAAGTTTAAGAACTAACTGGAAAAAGTCCCGCGAAGTCGCTGGAATGTTTTTTACTGTTGGGATTCGTCTGAATAGATATAAGTTATACTATGCCACAGGATAGGAACCATGGGTTTCACATGAATAAACCAGCTGTGATGGCACTTGGCTGTGAAGCCGAGGGTTTGTGGGTTCGATCTCCATGTACTGGGGTCGGACAGTAAATATGGTAATTCGTATATCACCGCTGAACTAAGTTAACTACAGAGATGCGTGCTAAATTCAGTACTGTCAGAATCCCGGGAAAAAGTTGTTAGGCGAACTGGCCATCTGTTAGCCTTGGATGGCATAAAGTAGCGTTAAATTATTAAAATAAATTCAAATAAACCAAGCTAAATTGACATATGAAGACGAACGTTAAATAGAAAAGGACTCATTGCTGTCACATGTATAATGGTGTGTGTTTTTAATTTCACAAGGGGGGGATGATAGTTGCAGCATTGGAATATAGTGCAGAACGGACGAATGAATGACAAAAAATCACTTGCTGTGAACAATAATAGTTTTATTGCGACTTGCGTAGCAGAATAAAACGCATTCTACAGTATTGAAAAACGATTAAAAAAAATCACAAATCTCAGTCTTAAAATATGGTGCTAGCAAACTTGGACTGTATAATCTATTGCCTGTGTGGCATTGAATCGGGAAGAGCCCCGCTTAATACTGCACACAGCCGTTGTCTCAGCCTAGAGCCATATACCCCCATATATCATGCTTTTCACGAATCGTGGTTTAACTACAGCGTCTTCCCTCCCAGTGTTCGTATAACGCCACATAACATAAACTCGAAAGATAAATAGGATAACTTTCAAATATAAATAATAGAACCCGTGTTGTCAAAATGGGGACACAAAACCGATTTCGATGCTTTGTAACACTCTTTTAACATGGCTGCAATGCTTATCGAGGTTCCCCAAGAAGCGTAAACGTATTTTCGAACAATACGAAGAACCCCTAAACCATAAATGTTACTATTGTTAGATTTATCCTCTTTTGATGGATCCACCATTAATTCTCGCGAACCGTGCAATTTTATTTATTTTTAAACACAAATAAAACAACTGCTGAATGGTTACTGAATAACCGTGATACTCTGTATACGTAATACTTATTGTTTCGTAACGGCGCCAAACCCGACACAAATATCAGCTCGTTCTTTCAGTAGATTTTAAACAAAGTTTTCCTAGACAGTCTGTTTCGCTTTCTTCATTTAAAGGTTATGTTCGATACGGTACGTTCATTGGAATTGACATGTGTGTATGAAACATTTCCAACCTGTTAAATTACAAACTTTAATACTTAATTTTGTCTGTTCAGTTCAATTGTATTTATGTATCAATTTCAGGGCTTTGAGAAGATTGAGACTGAGTGCGATGAAAAGGGTATGCAACTTTCCATTATAAAGCCAAACCAATTTGAAGATGTCATAGATTTTTTAGAGAATCAGTATCTTTCCGACGAAACGCTTTGCATTGTATATGAGGTAAAACCTAATCCGTGTTTCCGCCAACACTTCCGGCAATGTCTGCAGAAAAATGTTTCGGTTATGTTGACACAAAAAGACACAGGAGAAATCGTCGGCATTCAACTTGCCACACTGATGAAGAAAGATAAACCTATTTCACCAACTATCAAGGATGAAAACACTAGAAAAGCATTTGATTTTTTTACTCAGAAGGATGACGAAGTTCGATTTTTTGAAAGATATGATGTCGAGGAAGCGGTTCGTCTAGATGCACTTTCAGTGAACCGAAGGTACAGACATCAGGGCATTGGCTTTGGTTTAGTCGTTGCTGTGCTTGAACTTGCAAAGGCATTAGGTGTCAAGGCAGTCAGGATTGAAGCATCTTCCAAGTTCACAAGACAAATCTGTGAAAAAATCGGTTTTGACGCACTGGCCGAGATACAATATAATCAGCATTTTCCAGACGGCGAAGTGTTAAATTACATAACTACGTTCCATAAGAAATTGGTTGTGTTCGGGAAGAGACTGTAAAATGCAATGCTTGATACATAGAACTACTTTATATTGCCGCCCTGTATACTTAGAAGTTGCCCTAAATATGTAGATAATCAGATTCTCTGAAAAATCAAATTTATCAGCGATTCAATATTACAATCGAACGCCTTTTAAATGTGCAAAATAGAACGATGTTTCAAGTGCGCATATAAATCCCGCCCCAAGATGTTGCTATTTGAATGACGTAAAAACTAAACCGGTTCTGTTCAACTTCAACCGTTTGTCTGAGTTGCTTTTTTCTTTTCGGCCAAAATGATATTACGAATGGTGATCATACAGACAGTAAAAACCAGGATAATCGTGTTACTCTTTCTTTTCTCTTGTCTTTCATCCCCTCTTTTCTCTATCTCGCTCTCTATTCCCTTTAAAGTAACTCTAATATTTTCTTTCAATCTTTTGCCCTAATATGTATCCGTTTTTTTATTCCGTTTCTCTCTCCCATCATAGTTTTAGCTGTCAGACGCTATGGAAGACACGGACGAGAATCTCGCCTCCAACGGGATTCGAACCCACAACCCCCTGGATCAGTGACCCAGCGTTTTACCACTGCACGACGCTTTCTCCTATTTTTCCGTCAATGTTCACTAAAATAATTAAGAGACAGACAACAAATAATAGGAAATGACACCAGTCTTGTCGCACTATCTGCCGTTAAGAAATTCAGCATTACCTTAAACATTAATTCAAATTTGCTGACACCCATTCTCACTTGATGATATCCAAGCAGTAAAATGATAATTAAAGCGTTGTGAAACTTACATTCACGTTTGGTCTATTATATCGAATACGGGAAACGTTTTTCTACTATCAATTATAACTGAACACAAAGATGTTGATGTAGCACGAAACCCCCTAATTGTCTACACAGAATGTAATCGTCCATATATATAAAGAGTTTGTTTAAAGGTTACAGATTATCATATTATAAGGACATTTTTTATTTTTAAAAAAAATCATTATTTGGGTAACTTTGAACCAGAGACATATAAACAGAGACTGGCAGCTTATTCTTTGCCCATATAGATTTTTTTGAAATCGCATGCGCACAACGAGATTTCAACGAGACCCGAGCGAGATTGGAAACCAAATAAATATCTTTGGGAAGTTCCTGTGGATATTTAAAATAATATAGTATTGATATGGTTATTTTGTTTAATCATTTATTTGTTCGATTACTTTTGACATAAACAAACGTCAGTGAGGTTGAACGACCACACGGCAAGGTGCAGTTTACATGTTTTCCAACATCAGTCAAAAGAACAAGAAGACACTAACCGGCAAAAATCATGGGTGAATCCTGCATGTACACTGGGCTATCATGTATTTTGACGTTTACTCGCTCCGCGCTTTGTCTTTGACCAATTATGCATCTGTCTTTCCTCCACCCCCCCCCCCCCCACCCCCCTCTCTCTCTCTTAATTATAATAAACTAAAATAGTACTCTAATCATGCATCCATCCTCTTCTATCCTTCATTTCAACTCACTTTAGCTAAATTCAATAGATTTACTAAACGTATTTGTAAAATTAATTGACGTTCTGTAAGATTCCCCCATATACCACCGAAATGTCAAGTACTCGTGTGACAGGACGGCAAACTCTCGTTAACCCTCAAGATACGCGATAAAGTACGTTAATTTGGAAAGCTGCCAATCTCTGTTTATACGTCTCTGTTTAAACACAACAACTTAAGAAACACTTTTTTGTTGTTTATACAACTTGTTTTATTTAGAAAGTGGCGAGTCTTCATTTTTGTACTCTTTTTGAGACAATGCCCAGCATTGACACCAAGCCAACAAGTCTGTGATATGTCGTGCCTAGCATGAACACTCCTGAAATGAACCTAGATATACAAGAAGCCATACACTGATTATAATTACAGACAACACTTATGTCTATCATAAGCCATTCACTGTATCACACACACACACACAATTACAGAAAAAATACACAAATGGGGCTTATTAAAATATTGCGTGTTCAAATTGCTACGATTAAGAAAACGCGTCACGCACATACACACATTACAGAGCCCTAAAATGGTTTCACACGGTAGCGATATAGCATATTCGTAAAATCTGAGGCATCAGATAATCAAGGAAAAATGGTTATAGAATTATGGATAGAATTCATTCAAACAACGAACAGTAGGTATAAGAAGGTGGAGAATTGGGAAGGTTGTTTTCAAAAACGACATTGACCAGTATTTTGCAGTGACTTTGCGTGTTTGGATAACTATTTCCTATTTTTAGATTTTGTTTTTAGTTGTGTGTGACGTATTCACTCACAACTATAGTACCTACATTCTGAGCAAAAAAATAAAATAGGTACCTAAGGGACACAATAACTGTGTGTGGCATAAAAGCAGAGAAGAACTAATTTCTCTATGATGATGTTTAACTGTCACTTTACCATGCGGAGGAATATAATTTCTTTTGGTACAAAGGTTGCTCGTAGGTGAAAGGATAATCTGACAAGATGTGGTATCATGCTACTTGTATACATGGTATGAGGGAACACAACCCCAAGCACGCAAATATCAAGCTTATTACTAGTACTAATACATCTGCTGCTGCTGCTGCTGCTGCAGCTGCTGCTGCTGCTAGATATATAGAATACTTCTACTGGTTCTACTTTTACTACTCAATACCAGATATAAGTATATTCATGTAGAACATTTGCAACATTATCAGTCTAAATAGTTGTAAAAATGTACGCTCAGTCTAGGTAACTGCTATCACGGTCATTAAACTCCTACACATTCGCGCATGCGCACACACTTCACCTGCAACTATCATAAAGTTCACGAGACACTGTGCTGCTTGACAAAAAAAAAAGGAAACTATCACCGCTACAAAAACCATGTCTTCGCCATTGACACTAAGACTTTTTATAATTATCTATAATATCTCCTTAAAGGCGTTTCAGCTGTTTTTTTGTTTGTTTGTTGTTGTTGTTTTTTTTGGGGGGGGGGTTGTTGTTGTTGTTTTTTAAGGAATTTAAAGGTTTAAAATTTTCGAGATTTTACTTATGGTAAAACATATCTGTTTGATAAATTTTGTTGAAAAAATCAAAACGTTACAGAATTGCAAAGACTGCATTTTGAATACTTTAATAACATATCAAAATAATATTTTAAGAATGTTTTATCATAATTTGTAGCTTATAATGTGGTTTATAAATTACAGATGAAAATACTGTCAAACATGCATGGAAAATACACTACAAACAAAATAAAGCAATTGAATTTGAACTTAAATATATACAAAAACTACCCAAAAGCTATGAAATTTTATATTTATTTTTCTTAATAAAAAAATCAAAGACAGATTTCCTTTATGATTCAATCCTCTTATATAAACTTATAAGGCTTTCTAAAAAAGTAAAAATTGTATACCTCACTACGTTTTTTTTTTTTTTTTTTTTTTTTTAATGAAACTGATGTTTTATTGAATTTTTAGCCAAATTTGCATAAGAACACTAAAATGTTACTCTTTGGATCCTCAACAATTGGCAAATATACTTTAATCATTTAAAATTTTGGGTTTATTTTAACATTCTGCCAAAAGTAAACGAAATATTAAAAAATAAATCAGTGGTAACCCTGCTGAAACGTCCTTAATAAGTTCATTTTTATTTTAAATGTGTATGAGTTATGAAAGTTTAAGCATTTTAAATTTTAACGGGATGAATCCAGCATTAGACACTAGAGGATTTATGCGATCATTTGCTCAGTCGTCTCTTGTCGTTTTTATTAATTAGCAAACATTCCATCTTTCATTTTTAACGTAGTTGAATATTTAATCGTTGATACGGTAATCGAATTGACCCATAATGCAACGGATTTTATTTGATATGTGTGTATGTTGTTGTTGTTGTTGTTGTTGTTTTTGGTTCTTGTTCACAAACGAAAACTTTTTAACAGACCGAAATTAATTAATGTATTACAAGGTTAAAGGAACGATCATATTTCATGTTGACAAGTTTCAACAACATCTTGATACATTTCACTGGATACTAGCAAGTAACACAACTGAATTAATACGATTCTAATCGCAATCATTATAAGAAGGTTTTGATCTCGCATAATGGTCTTAATGCACTCGTAAACTAAATGGAAACTAGATCCGTAAAAATATACTTTAAGATTCATTAAGGCTTTTGAAAACCAAATGGATTAAGCTAAAGTAGACAAATTACTAGACTAGAAATGTTCTTGTTTTGTGACACAGTGTTTTTTCCTAAGGATCCCTCCTTGTGCCAAGTTATTTCAAAACATGACTATACACAACAAAGGTACAGCCCAGACAGGACTGCTTACACAAATTTTAAACTTAACTTACTGCTGTGACCTTGACATTAAAGCTAGCAACTTGGTTCTTATTTGCATTACATCATATCCTAGGGATCATTTGTGCCAAATTATTTCAAAACACAATCATTCACAACAAAATTACGGCCCAAACTTGATTCAAAGGTAAACCTATTGCTGTGACATTGACCTTTAAGCTAACAACCTGGTTCTTGTTTGCGACACATTGTCTTGTAATATTTCCGACGAAACATTTTGCATAGTATATGGTGTAAAAACTAATCCGCCACCACTTCCGGTAATGTCTGCAGAAAAGTGTTTCGGTTATGTTGAGACAAAAGACACAGGAGAAATCGTCGGCATTCAAATTGTCACACTGATGAAGAAGGATAAACCTATTTCACCAACTATCAAGGATGAAAACAACAGAAAAGTATTTGATTTTTTTACTCAGAAGGATGACGAAATTCGATTTTTTGAAAGATATGATGTCGAGGAAACAGTTCGTCTAGATGCACTTTCAGTGAACCGAAGGTACAGACATCGGTGCATTGGCTTTGGTTTAGTCTTTGCTGTGCTTGAACTTGCAAAGGCATTAGGTGTCAAGGCAGTCAGGATTGAAGCATCTTCCAGTTCACAAGACAAATCTGTGAAAAAAATCGGTTTTGACACACTGGCCGAGATACAATATAATCAGCATTTTCCAGACGGCGAAGTTTTGAATTACATAATTACGTTCCATAAGAAATGGGTTGTGCTCGGGAAGAGACTGTAAAATTCAATGCTTGATACATAGAACTACTTTATTTGTAAGAACAGATTGTAAGGTGTGTGTGTGTGTGTATGTGTGCAAAATCTGGACCCAATTTCTTTATAACATAACTATTAGGTGGTTAATGCACGATACAATATACACTATATATATGTATAAATGTGTTAGAACCTATTTTTTTCAATTACTCTTTCTTGTTTGTAACTTGAAACGTCATGAAAATGTGACATGGTTCTGGTCACCTGTTCATAAAATGGATGCTGTTTGCGTATACCACTCTGGTATGCGTTTGTTACGATACATCCACCTACTCGAGGCAAAGACCCAGTGACCCAGCGTTTTACCACTGCACGACGCTTTCTCCTATTTTTCCGTCAATGTTCACTAAAATAATTAAGAGAAAGACAACAAAAAATAGGAAATGACACCAGTCGTGTCGCACAATCTGCCGTTAAGAAATTCAGCGTTAACTTAAACATTAATTCAAATTTGCTGTATGTATGTATGTATGGTTAAAGAGTTTGTTTAAAGGTTACAGTTTATCATAATATAAGGACATTTTTTATTTTTTTAAAAATCATCATTATTTGGGTAACTTTGAACCAGAGATATATAAACAGAGACTTGCAGCTTATTCTTTGCTCAAATAGATTTTTTGAAGTCGCGCGCGCACAACGAGATTTCAACGAGACCCGAGCGAGATTGGAAACCAAAAACATATCTTTGGGAAGTTCCTATGGATAATTAAAATAATATAGTAATGATATGGTTATTTTGTTTAGTCATTTATTTGTCCGATTATTTTTGACATAAACAAAAGTCAGTGAGGTTGAACGACCACACGGCAAGATGCAGTTTACATGTTTTTCAACATCAGTCAAAAGACCCTAACCGGCAAAAATTACGGGTTAATCTTTCATGTACACTAGGCTGTCATGTATTTCGACGTTTTCTCGCTCCGCGCTTGGTCATATCGGATCAATTATGCATCTGTCTTTCCTTCACCCCCCCCCCCCCTCTCTCTCTCTCTCCTCTCTCTCTCTCTCTCTCTCTCTCTCTCTTAATTATAATAAACTAAAATAGTACTCTAATCATGCATCCGTCCTCTTCTATCCTTCATTTCAACTCACTTTAGCTGAATTCGTTAGATTTACTAAATGTATTTGTAAACTAATTGCTATTCTGTAAGATTCCCCCATATCCCACCGAAATGTGACAAGACGGCACATTCTCGTTAACCCTCGAGGCACGCGATAAAGTACGTTAATTTGGAAAGCTGCCAATCTCTGTTAATACGTCTCTGTTTAAACATATCAACCTAAGAAAACACTTTTTTGTTGCTTATTCAACTTGTTTTATTCAGAAAGTGATCAGTCTTCATTTTTGAGACATTGTCCAACATTGACACCAAGCCAACAAGTCTATGATATGTCGTGCCTAGCATGAATACTCCTGAAATGTACCTAGATATATAAGAAGCCATACACTGATTATACTTACAGACAACACTTATGTCTATCATAAGCCATTCACTGTATCACACACACACACACACACACAAATTACAGAAAAAAAAAAGGGGTTTAAAAGTTCAAATTGTTTCGATTAAGAAAACGCGTCACACACACACACATACACACATTACAGATCCCTAAAATGGTTTCACACGGTATTCGTAAATTCTGAGGCATCAGATAATCAAGGAAAAATGGTTATAGAATTATGAATAGAATTCATCCAAACAACAAACAGTAGGTATAAAAACGTGGAGAAATGGGAAGGTTGTTTTCAAAAAAGACATTGACCAGTATTTTGCAGTAACCTTGCGTGTTTGGATAACTATTTCCTATTTCTAGATTTTGTTTTTTAGTTGTGTGTGACGTATTCACTCACAACTATAGTACCTACATTCTGAGCAAAAAAAAATAAAAAATAAATATATGGATAAATACCTAAGGGACACAATAACTCTGCGTGGCATAAAAGCAGAGAAGAACTAATTTCTCTATGATGATGTTTAACTGTCACTTTACCATGAGGAGGAATATAATTTCTTTTGGTACAAAGGTTGCTCGTAGGTGAATTTGGATTGTGGATGTGCAGGTTTCCGTCATTATGTGGTGTTACAATGATCCATATAGAGCGCTTAAATTCCTATACAAATCCGTGCAACTTAATAATAATCACATCAAGCTAACGACCGGGGTTATTTTATGCACTATAGAATGGCCGATATCTGTATATCTGCTATCCGAAGTTTCTTAGGAGCGAGCCACTGATATTTGCATCTATAAATAGAGACTGTGCCGTCGCTCGGTTATATAAGATACTGAGAGTTCAAATCAAAGCGCTGATAAGGCTGAGAGAAAAGTATTGTCGTATATTGCTTATCAAAGTAAAAGTAATAAACGGCTTACGGGTGTCATATTTTCAAGAAAAAGAAAATAAAATTAAAAAACCGCTTTAACTTTGCGTTATCAAGGTCATTACAATAAATTAAAGATAAACGCACCATTTATTTCAACAGACTGTTAACAATTAGCACATCGCCACTGATACTCGCCCTATTTCTATAGCCTTAAGTTTATAAGATTTATATTAAATATGCATATCTAAATCAAAAGGAAACAAATCTAAAACAACAATCGTTCATACTTTTAATATAAGTTTGGTATCTGGCATATCTGCAGCTCGCCAAACCCTCTTCTATTTGAGACACACAAAACTTCAGTGCCTTCAGCGCTTTGATTAAAATAGGTCATGGGCATGGCTTACATGAATATATCCGGTAAATATATTACAGTTTCTAATACGTCCGCCCCGTAATCTGGATCACTTATCGCGACATATGACAGTCGTTAACATGGAGCTGATAAATCTTGATGAAAGAACAAGTTCAAGTCTTACTTACTGTCGGAGACATATTTTACAAATAGACTAATCGACTGACAGAAAAACTGTATATGTATATGTACGCAGTCAAAGAACACATTGAGAGAAAAAAATATATATTCAGTATTCATTAAGGCTACCATTTACTTGGCAACATATTCACACATTCATAAATAAATGCAGTAAATACTAAAGTTTATAAAGCTATCAGTCGGTCATAGCAATTGTCTACGACACGATGAACTATACCTATGTATACAAGTCTCAAAGTGACTTACATACTACCGGTTAGCAAACAAATACTACCTACAAAGTAAAACGTACAGAGAGACTGTGATAGGCTCTGCGTGTTGGAATGTTAGGTCAATATGACATTGAATTTCAAGTTTGGTTATGTCTTTTCTTGGGCATTCTTCAAATTTATAACGACATTACCGTGGCGAATTATAGCCTCTGTCTGGCGTGAGGTGAAAATCCGTCATTATTTTACAGCCTTTAGAGTAGGCGTTCAAACTGAATAGCTTTCGGAATTCGACAGTTGAGGAAGGAACAATGAAAATTGTGATTTTTCTTTCTATGTCTCTAACCTCTTTATTTACAGTATTGAAATATGACTGGCAAGTTTGGAAAATAAATTATTGATCCAAGGAAAAGTTTTAAATACCAGACTTGGCGGAACGAGAGGCGAGTAATAATGACGTGAATATTTAATGTGCTTTGTTGTTATAAAGGATCACTGTATACTTGATTTTCATTGGGGCAGGGGTGCAATTGCTTTGTGATATTATAATGGGAATTATCGAATGCTGAAGTACCAGTTTCGTAAAGGCGTATGCTACAGGGTTGTTGGTTTTTTTTAGCTCTCCTGAGTACAACGAGCATTTGTGATCCTTGCGTCCGTCGTCGTCCGTCGTGTGTCGTCGTCAACAATTTGCGTTAAACATCTCCTCTGAAACCGCTGGGCAGAATTTGATTAAACTTGGCAGGGATGATCCTTGGGTGAACCTTCACAAAAGTTGCTAAAATAAACTTGATCTATGTAAAACTCTGGTTGCCATGGCAACGGAAAGAAAAAAAATGTATGAAAACTTCAAAACTACAGGCCAGATTTCAAAATGTTTTAGTACAGATGTTCCTTTGGTAACGCTATACTCAGGTGAGCGATCCAGGGCGTCTTTGGCCCTCTTGTTTTCTTCAATAGAAATTTCTGATTTTCACAGTGCTGGTTTTTTTATGCTACGAATGTATAGCCATGATAACCATTTTTAGTAAATAGCTAAAATATACATATCTCGTCAAAAGGAAAAAAATCCATAAATAGATAACACACATTCTATCAGTTAAATCATGATCTAGTTCAATATATCTGAATAAACGGTTGAAATGCCATTTACAAAATTGACACAAAAAAAAAACATAGAATTTTTGGACAAAGGAGAGAAAAATCGCTTCATTTTCAAACATATTTTAATTTTTACAGAAAATCCTTAAATAGATATTTTCCATTTTTTCTTGTAAACATTCTGTAGTTGTTGCTTGATCAAAACAATGAAAAATAATTATAGGTCACCGCAATGTGTTAACAACGGTCTGAATGACCTGATTGAATACGCTCAAAGACTGCGCAACTAAGAGCTCCTGCGTTGGAGATTGCACCGAAATGAGTATGTAACAATTAAGTAATGATTTAATACGCTATTTAGCTGTTGTCAATATTTTTTTTCGGCGTAGCTGTATAATTTCGATTTCAACTCGCATCTTAAACCAATCAAATGTACGCTAACAGCGGTAAATAATTCTAAGCTGAATAAAAGGATTCCTGTTATTGGTTAACGCATCGTTATGGACTATAAAATTACTGTAAATAAGGGGTGCAGCTTATATATATCATTCAGCTTGGTGTTATTACTTTTCTTTTTGATGTAAACATGAAAGTGATTTCAGTAAGTTAAATACAATCCTTTTCCATCAATTGAGGAATGCTACTTTGTGAAAATGATTTAAAAAGAATAAATTAATCTATTCATTGAAAATTAATTCGCCAAAACCAAAACAACTAATAACGCTTTTATATCATAATTGTCATATGCAATAATGATATGAACAAATATCAAACAAGCCTATTTACAGATATAATTTTTTGTATTACCGTCTATAAATAAGTATATTTCATAGAAAAAATACTGAACTATTTCTAGAGCGTACTAAATTTGTTGTGCGTCGGTCTTTCGCGCGCTTTTCCTCGGAATGTTCTAGAAGTCCTTTATCAATGAATCTATGCTTTAAGGTGCTGATGTATATGCCTGTATAAACTATTTTGATACAGTTTACAACTGATAAAATCAGACCTGAACAAGCTTTTGTCAGTAAGAAATAAAATAAAGGTGAAGAAAAAATTGTATGTCCTAACTACAACGAGCAGATAACTGCTCATTACATGATCAGCCTGGAACTAAATTAGGTTTTATGCAGCGGATTATCATAGATTTTTTTATAGTTCATAGGATAATTTATAACATTACACTGCTTTTAAATAAGAACATTTGGAGGTACTCTGAAATATTTGTTATATCAAATCATTTCATATTCTGATTTTAATCATTTTACAATTTTTTATGGTGCAGGTAAGCCTGTTTACGATAATGGTCAGTCGTGTCTTTTGTATAATAATAGTCTAGTCATTCTTTACTGTACATTTTGTTTTGAATATATATAGACATTATTTTAAAATTGTACTTTTTTTATAAACCTTGTTAAAAACATTGCCATTCATCATTGTTCACTTACAAAATTAGACATGTTTTTTACAATTATTTACAACAATGCTTTTATAACCTATCATAACATTAGAGTCTTTGAAATGTGTTTTGCATATATTTCCATTTATAAGTTTCTTAATTAAAGTATATTTATGCATGAATGAAAATCTCGTTTTTCTTTCATCCTACGCCGAATATCTTTTTTAAAGATATTTCTTGTTTCTGCATTGTATATGAAATTTTTAGAGAGAATATAATTATCTGCAAATTAAACTTAGGCCCTGCACAACAGCGTTTTCCAAAAGTGAAAGTACATGGATTGCTCAACTTCAAATAGAAGTGTTGTAATTATAATATAATGTGTCGACAATGATAAATGCACATTTATCTTGGCTTGTCCATGTTTAAGGAAATCGATGGCTCTCTTATACCGTTCTTTTACAATGTATCTATCCGAAGAAGCATTATATATGATTTCACGATTTCACATTAAACTGATACAATTTCTTTCAATACAGAAGTAAAAATCACTCGCCATCCCACGGATTGTTTCTGATGTGAACATATCATACGCCTGTTTTAACCCTTTACCCTTTAGAGAACCATTTTGAAGAATTAGCAAACAGAGCCGAACCATGCAGACTAGACAGCTCCTGGAAGGAACTGTCTGATTAGGGTCTCCTCTGTTAGTTCATGCAATATTTTAGCTCAGATTCTTCTCAGTCTGCACGACAAAGTTAATCCATTAATTTTTAAATAGAGAATTTAAGCCTCTCCTTGGTCAAATTGAAGGATTTTAGAGGGGATTGACAACATGTCAATTAGTCTCTTAAGTTCATTAATCTAGGTTTTTGTGAAACATTATTATTACATCTATATGCGAGGGTCATTCTGAAAGTTCGTAAACAGTGTTTAAAACAGTTCTGTAGATTGCCAACAACAATGTTTTTGTTTTTTTTCTGGTTATTGGTAGAAGTATATTTTACTATTTGTTGTGTTTAAAACAACAATTTTGACAATGCGATCCATCGAATACGTTATCATAGTGACCAGCCTCTATAACAACGGATCACTATGTTTTTGGTGTGTTTTTAGCTCACCAGAGCACGAAGTGCTCAGGGTGAGTTATTGGGATCACCCTTCGTCCGTCGTCCATCGTCCGTCGTCAACAATTTGCTTTAAAATACATCTCCTCTGAAACCGCTGGACAGAATTTAATAAAACTTGGCATGTATGATCCTTTGGTGGGCCTCTACAAAAATTGCTCAAATAAAGTTGATCCATGAAAAACTCTGGTGCCATGGCAAAATAGAAAAAATAATTGAAAACTTTGAAAATCATCTCCTCTGAAACCCTGGACAGAATTTGATAAAACTTGGCATGTATGATCCTTGGGGGGAAAAAAACAACACATAGAAAAAATAATTGAAAACTTTGAAAATCATCTCCTCTGAAACAAATGGTCAGAATTTATTTTCCTTTGGCACAAATAGTCACCTCATGAATGTCTACCATAATTGTAAAAAAAGTTGATCCCTTAAAAATGAAGCCCCTAGGGGTTGGCTAATTTCTTATATACTCTTATAGAAAAAAAATTTTTTTAACCAAAATTTATACCAATATGGCTAAAATAAAGTTAATTCCTAAAAAAATGAGGTCCCTAGGGGGTTGGCTAATTCCCTTATATACTCTATATAGAAAACATCAAAATTCTTCTTCTGTGCAAAGGCCAATTTGGGGCCGAAATTTGGCCCCATTCCCATCCGTAAAAGTATATATTTTTCCTCAACTGTACGTGAAAATCCCCCCCCCCCCCAAAAAAAAAAGAAAAGAAAATGATAATAAAAAATAAAATAAAAGACCGTTAAAATGATCCGCATTTTTAGCTTTTCTCTGCATTTTACACACTTCTCCTTCTCAATTTGTTTTGTTTTTTCTCATGTAACTGGTAATCCGCCTGGTATTCTAAAGAGAACTAAAAAGAGAGAGGAAGAAACTTGAAATGAGCTTATCTGTTTAACTTTTTTTTCATTTTTTCCCACTTTTTCTATTTTGCATAAAATTCTGCCAGATTCATGGTGATGTCACGTACGCAAATTGCCGATTTTGTTACGAAAATATTTTAATGTAGAGATGCATTGTTTTGTGGATAAAAGCTAAAAAGACACACTGTAGGTAATTGGAGAGTGCTTTTAGTATTTTGCAAAATAGATTCACAACTTTCTCTGACCATGTAAATAAAATTAATAATCAAAAAAGCTTTACATTTCTAAATGTCATCAGTTTTCGCGGATTTACTTTCTCTTTTGACAACTTGTATATAAAAGGAATCTGAAACGATATTAAAGAATTTTCGAATATTTTGTTACAGATTGTTATTTAAAAGTTTAATCATGTTATGTAAAAGTTAAATCAATCATTTTAACGAACTGCTTTCATTTTCTTCCCATACAAAAAGCCCTGTGTCTTTCAAACTATCATGATAAATTCTGCTAGTTTATTTTTCGAACACCATTCACATCGTGTAACTGCAACTGATAATACAATATATTATATTATCTTCAATTAATAAATTTCAGAATTTTACTTCCATGAAATTAATGGTCAGGATTGATTTCATGAATGTCTGCCATGATTGCTAAAATGAAATTGATCTCTGGTTTGTCATTTGATTTCCTTATAGAAAAAATCATCTTGAATATGCTGATTTACACTGGTGAGCGTTTATGGCCCTTGGGCCTCTTGTTTTAAACTAATCACACCTGTATCTAAGTTCAAAACGATGCATTTTTGTAAATAACGTCGAAAAATACATAGAAATTTAAATGACGCTAATGTTCAAAATTTTGACGTCATAACCGTTAAAATCAGTACGTTAGAACTATTCAAAGCAGCCAAGTTATCGATGCAAATTTAAGCGAAAATGGCGACGTCACAAAAGACGGAGCAACGTCCTGGGATAAAATACTGTGTTAATGCAGGCTATACACCTACGCACACTTGGAATTTCATGTCACAGACGCCTTGACCAATGTTCGGGAGATGTTAGAAACCGATCCTGTCGCATGCAGTACCAGAGGGATTGACCGTGAATGCTAAGTACTATCAGAAGGTAATTAAATTAATTTAAATATTAGATGTTAAGAATATCTTGAATAAAAATAACATTTAAATATCTTATAGAACAAAAATCACTGTAGTTAAGCGTTAAATAAATTAACAATTCAGTAATGAATATCACCGGTAAAGAAACGGGAAAAATGAAAGCATGGATTTGGTTCGCTATGTTTCAGGTTATTCGGAGAGATTTGGTTCACGCGTTTCGAAAGAAGAAGCCCGGCATGGAAATCGATGGAATATTTTACATCAAGACATGCCCTAGTGGCCCGTGCAGCAGACTCCTTACTGACTATTGACTTTGTTGGGTTCGAGCGGCTTGAAAATAGCCCATACTCACCTGATCTTGCACCAATGAACTTCGCTCTGTTTCCTCGGCTCAAGTCGAACTGCGCGGGAAGAGTTTTAATGACCTTACTGAAATTCGCTTGACAGTCCGCAGTGTACTGTCTACATTTGAAAAAGAGTGGTACTCGGACGTTTACCGTAAGTGGGTAGAACGCCACAGGAAGTGTATTCGAGAGAAGGGAGAGTACTTTGAAAAAATATAACGTCAGATATGTTTGACATCACGCCAACGTCGTAACTGCTCCGTTGTTATGTTGATGTATTTAATTAACATTGTTACTTTTATAGTTTATATTGTTTGATTCAATTAAAGTTTTTAAGGCAGATTGAGTATAAATCAAATTAAATAATCACAAAGTTTTGTGTGAATTGCTTATCATATGACGAAGTTTTAGACACTGTCTACGAACTTTCCGAATGACCTTCGTATTATTATATATAAGGATTTTTATGGGCAGTTTTTCGGGTCAAAGCAACGTACCGCGTATCGTTGAACTGTAATAGCATAAAATAATATCTAAAAACCTATAAGAACTGCATTAGTATACTACTTATATATATTATTTGAAAAAGGCACTGTCTGGAAGTATTCATACAAGCATAATGAATTTTGGTAATAGAAACATCTTCATCAATAAAATTCTTCTGTAACTACATTACCCTTTTAAGCTATTTCTCTTTAAAAAGAGAACCTTTCCTTGCACTATTTTTATCGCTTTTTCAGAGGGAAATCAAGCTACTTATCTTGGAGTGGTTTTCGACAAAAGACAAACGTGGAAGCCGCACATTACCCATGCAGAAGGGAAGATCCGGAAGAAACTGGCAATAATGCGCAAGCTTGCTGGAACCACATGAGGTTAGGGTGCAGACGAGCAAATACTGAAGTTGGTATATCAGAGAACAGTGAGATCCCACCTTGAGTATAGCTCGCCTGCCTGTTCCACCGTCGCTAAGACCACCATAAAAACTTTTGATAAGGTCCAAAACCAAGTTTGCGTATTGTTACAGGAGCCACAACCACCTCTGTAAGATAGAAGAAAAAACAAGATCCTGCTGCAAGCACAGAAATATGAGTGCCTACCAGACCACCCAATAAAGGCAGGCTGTAAGATCTAATAAAAAATAAACAGACTCAAGCGAAAGAGTTTTGTCCATAAGGCCAAAATGCTCAAAAGAGAACACCCATCTTTGAGCAGTGAGACTACTACCTTGGGTATGGCCGACTTCACAGATCCTTGTGACCTGTCTGCAGTTTCAGTCCGCACCAGGGTTCCTAACCTAGAACCAAAGAAAGAGGAGGATGACAATGCCAGGAAAGTTGAAACTCTAGCTATGATCAGAAGAGTACCATCATGTGTACACAGATGGATCAGCAACTGATGCTATCAAAGATGGGGCAGCTGGTATTTTCATACAATGCCCAAATGGCTTAATAAAAACAGCTAGTGCACTGACAGGAAAACACAGCAGCAATTACAAAGCAGAGTCAGAATGTTTTCACCAAAATTGTTTGCATGTCAAAGATATCAAGTCTAAAATGTCTCTTTCATGAATTTTAAGAAATGGATTAAAATTTTTTTTTTTAAATTCGTAGAGGTAGATATAAAAATTTTAAATGGCTGATCCAAGAATTTTCGCTAATTATTACTGTGGTTAACATGATGGCAAGACAATAGGAAATGTTTTCAACTTTCAAAAAATACCAAAATCCAGATGTGAAATGGGTCATGGAAAAATAAAGTGTGAAGATGTATATATACTTTTCAGAAAATATCTTGCTGTACGTGTAAATCTTTTAGAAAAGATAATATGGAAATATGCTGGCCATAGATATGCTATATAGGTATAAAAAAAGTACTTGCATCATATGGACCAAACCAGATAAATAGGAAATGAATCATATGTCACGTGTGGTGACTGAATATAGTTATGAATTCAGATCCTGAAACTTTTTAAGTATAAATAAACAAATAAAAGCTGTAAGGCAAGTAGTAAATTACTAGAAAATATACAAAATCGCAACCTAGCAGATATATTTAGAATGCTATATGGATATGTGAAAAATACATATGGCGCATTCAGTAGGGAAAGTTAGATGATTTTCTAGTTATATACGGTATATTGTCCTTTATTAGAGTCAGACATTCAGTTAAGTTACCGGTCCTATCACTCAATAATCTCATTTTTAATAAATGACTATGGAAGTTTAATAGTTCTTTGTTGTGTGATAAATATTTTGTAGACTGTATTTATAAAAAATAGAAAATGTTAAAAACAGTAATGTTTACCAAATATAATAACAAAACTTTTTTTTCTCTTTGGAGTCACCAAGTGGTAACCCGTTTATTTTCTAAAAGAATACAAAATAGCGAATACACATTACATAGATAACAGTAAATTGACAAAACATGAATCAACATCATAAATGTTTCAAAATAACAGTAAATTGACATTTGAGTTATCATGATAAAGCGTTAAAAGTAATAGTATATAAAATATATCTCTATGAGTAAAGTCTTCGTATTAATTAATAATTGATTTAATTCTTTTAAGAACCTATTCAAAAATTAATTATAATTCCTTTTATTTAATTATTTTTTAATAAATAATTTGATGGTATTGTATTCTTTGTATTAATTTTATCCAATTAAAAGATATTCCAAATTATTCTGAGTTTCATTTATATTTGACCAAAACTGAGTGAGATACGGGCATTTAATTCAAAAATGGTCATAATCTTCTACTTGATGACAATGATTACATAGTGGACTTACAGAAATATTCCAGCGAAATAGATTAAAAATTGTTGCCATAATGTTGTGGATCAGTTTGTATTTATATTGTTGACTTTATTATCTTTAATCCCCCAATTTAAATTGAAATACCATGATCTCCAGTTTATCGATTTATTACAATGATTTTCCCAGTGTTTATGAACAAATGTTTTTTGAAAAGTTAATTGACAATATATTTGGTAAATTTCTTTATTGTGAGCTCTTAAAAAAGTTTCACGCCCTGGTAAATCTTAAAATTGCTTTAACATTTGTATTAATTGATGTCTTTGATTTAAGAAGAGCTTTCCATTCTTTGGGGATAGCTAATTTTATGGTGTTTATCTCTGAAATCCAGTTGGTTTTTTATCTAATTTTTTAGTTTTATTTTGCACGTCTATTTCACCAGTGTTTGAAATGATATCATTGATGAAAATAAAACCTGAGTTTATCCAATTCTTAAAAACAAAACTTTATATAATGTTGATAATATGGCCTTGCAGTTTTCAATAAATGATCAACTTTTTTTTAGAAATTTTATTGATGGAAATTAGAGACAAAACTATTTCCTATGTTAGTTTTAATAGTAAACAACGTTACAAACGTGATGCGATTTTTAATACAAAAAATAAAAGTTATTGATATTTGACAACTGAAAAAATGAACAACTGTTTATCATGCAACAGAAAATATAAGAAACGAAAATCCTCTGATCTAAATCGAATTGGATACAAAATGGTGAAAAGACTTAAAAAAAAAATCGTAATTTAGAAAAAAACATTATTGTGTAGATATGTCTGTGCTTTATTTAATAAAGGATGATGTATCTTTTGTTTATGACCAACACACAATTTTAAAAGAGATAATGTCCATTTATGAATATTTATATATCGACATGCATGTAAATGTTATGAATATTAATTAATAATTAGAAAATTAATTTGAAAATGATAATACAGTGTTAAAAATCTCTGATTTTCAGGCAACAAATTTGAAGACCTTTTAACGCATTGGGAGGTCACTAATAGTCCGAGAAATACAAAGAATGGTAAGAACCCAGATTCAGATGGATTTCCTTCTGACTTCTTTAAGGTTTCGAAATAGAATAGGTTTTGTTGTGCGTGCTGTTCACTATGGATAAGATATTGTTCAACTGTCTGTTATATAAAAACACGGTATTAAAATATGTATTCAAGAAAAAGAGGGACTTCTTAGAATATTAAGACTTATAACATTGCTAAACTTGTATAATAAATAACATTATCAGGTACTACAGCAAAAAGTTTGAAACACGTTGTAAATAATATCTAAGTTGCAGATGACCAAACAGTTTTTTAATAGGCAGGTTTATCGGTATAAATACAATATTGACGTTTCAACAGAAGAAAATTAAATACGAGGTTTTATTTGTTATGGTAGATTTTGAAAAGGCTTTCGATACACTATTTTATAGAGCAAATAATTTCTTTTACCAATCAGGTACCAATGTTAACTAGAACTGTGTCCAAAGGACACGGATGCCCCCACTGTGCAGATGTGCTCGTAAACAAGAGCAGCTTCATTTAATGTCTACAAAATTCTGTTCTTATTATAGCGTTTCAGTTGAAATTTCCTCAATTATGTATTAATGATAAAAAAGTTACCTAACTCTTGAGGCATCATATTTGGTTTCTTTACAGATGGAATACAATATTAGTGTCTGAATAAAACAAAACTTTGAAACACATGTCTGGTCTCCTAAAACTGCAGGAACACAATGCTGTGATCAGAGAAATATGTTGGGTATACAGTTACTTTTGGCTGTGGCAACTCATCTTTTACATAGACAAGATCAATAATAGATCCACTTAAGTGTGTTGGTAATGTCACACACTGGCGATAATTAAGCAGAGATTCAGATAGTCTTCTGTACCAAACTGAATCAATTTAATTATTTATATGGTATATAGTGAACAAATCAACAAAGGGCCATAATTCTGTTAAATTTGGTCGCCGCAAAAAATTACTTCCTTTACTTCCATCTACACATTAAGGTTATTCATCACTGGAAGTTTAAGCAAAATCTGCCTCTGGTTTAAGAGGAGTTGCTTTCACAAAATTTCTATATGGTATATAGTGAAAAAATCAACAAAGGGCCATAATTCTGTTAAATTTGGTCGCCACGAAAAATTCCTTCCTTTACTTCCATCTACACATTAAGGTTGTTCATCCCTGGAAGTTTAAGCAAAATCTGCCATCCGGTTGAAGAGGAGTTGCGTTCACAAAATTTCTATATGGTATATAGTGAAAAAATCAACAAAGGGCCATATTTCTGTTAAATTTGGTCGCCGCGAAAATTCCTTCCTTTACTTCCATCTACACATTAAGGTTGTTCATCCCTGGAAGTTTAAGCAAAATCTGCCATCCGGTTGAAGAGGAGTTGCGTTCACAAAATTTCTATATGGTATATAGTGAACAAATCAACAAAGGGCCATAATTCTGTTAAATTTGGTCGCCGCGAAAATTCCTTTCTTTACTACCATCTACACATTAAGGTTGTTCATCCCTGGAAGTTTAAGCAAAATCTGCCATCCGGTTGAAGAGGAGTTGCGTTCACAAAATTTCTATATGGTATATAGTGAACAAATCAACAAAGGGCCCATAATTCTGTTAAATTTGGTCGCCGCGAAAATTCCTTTCTTTACTACCATCTACACATTAAGGTTGTTCATCCCTGGAAGTTTAAGCAAAATCTGCCATCCGGTTTAAGAGGAGTTGCGTTCACAAGATTTCGGGACGTACGGACGGACTGACGGACTGATGGACTGACGGACTGACGGACTGATGGACTGACGGACTTACGGACGGACGGACGGACGGACGGACGGACAAGTGCAACGCTATATGCATCCCACTTTGTGGGGGCATAAAAAGTGGATTTCTGTTTTATATAATCACCGTGTGGGAGCGACACCGGATATTCGTACTAGGTGAAGCGAGAAAAAGTCTTAAGGGTAAATTTTATTGAAATAATTACATTTCTCATAATCTGACACGCACCATCTTATATGTATTTATCCAAGACATGCTCCGCCGTCAACCAAACTTAATATTATTCCAAAAGGATGCCATAAAATTTATATTACTCGTAAAACGTGACATCTAGTACCGGCAAAGAATTGTATCCGCCAATTTCATTCCCCTTGAACAAGTTTAATTTCAGCTCAATAATTGCGGGTCTGGTCAGTTTTTATCCGCAATTATCTACTAATTATGTATAGTTTTTTTTCGATTAGATTCCAATCAATGATAAAATCTTAATTTATTTTTTCTTCGTAGTGTACGGCGGCTTAAAGTGTCGACAACTGGGTTTATGGCAATGTACGGCACACTGTATTGAAATCAAACAAAAATGACAATGTTTTATCTACAAAATGTGTGTTTCCTTAGTGTGCAAATCTGTCCAGACCGTCAGTTCCACATTAAGTTTAAATTTAAATATGCTCTGGGAAATACTTTACATACGTTATGTCAACGTTAATATTTCATATTGTCAACAACAAAAACACATCGACCTTGAATATATTCATCTATCGACCATCTTGTTGTACAAAATCATACATATTCTTCTCTTTATACT
>CM037783.1:42686246-42736246 GCA_021229015.1 Solen grandis | reverse complement strand
CACGGCTCGGGTCCGCTTGCCTTATCATTGCCTACATAGCATCACCCCCCCCCCCCCCAACACACACACACACACACACACACTAACCTGAATTCCTGGAACCGGCCCTGATGTGGACTATTATTATATCCTTGTTTGTGGTAAAAATATAAATCCTTTGTCACACAATGTAGATTATTTATTTTATACATCACGAGATGACTCAAATTGAGTTCTTCAACTCAATAATCTCAAATTCCCCACAAAATGTATGTATTATGAGAAAAGTGGAGACTAATTCTCTGCAAGAGTATGCTGATAACAGCACATATGTAAAAATGCCTATTCTTTGGACCAAGGAAAGGGGGGAGGCTTGCATTCTGAATTAACTTAAAGACGTATCCAGCAGTATTGAGAATTTTCTTAAACATTGCATGATTAAAGAGAATCACACTAGAAACAAATATATGTGGATGGTTGGGGTGATGGCATGGGAGTCCCCATTCTACTTTTTGAGTTATCTGCCCCTGAAAGTTTTTTTCTGCCCTTTTCTGTTATTTTCAATGACAGATAAGTCAAGCCTATCATAATATTGTTTGTTCTTTCAATTCGAAAAGTATGCGAAGTTTTAAACAATTCTATTCACTATGTTGTTTGCTGGGTTTAACGTCCCACCGACAGTCGCGGCCAAGGCGGATTCTCTAACCACTCGGCCACCGGGGACGGTCGACTTTAGCGTAAAATATGTTGCATAGAATTTCTAAAATTTTAAACAATGACGGGGATAGAGTACCAAACATCTTGTTGAAATCAAAGAGGTTTTACTGGCCGTAATATTGAGTTATCTGCCCTTAAAAATGACATAAAAAAAAGCTAAAGCCACATTTTCAGGGCAGATAACTCAAAAAGTAGATCGGGGATCCACATTTGTTCCCCATACATTTGTTTCTAGTGTGATTCTCTAAATTCATGCAAAGTTGAAGAAACTTTTTTTCCGCTAGTTTTAATTTTCCTTCTTTCCCTATATATAGCAAAAAAAAAGACTGTTACTGTGATACGTCTATAACTGACACGGTATCCGACACATGTTGAGGCAAAACAGTTCAAGGATCAAACTGGTGAGTCATTGTCCACTTAAGTACACGTTGATTTTTATTGCGCAAATAGTCCCCAGTACGTGTTGCTGGGGCTGATAAAGCTAGTGAAATGACCTATTTGTGAGTTATTTATAGAATAAAATAATTAGGCAAATCCGTATTGTGGGATTATGTGCTTTAAAATAAAACAAGAAACAATTTAAGACATTTATAACAAACATTCATTTATTTGAAATTTAATAAATATCATTTATACGCCACAAGAAGCGGAAGAATGTGATAGACTGCATACGGCTGAATTGTTTGGTTAAGTATGGAGAACATATAAGCTAAGCTATGATAATCTATAACACTAATAAATCTATCTGCAGGTCAATCCTTAGATAAATGTTATATTAATTTTTCATCACCAGGTGGCGCCCTGGTCAGCCGCTTGTGGCCCCAATGATTATGATCAGTAGAAGGCCAATGCAGAGAGTGGCTAGCATCATATTCCTCGCCATCAGAGATGCCTTCTCCGCTTCCGGGATATTTCCTTCGGCAGTCAGATTACTAGTCTGCAAACATATACCGTAAAACCTGTCATAAGCGGTCAATCAATGGTTCAAAAAAGCGCGGCCGCTCAAAAGATGTGGTCGCTAAATGAAGGTTAAACATATAACAAATTTATGGTTTGGTAATGTAAAAAAAAATGACCATTAAATGCAAGATGGCCGTTTTGTACAGGTGACTGCTGATACCGGTTCAACTGTATGTAAAAACCGAGATTTGATAATTAAGTACGGGTCCCGGATCAAATGGCTAAAGCGTCCGACCCGCTGAAGAGGGTGGGGTCCAATCCCAAAGTTTTTAGAATGATTCTGCAATGTCATCCTTGCTTAGCACTCGGCATACAGTGGTATTTCGAGACTGGTGGGTCCGGTTTTGGAGTAATGTGGTAATATGTTTCATGCCTACGGCTTGATGTCGCAGCGAGTTCTCATGTACAGTGAATTCCCTAATATTGCCTTTTTCCTGTGTATATGTGTGTGGGGGGGGGGGGGGGGCGAAAATATATCAATGCTGTTTGTTAATATTTACACACGTGTGTTTTAACTTAATCTTTGCTTAAAGGAATATCGAAGATAGCAAGGCAAAGTTTTAAAGTATGTCGTTATTGTTGAACTTTAAATACGATGAACTATACCCTATGCTGATGTTTTAGTAATAACCGTTGTGGAAACATTGAATACGTCCTATATTTGCACGTAAGGTGCATCTCAACAGTAATGAAATTATATACAGTCGAACCTGCAATAAGCGGTCAGTCAAGGAAGCAAAAGAGAGCGGGTGACTGCTAACTAAAGGTTTAGCATATGACAAAATGTTAGTTTGTTAATGTAAAAACTGACCACTTTATTCAGGTTGACCGCTTAATAAAGGTGGTGGCTAATACGGGTTCAACTGTATTAGCGTACCTCTTATCAAGAGGCCGCTGTAAAAATTACACAGTCTGCTCCATAGCATTTAAAAATGACTGTAAAGTCTCGTGTAAATCTTTCCATCTGTTTAAATATTGATAAATACATTCATTTTCTGGGTAAGCTATATGCTGAGCTTATTTGGCTCTACAGTTCTAACGATTCAAGCACTGGAATTATAAGATTATGAAGTTATTTAGATGAAACTTACCCTGCACGAAAAATAAATAGCGACGATTCCAAGCGGCCAGAAACAGAAGATGCAGGCAAGGATGGAACCGACAAGGTAGGTGCGTGGTTTAGTGACCACAATGGTGGTAGACGTGACCGGCTGAGTCACTACCTGCAAAGATGAATAGCGTTTACAATAGGAATTAGAAATGGTCTGTTGAGTCATTTGAAGAGCGCCGTCACGTGATCCAGTGGCAACGTACCTGACTAAGGATCCAAATGTTGTGGGTTCGGAAAAAAGTTGGTGCAAGGATTTTACATGGCATTCCCAGGCGCAAAGTACTGGTCCAATCTAGAAATCGTCGAGAGGGATAAAAATTGTTTCCTAATCCCTTTAAAGTGAATAATGTCCTAATTATGGTACTTCTCATAAGGAACAATATACCATGATGTGATATAAAGAGTTATATAGTATTGGACTCTACGCTATGTATACTTACACTTAAAACACGACAAAGTTCCTAGCCATACACGATCTATGTTTTGATATTTGATCAAATCATCTTAAAACCCATTTGATTATATTTATTATGAATTGTTTTGAAAGAGAAAATTGACTAAACTATACATGTTAACAATTTACAACAAAGCACTGCATTTGATCATTTACTGTAGTTTATCGGTTGCTAAATATAGCACACCCATTACCTTATATAGACTTGCAAACAGCAGAACCAGATCAGACAGGTTCCCTAATTAAAAAAGCGGGTTTTTATAAAACAGTGTAACTCTGATTTTACACAAAAATCCCATTGTTTCATATATTATTTAAAGTACTGGTAAATTAATTTTCATAAAGTTATACAATTGAACATTAATATTCTATAATACAAACTTGTTAAAATACAACTTTACTTGCACTTTCTGTATGCAATGTAGCGGCCAGTCTCAAAAAGAAAAATAAGGAAAACGTTATGTCATTCATTTATGCATACAAAGATAAAAGTCATACAAATACATATTAATTATCAATTAATACTTCATTTACGTTCATATATCATAATAGCATACATTTATTACGAGCATTGTACAAAGAAATGGGTGGGGTTGGCTATTATCTCAATGATCGTTTTGATCCAGGTAATGCGAAGCTATGCCATATTCAAAATAAAATGCTGGTCCCTGGCCTATCGAATAACCGGGATTCGACTGTAAATAAATACGTCTGAGTACGGGTGGAGGGTGGCCGCGAGTGGCAGCCATGTAGACCCTTTAAACTACCGCCAGCCGGTTGGAAAATTCGGGTAGCCCTACCAGAGTTTGAACCCACGGCGGTGAGGAGCTAATTGATGATGAGGCAAGAATTATTACCAACCGGATACGGAAGTCCCGTGTGACGACATATACAATATGTATCTCGTTTAACCTTGATCTAGGCTGGAGGTGTCAAATATAAAATGAACATGATTAGTTTTAAGAAGATTTATCACTGCTTACTTCCTTATACACCAGATCCCGACCGGGCTCACTGATTTCCGTCCCGGATATTGATTTGAAGTTAAGTGGTGCTTTTACAAACATCTTTCAGTTTTGATCATGTGATAGGCTACTTCAGTAATGTCGACACTTACAGATAAACAATTAATTAAGAACCTAATGGTGATATAGAGATCCGAAATCATACTCATCGGTCCGAAATTAATAATATAACACTAATACATTGCCCTTGCTTGGCGCTCAGTATCAAATGGTATTTCCAGGACTGGTGGGCGGCCCGGAGTCAAGATGGCATCGTGCCGATTGTCGCATTTAAACACATATACACATGTAGCATAGGGATTCTCGTGTAAGTAGACAAACGCCCCTAAATGAAAGAAGTCGGTCGGTAAAACGTTAGAAAACAAAGTTTTGCCTCGATTACAGCTGACGCAACCTTTTGCGGTGTATCCTCGGATGAAACAGTACTTTGCACCTCATAGAATCATAAACGATTTCGTCCACAATGGTTATCGATCTAACAACTTTCGTGTTTGCAGTCACGTACGGCACAGGAGTTTTAAGTTCTATCAATAATAAGTTATATACAATCGAACTTTGGTGACTCGAACAGGCTGGGGGAATGGCAATTTGTTATAGTCATCGTTGGTTCGATCTAACCGTGGTTTTAATGATTTACATATGTACATGTATTCTAAACTCCAGCCATCAGTGTTCGACGCATCCCAGATCAAACAATATAGAATTAAGAACATTTTATGCCGGGACCGTGAAATGTGTTCGAGTAAAGTTTGGTGTTCCAGTGGTCGAGATTACGAAGTTCGACTGTAGTAAAAAAAAAAAGTATTTGTGTGACGTCACCGAACGGATGTCTGCTCTAGAAATTGGGCATAAATTGTTGAGTTGTTCCTGTAGAATGGCGCGATTTAAAATATCATCGGTTGTTTTAGGAGCAATTGAGTAGGCTAGATTGTAATCATTCATTACTCCGTTCGTATATAATTCAGCGTGGCGAAAAGGCGTCGCATTCCTACGGAAGCACAAAAGCGACATGGTGTTTTTCTCTTTATTATCCCGTAGCCACGAAATAATAACTAAGAAAAAAATCTTGCTAACTCATGGCCACGAGATATAACTAAGGAAAAACGAAAAACGAACTTTTTTTTTTAATCGTGGCTTACATGTTTCTAAATTGCTAATTTGTCGATAGAACTTCAAACTTCTGTGCCTCAGTGCCATGAAGCCATTTGAATGATTGAAAACCAGCATTGCTTTTGATTTGATACATACATGTAAGTATTACGTGTAGACATAAGAAAAACGTTGATTGAGTGATGCAATTGGCTGACGAACTTACCACATTGGTTGGTTGACCCGGCTGGGGTGTCGAGTAGGGTGGTGGTTGGTTGTAACCTGCAGAAACACCAAATAGTTAAATGTACGTGGCTTGTGATGGATGATATATTACACAACTATCAGTGATGTTTTAAAATTTACACCCTTACCATGCTGAAGTTCTTAATTGGACTTGTCCTTGCTTAATTTTGGATTATACCATTAGTTGTTTATTGGGATGTTTGCTGAATATTCATTGAATGAATAGCGAACAGTTCAGACCATGATCATACTGCGCGGATATACAAGCTGATCTTGGTCTGCACTGATCGCACTGGTTACATTTGCCCATAGTAACAAATTATGCATATTTGAAAAGTAGAACAGAAATATGACAAACATGACGTCACGATCTGAAATGCCTGAAATGAAAATCCACTGTTTTCAATACACAAGTACTGTATTAGCATTTTAAAAAAAAGCAAAAATCGCCGTTAGCCAAGTGAACAGAAAGTTACACTGTGACGTAAAGGGAAATTATATGTCGAAGTACCTGAAGTTGGAGGAGAGGTTGTTATCAAAGCTATATTAAAATAAAAAAGGAAATTTTTAATCAAGTGTTGATCACTTATAGCAGGATATAAAAGACATAAGTCTTGATAGCTTTGATTCGAACAGAATTTAAGCATAGTTTTCTTGAAGAATGTACTTTAAGCTTGTCGATGAGAATTATAAGCTGCGCAAAATTGAGAAGTGGAATAGGGAATGCAAGGAACAAATGGGCATACTCCAATCGAATCTGCTCAATTATGCGACTACCAGTCTAGCAACACGCACTTCCGGTAGCCTATAAACCAGTCCAGATTTCCCAGCGTTCAAAGCAGTTTCCACAGAGCTTGATCCCGGTATAATTTGATCTGTTTTACTTTCTGCGACCGACTGAGAAGGAACCTGTTTTTGTATTACGTCAGCGGTGCTGGAGTAAAAAGTTGCTTTCTTGCTCGGTAGTATAATATCGCCGCCCTGGACCGGCGATAATAAGTCATACGCCATGCAATTATCCCTGTTGATGTCGTTCAAATAGGTAACACCACACAGTCATGATACCAGATAATCTGTTTGGAGAAATGATTGGTATAATTTGTGACGTCATTTACGGCACCGTGTAGAGACGGCACAGCACCCTGGCCCACACTCTTAACTTACCGCTAAGTAATAAATTTTAATATTTTTTGTTTTCCTTTGTCCTTTTCTTTTTCTCTCTTTTTAACAAACATTGTTAGTCAATAATGTATCTTTTAATGCCAGTTAAGTCATTTACATTTTGACGACGCATGCGCAAGAGGACAGGAGGGAAAATTCTAGCTCTCACTAAAATTCAATTAATTATTAGTTTAATTAGAAAAACAAATTCCCTAAATACTTTTTTCTTGAATATAAACATATTTTTGGCATAACTTTATGATAAAAACATTTTTTGTAGGGTTACTTCGTCTGGTAAGTCTTGAACTAACCCATCATCACCTCTGAATACTCGATCGTAGCACGGACGCCATATTGATTTCATTTATTATTCTTTGAAAAACCAATTTGGATTATACATTTATTAACTTAAATACTTTGTTGATAGAATTACACTCCTATTTCTATACTCCACAGTGTTTCAATCTGTCTGATCATATTTAACCCATCACTTTAATTAAGTAAACCAGCCATAATTACATCGTCCCAGTGTCTATTCGACCCTTTTTCTTAATAAACAATCTGTGCAGCTGGTGGAGTAAGTGCGGGTTTGTTCCGCGCTATACTTAGCCATAGTACAATACTAATCTCAATAAAAAAAGATTATCAAATACAAAAACAGAAACGTCTTACCATATAGCTGCTAATAAATACTTAAGATAGAGTCAGTGTAGGCCTTCTGCACTATACTCAACCGCTATATTTGACACATCAACTAAACGGATTAGTAGTTTTATAGAACAAAAAGACAAAATGTTGACTTTATACCTCATGCTACTTTTACATGTAGTGACAAGCAACAATAAAGAAACAACAAATTCTGAAAAACATCAAAATATGCTGAACAACCTAATCAATAGTAATATGAACAGCACCGGCAGAAGACCAATATCACTACCAATACAAAGTAAGAGAAAAACAAACATTCTGCTTCTAGCTCTGGTTCTGGCAGGGGACACAGAACTTAACCCAGGACCATGCAACAGACCAACCACATACCCTTGCGGGTAATGCGAGATACCTGTTACATGGGATTGCCAAGGGGTCTGCTGTGACGGATGTGACATATGGCACCATAAATCTTGCATTGAACTATGTACACAAGACTATGAATTATTAGTAAGATCAAATATCTAGTGGCTATGCTGCAAATAAGATCAAATATCTAGTGGCTATGCTGCAAATGTGACAGTAAAATGATTCAAAACAATCCAGAAGTAAGTATCAACTCGACCAAGTCACATCCAAACAGCAACCTATATGAAGCCCCAGCCAAGAAAAACCTCAGGATTATGACAATAAACTGCCGTAGCATCAAGGACAAAAAACAGAATTTGAAACAGTTGTGCACTACTTAAACCTGACATCATATGTGCAACTGAATCATGGCTAAAAGGAGTAAAACTGGTGAAAATCCTACCCCTAACGCAATTAAATCAAGCGAGATTTTCCCTACAAACTACAATGACAGAGGAACCCTAGGAGGGGGAGTATTCATATTAGTAGAAAAATCAATAACATCAGTAGAACAGACCTCCCTCATCACAGACTGTGAATTGAATGGGTTAAAATAAAAATAAAACAAGAGGCCAATGATGGCCCTAAATCGCTCACCTGAGATAAATAGGTTGACCCAAGGAACATCTGTACCAATTTATTTTAAAATCTGGCCAGTGTTTTTTAAAGTTTTCAAATATTTTTCTTTTTGTAGCCATGGCAACCAGAGTTCTTCATGGATCAACTTTTTTTAGCAACTTTGTGTAGAACTCCCCCAAGGAACATTCCTGCCAAGTTTAATCAAATTCTGTCCAGTGGTTTCAGAGGAAATGTTGATTAAAGTTTTCCTATATACATATAAGGCAAATAAGCCCCTCCCTGGCGGCCATTTTTTTTTACGGATGGGAATAATTTTAGCAATTTTGGTAGAGGTTGTCCCTTGGAACATCTGTACTTATTTATTTTAAAATTGGCCAGTAGTTTTGAAGAAGATGATTTTTTAAGTTTTCAAAAAAAAATTCTTTTTGTTGCCATGGCAACCAGAGTTCTACATGGATCAAGTTTATTTTTGCGACTTTTGTGAAGGTTGACCCAAGGATCATCCCTGCCAAGTTTAATCAAATTCTGTCCAGTGGTTTCAGAGGAGATGTTCTTTAAAGGTTTCTCTATAAAACATATAAGGCAAATAAGCCCCGCCTGGCGGCCATGTTTTTTTTACGGATCGGAATAATTTTAGCAACTTTGGTAGAGGTTGACCAAGGAACATCTGTCCCAAAATTATTTTAAAATCTGGCCAGTAGTTTTGAAGAAGATGATTTTTTAAAGTTTTCAAAAAAAATCTTTTAGTTGCCATGGCAACCAGAGTTCTACATGGATCATTTATTTTAGCAACTTTTGTGAAGGTTGACCAAGGAACATCCCTGCCAAGTTAAATCAAATTTATCCTGTGGTTTCAGAGGAGATGTTGTTTAAAGGTTTCTCTTATATTAAAAGGCAAATAAGCCCCGCCCCTGGCGGCCATGTTTTTTTACGGATCGGAATAATTTTAGCAACTTTGGTAGAGGTTGCCCCAGGTAACATCTGTACCAAATTATTTTGAAATCTGGCCATAGTTTTTGAAGGAGATGATTTTTAAAGTTTTCAAATTATTTTTCTTTTTGTAGCCATGGCAACCAGGTTCTTCATGGTTCAACTTTATTTTAGCAACTTTTGTAGAAAACCTCACCAGGGAACATTCCTGCCAGTTTCATTAAATTCTGTCCAGCGTTTCAGAGGAGATGTCGTTTTAAAGCAAATTGTTGACGACGGACGACGACGGAGCCGGAACCGAAGGGGCGATCACAAAAGCTCACCTTGAGCATTTTGTGCTCATGTGAGCTAAAAAACAACAAAGACCTCCTAGTGGGATCATTCTACATGCCACATCGAGAACCAAACACTTGGGGAAAAATTAAAAAAAAATCCTTGGAAATGCAGATACCAATAAGAACCAAACATCATACTAACAGGGGATTTAATTGTCCCAAATACAGTGGGGAGAACTCAACATCAACTGGACCAGAAAGAGAAATACAACAAGGGCTAGTAGACTATTTAACCCAAATCCACAACAAACCTACAAGAGAAAACAACTTATTGGACCTGGTTTTCGTCTCAAACCCAAATATGACAAAATCCTCAGTAAACGTACCAGGAATCTCAGGGCCACGACATAATAATATCAGATTTTGAAACAAAGGTGCATCACCAAAAGACAAAACCTAGAAACAAAGACTTTACAACCAAGCAAAGAAAAAATAACTGGACCAGCTAAGAAAATTCCAAAAAGAATGTAAGAGAGAATTAAGAAGATCTGAATGGAACTATATAAATACAAAAATCTTAGAAGGACTAAAAGACAAAAACACAAAACACTTCGGAAGTATGTCAATCTAAAAGACAAGAATCACGAAAGCTCACTCAAAAGAGCAACAGCTAATAACAGATAGCAAAAAAAAGCTGAAGAACTACTCAAACAATTTAATCTGTCTTCACAAAACCAGCGAACAAAGAATTGCCAGAAATGAAAAAAAAGTGAAGAAAAACATCAAACCAATAAAAATGAACAGAAAGGACTGGAGAAGCTACTATCAAAAATAAATCCATCAAAGGCTTCTGGCCAGATAACATTCCTAACAGAATACTTAAAGAATGCTCAAAAGAACCAGCCCCAATCCTGAAAATAATTCCTACAGTGCTCAATAGACACAGGAGAATTTACCAAAAGACTGGAGAGATGCAAACATCTCAAGCATCTTCAAAAAAGGCAACAAACACCTGCCAGAAAACTACAGACCTGTCTCTCTAACATCAGTCATAGCAAAACTCTTGTACAGATTATTTGTAGACACATACTTAACACCTGGAAGAAAACAAAAAAATGACAACTTAAATCATGGATTTAGGTCTGGGTACTCCTGCGAAACACAAACTGATCACAACTTTAAATCACTTCCCACTGGATCACGACAAAGGTCAACAAATAGATATTGCCATTTAGACTTTTCAAAAGCCTTCGATACAGTACCACATGACAAACTCCTACACAAACTTGACAGCTACGGAATTAAGGGAAGTCTTCACACTTGGTTAACAAATTTCCTAACAAATAAACAATGAAAACAATAGTAGAAGGCGAAAAAACAAGCGAAACAACAGTAGACTCAGGAGTACCCAAGGCACAGTACTAGGGCCAATCCTTTTCTTGTTTCCACATAAATGACCTGCCAGAATGTGTAAAATCCTCGTTCAGACTATTTGCAGATGACTGCTACTATATAGAACGATAAAATCAGAACAAGATTTACCTCCAATACAACAGGACCTAAATAGCCTAGAAACATGGGCATCAAACTGGGGCATGAAATTAAACGCGAAAAAAAATGCTATATCATGTCAATCAACAAAAAAACAATAGATTTTATCAACTGAATAACCACATAATGCAGGAAGTACAAAATAATCCTTATCTTGGACTACAAATCTCAATGACTTAAAATGGATATTACATATCAACAAGGTATGCAAAAAAAGCAAATTAACTTTAGGGTTTTTAAGATGGAATCTCAGAAATGTACCACGACCTGTAGAAAAACAGCCTACATTACACTAGTAAGATCAATAATGGAATATGGGCTATCATCTGGAACCTCTATCAGAAAAACATATAGACAAACTAGAAAGAATCCAAACAGGGCAGTAAGATTCATAAAAAGAGATTATACAAGCAGAACACCAGGGACAATATCAAAAATGAAAAAAAAGAACTTGAACTAGAAACTTTACAAAAACAGACCCTAAGCCTCAGATTAATATTAATGTACAAGGTGGTTGAGGGGTATAGTTCCAGCACTGCAACATCAGATTTTGTGAAATTCACCAGACCTAAAAGGACAATGAAAACAAAAAATAATTTAATGGCTGCGAAACATCAAATATATTAGAAAAACGCATTTGCAAAAATTTAAAGGGTCTGGAAATACCATCATCAAACTTAAAAAAATATGAAAAATTCATTCTTTGTGGACACTGTGATTCACTGGAATCATCTCCTGATAATATAGTGCATGTGGCTCTGTTGAGGCATTCAAAAATGCCTTAAAGAGCCAACGCCATAGTGTGGAGCTCTTTTTCCCGTTGTGTAAAACCCAGTATTGGGGATCTACAACGTATTTGTTTCTGATTCAGACATTTACAATTTTTATGTCCTACTTGATTTATGTCACTAAAAAAAAAACAAGTTTAAAGGATGTGTCAACCTATGAAAAAAAAGCTACACGTACCTTCTTTTATACTTGTACCATTGTTTATGCTTGCATGTCGAGCTCATGTTTATGAGTGATGTTTTTTTACGTATATGCAAAATAATCTTCTTTATGATAATGATATCAATGAATTCATTATACAAGTTGCCATGGCACACAACGAACGATAACTCTTCAACGATGCGTAAGGGGACATATTATCAATGAAGATACTATGAATGAAAATTATGTGACGTAAGCCAGTGAAGTGCAGCAGTTCACGCACCTCTGGAAATGTAATTTATGCCTTGGTTAGTTAATCTAATATGAATATGACAAATACAATTATGTCGTTTAGCCCTCATAGCAACAAGATCTATTTGATGAGGGAAGTCAATAATATTTCCATATTACAAGCCACAACTCCTTACTGTTCAAGTTTATGCTTAACACAACATTAGGACTCTCAGTCCTTCGATGTTGTTTTAAACCTCAAAGTCCATTTCGACCCTCAAGATAAAACAACACGTCCGCTAAATGCTACTTGCCGGAAGCCACTTGCTGTTGTTATGATGTACCTCTTGATACCCTCTATCCTCCTGACTAGATCACAGTAAACATTTACACATTTACTAGGAATGTAATTGCCTATGTGCAAACAATCCCTCTTTTCTGACAGTATATAAAAAGACTAAACGGTAAAAAGTGAACCATATGTCTAAAAAAATGTTTAAACAATTATTTTTGTAGGTAGCAAATCCAGTTATGGTATAATCAATCCATCATCAAAGTGTGATCATTGTCCTTCAAAGTGACAGGGGGGGGGGGGGGGGGGGGGGGCCCAGGCGCGCGCCCTCTCTAAATTTCCCGACCATACAAAAAATGTAGACACCCCCCCCCCCCCCCCCAATAAATGTAGGACACCCCCCCCCCACAAAAAAAAAACAAGAATGCACTACTTATTCACAGCTTTTTATTTTTAAAAAAATGCCCAGGGAGTTCCCAGTATCCCCAGTCAAACCAGAAACTACACGAACTGAACGAGCAGAACAGAACTTCTCACGGCTTGGGCAAAGCGGCAGGCGCTTGCATTACCACTTCCTATACATTTTTTATATAACACCCCACCCCCTTGAACTCCTGGATCGGCACTGGAACATGGGAACTTTATTGTAATTGCATGTTTGAGCAAGAAGTCTATAACAGCTTGATCTGTACGACGTCTTTTTAAGCATTTGAAATTACCTATTCATAACAATTTAATAATTGTTAAATTGCCTTAAAATATTTCAGCTTCAATCAACAATGGTTAACGTTAAGGCGGTGACCCTACTGAAAATGTAATATTGTTAGTTAAGTCTGTTCATTACATTTTTTTTTAAAGATCTATATGTCTTCGAATCATTTTCTTTTTAAATTGCGATCTATTTTCGTTTACCTGGTTATTTTTAAAAATATAACATGACGTCAATGGGGATTGTCCTTTTCATACCGGTAATATAAAATCATAAAATCTTGCATCATTTCACAGTAAAGTTTTATAATTACTGGTGAACAAACTTTCTTTATCTTCGCATGTAATGTCAAGATTGATATATTAATGATAAGACTGTAAGAAAAATCCATTTGAATATCATAATTAGAATAATGTAAATAATCAGTAATCGTAATAATATTATCATTTGGTGGGGATGAATGCTAGACCGAATACATCCATTAAAGTTATGTGCGGCTTAAAAAATGTTCAATGACATGTGAATAAATTATATTGTTAGATATTTAATGACACGCTATACAAACTGAAGTTTTATTGAGTAAAGAGTATTTATTGATATACATTCTATTTTCACAAAATGAGGTCAAACTTTATAAGAAATAATGTGAAATACTGTGGGGGCGGGGGGGACACAAAAACTAAATTACCTGCATTAAGATCAGTCATTTTCACTTGATTCCACAATAATCACCACGAAATGATATTCTAAGATTTTGTTTCACTCATATACAACGTTACAAACACTTTTTTCGGGTTACACTCGAAAGTATCATTCGGATTAATTTTGATTGGTTCTTTCAATTGCGGTGTATAGAGGCTGGGAGCTCGGATATCTTGTTTATTGTTCGCGTTACTTCTTATATTGTTATTCTGTATTTCCTTTTACTTCTTTTCCCCTTTCTTTTGAGATGAGAATAACTATACTAAATATATATTTTTTTTTTTTTTTTTTTTTTTTTATTATTATTTTTATTTTTTATTCCAATTCCACCTATTTTTGTAGCCAATTAGTGGCAAATGAGAAGGCTAATCTATAAATTTTGGGCATAAAATAAATTTTATTAAAACTGTGCCTAATTTGGTCAATTTTTAAACTTTTTTCTGTTTTAGCTCTAGGGCGTTTGCTTGTAATACCTCTTTTGTAAAAACTCAAAAATTTGAAGTTTGATTTGATGCGCGTTTTGTTTTTTTTAAATATTATTTCTTTGAGATTTATATGAACAAAAGTTTTAGTTCTTAAAGAGCTTTTTCAGTGATGTTTAGTTTTTGAAATGGACTTTTTTTTGGTCATTATGCGGCATGCCCAAGGTTTGATCCTATTTGGAATTAATTGAAATTGTAAATAGTTTTTTTGCTTCAAATTCTGATTTATAAGAAATAGAATGTTTGGCTTGTGAGTTAGTATAGGGTGGCACTGTGGTACCGATGGTACCATAAAAAATTTTTTTTTATGGTACCGTGGTACATAAATTTTTTTTTTTTTGGTACTTATGGTCCCGAATCTATAGTCCCGGAATGGTATATATATGAAAAACAGAATCTATAGTCCCGAATGGTATTTTATATGAAAAAAGTTTTAATAAATGTCTTAAAGGAGGACCAACATCTTAACTTTGACAATTGTAAAATGTCTTTCGAGACATTTGGGTTGGCCCTGAAAAGGGCCGTTTTGTTTCTTATTAATTGTGGTCCCAAAACCACCGTTGTACAGTACCATCAATATTGTGGTTTTTTACCACACGTTTGACATTCCCATCCCAGGAATATCTCTTCATCCATTCCTGAAAAGGAGATGCAAATGACAACGGGTTTGATCCTTGTCCCCTATGATTTTCGGCTGTCTCCCGATCCTGTAGTGGGGTAGATGGACATCTTTAAAGGGAAAAATGACGGGTTTAATTAGGGGGGATCTCCCTTTTTATAGAGTGAGATATAGATATAACATCAACTTAGTCTTTGATAGCTGTCTGGGTCGCCCCTCTTGTTCCTCATAGCTGGGTTGTCGGGGAAAAACAATTTTAGCAAGTCTGGGGTGGACCTAGTGGTACGTCTATGTTTCAATCTTGAAAAATAAGTTTTGAGTATGTCCCATTTTTTTATAGTACGGATTGACTACTTTCTTGTGTTGGCGCACACCAATCAGAGAACGTATTTTTTCACCCAATAAATTCAAGTTCGCCCTTTGACCTGGTTAGAAGCATTTTCTTCGGCCCTTGGGCATTTTGGGGTGGGTTGACCTACTAATACTTTTTCTTGAATATAAATTGTGTATTTCTGTGTATGTATTCATTCTTCACCTTTAATTTCCCTTTTTTTAAATTATTTTCCCACGTGCAAGGAAGGCGTTAAAGAAAGGAGAAAAAGTGAAGTCAAGGAAGAGGGTATTTAAAGGAAGAGGGTGTTAAATTGTACCCGGTTTACCCCCTTTGCCTTTTTACCCGATTTGTAGGGTTTTACCTGTCATATCCCGAAGCAGCAGGCATTACTGGCGGTTTTTTGATTGGGGGAGGCTAGAAAACTTCTCAATATAACGGTCCTTTTCAGGACCATTACAAAGATTTTAGAAAGGATAACTATACAATTGTCATATGATTTTTTTTTATTGTGTTTAAAAAAAAACATGTGTCAGTAACAATGAATTAAACGTGGTCATACAGCATAATGAACATAACCAACTTTGTTGTTTTTTTTCAAGTTAGTGTTCATGTAAATTTTTCGCTTCTTAGCTGGTCGGTTACACTCTGTGTTGCTTTTTGATGGTGAGCCTCAGGACACACGATGCATTTTGTTGACGCTTCTCTTGCGTTTTCTTGGGGTTTTACGGTAGGTTTCTCCAATCAGAGACAGTCTCTTGTAGCTCAACATCACTGTCCGTTGTGGCCTGTTCAACTACGTCCATTTTTTGCATTTCCTGTTCACCTGTGCGTTTACTGTAGGTTTCAGTACTATTCATCCCTTTCTTTGGCACAGCGGATTTCAAAGGGCCTAGTTCGTGACAAAAATGTAGGTTTTTGGGCATTTTTTAAAAAAAATGTCCCCGGGTTTAGCAAGGTAGCACACCGTTTTGTTGAGGTGTTGAAACTTTCTTCGTACATGCCGATGCATAATGCCCCTTTCTTTACAGCGGTAGCATGTCATTGTCTTTCTGTTTTTTAGTCTGTTTAGCTTGTCACTGATAGCTTGTAGTTTTCCTTTTTACCCAGGGAAATAAATGTATTTGCAGGTGGCATTCTGAACGAGCAGTCTGAAATCAGTTTGAGAGTGATGAAGTGGCGGGTCACACCGCACTTTTATAGGCCTGAGATCGGGGGGGGGGAGCTTAGATGTATAAAAAAGCTTTGTTCACTTACTTATAATCACAACGATGTTTGAGGTAGTGAAGAAAGGGGCCCCGCGATGTGAGCCACCTGCAAAAAAGCCATGAGTGATTTACGGAATTTTTATTCCATACAGCCACGGTCGCAGAGAACTTCAAGAAAGTTTAAAACGAAGGGGCCACGTGTACGATGTTACATTTGAAGATATAAAAAAACCGTTTGAATTTAACATAACTTTTCAAATGACGGGTTTGAAAAGTTATACAGGATGAGGGTCTATGACAACGATCAAATTCGTATCTCCAAAAATTTTCATCCTGACCAAAGTTTTGGTATCCCATTCCATTCGGGAATGCAACACACATTTCAGGAAAATACGCTGTTGAACGAAATAGAAAAAAGTATCAAAAAGCAACCACAAGTTTGAGATTCATGACGGGCATTCTCAGTTAGAAATGACCATTTTCATTATGCCGAGGGAGGTGGAAGAAAAAAAAGGGAAGGGTTGGATCGCCCCTAAGCTTGAGAACATGTCCAAAGTAAAACGAAGTATGTAAGTTTAGCCCTGTTCACGACAGTATGTTTTTGGGCACGACCCAATTGTGGTAGGGATATGTAAACTCAATAAAAAGGAAACGAGACAGCCGGGAAAAGAAGCGATGGAATTTGATGAGACAATCTGAAATTTCTTCAAAGCCAAGACATTGTTAGATAGTGTGGGCATTAGTCCAAATCAGCCTTGGGGTTATAAAAGGGAAAAAACAAGAAGTTTTAAAAGCACCTTTATTCCAGATTTGTGATCAAAGTGTGGCCAAAATTTTGGGGAAAATGAATGTTGTTCAATCACCCACCTTGACGGGCAAAAGCAAAGTGATTCACATTTATCATATGAAAAAACATTATGATTGCTTTAAACATCAATCACTGGTTTTGGGATGCAGCTTTTCTGTGAAACCACTGAAATTTACGGTTATAACTACGGGAAGTTTCATGGTGTAAGAATATTTGTCTGTGTTACGCCTCGACACTATGCCCAAAAGAAGGTTTCTTTCCTTTGTGGTCACTGTGGTTAGAACATTTCATAGTCAAAAATTTTTTGTCAGCAAAAAGCGAAACAGGAAATTACAAAAAACATCTGTGAAAGTGTATGGCAATGCAAGACTGTGGTTTCAAATGGTTGTGGGTACAAAAGAAGAACCATCTCTGTCCGGGGCACTAAAAATGCAAGTATTGCAAGAAAGTTGTGGATGCAGTAACAATCAGTGTTTTACCCCAGGGTTCCCCAAAGAACCAGAGAACATGGAAGTCACCGATGTCCCTTTCTCTTCTTTGATTTTGAGTGTCGATTTGATTTGGGTGAACATATCCCAAACTTTTGTGTTGCTTAACGTGCTTGTGGAGACTGTATGTGTCAAATCATGAAAAACCGGGGTCAGAAATGCAAAAGCTGGGGATAGCTAGAGAAAAAAAATTTGTGGTAAAACATTTTGTCAGAATTTTTGTACATGGCTGTTTAAAACCAGCCCACAGATACCACAGTGATTGCTACAAACTCACAAGGTATACGATGACAGTTTATTTTGATGGACTTACTGACCTTGAACAACCAAAAAAAAATTGATCATGAATGGAAGCAAATTCTAATGATTTAAAGCCCATCAAGTGGATAATCGACTCACTGGGGTTTTCTCAACATTTCCCTTTTTCCCATTTCCCGACAATTTGGGTTGACTGAGATGGCAAAAGGATGGTTTCCTTTTTATGCCACACGGATGAATACCAAGATACAAATTGGAGGGGCTATCTCCCGTACATTTTTACAGACGACAGCATGAAAACCCGACAAAAGAGCGTTTCTGAAATGGTACAATGCAAAAAATGGCACAAAAGGCTGTGTTTCACTTTCAGTGAGAAATGCAAAAGTACTGCAAATCAGATGTGGGGCATCTTGAGCGAGGTTGTGGAGAGTTTAGGAAAGATGTGGTCAGTGACCAAATGATCCGTTCTGGAAGGGGGACCCCTCTAGCAAGTGTGCAAAAAAGCTTGGGTAAAAAATTCAATGCCTTTCCAAAGCCTTGCTGTATCTCTGATGCGGGTATCCCAACAAAACTCCGATACTCAAACAAGGGATTCGTTGGATAGGGAAAAACTGCTTCCATTGAGAAAAGCCATTCGCAAAGATTAAATGAGGTGAAGTACAAAATTGGACCCTTTTTACGTTGACGGATTCCACAAGAGACGAAACACGTATACGAATTCATGGGGTGCCTGGACACACGGATGTCAAAATGTTACAAGGAGAGACAGTGTGAACGGTTTTCCACACTTCAAATATGGAGCAGTATACAATGCCAATTTTCGGTTTTAAAGATTGTTCAAAAAGGTTACAACACAGTTGTAATGTGGGAATGTGAATTTGTTTAGAATGCAAGATTAATCAGAATACAGAGAATGTGAACCGTTTTTTTTCCCTTCCAAAAACCCATTTTACTCGGGGTGCTTTGTTTGGTGGACGAAACCCAAAGCCCTTCAATTTTACCATGAAGTGGATACAACCCCAAGGAAGAAATTAAATTTGCTGACATTTGCTCATGTACCATTTGGGACAAGTACAAAACATTTCCCGTGGGAATCCCAACATCTTAAGTCAAGAGGATGATTGATATAAACAACATTGGAATGTACAAGGGACTCATCAAAAAGTCGTGTATTGCCACCACAAGACCGGGGGTACCCGTCCCCACCCATTCACTGTAACAAGAAAATGATCTTTACACTGTGCCCGTACCGTGTGAGGAGAGTGTGAAAAATGCAAAACACACTCTGTTACAAACGCATGTTGACAGGTACCTGGACCCATGTGGAAATAGCCAAAGCTCTTGGAGGTAGGAAAACCAATTGGGAGACGTTTTTCCACATCTGGCACTGGGAGCATGGGGTAAGATGTGTATAAACGTATATTAACAAATATGAAATTGAAAACAAGAAGCAAGTGGTTACTAATTGGTAAAACAGAAGATGATGAAGCCCCCCTTTAAACAGAATTACTTTCAGTAGAAGGTATCTGGCTCGACAACGTGAAAAAGAACAAAGGAAAAAGAGCGTTTGCCAAAACCCTGTTGAACGGGTTTTTGGGGTAAGAATGCCCCAAAACAATGTTCAAAACCAAAACCCAGTATGTGACTAAAGGGGAAAACCCGGGTTTTAAAGACCTACTATCCGACGTCATGTCACTGTGCGTTTGCCGAGATTTTCGATCATGACAACTTCTTGTGGTGAATTACTGGATGAAAAGACGAAACACAGCCCTTTCACTTCAATCCAGTGGTTAGCTGCCTTGTTACGTCTATGCTCGACTTGAACTTTACACCCAGTGGAAAACTTGGGATGGGACTGTATTTTGACACAGACTTTGTATGTACATCAGGGACCCTGACCAGTACAACTTCCATTAAAGGGAGAGCCAGTTGGGAAAGTGGACGATGAAGTACCACTTGACGCATTGTCAAATTCGTGGCATTAGGGCAAAAAATATGGTAAAATTATGATAAAAAAAAGGAAATCGACATCAGAAAGGCAAGTAAAAGGCATCACTTTGGTTACAAGTATTTAAAAAAGTCAATTTTAAGACTATGGTCACTGTGTACAAGATCGCAAACATTACAAGACAGTCATCGAATATGAATCCCGAATCAGAGACATAGAAATCGCAAAGTGATCAGTGAGACACAGACCAGACGTTCCGCTCAGTGTATACAAATACGCTGGGTCGTGGACAAATATAAGACAGTGCCGTACGGTTTACCAACCGTCATAACCAGTTGGCTTGTGGTACGTGTGCATAGCCTGAACGGTGGTGGAAACATACGGAGATTCACGATGAACACTCTACAGTAGAAATTACAACAGATGATCTACAGACATCTCGTTGAAGCTAATAAGAAAACCTGCTGCATTTGCAACGAGTTATTTTTACTTGGGCACAGCGCGTGGGAAACAGAATAATTCACAAGACGATGAAGGATTCCTCTTGTTTAAACCAAGTTTGATATGTTTAGTGATGTACGTAGGGCGTAATCTTCCAAGCAGCTATAAAAGTGTGTCTTTCAACGGATTTTTGCCATTTACAACCTGCTACGCAACTGATCTATGACGTGTGGTACATATCATTGATACCTAAACATTGATACAGTGGAGAAACTGAAACCGTTTTGATGAGCGTATGTATCTCAGATTTGCGATTAACCACCGGAACGGACACACCAGAGGATATACGTGACCATTTTATGACTCCAGAACTATCACTTGTGAACAAGTGTTTAACATTTTTGGTAAACAGTGCAGCGCAATATTCAAAAACGAGGCCAAATCCTAGTGAACAGTTCTTTCAGATCCCATTTCAACAACTTAGAAAGGTTTGAGTTGGAGACGAATCCCTGTGGGACACTACAAAATAAGATACTACGCAGAGTACTTGCAGACGAATGAGAAGTCAAAAACATGGGAAATATTCATACAGGAAAAAACATAACTCAATTCGGAATCCATGGCGTTAGAGCTGTGTTGTTGGGCTGTGAGTGTACTTGGAATTCAATCAGAACAGGCGTTAAGACAATCGAGGAACTGTTTGACGAAGTGTGCATGGCTTTAAATAGCTATGGGATATACCATGATATTGCCGGAATGGATGATGTATAAAGAAAGACTGATTCATGATGTGTGTCATAGTTTACATTTTGACTGATGTTTGTTCAAGTGTTAATTTGCTATGATGTATAAATAAAATGTTGTAAAGTCATATGCTGTTATTATTTCTTGGACATCATGGAAAGTAGTTTACTCTTTTTTCAACATTCCTAGTAACATTTTCATTCAGGGCCAAGTGGTTCAGGAAAAACTCAATTTGTAAAAAAACTTATTGAGTACAAAACGATTTTTTATGTGGTACCACAACGCATCGTCTTGGTTACAAAGAATGGCAAAGTGCCTACGCACAGTTACAAGAACGTGAAGCTATCAAATTCATTCAGGGTATCCCTGAGGATGATGAAAGAGATAGTAGACGATACAACCTTACACACCTCGTCATATATGATGATTTTTAGGAGAAAAAGATGTGGAGAAAATTAATTATGGTTTACGCGGAAAGGGACACATAGAAATGCCACTGTATTTACATCACACAAAACATGTTCCAACAATCCAAGGCTAGTCGTACCTCAGCTTGAATGCACACTATAGGTATTATTTCAAAACAAGAGATAAAGGTAGATCAAAACACTTGCGACCAAATACAACTACCCATATTTGGTGATGGCGTATCAAGATGCAACCTCTACACCTCATGGATTCTTATCATTGACTTTTCATCAAGAACACCGACAGAATCGTTTAAGAACAGATGTGTTCCATCGGTGGGTAAAGGTGAAGATCGAGGACCGACCGTCTACACTACAGTATAAAATGATAGGAACATGACACGATCATATTAAGGATACACCTACCATGGAAAACACACCACATACAGTGATCAAAGCTCTAGAATCGTTGAGTCGGGAAAAAAACCCAACGAAACGCAAGAGCTGGGAGAATCAGGATTAACAGAGAGGGTTTTAAAAGGGGTTTCACTTAGCTGACGTCTCATCTTAGAGAAAAAGTAACCGTGGCAAAAAGACGATAAATTTTTTATGGAACGCAACAAGACATTTTAAGCAGTAAGGGCTGATCAACATGTGGATGGGCCACAAACGAAAAATTAATTTTAAAACCTGGTGGTGGAGGGTTCCTTGGGGGCACCATATTCGTACATGCTTCGAGGGAAACGGGACCAAAGCTGTGAGAAAATTTGGTCCAGTAGCAAGAAAAAAACCCACCCAAACGAAAGTCACCAGCCAGGAAACGGTCACGAAAACCCAACCAAAACAGCCAACCAAAACGCAGGTCCCCTTAAGGAAAACAAACAAGGAAGAAGCGGGACATTGCTCATAAATCGATTTTGTCACCGTAAGAAGGAAAACGCTCTGTTCAACTGGAACACCAAAAGTGCCCCCCATACAGATTCGACGTGATGTTACATCAGGGACTCACCCAAAAGGGCATCCCCAAATTGGGGCCCCAAAATTCTCTCCACGGGACCTCATTTTTCCCCGTTTATAAAAGTTCGATGAGGTCGGGGTTTGGGCTACACCCAAGGATCAATGACGGTTTCACCAAACCTACAGTTCGACGACAATTGTTTGACCTTTCAATTTTTCAAGTGGGCGTTCTTATCATCATCATCATCATCATCAAATTTCACCAACCCCAAGTCTCCATTCCCTTTCCCCCTCCCTGCCGTTACTGCGATGGGGAAATTCAGGACCACTGGTGTGCGGGGCAATATCGCTTTAAAAGGGCTTCAACAGTGGTATAAATAAAAGGGGACAAACATTTTCATATCTTTTGTCATCTGAAGCGCAACAACACTCGTTCGAAAACATGGCAAAATTTTTGCTTGTTTTTGACAGAAGCCTCCCCCAATTTTTCGAAAGAAGATTTTCAAGAAGCACCAAAAGAATTGGTAGATTGTTTTGCTGAATGTTGTCACAAATTTTAAAAGGCAATGTACCACTGTCGGAGGCTCAGAAGCGTCGATTGCATTCTAAGAGACAAAAGCTCCGACAGTTAGCGCCCAAAGAAGTATTCAGTTCGAAAAAAAGAAAATCTTTCTCAATCAAAAAGGTGGTTTTCTCCCCCTGCTGGCATTTTCACCACTCTTAGCCAAAACAATTATCCCTCTTGCTGGTGAAAATCATTGGAAAATATGAAAAAGAGGGCCCTATGTTCCAGTTGGGGGTTGTTGGAAGAGATGAATCGTTGGAGAAGGAAAAAACGACTGGGTTTACCCCCATCCCTCAAGTGAGTCAGACTTATCATTAAAGAAGAATGAACCCAAGTTCTTGACGACATAAAATTGTTGAGTAGAAAAGCACACAACTTTGGGAAGAGTATTACATCGCTTTCAAGTGTCACAAAAAAAAGCACTCAAACCCTTCAGCCCACACATGGCTGAGAAAACAACAAGTACAGTGGACTGAAAAGAAAGAGGAAAAACCGATCCTTGAAAGATAAAAATTCTAGACAGTGTTCCCTACGACCATGCGGCGAAAGGTACTCTTTTGTTAAAATGCTGAAAGGGCATCCTCCCTTTAATTTGGGATGAAATGGTGTAAGAATATGATGGAAAACCCCTTGAAGGTTCAAATATTATTGATCTGGTCAATGATGTACTTCGACAGCGGAAAGGGTCAAAAACAGAGGAAAGGGAACAATTTTTTTAGAGGATGAAGAGGTCAACATCCCCCAAGAAGTCGTGGGCAATAAACGTCGATGGAATTTCATACAAACACCAGATGATGATGAAGAAGAAAAGGAGGAGGAAGATTTTTATGATAGTTTTGCCCACCGCACCTAATCAAAAGAAACGAAGACCTATTTAAAAAAGGGAAACCCCAGGAGATATTAGCCCATTCGTAGGGGCGCCCACTAAAGAAGGAAACGTTACTTCGGTCACCTGTACTATGATATGATAATCCTACGAGTTTTGGAGGAATTTTAGGGACTCTTTCAAGGCAGCGAAAAAACAGTTGAAAACTATCACTTTAGAGGATGTCGAGGACTGGTTGAGAAGTCAAAAGAAACCCACACGTTGCATAAAACAATACGACCGAAAATTTCGGCGTCGACAGACTGTTGGGAGGAGGTATCGAAAATCAATGGCCAAACTGATCTCGCAGTATGCAACGTATGTACAAAGAGAATTCACCATATCCCCTCTTACTAGTGTCATTGATGGTGTTTTCAATATGCTTGGGTAATACCCATCATTGACAAAATGGAAAGGGCGCTTTTTCCCAAGCCTTTCAGTCTATTCTAAAAGAAGGCCCAAAAAACCCCTCTCTTTGCAAACAGACAAAGGCCGGGGAATTTTTTAACAAAGACTTTCAGAAGTTTCTAGACAAGCAAGGGCATTCATTTCTTCAGTCTGAAAACCCAGAAAAATAAGCGAGTTTTGTTGAACGTTTTCAACGTACGCTTTAAAACAAGAAAAGGGAAATATTTTACTCATCACAAGACCCGTCATTATGTGGATGTACTGGGATATATTGGTACATGGCTTCAATCATCGTTTTCATCGAAGATCGGAGTACCCTGCATCTGTGTCTAGAGAAATGAGCATGAAGGGCACCAAGACATTTTTGGAAACCCTCAAAAGAAAAATAAGAATCAATGATTTGAAAGTGGGTGATATAGTGCGGGATCAATAAAACAAGCAAACATTTGCCAAAAAGGGGGTTTCCCCCAAATGGAAGTGGAATTGTTCAAGTGGTTCGCTTCAACAGAACACATCCATTGACGTAAAACTGGGAAAACTTGGCTGGAGAAAACTATCGCCGGATTTCTACAGGATGGGAAAATTTAACATATAAAGAAAGATGAGCTATAGAAGTGGAATCAGTTTTGATCGGGTACAAGGGGTGGGAGGCGGTTAAACTTTTCAAGAAGTGAAAGTCAAGTGGCTTGGATATCCTAAAAAGTTTTAAAGTTGGGATTCCAAAAATCGCATTTAGTATAAGTATAAACGTCGGTGAAACCATGTCTCAGTCGATACCAGCAAGTGTTCAGGTAGAAACAGTATAAGATAGGAAAAAGTGAGGTACCAAACTGAACCCTTTTTTTCTTGACAAGATTGTGTTCATCTTTATCATTGTCATCGTGTCATTAGTGAAACCTGTGTCTCAACAGTCCAGTCGTGAATTTTGGTTTTGCTGCTGATGATTTACTTCTATCGGGATACATTTTTCCCAAAACCCCAATTTTAAAAATTTTAAGAAATCTGAACTTTTCTACATCACTCTCATCAGTGATATTTCGATGGCATTGTACCCAAAAAACCCACAATGCTGTTTTAGAACCAAGCTGAAAAAAAACCATTGATGTGGGACAAACAAAATTGGGAAGTGGCTCTGTGGAAATGATCGTTCCCACACAAGTCAGAAACATTGAAGGGAGGAAGGAAAAAATTCTACATCGGGGACTAAAGATCCAGAACTGGCGGCAGTTTTCCAAGTAAAAAACCCGGGGTGAATTGGGAAGGAAAAAAAATGGGAATATCCCTTTGTATTCCGGGGGGGGCTTTCTATGCGTCACCACAACATCTCACTGACGAAATGGACAAGGCTATTAAAAAGCCACTAAAACAATTTTAACTCAAAGAAACTCACATTTGGACTTGATTTTTCCGGCTTGTAAAAAAGTGTCAAGTTTACCGTAATACTGGACCCAAAGACGGTTGGAACTTCACCAATCCTTTTTTACGAAACTTGGAGGAGGGGGAAAAGAAATGAGGTTTTTCCAGCCCGAGAAAAAACAGATTCAAGTACGGTGTGGACCTCTTCACGAAGATGAACCATTTGTTTTTTTTATACGATTGGCAAAACCCAAACCCCTTTTTATAGGGGATGTCGAAAACCCATTTTACGCGTTGTGCCATTTGCCACAAAAAACAAAAGCGGGGGGCAATCCACACATGCACTTTGAATTTCTAAATACATACAAAACCTGTCAGCAGATCATATTTAAAGCGAGATCAGTATCAATATAACCGGTGAACAGGGGAATCAGTTCATTTCACTCAGGGGAAGTCGATGGTGAAGCTTCAGTTTAAAAGAAAGAACGATGATTCCAGTTTACGTGTTCAAGCTCGACAAGTCGGATTTGGTTTTGGGCCCCATGTTCAAGAAAATTGGCCGAAACTCTTACCCATGATGAAACCCATCGTGACCCAGGACTAAAGACTCTGAAAAGAGAGGGCTTTTAAACAAGGTATAGGAGCCGTAAAAGATATTCTGTCTGGCCAAATGTAAAGACAGTGATCAAGAAACGGGGTAAAAACATTGTTGAAAGATGTGGGTCTGAAAACTCTGAGAGGTATAAAGCTTCGAGATTTCAAACGTCGACATCATTCTGCTTTCGCACGTCAAGGAGACGCAACAAAAAAAGAAAAATCTCATCGCGACCGTCAGATATTTTTGATTGAACAACATGATGCAACACGGCTTGGTGAGTGTAGCAAAACTGAACTTGATGTGTCACATGCTCCACCTTACCATGACAGCAATGCAAGATGCACAGTGGACAGAACATTATCCTGTGTCAGCACTGAGCAATTCATCTCCATTTGAATTTGTAATCCTGCTCAATCAGAAAAAGTGGATGATATCAACCAGAGCTACTTGTACTGAAAGTCAAAGTAGTCAAACCTGATGGCACTAATCTGGCTGGCGATGGAGAAACATCCACATAAATAATATTCTTCCACAGCTTGTTTAGCAGTATTGATGTGTACCTGAACAACAAACTGATCACAATAATGCTGACACATATGCGTACCGGCCTACATGAGAATTTGCTGTCTTATTCTACGGACAGTAAATCAACACAGCTCTACGCTAACGGAAATGTGGAGTCCTGACACGGCGGGTCATAGCAAGAGCATACAGTTGCCGAAGATAATGAAGGATTTACTAAAAGAAGAGCACGTATCCACAGAGTCGTGTTCTGGAAATGTGCGGACGTCTGCATTTAGACCTGTGTTTGCAAGACAAGTACTTCCAATGGTGTAGAGATACGGCTGCGACTCAACAGAACCCAGTCAGTTTTTGCCTGTTTGGAGCAGAGGCTAAAAATCCAGTTACTTCAAGCTGGATTCAATGTTCGGACTGTTGACTGTTACCCGTAGTGGCCAACAACTTAAACCAGACCATCGCTCAACATGGCATGAGATCCCAATTCGCCGAGCTGAGGTAAAAACTTTCACCATTCCTGCAGGCCAACGATCAAAGATCGAGATCATTATTTCAAGGACAGTTACCCAAACGTATCATTCTGGGACTGGTAAAGAAATACAGACATGACGGTGATCTGGCAACAACCCATTTGATTTTCAACATTTCAACTTGTCTAAGTTAGAAGTCAGTGTAGACGGAAAGACGACACACAACTTGCCGTTCCAGCCTAACTTTCCCACAGGAGAAATTTGAGATCATACATGTCCCTGCATCAAGCCACGGGATCACTCGGTTTAAACCGCTCCATGGGTCTGACAATGGACGATTACATGCAGGGGTACACACTGTGGGGCATTGACTTACGCCAGATCAAGGATCAGAAGAGGGACAGCTGCATCCTATAAAAACGGGAAACTTGCGAATCGAGGTTCAGTTTCGTGTAGCTCTTGGTGACCCATCAATGTGATTGTGTATGCCGAATATGACAGTCTGATAGAGATTAACGGGTTCAGAGAAGTCATCACAGACTATTAACCATTGAGCAAAATCAGGACAACAGCTGCCAAACAACTGTACGAAGAAATCTCAACTTGAATAGGCGAAACGATTGGTAAAGAGTTTGAAAACCAGCATGTGGTGCATGAACTGCGAGACACACCTCTTTGATATCGTTGAAAGAAAACTGTTTATGGCTGCATTGTTGATCATCCAGTCAGACCCAATATCCCATATGTTTGTTTAGCAGCAAAGTGAGTGGGTCGAGATGTTTCTGAACAGTGCATTAAAAAAACTGGACATGTATCAAGTGATGGAAAGATGGTACGCTGAACTACAAAACATGGATCTCACACGCGCTGAGAAAGCTGATGCTTATCAGATGTGGGCAAATTAAAGGCTAGTGTAGATACGAACAAGATCACACCATTGGGAAGCTTTTGAGTGCGAATGGGCAGGACGCATTAAACAAGATTGGGAAAATGGAAACGATTGAGTTGCAGTATATTTTGGATCATTCACCAATTCTAGATCCCTTGAATGCCGTGGTTTGTGCTAAAGATCAACTACCACAACGTAGACCAGAGACTGTAAAAGCTACATAGTGAATACCCACATTCGACTCAACCTGGTGAACATTGGGTGGTTGGTTTTTCAACGATAAATCGACTTACTACTTTGATTCGTATGGACAAAAACCACTCATTGTGACATTCAACGTTTCTTGGAAAGACATGGACCCTATACAGGAATCTCATGAGACTTCAAGGATACAACACGTTTGTGTGTGGAGCATATTGTTTGTTTGCTTTGCATTTTCTTGTTCGAGGATGTGATTTAACACGGGTGTTTAGAGCTAAATTCCGGAAGAGGATCAACCTCACTTCAATTGAACGATTCCAATGTGGGATGTTGGTTTTACCAGAAACTATTCCGAACTGTACAAACGTGCAAGAAGACAAGTGTGTAATCTGCACCAACAAACAATGCACAGCTAAACATCCACCAAAGTTTGGAGATGGTCGTGCGTGTTTTGATTTACTGCGAATAGTTTGGACCCATTCTACTTTCATTAAAGTGTTATGTACTTGTTGTTCATAGTGTTTGCATTGTTCATATTGTTTGTTCATATTTTGTTTGCAATGTTCATAGAGTTCAATAAAAGCTAAAATGATTTGATTTCTTGTTGTTTATCTTACACATTAACAATTGTGATATATTCCCTCTCGAATATAGTTTGATGGCCCTGAAAAGGGCCGTATTTGATTTTTGTGATCCTGAATTACTCGGAGTCACCCTACTAACTCTGAATAATCAGGGTCAAACCATATGCCATAATAGGCTGAACGCACTGTAGGCCCATATTTAGCGAAAACACAGGCAGGCCAGGCATACACTTTGATAGGGTGCCCTACAAAATGGGCACTTCTGAAGCCGTGCGAAGCATCTGACGCATACATGTCCTGACATTGACACTGGTTTATGTGATATATATCTCCTCCTCTCCTCTAAACACACACCACACTTTTCGAACAGAGTTTTTGTTCGGACATTGTGATTTCATCCTTCTTTTTTAAAAAAACACTTATATAGTTATGAAAAAAGTAGGTCAGTAGGTCAATCCATCCCAAATGTCAAGGCGAAGACAATGCTAATCCAACTTAGGTCAAGGTCGAACTTGATTCATTGGATGAAAAAATAACGTTCTCTGATTGGTGTACGCTAACAGTAGAAAGTAGGTCAAATCCGCCTCAAGACTATAAAAGCACACTGCATCGTATCATATCCTACTACCCACCAGGAAAGCTACGTAACTTCTGATATCGTTAACAACGCATAGAGGCTGCTGATTTGTATGAGCTGACGACGCTGCTAACCAGGCATCAGTGTCGTACACTCCGACTCCGGTGTAACCCAGCTACCAACCAACGTATCAACCTCAGCCTCCACCACACCAGCAGCAACCAGTACAGCAACAACAACCAGTGCAACAACCAATGCAACACCACAACGGAAGTGCAGCCAGTAATAATGGTGGACAATCTATTCTGAGGGAACTCAAAGAGGTGAACAACAACCTCATCAAATTGCAAAAGAATGGTAGAAGTGGAATGCCGTATCAAAATGAAAAAAAGACAATGCGTGGTGCCTATCACTTTCATTCCAGAAAATGTGGAAGCATCCAACAACGTCCGCTTGATGGTGGATCCCATTCTAAGAATGGACTTGGAGCCCATTGTAAAGACATACAAAATAGCAAAAAGAGTAAGAAGTAGAGAGAAAAAAACAACGGCCTTTTCAGGGCCAACCCAGATGTCTCGAAGGACATTTTTACAATTGTCAAACCAAGTAAATAAAAGTATCAAATGAAATGAATTCATGCCATTCGTTTTCGATGTGCTATGGATAAGTACATATAACTAACGACTGCATATCTGACATGGACAAAATAGAAGCCCGACACCAACGCTCGCTTAAACTACAAGCCCGATACCAACGTACGCTTAAAATAACAAAACACTCAGTAGTATCATAGACAAATTGAGTGCATGTTACTTTCATGAACTATACTACGATGATATCTTAAATATCATTGAAGCACATTTCATCACATAGAACATGTTGAATACTGTGAAGAAAACTCATAGACAAATATGAGTAACCACTACTCTGTGAAAAAAAAAAAACGGCCCTTATCAGGGCCAACCCAAATGTCTCGAAGAGAATATACTCAATTGTCACCATTATTTTCAAATTCCATTCAAAATTTCTTTCATTAAAAATATGATCCAATGTTTTATAAAAAGTTTAAAAAAATGTTACAAAAATGTTACAAAAATGTTACAAAAAAAGTCATCACTACTACAAATTCGGCTTGAAATTTTTTTAATTTTACAGCAATTCTGATATGTCAATACAAAAGTAGGTCAATCCACCCAATGTCAAGGCCAAAGGCAATGCTATCCAACTCGGGTCAAGGTTAAACTTGAATCATGAATAGAACTAACGTTCTCTGATTGGTGTACGCTAACAGTAGAAAGTAGGTCAATCCACCTCAAGGCTATAAAAAGCGCACCGCATCAAGCATTCGGTCATATTCTCGCTGCACAACCATGGAACAAATTCAGCAACTGAGTGAATTTGTCCACGAATTGATGGGGTTGATCGAACGACAACGCAATGAGTGGAGACAACAGCAAGACCATATTGCAGAATACCATCTGGTTTTGTCAAACATGGTACATCAGATGATATTGAGACAACAGATGATGCAACGCGATGAACATGATGACTATATACATCAGGAGATGTTGAGACAACAGCAACAAGATGAAGATGAAGATCATATGCTCATAGAACAACAGCAGATGTTACAAGATGAAAACGATGTCATCGTAATCAGTGACGATGGCATCGAAACCGAGCACGATGTGGACAATGTCACCGAAATCTAAAGAAGAAACAAAACGGCCCTTTTCAGGGCCAACCCAAATGTCTCGAAAGGACATTTTTACAATTGTCCAATGTTTATGATGTGGTCCTCCTTTAAGACATTTTATTACATCTGTTTTCATATATAGTACCATTCGGTACTATAGATTCTGTTTTCATATAGAGTACCATTCGGTACTATAGATTCGGTACCATAAGTACCAAAAAAAAAAAATTTATGGTACCACGGTACCATAAAAAAATTTTTTTTTTGGTACCTCGGTACCACAGTGCCACCCTATACTACTCTTGTGCGACTTGCATACTTGATTGAACTATTTGCTGCATTGCTATGTACCAAATAGTAAAATTTTATTCTATTTTATTTTTCATTTTTCCTTCAAGGAGTCGCTCGGCTTGAAATCACTCTTTAAAACATAAAAAAATTGAAGTCTGATTTTTATGCGATTTTTTGCGTTCTGTTCCTTGGTGACATCAATTTGAAACGACACCGAAAATTAATGCAATATTTCATGAAAATGATGTTGGAGTGTCATGTCGCATTGTCGTGTGTCATTTTATACTGTTGTGTGTCGTTTGCAATTGTTTTTTTATCGATTAAAATTGTCGTTTGTCGACATCATTAAAGCAACACACACACACACACACATCTAAAGTGGCAATAACCTCATTCCATAAAAAAATCAAGTTTGCGACTACATAATTGACAGGTAATACTCAAAAATATTCTTTTGGGGAAAAAGTATGCTTAAACATTGCGACAAAATGTTGAAAGATCACTGTATTCAACAAAACCCAAAGAATGCAGAAATGTGCTTTCCTAATCCTGCGACTCGTGAAAATGAATGGAATTGCTTTCGCGAAAACCGATGATATCGCAATAGCGATTCTAGTGTTTTAATTAATTCACATGGGAGGATATTATATGTACATTAATAAACACCTGTTAAAAATAAAAAGTTAATAATTAATATTGTCTTTAACCAGCACATAACAAAACAAAAAAAAAATTTACGTTTTACATTATCATCATTGAAGCATAAAACATCAAAACAACAACTTCGCCAAAAAGACTTTTGTCAAAGTGCGAACAATGTAAATAAAATCTTTTATTATTATTACTTCTTATAAAACATTTACTGCTTCTGTCCAATCGATTTTATCCGGCTCGAATTCCACCAACAATACTTAACGCTAAACAATTCTTAGAGTCTTAAACTAGGTAGATACCTACTCCACCATTTTCTATTTTTTTAAATATTCAAGTAAATGACTAAGCTTAAGTGATTTATTACCTAAATTTAAAATAACAATAATTCTTAGAAATGAAATATTTGCGTATCTTTAATAAAGAAACACGATTAATGAAATTCGCCTTTAGTATTTATGGAACAGAATTAGGGCAAAAAAATACATTTTGCAGTCTTAAAAGTCCATGTTTGCACGTGACATTCTGCCTTTGCCATACTGACAAGTGGTATGCTGTATTATGTTTAGTGCGTTTATCAATGCTGTCTACTGACTTATGCTCTTGTCTTGTGTATTTTGCATCAGTTAATGAGTCATAATTTGATGCTGTTATATTTAAAGTTTTGTTGAGCAACCATCAAGTGGCATTTGTTTTACATTAAACTGTCTATACTCTTCATTTGGGGCAGAATAATCAAAGAGAAGTCAATTTGTAGAATCAAAATCCTGCATTTCGTTTTTACCCAGGGGAGGAAACTGAATACTCGGAACTCCGGGAAAGTACGGGATGATCGTATATCTCCGTAATATGATCATAACAGGAGCTGAAATATAATAAATGTATACAGTTTGACTTAAAGAAAAATACTAAATATATTTACCATAAAGTATTTAAAGCTCTTTTAAGCAAATATATTTTGTGATACTCTGGCTCGGATTCAGAATTTTTCAACACAAATGTTTGATGTCAGTGCCGGGGAGGGGTGAGGGGGTAGGCTTGCTACCCCGGATAAAAGACGGGGAAGGACGGAGATGCAATCTGAGTGGTATCTGGGGGAAATATGGTAGCTTCTTTTTAAGTTAGATATTCTTTTATATATTAAAATCTAAGCTTTGGCTAAATAGTTTTATTCTTCTAGGGTCATTTTAGGGGTGTGTGTGGGGGGGGCATTCTTTGGGGCAAGTGATGGAAATATGGTAGATTTTTTTCCAGTTTTGACAAGATTCCTGACCCACAACCCTCTTGTCTTCTAAGTATTGTTTTCACAACACTAGAGTATTGAACTTTTTTATTATAACAAAATTCAAGTATTCACAACAGCAAAAAAAATACAAATAAAATACACACAAAAAAAAAAATTCAACTTCTGTTTATATTTTTATACATGTACTTTATATCCACATGGTCTTGAACGATTTCGGCTGAGGGTCCATTCCCCGCTTTTATTTTTATTTTTTTTATTTATTTTTTTTTTTTATTCTTGAAAGCAGACAACTGAAGATTAATAGCGGTCGCGTTTTAGTAGACTATTTTTTTTCTACAAAAGTGGTAAGTTTCACTCTCCAAACAATTACCGTTTCTATAAAACCGTCAGGTATTTTTGGGAGCGCTATCGACAAATTTTATCTTTCGGTTACCTATGTGACCTTTTAATTTCGTAGCAATTATTTCTTTTTGTCATAAACATGCATTTAACTGCATCAACATTGTATAGTTCTTTTAAAACTCTATGTTTCATTCAATGGTACTTTAAATTTCATGATTTGTTTTAATAAATTAGGGGAAAAAAAAACGTAAGGAAACCCGATTTTTATTTATTTATTTATATATATATATATTTTTTTTTTTTTTTTTTTTTTTTTTTTTTTTTTTTGGCTTTTATGCTATATTCTATTAAAAAGAACTTCCGTTATGCACAGACACCCAAATGACGCCCACCAATCAGAACGCTGTTACAATCGAGCGCTACAAATTGGTCATATTTTTGATTATCTAGCACAAAATAGTCAATTAAATTATAGTAGATTAAACATTATATTTCTTTTGTTTTGATTTGTTCGAAAGATATGCAGGTCAGAGTGATGTGGCAAAAACAATGAAGCAAATGTTATTCTTATTTTTTAATAGATATTGTCTCATTGTATTGAACTGTTCCGAAGTGGAGTTCATTGTCTAGGAACAACAGAAATTTGTTGTGGGGTTCCGTGGTAGTTTTCTGTTTATTTTGATGCATTGTTGTGTTGCAAAGTGGGATGTCAAGGCCAAAGAAGGTACTTTGCAAAAGCGCCTCGCGAAGTAGCGCATGGCATACACCGAAGGGTTCCAATGTGTATTTCCGCACCCTTCGTGGTCTGTGGAAAAGGCGTTTTTAAGACGGCTTCTAAGATTAAAGCGATCTTACATTGCAAGAAATTAATTCTGCAAGATATGGCAGATATTCATCCATTAATCTTGCACATGAGCACTCGCTCTTATATCTCCCAAACAAAAACGACAAACAAAACTTGGTTTGGGTTTTTGGTTTGTTTTTTTTTTTTGTTTTTTTGTTTTTGTCTTTCTTCTGACTGCCCAGTGTCCGTTCGATGCCCGCCATCGATCGGGGGTACAGTGATTCTATTCTTGAACTGATTTGTACTTGGCACCCAGTCGGTTTTGAAGATGGTAGGCCGAACATCGGCGGGGCACCCCTCTTTGAAAACGATGCCATCCAGATGCACGACATCGGGACTGATTTTGGGCACGAGTTTAAAATAATTTCGGGGTCCGTTTGATGTCAAATCATCCACTAGCAGTCGACATGTGAATGAAAAAGGGTCATTAGATCGGATTTTTGTTGCTGATATACTAGACGAAATTTATAAGTACTCTGACTAAATTTGTATTCATTCGTGTTAGTATCGAAATACATATAATTACTTTTCGGTCTCAATAACTGCCCTTAAAAATTGGTTTCGCGTTTTTGATTATGCATCAAAATCTTTTAAACAGACAACCATCACAAATTTAAATATTGATTGGACATTCACTTTTGGAAAATGGATTTTTCCTGCAAGTTTGAACTCGGTGTAGTATATGTTTCGTGAAGTGCATATTGTGGTTTTCAAGAATATATTACATATAGATATATACATGTACAATGTTGTTTTTCGTTGTTTTGCATTAGACATAATCAAAGAAAGACAATATTAGAGAGATGTACGTCATAAGAACATTACAAGTGTATACACTGTCGACATGTAAGTGTCCAATACACCTTTGGGCCGCAGCTTTACGTAAATCCGTTGAGGAGCCTGGACTTCGTCTAACCAACATACAGTTCAGGCGTATAACAATATGAAATGCACTTTTATAAGTAGACATTTCTTCTTATCTAGTAACAAACTAACTAGAAACATTACACATTCAATTGCTTGTTTACCGGATTGATGTCAAAGTGACTTAGATAATTTATATAGTATTTATGTCGCTGATTTAAAAATAAAAACGCAATTTAATTGGACATATCATGTTGTCATCAAGTAGGTCCGTGATACACTGATAGTGGGATCATAAGAACGAGAGAGTTCCTCCACTTTGACCTCTTTAATCATCCATTAAATTCATTCTACTGTACCGCTGTTAATCATGATCAGACTGGAATCAATTTTTAAACTTAACAGGGCTTTTTTTAGACTGGCGGTAGAGTCTTGTGCAGCCGTAAATCAAAGGCAAGCATACTTAATTTGCATAATAACCACAGCATTTTTCACCACTTTGTATCCCTCCGCGCCTAAAACAAATCAAAGCGATCAAGGCACTGAGTTAATCATGAACCAAAGAGTGAATTCAGATGACTTACTACAAGTAATTAGAGTCGTTGGAAAACGTGTCATAGCGAGTCAAATGACCTACAACCCTGCTTATAAACGTTGGAGTTGATTACATGTATAGCTAACTAGTTCAACATGTAAATCTGCCGACCCTTTCAGCGCAGTGTGCGCTTTGATTGCTGATGAGTAGCGAATAGTATATATCAAAATATGATGGGTGGTTTTAAACTGACTTCATTTTACGTTGAATGAAAAACAATGTTCTTACAATTTATAACATAAACCCTTTCGACTGCTCCAATACTTGGCGCCTGGTTCTAATCCGCAACCTTTTGATTAGCAGTCTTGTAGGCTAACCACTCATCGTCGGATACCGACGGGCTGCCTATTGCATTTCACTACATCTGTTAGCGATGTATGGCAAGTAACGAAAAAGGTCGCTCGTGGGTTTTCGAAGATGGCTACCATTACACCACAGCGCCTTCTCAGTTTGAAAATACGAGCATTAATTGTTTAACAGTTAGGTAAGTATTTGGGTCAACTAACTTACTAAATTAATTTAAATACTTTGTAAAATAAGATAAATGGAACGTGTTCCTATCTTGTTTAAGAGTTTAAGTCTTACTTACGGTAAATGCTAAGTTCGATTCTGATATGGTTTTATACTGGTGTAGACAACACGTTGATTAGAGTAATCATGTCTTGATTCTGTATACTCTTTATTTAATGTTTTTCATTGGATTATAGGGAGATATCAGTGTATTAAGAATTATTATTTTCACGGTTTGAAATAGCAGGGCTGGGAATCAGAACTGCGTCTTTTTTTTCTTTCTTTTTTTTTTTTTTTATCCTTCATTTTGTAAACAAAAGCCGCCATCTTGGAAAGCAAAAGGTATATTTTTGACCATTACTTTTTTTTTCTATTGCAAATGCCTGATAAACAATATATATGAACACGCTTTGTCACTTGGTGTATGTAACTTGAAAATCCATTTTGAAAAACAAAAGTTAAAGCAAACTGGAAACTCGAAGTAGACAAGAATTTACTAAAATTTGAAAGATAAGACGCAGTTGAAATTGCTAAATACATGTATGCAGCGTTTCACTATTACATTTCCCTACATATGGCGAGTAACCATAACCGTGGATATCCAGTAGAAACAGTAATGGACAAGAATATACATTTTGCTTTCCAAGATGGCGGCTTTTGTTTACAAAATGAAGGATACATTGATTAGCTTTCAGAGAATACTACCATTTTTAATAATGTTCACTGTTTTTGTAACGGGACTACTTTTTTCTTTGTTTACGTTTCAGTTGATTTCTAACTTAATTTAAAAGTCATTCAACAGATACTTGGTTGATTACACAATTTCTTTGTGTTAATTTTCAGACCGAATAACGATTTATACTGCGACTTCAGGAATATTTTGGCTGCGCCACTCGTTAAGATATTTATTTTCCCTCTTCACTCGAGGAATTAAAAATGATATCCACTAAAACCAAAAATCATCCTCTTTCTAATATCGGATGTAAAATTAAACGAAATGCTGAATTATTCAAGGAATTTAGGAACCTATACATATATGTTATATAGCTGATATATTTAGCATGTTATATATAGCTCAATAGTAAAATTGCGATACGCCGAGGGGCGATTTACCAAGCATCATGACCTATTTGAGATAAATTCACATATTCATGTGCAATGGATTGGCTGCGCATCAATCACTCAATCTCTGCCACATTGAGTTGTGCCCGTAACCATGGCGTGTACATCTTGTCATGCTATTTTATTTACCTGTGGTATAGCTGAAATTGAGTAATTTTCAACTCATTGTGGTAGAGATCTAGATGAGATATACTGCGTTGGAGATTGGTATAGATTCCAAGTCCGGTGGAAAAACAGACAGAAACAGAAGATAAATATTATTGGTGTCCCGAACCTTGTCTTTTTTCCCCGAGTATTTTCATTACACACCCTCTTTTTCCCATTGAATAATATATGGAATTTTACAACAGCATGAAGATTGCATATTCGTGAAGTGCTCGTTGATTTACGTAGGTTTACGATTCATTTTGGAAATGGTCTTTCACACTATGACGTATACATGTAATCATTATACCTTAAAGAAGATAATAGTTAAATAGCACACTGGTTAAAGAACCGCATACCTCCGTCCCTACTTTTTCTCCTACATTACATGTATTGAAACATGGTAAGGAACGGAATGCAACATCGCTTGATTTATGGAGGTCGAATTTTGCACAAATTTATTCTACCATTGACTTCTATGCACAGTTCGATCGTTTGATATAAACTAACATATTCTTCAACGGATCATCACCAAAAGGCATCATAAAGCAGAAATAAAACGAAATGTCAACAGTTAGTACTTTAAACAAGTCTAAAAACCCTTTAACTTCGGTTCATATCATCAGTGATTTCGTAGCAAACGATCGCCGATTTTTTTTATTTTATTTTTACAATTTCCTGCAATCTGTCAAACGCACTGGCTCTAGAAGGAAAGAAATCTACGAAATTCATCTTTGAATTGTCTGATAGAAATCGACAACGAACTTCACATCATCTGTTGCATGACCTTTATGCTTGGTATTTCCATAAACCTTTTCCTCTAAAAACTTGAACGCAGAGTTTCATAGCAAGTTACACTCATCACTATGCCGAAAATGGTTAGTTGAATGTCCTAAAGCAAACCATTTTACATTATCGAGGAATAACAAATATTCTACATTGCCAAGTGAAACCCTTTCTTTAGAATTCAACGAAATCTTCCAATTTACCACATTTAAACCATGTGAGGATCCAGAGCGAGAGGATTATGGGGTCATTACCTGACCCTGAAAATGGCCATTCTATCATTCTATAAAGAGTAAAGAAGACACCCCCCTGAAAAAAAAAAAAAAAAAAAAAAAAAAAAAAAAAAACATTGGACCCCCAATTGTACTTCATGTATATGAAATATGAAAAATAAATTCTGAAATTATTTGAAATTTGAATCGTTAATAAGATCTGAGAAAATAATGAAAATCGTAGACTCGGTTTTCCTGAGTGCTATCATGAACAGTAAAGAACTCCTTGATTTCAAAGAGGCAGAAAGTAAAACATAAAGATGATTAACGGCGACTTATTCCATTTCGCAGCAATTCTGAAGTAAGCCTTAAGTAAACAGTAGAAAAGATCTACGTCATATCAGTTTATTGGAATGTAAAACGATATTTGTTATTAAAGTAATCATTTCATACACTTGATGACGCTCGTTTAAGGCATCAACGAATACCAGACTAAACTGTCGGACGACTATTCCCAGTACACTTATTTCACGCATAAAGCTATACCCAGTACAAAATTTTTCATAGATATATCTTTTTACAGAGAAACCTTTGATGGACAATATTTGGCACATGATACAAGCTGAAGAAAGGAACGAATCGTCCTATTCATATTCTTTATATACTATGCAGATAAAGTAAAATTTTAGATAAATTGGAACACCAGTATACATTAGCGAGCAGTCACGGTTAAGGACATTTTTTTCCTTCTTTCAAACATAGCTGGAATATTAGCACATTTACAGGAAAAATAAAACACTTGCCAATATTAATAAATAAGTATTTATGCCTTTACTTACTTAATAGAAGAAATATCGTCAAGGTATCGACTTGGTGTGTTGTTTTCTGCTCATTTGGGCTGCTATAACCGGTATACGGTGATCCACCGTGCTTACAGTCAATTACAATTACTCAGATGTCAGCGGTCATGTTTTACTCCCTTTTTTTCTTCAAAAACACCGATAATTTGTTTACTTTTTCATTTTCTGAACTCGCGCCGATGTCAGTTACACGTCAATGACCTCCAATCAGAGCACTCGCTACAATCAGGAATCGAAAGTTAAAAGATTCGAAAGTTAAAAGATTTTTAAGCTTGTTCAAAGCAATTGATTGCAGAAAGTACATACACGCAATTAAGTATAAAATACTGTAGCAGGGACTTTATATATAATCCCTGACTGTAGTAAGCACAATCAATTGCAATAATAATTACATAATCAAATACGGTTTGCATACTCAAACAGTGACGTAAAATAAAATATTCAAACATATGCCAGCAGCTGCGATACAGTCACACACAACTTGTGACAAGAAATAGTAGAGATTTACATCATTATAACGTATCTTCTGGAAAAAAAAAAAAAAAAAAAAAAAATAAATTAAAAAAATCGTGATAATTCTCAATAAATAATTAATTTTATTCCTGGTAACCAAAAACCAAGTTATTTATTTATCTAATTTACTTACTTTACTTACTTTAGAATATTATTGTATTACTGTGGTTTGATTTTTTTCCTATTTAATTTACTATATAAATTTATTTATAAAAACTTTGTCACTAAAACAAGTATCCTTGGGTGGTCTTGAGTGTCGGATATTAAACATCTCCAAAACGACAACAACAACAAACATGGCCACCTCCATAGAAAACTTTGTCACTAAAACGTTGAAACTCATTGAAAAAGAAAGAGAAAGTGAAATAGAACAAACAAGGTATTTTGTTTATCTTTTAAAAGGGCCAACTTAAGTGTTATGCTCCATATTTAGCATTTCCACTGGAACGTAATTATGCGAGTTGAATGAAATGTCATATACTGGCAGAGGACTAGTCTAGTTATATCCTGGTGGGTTGTATTACCGTGGTATTTAGCTTTCAGAAATAAGTTACAAATAGAAGAAGAAGCACACACATGAAAAATTTATCTTCCAGTAATCCTCAACATTTCATTGATAAAATAAATGAGTGTCACTTCTCTAGAACAATTTCCAAAAATTATTTCATTAATAAAAATAAATTTTCTTTGACGTTCATTATACTGTCCTGAAACAGAATGATTTTTAATTATGTTGTATAATATTTTTTTTAATTATTGTTTCAAAATAAGTCAGGTAGAAGATATGTTAAATTCCCATAGAATTTTGGTTGTTAAAAGGGCACTTTAGAAGAAATGCAAAATCTCACTTGGAAATAGCTCATACCTAAGGTTTTAAAGTTTTGACAGATAGCACATAGTATGTGTTTACTTTTAGTATACAAATGATATTGAGGCAGAATTCATGAAACCAATATTCCTCTTTTTTCTGAATACCCCGGTAATATACGACCACCGGTAATACCATACCCGAGTATACATAAGCCTTCGCTTATCATAATTCCCCTTCAACATTTAATACACTTATTTTTAACATTTTTACTTTCAACAGAAATGCGAAGTCTTAATGGCTTCCCATAGAGGTCCATGTAGCAAAACATTAAATTAAGTATACGTGCCTGTTGACAAAATATCTCTCATATATAGAAAACAAACACAAAAACATATTTATTGATCACATTAAAGTTTGAAATATTACCTTTATAATGTCAAAAAATCATTTTGTAGTTGACACATCAATTGATGTAGTCATTTGTCCACCATCTTGATGTGTTAATCAGTGTTATGTAAAATATACGGAATAGCCGAAAATATTTAGATGAAATAAATAAAGTCAAATTAACGATGTTGAGTGGGACAATTCTTATTCACTGATATATTATCATCTGTCACATTGCTTACTACACGATATAAATGTTTCCAACATTGGAAATGTTTTCTTTGGACTTTAAACACAATATAGTTTACAAGACAAACTTCATCTACCCAAACTTTGTGTTCCCAGTTTTACCCTGACTGTACACATTTTTTTGGAACACTCAGTGTTGTTTGTACGTAATGGAGGATATAAACGCAAAAAAAGAAAGTGAAGTTTTTGATAAAATATATCACCCTCTTAATGTCTATGTATGACATTTTCCTTAACTAACAGGGTAAGTTATTATGTCTGCTATAAGTTTGTTGTGTTTTCATAGTGAATTGCCAATTTTTATGCCTATGATAAATGGAAATGTAGAGCGTTAGAATTCACATGGAGTTTGCTACATCAATGTATACGGCGAGCCATAAGACATAGCGTATCAAGGAAATGTCAAAATAGTAAAATCGATATGCTATGGCTTATTTATATGACTAAAGACTTGTCTAGTGGCCGGCTCGTCGGATAGCAGTAGTCATCGGACAACCTCTGTATCAGTCTATGTATCGACCAGTCCACCTATCTGCCTTTTCTTTTTTGACTCTGCTTTTGGTTACTACTAGCAGGTGTTTGTACTCTTTTGCAGCTTCTTGACCAAGTTAATCATCTGAAAGTGAAGATTGTTGTCAAAATCTGATTCATAACCACAGAATTGGAACAAACTTCAAACTAATTTAGCAAACCCATTGTGTTTTTTTGCTTTCTATATTGAAAATTAATTAAAAGTTAGCAATGTTGAAGAGTTAGGTAACATGCAGGTAATTATACCCGCAAATGAATGTTTGAGGGAGTATACTTGAATCACTTATTCAGTTGGTCCATTAGTCTGTCCCCAAGATCAAATTTCTTAAATAACTTTTATCTGAATTTACTTACTAACTTTTTTGGTAAGCTGCTGGGGTTCTAATGGGTTATGGCCAAGGTCATTGTTACTCAAAATAGACATTGTTACTCCATTTACTGCTTGCTGTCTGCTTTCAACATTTAGAACATACTTCCAAACTGTGGCAAAATAGTATGTGACAGTTCTGGTTCATCTTATTAGCTCGACTATTCGTAGAATATGAGAGCTATTGTAGTCACCCTGGCGTTGGCGTTGGCGTTGCAGCTTTTGGTTAAAGTTTTGCGTGCAAGTTACTATCAATCTTATATCTCAATAACCATTTATGGTATTGATTTGAAAGTTTATAAATATGTTCAGGGGCATCAGACAACCAAGGTAGATAACTCTTGACTGAATTTAATATGAATTATGGCCCCTTTTTTACTTAGAAATTTTGGTTAAAGTTTTGCATGCAATAGAAAATTTGGTTAAAGTTTTGCATGCAAGCTACTATCTAGTTTGTATCTCAATAACCATTCATGGTATTGACTTGAAAGTTTATGAATATGTTCAGGGGCATCAGACAACCAAGGTAGATAACTCTTGACTGAATTTAATATGAATTATGGCCCCTTTTTACTTAGAAATTTTGGTTAAAGTTTTGCATGCAATAGAAAATTTGGTTAAAGTTTTGCATGCAAGCTACTATCTAGTTTGTATCTCAATAACCATTCATGGTATTGACTTGAAAGTTTATGAATACGTTTAGGGGTATCATACTTTCATGGTAGATAACTTTTGATGGAATATATTACAAGTTATGGCCCCTTTTTTAACTTAGAAATTTTGGTAAAAGTTTTGCATGCAAGGTACTTTCATGCTAATATCTCAGTATCCAGGTATGGGATTGATTTGAAACATCTTTAATATGTTTAGGGGTATCATACTTTCATGGTAGACAACTTTTGATGGAATATATTACAAGTTACGGCCCCTTTTTTAACTTAGAAATTTTGGTTTAAGTTTTGCATGCAAGGTACTTTCATGCTAATATCTCAGTATCCAGGTATGGGATTGATTTGAGACATCTTTAAATACATTTAGGGGTATCATACTTTCATGGTAGATAACTCTTGATGGAATATGTTACAAATTTTTGCCCTTTTTAACTTAGAAATTTTGGTTTAAAGTTTTGCATGCAAGTTACTTTCATGCTTATATCTCAGTATCCAGGATGGGATTGATTTGAAAATCTTTAATATTTAGGGTATCATACTTCAAGGTAGATAACTTTTTATGGAATATTTACAAGTTATGACCCCCTTTTAACTTAGAATTATGGTTAAATTTTTGCATTCAAGCTACTATCCACCTTATATCTCAGAAATTGCTTGTGGAATTGACTAGAAAGTTAAGGTGTGTCTTCAAGGGCATCAGAAAACAGGAGGATAACTTTTGGACTGATGCAAATTATGGCCCTTTTCTCAGTAACTAGGATGGAATTTTTTAAATTAAGGGGAAATTCAAGGTATATCTTTTTTACTATTACTATGAAGGGCAAGAATTTTAATAGATTTCATTTGATTTACCAACAAGCATTTCGAATAGTCGAGCGTGCTGTCCTCTGACAGCTCTTTGTTTTTTTATTATTATTTTTACTCTGATGCAAACATACAAGGGATGTCTCTGTTTGAAGCAACTTAGATAAGAACCAGAAATGGGAAGGTCTAAAAGCAATTCAGACTTTCAGTTATAATTGGCCTGTAACACTACACTTCTCCCCCTTTTCTCATTAAGATTTAGCCTATTACCCAGCAGATTCAGAACATCTGCCCTATTACATTGCTGCTGAGTTTCATGGTAACTTTTTCTCATCACAGTGTTTGAAATAGCCACCTGCCAGATTACCCTGGCAAGTAAAACCCATAGAGGGCAAGTTAAAATGTCATTGAAGTTGTCCGATGGGCAACCTTAAAAATTACTACCCGTAAACACTCATGTAATGTGTGCACTCCTGTATACTGCGCATACCGAGTTTGAGGTTCAAAATCTTCGTAAAAATCTATTTTCCTTCTATAATGCACATTCATTCTTTGTACATCGAGGGGGCCGCCATATTTTTTTTATCCGAGCGTGTTTTGAGGATTTTCGATTAAACTACAGGTAACAAAATTTCTACTGCTTCCACAAGTCAGTCATGCGACGATTATTATTCACACCTCTAGTATCCACCTCTAGCTTATGGTACAGTCCCACTATCCCGATTGTGGGCCCGATCAACCCCGATTCGAGGGATCGGGAAACATCATAAAGACATCGCGATGAAACGTAACTCCATCGTGTACGATCGTTAGTCTTCCTTGGGCCATCGGTATTGGTCTGCATCAATCGGCATACGACCCCGACTTTAACAAACATGCTTCTTCTTTTCGGGCTCGATCGTGCTACATCGGGCCCATTCTTGAATCGGGCCAGAATCGTAAAGCCATCGTAAAGCTTCCGTAAATCCATCGTATGACATCGTTAGTCTTCCACGATCCATCGTGTTGTAATCGGGAAACATCAAACCACGGAAGACCCCCGATCTCTTAAAGAAAGCGTTACGATAGACCATGATGTCAATACAGAGTCGACATGAGTCTTACCGATGATGTTACGATAAACTGGTTGTAGCCGATAGAGATACGATCTACACCGTTGAATGCCGATAGAGGCCCGATGGGAGCCCGATATCAGCACGGAATACTCTCGGTCTTGGCATTTTGGTATAAATAGGGATTGAAATATGGGATCAGCACCAGTTTATCTCAAGACTTGGTACAGGATGGACCTTTTGATAAATAAGAGAAGAAAAAGACTCCAGCTGCTCAACTGGCAATTACAGCTAAGCAATCAGGAAAATAATAATAATCTAGTGATGCTGAGAACACTACCAGAAAAGCATCGAAGAAAAAATCGTAAAAGATCTGTTTGGGTGAAACGGATAAAAAGGCAAGCAGTTTAATGGTCAAATAAGTATAATGATTAATCAGGTAAGTTTAAAGAGCTGTTTCCAAGGCAGCGATTGAGAGTGAACTGACTCTGAATAGAAAACCAGGCCAATAAATACACAAACGCCCTCGCCACCTACCGGGGTCAATCGTGCGTGATCAGGAAGCAATCGTGGCTCTATCATTAAGCAATCCGGTATGAACGTGTATAATCGTTAGGCATTCGTTACTCTATCGAGTGCAATCGTGATACAATTGGCTATTCTATCGTTACCCTTCCTGGTGTCGAGCGTGTTTCGATCAGGACTCTATCGGCATACATCTTAACTCTGTCGGGTGACATCGTGCTCTAAAAAGTATATCGTGTTGAATCGGGGGCAAGTTGTCATCTTGAATCGTACAGTAATCGTTATTAAAATGTGTATGTGGGACTAGAAATATGAAAATGTGTTTTGTGAGCCCGTTCGCACACGATCCATCCCGATGTCTGCTATCGGGGTCTATCGGCCTCCATTGTACTAGTACCGTGATAGTGGGACCGTCGACTTAAATTGTAATGTTGATGTTCATTATGGTCATTAGTTTGAGTAATAGTCTTCAAATGTTGACACCTTGTTGTTTGTTGCAAGTCCCTTTCCAATTGAAATTTGAAGTACAATGTACATAATGATCTTTAACAGAATAGTTCTGTCCCAAATGGAACAAACTAGCTAAAATATTGTCTGAATGTACTAAAAACAATAAACTAATTGTGTAATCATAATATAATGGAAGTCATGTTTTGTTTTAGAAATGACTATTTGGGTTTATGTCGTGTAGTAATTATTATGTAAAGTACAGTGCAGTACTGAACAAGTTCTGGGTGATTCACAGCGATTTAAATAAAAAGAGTATGAACACCAGAACAATGATTTCGTAAGCATTTATTGCACAATTATATTGTAGAAAATCATAAACAGACAAGAGTTTTCCGTCATGTATATATGATAAAGCCTTAATATCGATTTAAAAATACATGCACATAGACTTTGCCAGTTGCTGGTATGGCTTTTAGTGGGTGAGGTAAAGTTTGGAAACACTACGAAAAAACTGAATTCTCATGTATTGTGCGCACACATTCTTCAAAATCAAATTTGAAGTCATAGAAATGCTAACAATACATGAGTGTTTAATTTCAGTAATAACAACATGACATGAAATTGATAAAGTTAATTTCTTAAATAACTTTAACCACATTTCAATATGTTTTTATGTTGATTTCATGAGTTTGCTTTCTCCACATACATAAAGTAGGGAAAGTTGAAATAAATGGGGGCAAGTTGAAATCACCATGCCCTATGGGCAAGTTGGATTTCAGATTTATTTTGAACACTGCATCAAAAGAATTAGGGGCAGGCCTGTCAAAACCCTCTCCCACCTTTCCAAGGAGCAACTCTACTTGATGTTGCTCAACTTAATAAGGAACAGCAAGTAACCATATCATACAAAAACTTATATGCATGGCAGTTATACTCTGCCTATATCTTCAGTCATTACAAGTATCCAGTATCTGGTTTAACACAACAAGTGGAGTGTTACCTAGATACATGTATATATATATATATATTTTGTTTTATCTAAATGCAGATTTTTAATTTGTGACATTAATAAACCACTTTTGAAGGAACTTAAAAAAAAAATGTAAATTGAATGTCAAAAAGTGAGAGGAAAAATGTTATTAAATATGACTGAACTTAACCTCAGAATTAGTCAGGGGTGGGGGGGGGGAGAAAAATAACAATGACCATACTGGATGTCCTGTGGTTGAAAAGAAGAAGAAGAAGAAATCTGTTATTAAGGAACAACATCTATGATAGTGTGTTTCATTTGTTTTTAGTCATATGTACATCAAATATTCAGTAAGTATAGTCACTAATATGAACTTCAAACATTTTTTTTAAGAAGGAGGAGGAGAAAAAGTAGGTGTTCATACATGCTAGTAATGTCACATTAGGACAAATATGATTTATGATTGATAAAATTAACTTCTAACTTTTATAAACAACGTATAAAAGTTTATCATAATTTGCAGGTTATTAACAGACAAGTTACCAGCAAAGGAACTCCAGAGACGTGGGGTGTGTCTTCTGAAACTGCATATTTCAAGCAAAAGGACCGGACTGTTTGGACGCAATGTTCTAGTCTTTGAAACGCATCATGATTCCCTTCCCTCACACAGCATTTCATCAGGTAACATACCATTTTATCTCTCTACAGATATCAAATGGATTATGTATATACTATATGGAGGAATATGACTTTATATTTTATAATTTGATACATTTATAATAGTCTAAATGGATAGAATGATGATGAACATTATTTAGTCAGTAGGTGTATGACACATCATTCTTTTTCCGTAATATGTTATAATATGACCATATGCTTTGTATTTTGGGCTTTGGCCTAATACTATGAATACACTCTTTATGATAACAGTACAGAGCATACAACTAATTATTGAAGTTATAATTAAACAAATTTATTCATCGGCTATAATCTATGGTGATTATAAATTACCAATTAACGTGATGGTAAAATGTTTCATTTCAGAAAGAATCATATGGACAGTGTCCCTTAAATATCACAACACTGCTTCAGGGACAAGATTTGAGAGATTTGCTGTATTTTTTGTATTTTTTTTGGTTAAAATCTCAGTGATATCTGTAAAGGAGGAAAATTCCTTGTATAACAGTCATGCATGGGACGTAAATGGCAAATTCTCACTTCTATTTTGGTTTAATATTTTCTTTTTAGATAATAACAATATAAATACATTCTGGTATTTTTTATGTTATGTAATATTGACAAATTACATTAGTACTATTTCAGTTCATCCTTTATATGATAGATGAAATACTAGTGTTAGACATTCATTTATTAGTCGCTGACTGTAAAACTCACTCAGCCCTTACAGCGTGGGTTCGATTTCCCCGCAGGGTCATTCGGATTTTACGTGAGGAAGCTTTCCAGCTGACTTGCGGTAGGTCGGTGGTTCTACCAGATGCCTCTGTGCATTTGGGGTCTTCCTCCACCTGTAATTAGCTGGACGTCGCTATATGACTGAAATACTGTTGAAACGACGGTAAACTCAAATGTCAAGTCAAGTCATTCATTTATTGTTTTAAAATGTATTTAAATTTGTTCACTATTGTATAATTGTGATCTATATTTTTGTTGATGGACCCTCATTTAGATGGTCACCTGCCTTAAAAAGCTAACATGGCCACATCCTTGATTGGCTGCCTTAACCAGGTTTAACTGTATGTAACACAAAAACTGTAAAGTGTATGTATAATAAATCTGCTCTGTTCTTTTCACGAAAACACTGCTTCATTATAGATACATTCTTTGTCACAGGAGATATTGTTGGACTCAACCACTCCAGTAGTGACAGTCAGTCAGAGACCCTGGGGTCGGGTGTGGTTACCAAGGTTACACAGTCAGCAGTCAGTGTGGCATTTGACGATGCCCAAGACCTTTTTTCCCTTGATGATGGGGCCAGTGACTATATAAGCTGACCAAGCTTGCAAATGATGTCACTTACAAACGCTTGAAAAGGTTATTTATTTCTTATTGTTTGTATTTAATAATATATATCACTAATCATTATGTTTTCCCCTCTGCATAGCTATTAATGTAGTCCAGATTTAGTACAACAGTACTAAAGGAACAGATGAGATTTATTTGCCAAATGAATTTTACCATTTTCATGACTTTGTACTGTGTACTTTCAATACTAACCGAGTATATGTAAAGACTAATTCAGCAATTGTTACCCTGTCATTTTTAATTTAATTGAGTAAAAAGCAAATAATAAAGTGCCTTAAGTATGTGTATGACACAGTGAGCAGCTATAATGTCTGGTTTTCAGAAATCAGAGAGTCACTCAATTAAGAAAGTTTGAAATACCTTAAATATGAGTTGGTCATATTTACGGTAAGCAGTAGTAGTACTTGTACTTTAGTATCTGCCAGAAAGTAGGTCATGTTACACTAAGTTTACAGAATTAATAGAGTCCTCCAATTTTGAAATGAGTTTGCTATCCATCATTTTGATAATAAATTGGGTATTTATCAAATTTTTAATGAGTTATTGCACAATTATTCCCTTTTTATAATATAGTATTGTCAAGATTATATTATGTTTTGTTGTTGTACTTTACATTTTCAACTCATAATACATGTTAAAAAAAACACATATACAACATAGCACAATATTGAATGAACAATGTTTTGCTGTATGTTCAAAACTTTTTTAAATTCTTCTGCAGAGTGTTAACGAGCTGAACAGAAC
>CM037783.1:42650920-42678349 GCA_021229015.1 Solen grandis | reverse complement strand
GGCGGCTAACAGTGTGAAATATTTTCTGAAGTTTAAAGTTGCCAATGGGTTTTAAAAATATTATATTTTACGGTTTGAGATATTGTCCGATTGAATTTAACGTCCTTCCTTCTGTATTTCGGTCATTTGGGGACTTTGTGAACATGAAAGCAATGCATTGCTACCACACTACGATATCATTGCGTAGACAAGTGACATGGTACCATAAAATGTCGGGGGTAGAACCTGCCACGACCCGTAGAGGTTTGGATATGAATTATTTTAAAAAAATGTAAAAAAAATGTCACATGTATATGATATACCCGACCAAATAAATGGAATCTGTCTAATGTGACATATTCGTTTGGTTTTTTTTTTCAAGTTTACACAGAAACGTATATGTCACATATGTTGTAAAAACTACAAAAAATATTTTTGTTAAACTCATTCCAGAAAGAGAGTCCACATAGAGCTACTTTGAATACAGATACACGGGTGGCTTTATTCGAATGAACAGTTCCCTCATTTAGCATAGGTCTCTTCGACTGCGAGGATAATGAGGCGGACGGACAGACAGTCTTATTACTACATGGCTACTGAATCCTGAATAAATATCCCGTGCCTCCCCATTCCCTCTTCGAAGAAACAGGGATATATTGTTTTGCACATGTCGGTCGGTCCGTCCGTAACAATTTGACCCAGTGTCCTCATATTTGCATGGCATCACATGTAGATGACCCCTTTTATTTTAAGGTCAGAAAGGTCAAGATTTCAGCACAAAAAAACTTTTTTCCGATCAATATAGAATATTTTTATATGCCGCCATGTGTGGTGGGAAGGGTAAAGAGGTTGGCCATCACAAATAGCTGACCCTACTGATGTTAGGGTCAGTGGTCTAGGTCAATGTTACTCTCATTTTGTAATCAGGTTACGATTGGCAACAGCATATATTATTCAGTTGATTTTATTGGGGCAGAAACACATCTTTTATTATCATATTTTGCATCATTTATCAGAAAAAATAATCAACTTCTCCGAATACAGCTGCCTATTTAGCATGAGAGCTTTATTCGGCAAACAGGGCTATTTTCGAAAATAGCTACGAAAAGAGGGTATGTGTTAAAGTTGACCGCTTTGCAATAAATGTAATGATCTGGTCGCATGTGTGACTTAGAATTGTATTTTATAATTATAAAAGACCCAAGATGGACAAATGCCTGACTCCGTTTGAGCATCGGTGGTATTCACTGGTATGATGCGGTTGACATTACGTATTTTCGGTGGTTTGTGAGGTTAAGACATACATAGCGCGCTGTCAAATTGAATTTGTAGTTACAAGAGCTCGTTATTAAACCCTGGATTGTTCAAACTATGACAATGCTATTTAGTTTTTTATCAATTTGTATGAGTTTTACTCATATGAAAGTTACATGTATATTAACAGTGTCGTCCTTGAATACATGTAACTATATCGTTTCTTTATATTGTGGTGATGCTTGCACGAGATTACAAATAAAGATAGCGCTCTTAAAACCTGTAATGCCTTCAATTGTCCTTTTGGAGTTTCGTAGTAATTCCTAATCCGTCCCTAGTCTCTAAATTTCCAGGATTAAAATAACGAGTTGAACTTACTTTACAAGGAAATATTTCTAATGACAGACATGATATTTCATAACGTTTTAGACCCATTGTTTATCGTTTATTTATATTTCATTGTCCGAGTTATTGGTTTTCAGGGGTCGGGCAGTCATACACACTGCGCACCTTTTTTGCAGATGATAAAAAAGATAAACGCAGTTGAATATGAATTCCAATTTTAAACAAGCATTAATGTGTCTATGACAAACAAATGCCCCGCCAATAAGGTCAGAACTAAATATTTGCTTGTGTTTTTAAAAGATTGTATAATAATGTACTTTTGTTCAAAGTTTGATGATGTGAATTTACCTTTAGAGAATAAGAAGCTTAAACACAGAGGTAAGCCTGGGGCAGAATAACCAATTTTACCAAGTCATAGCCATAAAAACAAATAAATACTACTGGTAAATAATCCATGTCATGATGTACATGAATGTCAAGTTTCATGAAGATGAAAAGTCATATTCATAGAAAAAAAAGCTTAAACACAAATGCAAGACAACTTAATATACCGAGTTCATCCAACCGTGAAATATGTGTCACAGCTATAAATTTGCATAAATATTAAAAAGTTATCATGAGGTATAAAATGCAAAAATAGTTTCATCAAGATGTGAACTCATCTCCATAGAAAAAAAAAGCTAAAATGAAAAGGTAAACCTAAGGCAGAAGAATCATTTTACCATGTTCATCCAACCATGAATGTAGGTCACAGCCATAAATCTGCATAAATATTAAATAGATCATATCATGATGTACATGTGTATCTAGTTTCATCAAGATGTGAAGTCATCTTCATAATAAAAAGTTTTAATGCAAAGGTAAACCTTAGGCAGAACAACCAATTTCTCAATGTTCATATAAATCACAGTCACAAATTTGCATTAATATAAAATAGATCATATCATGATGTACATGTGTATCTAGTTTCATAAAGTTGTGAAGTCATCTTCCTAGAAAAAACACTTAAACATAAAGGTAAACCTGTGGTGTGACGGACGGACAGAAGTGTGACGGACGGCGGACGGACGGACGGACGAACGGCCATTCTCACGGAATTGACGTTGTGGGCTTTTTCCTTTGATCTTTGGCCCTTTTGCACCCCGTTAATTTGCACCCAACAAGCAACAAATTAGCCCACAAGTGCCAATTGTACAACCGAAACCCCATAAAAACTAACCCTAACCCAATTTCCTTACCCCTGAGCGTCACTTGAGGGAGGGCGGACGCACAGACCGAAATGCCCTCCAACGGAGTTAGCGGGGCATAAAAAATCATTTATGAGTAGCAGAAACAAAACAGTCGTTAAGCCTTTGTTATTTAACAAAAGCTAAGTTTCACTTAATTCCATAGACAAAGCGACTATCTATAATAAGATTGCACATACTTACTCATGTCATTACAGATTGAAACACAATTCATAAAATATACACACATACACGCATGCACATCATATTTAATACATCTTATGCATGAAAAGTAATATTCTTATTGAATATTTTAAGGTAATTATCTACTTCCTTCAAGATGCACAATGCGGAGATACTTATATATGGGGACACACCCCACGTATTTCAGTCTTAAAGCGCTTAAAGCGACGCCCATCTAATTACAGGTAGAGAGTGGTATCCTGGTGGAAAACACCGCCCTACCACAAGCCAACTGGAAGGATTCCGCAATTGAAAAATTCGAACGACCCTACCGGGATTCGAACCCACAGCCTTACGTGCTCGCACTCGAAGACACGCACGTGTGTGTGTGAGTGTGTGTGGAAAGATATTCATCTATTTATTTCTCTAGATTTTATCTCTAATCCATAATCGTTTTCGATCAATAAATAAATAAATAATTTTTTTTAAATATAAAAAATAATAATAAAATTTGGCTGTTGTAAAACGATTTTGTTTTCAAAATTATGTGAAATATTCGTTGAAAATTTCATATTTCTACATCCATTTCTGCATGTGAGATATTCGTTTAGATGTTCCTATAAAAAGTACGGTAAAACGTATACATCACATAATATGTGACATATTCATTACATCTCACGTGTGATATATTCGGTCGAATTTTTTTCTCGTGTGACACATACGTTTAGTGACATATACGGTTCAACATAGCATACTAGGGAGGTTACCGATTCAATTAATCAATAGAGGGAAAAAACAACTTTATCAAAATGTGTTGCGGTTGAGTTTGAACTGATCATTTAATAGATAAAAAATTAAATGATTCTACTTACGTAATGTGTTATTGCCGGCAATATAGTGGAAAAGTTTTTGGAACATCATACTTCTATCTGTATTCGTGTATAGCATGGTATTGATCTTCGTTCCAACCCACATGGAAGCATTGTACATTCGCTTCTCGTAATCCTGGGTGAGAAAAAAGATAACAATTGTTATTATTATTCACATATACGGTCGCACATGATTTTTTTATCACAATGCAAACCACAAAAATTCTAGTACACAAAATATACAACGTTATAAATGAAATTTCTTTAAAATCCATAATTGCTATATACTATTTCATATGCGGTCTACCAATTGAATTATGTATGACAAATATATTGGATATTTTCAACAATATTTACAAACAATATGGGGGGCATCATATCATCATCGTGTATCATACGAAAAGTAAATTCGACACGTACGACGTGTATCAAAGAGTTCAACCACAAATATACCGGTATATGGCTACCAAAAGAATAGAATGTTTTTTGGGTTTTTTTAATTTTATAATTCAAGTATACACAATATCTTACGGCGGTTTTGTCTATGAGCGTGTATGTAGGACATTCATTATTATGACAAAACCATGGTTTCTGATTCCTGGCACTGGCTGGAATACTCAGGTCCAGAAGTCCCGCCTGCAGAGAGCTCGACACCAGCGACAATAGAATGGTTGACAAAAACATTCTAAAAGAAAGACAACAACAACAGCATAATTTAATAATTATTGTTTGCACAAAAATAAATAAAAAAAAAATCTTTTCATGTAAATGTTCTTATTTAGTCAATAAAATATTGCTTGATCTGTTCTTGCAGCTAAATTGTAACATCATCAATGGATCATGCACGTAAACATCATAAGCGCGTTTTAAATCGTCTCCACTGACTTTTTCAATCCTTTCAATATTCATTTTCCGAGGTAACGCAGGCACATATTTACACTACTACTACTACTAGAACCTCGCTTACATTCTTCATTTAAGTGCTACATCTAGTACTTCAAGATCCTCGCAAGATCAAGATCTACTATAACTATAACCCCGCTTACATTCTTCATTTCAGTGCTACATCTGCTACCACTAGAATCCGCTAACAGTCTTCATTTGAGTGCTTCATCTTCTTCTTATAGAACCACACTTTCAATCTTTATTTAAGTGCTACATCTGCAATTACTAGAACCTCGATTAAATTCTTCATTTCAGTGTTACACCTACTACTAGAAGCTTGCTTACATTCTTCATTTAAGGACTACATCTACTACTACTAAAAACCCGTTAAAAGTCTTTATTCAAGTGCTACATCTACTACAACTAGAACCCAGCTTACATTCTTCATTCATGTGCTTCATCTACTACAACTAGAACCCAGCTTACATAAGTGTCATCTACTACAACTAGAACCCAGCTTACATTCTTCTTTAAGTGATCATCTACTACAACTAGAACCCAGCTTACATTCTTCATTATGTGCTTCATCTACTACTACTAGAACCCAGCTTACATTCTTTATTTAAATGCTACATCTACTACTACTAGAACCCAGCTTACATTCTTCATTTATGTGCTACATCTACTACAACTAGAACCCAGCTTACATTCTTTATTTAAGTGCTACATCTACTACAACTAGAACCCAGCTTACATTCTTTATTTAAATGCTCCATCTACTACAACTAGAACCCAGCTTACATTCTTTATTTAAGTGCTACATCTACTACAACTAGAACCCATCTTACATTCTTTATTTAAATGCTCCATCTACTACAACTAGAACCCAGCTTACATTCTTTATTTAAGTGCTCCATCTACTACTACTAGAACCCAGCTTACATTCTTTATTTATGTGCTTCATATACTACAACTAGAACCCAGCTTACATTCTTTATTTAAGTGCTCCATCTACTACTACTAGAACCCAGCTTACATTCTTTATTTAAGTGCTCATCTACTACAACTAGAACCCAGCTTACATTCTTTATTTAAATGCTACATCTACTACAACTAGAACCCAGCTTACATTCTTTATTTAAGTGCTCCATCTACTACTACTAGAACCAAGCTTACATTCTTATTTAAGTGCTTCGTCTGCAACTACTTGAACCCGGCTTACATTCTTCATTTATGTGTTTCATCTACTTCTACTAATACCATCTTCATTTTTGTGCTTTTCTACTAAACCCGCTTACATTCTTCATTTAAGTGCTTCATCTACTTCTACCAGAACCCAGCTTACATTCTTCATTTATGTGTTTCATCTACTTCTACTAATCCAGCTTATATTCTTCATTTATGTGTTTCATCTACTTCTACTAATACCCAGCTTACATTCTTCATTTATGTACCCCATTTACTATTTCTGAAACCCAGCTTACATGCTTCTTCATTTGGTTCATCTACTTCTACAACCCAGCTTACATTCTTCATTTGTGCTCCATCTACTACAACTAGAACCCAGCTAACATTCTTCATTTAAGTGCTACATCTACTATTAATAAAACCTCGCTTACAATCTTCATGTACTACTACTACCGCAGTAGACCGTCGAAGGCGTAGTACCCATTACACACAATATACTCGTGCCTACAAATTATTCCAGAAGAAATTTAGAATTTGGATATCTGACAGCATCTTTGAACTCACCATTTCGGTTTTTAGATAAAAATACAAATCTCCTACAACCACTTGAGGGGCACAAATTTTCACCATGTTAGTATCATAATTCCATGTCTGGCTACGCTACTGGTCGTCGTCTCGTATTATTCATAATAGCTTGTTTGAGTAAAGAAAAATCCAAATCCTTTTTTCATAAAGCAAATATGAAACAGTTATGATGAAATAAGTTAAAGTTTTTTTATTAAAATTTACAGTATTATCGTTCGTTATATTTCCTTTCTTTATTTCTAATGTTTTTTTTTTTTCTACATGGAAAAAAAACAAACAAAAACTGGATCGTATTTTGCAATTCATCAAAGAAGAAATCGATATGCCACTATCATTATTCAAGATATAGTTCTTACTAGTTCATTATAACAACAAATTTCTGAGCTTACGTTTCTAAATCGGAATATTAAAACAAATATAACTTTGCCGAGTAAGTAAAAGTTAAAAAAAAAAATGGCGGATATCTTACCCTGATATGTGTGTGAGTCGAGGTTGGTATTTACGTTCCGACAAGAACATTCAGTTGCTGCGTACGAACAACTTTTGCCCCTTAAATACATCTGGCTGGACTTGGGAATTAGACCATGTCACGTGTACCACGTGACGTTTCCGTTATTCAAGCTATAATAATCTTTTAAAGAACGTGACCATACTCTATATTAAGAGGTCTCTATCTCAGGGCCCGTTCGGTCCACGTGAATTTTCGAAACATACTCGTGTGATGGTCATCTTACATAACTTCAATGAGCTTGCAAAATAGGCTTTACGTCATGAAAACGTTTGACTCAGTTTTAATCAGTTCTGAAAATTGTTACTTGTAATATTTTTTCATTTATTTTAATATATTATTTATGTTCACTACGCAGATGGATATACAATGCATATTTATTTTTGTTTCTAAAATTCATAATAAATAGATGACTGGGGAAAACCGTGAATGACGGAATGTGTCTTTTAAGTAGGTATGTTGTAAAGCTGTTAGGTTAGGTCCATGGAAATTTTTAAAAAAGCTATAAATCCATTTTTCAACACAAAAAAAAAAACGAACCCGTTACCGTTTCTCCATTTTTGTTTGAAAAAAAAAAAAAAAAAAAAAAAAAAATAACGAATCTATTAGCTGTGTGTATAATAATGGTATACCTTCCTGCGGAATGTGTATTCGCACGGAGCGGCAATGTTTTGAATTCCATCGAAAAATATATTGAATATGGACAACGTTGTTCTATTTCGTGGTAGCAAACGTCTTTCTTTTTCTTAAATCTTAAAGAGCAGACGATTGTAAGAAATGAAATCTGCAAGATCCCGTTTAGTATCTATATAGACAGACCAATACTTTTGAAATAATTAAGTGACTTGAAATTAGGTGAGGCCTTTGAAATGAAGACAAGAACATATTGAGATGATACATACATTGACTTTTTTAATGATAGTTTTGTTGTGTTTTCTTTGCTTAAAGTTCCTTGTTTAATAATAATAACAATAGTAAAACAATAAATAGATCAGGTTATATCGCCGGAAGCCCAAACTTCTTCCAAGTCCTAATTTCGTCATCAGTTTTGTTTTTTACATAAAGTCGCTCAAATCGCACAAGATTTTCTGATCACACATGTAACATGTCACGTATATTTGGTTAACAGAAGTTCACGCTGTCAAACTTGCAATTTTTTTTGTTCATTAATAGTTCATTGACAAAAGTAATGTATTAGTGTCACAAGAGACAAGAGATCTACTCTGGATTTATTTTTTGGTGGGTATGGTATCATGCCACATGTCTACGGCCTAGTGGTTAGAGCGTCTGCCTCGGGTGCGGGAGGTCGTGGGTTCGATCCCCGGCCGCGACATACCAAAGTCGTAAAAAAATACTGTTATAGCTCCCTTGCCTGGCACACAGCGTATAAAGGTAGTTGCAGGACTGGTTAACTTGGTGTCAGGATAATATGACTGGGTGTGATATCATGCCACATGCCTACGGCGTGATACTGCAATGTGGCAGCACTATATCTGCATATCTGTCTCAAGTAGACATCGCCTCCAAATGACTGTAATACTGTCGGTGGGACACACACACACACACACACACACACACACACACATATATATATATATATATATATATATATAATATACCGATGATTTATGTGGACGAACTGACTATAATGAATATCTATGTGCAGTTACATGTAAAGCCAAGCATTCGCATCAGGTTAAAAAAATATGATCCCTATATATTTATCATTTATTCATTTGAAAAGAGAAAGTAACACTAAAAATAAGACTGAAACTCCTCGCAGTCTGGTCTGGCTTCCTTTTCTTAAACATTTTCTTAGGTAATATCTCCTTTTTACCACTACTGACCGAATGTTGGCCTATATACTCATTTTGGGCAACTGTTTATGGTAATAGTGACGGGTGAGTTTGCTTAACCATTTTTAGACTTTTTGTATGTCGTGACCGGGGATTAAACCCGTGACGTCCAGGATATAAGAAATTTTGATACAAAAGAATTGCATTAGTATACGCTATAGTGTTTTCTTAAGTAATTTGTCTTTTTTCATTATTATTATTATTATTATTATTATTACTACTACTAAGAAGAAGAAGAAGGAAAATGCCAGGTTATTTTGACAGGAAATTATTTAATCGTTTTGTAATATGATGACAATCAAGAACGTAAAAGCGTATGCATGGTAAAATAAAGGGAAATGATATGTCAATGGCCTACTTTTTAACTCGGCTGTCTGGCCACGTGTGGCAGTGCTAATTTTGTCTTCTCTCTTGTGTGACACCGGAATGTCAGATAACGATTTGAGAAATATTGAAATATATCAGTTAAGATGTGGGGCCCCAATGGGCATTATGAAGAAATGAGAAATAAACAATTTTGTTATGTTGTATGCTTTAAAAGACAAAAATAATCCAAAATTGTCGTCCGATTCTTTACTTGCGAAACTATAGACATTTTTCTTATGTAAAACTCGGACATTAAATTGTTTATTTTAAAGAAACTCTTAGCTTTGTATTATTTATCCAATAGATACCTGATAGATACAAACAAGAACTATCATTGAAATGATGAATACCCCAAGATACCGCTTTGTCACAGTTTCTGTTACCATGTCAGACAGTCTTTATAAAGTTGAAGAGTAAAAATTAAAACACACAAAAAGCAGGTAGAGCTCTGATACACTTATTGCCGATAAATATTTGGTTGGTACTTATAAATACTGTGAAGTTACATCAATATCTGACCAATAGTTGCTGAGAAATAGAGCAGATAAAATATATCCAAGAAATGGAGCAAGGGGGAATAAATTGAAGCAAGCATTAAATGCCTACAACATAGGCAAACATACTTGGTATTCATAATTGTTGTGAAGGTAAATGAAACGTAGCTAAGAAATAGTGTGGGATAAAATGTATTTGATAAATACATGTATATCAAAGGGCCCTGACACAAATAAAATCAAGCCGGCCGGTCATGCTGTGCCAATGACATGCGCACCTAGACTTGGTACTTATTAATATTGTGAAGTAAAATCAAATCAGACCATTGGTAGACGAAAAATACTGTGGACAAAATAGTTTCAATTTTTATTACGATGGACCATAATTCAAGTCAGTCATGATGTGCCAACATTATGCTCAACTAGACTTAGTCTGGGTCCCCTACCGTTGAGGTGCATAATTGTTCCGTTACCATAGCAACCAGAATTTTGGTCCGAGAAAAAAACAAACAAAGTGAAGTGCAGAATCTCCATACTGCCATCTATTCATATACCAATTTTCAAAATATTATCTTAACCCTTTCCCTCATAGAGGAAACCATGAAAAGACCTATGCGAACAACATAAAACCAGATCAGCCTGCGAGTAACTCGCAGGCTGATCAGGTTTTATGCTGTTCGCTGCTCCTCAGTGGTCTGGAAATGAGGAATTTATAATTAAATTTAGTAAGGTTTAACTGTGATTTTCTGCAGATCAGGCTTTATGTGGTACCTATTGAGTGCGTCAAAATGAGTCTATATGAGGGAAAGGGTTTTAAACGGTTTTGAAGTTATCGCGGGATACAGATTTCCGGACACCGGTAGGGGACTAAAAAGAAAGAAAGGATTTGAACCCACAATCCTCATTTTCAAAGCGTTTGACAGTTATTCTATCCAATTAATGGATGTTGTAGCACAAGTAAACATTGTCATTGCATACATGATCAGCAACGGAAATGAAACCGTAAACGATCGCATGTGTTACCCATGAAGTTAACTCGACGCGTCACGTAACAGACACGACTTAAAATAGCACTGTTAGACACATTTAGGAACAGAACAGAACACATTTTATTAAAGACTTGTACAAAGTACATCGTCTAAACAACTGCATATATACAAAATAAGCACGTGATTTGTCAGATAACAGTCCATATCCATTCCATTTAAAATTAACTGGAGTATATCTTCCTCACCTACGAAAAACGAACCTAACTAAGCAGCCAATGAAACCAGGGCAAAAGCCTACCTAGCACTTAACCACGGAGCTACTATATGTAATACTATACAGCTTTGTATACGACCTAAGCAAACTGGTGACCTGCTTCCCAATCACCGAAGTGCATGGTACGGAAGAATCACCTAGGTTAGCTACCTTCCGATCCCCGGGGGCGTGGTACAGTAGCTAACCAATAAATATAACACTTGCTGCTTCGAACTTGAGACCGTGCGATCTAATCGACTGCATGTGAAAGACTGTATGATTGTGAGGAGAGCATCGCCTTATATACCTCAAAACCACATGACTATTCACAGACAAGTCCATTCCCAGGTTGATTCCACAATTAACCAAATAGAATAACCAAAGGGGTGCCTAATACCTAGAGACCCTAACATAACTGTATATATACCAGGCTAACTACCTTCCGATCAATAAAAAATAATTATACATGTATGTGAATTCCCAATTGCAAAAAGTCTTTGATTTGGAATCAAACTGAATTAGAAGAGAAAAAGATTGTGTTACGACTGATTATGAATTTAGATAAAAGCATGGAAAAATCACCTATGCACAGATTTTCTTGTTCACACACTAAAACATCCTTACGTTTTCATTTGGTTTAATTAATTTTCATATTCACTAAACACAAATAAAGCGCAATAGCTCAGAGAGTCCGCTTTTCGTTCGGGAGGTCCGGAGTTCGAATCCCAGCCGGGGTACTTTCCTCCAGTGACCGTGTAAAACCAAAGAAGTATATATATATATTTAAAAAAAAATGGTACCAGACGCACCTTTGTCTGACACTCGGCAATATGGGGTTGCTATGGGAACTTGGGATACTCAGCAACATGAACCCGCTTGAGGTCTATCCTTGACCGCAATGTCTGATTATGGCCATAATAATCAGAAAATTCTTGCTATAGAAGATAGTTCGCTATTTTAATTTCATGATGGTGAAAGTGAAAATGAAGGAAAGAATAGATTATAAAAAATAGCAAAATAATTATTTTATATAGTACAACTTTTAAAAAAATAATAGATGACGATGGCGAATATATATATATATATATATATATATATATATATATATATATATTCGCAAATTCATATCATTATATTCCTTTATTTTGCTTTTTTCGGTTTAATTTTTAATTTAGCTTTTTGTCATTCATGAATTATAACTCATTATTTGTCATGACTTACAAAATTAAAAAAATTCTAAAATCTAAGCATCAGATTATCACACACACACACACACACACACACACACACACACACACACATTGCATTCGGTAGTGGTTTCATTTACCGACCGCGGCATACAAAATTCGTTAAACTTTTACCGTGTACTTTTAGCCACAGGTACTTGAGGACAGGACCCTGTCTTTATCAATAAAAAAATTACGATGGTTTTTACATACTAAACAACAAGGTTACCAACTTCAGCAGGATGCTATAGGGTACCCATTGGGAATAAGTGTCAACAAATCAATGAAAATGCGCCAATCAATAATATTGGAGAATTCCTACTGTCAGCGGATAATTTTCCTTCTTAACTGTTCACATGAAATACAGATATTATTATTTTTAATGCCTGAAATTTCATTATTTCTAATCGAGATTTAGTTATTTTAACCGATTGGAACCTCGATCAACGGAAGTGAACCTAAAACGACATCTATGACGTCATCGCCCACGAAGGTCAACTCAGACTAAGAAAAACATGTTGCATTGTATATGATACACAACGGAAAGGTAAGAGTGTTCCGAAAATATTTGTACACAATATTACTTCGGAATACTCTTACCGGTCTCTTCTGTACATAAACAAAACGCAGCGCTGACCTCATAGATATCGTTTTGGGTTCACTTCCGTTGATGGAGATTCGAATAGACCCTTCTTTATATTATCTCATGCATATTTAGGTAATCAGAACGAGGGTTAGATGGGTCAGTTCAGACTCAGTTGTAAATAAACTCAGCAGCTTACACTGATAGAGACGTCAGTGGTGTACATAATAACACAGGCTTAAGCTTTGTTGAAGCCAAGAAACTTATTAAATAACTTAGATTTTCATCAGAGAAGAAGTTCTTGAACAAAAAATCCAAGTTTTCCAGTGAAGACTATCTACATTAAGACAGTTTCCGTTTATCCACTATTTAAAACAAAGAATACCTAATAAGCCCAGCCATGCATATTTCACAAATACACAACCTGTTGACCAGATGTATACACATGGTTAAAACCAATTCTCAACACCTACAATAAAGCCATTAAGGTTACATTTCTTTGTATATAAGATAACCTTTTAGACAATAACATATAAATTATCAGCTTCTTTTTGGGCACCTAGCTAACGGTATCCCAAATGTCTTTTTCAGTTCTTGATAATACTGATGTATGCAGCAAATGCCACAAATCTCAAAGAAAGAATGAAATTTCGCATACTTGTGTGTTAACGGAAGCCATTTTAACCAAGAATGGAATTAAATCACACATTTCTTTGTAATATAATATTTGATTTAAAGATTATGACATATGTTTTCCTCCTTTTTTCGAGACTTGAATAGAAACCCCCAAAACCAACATACATTTTCACTATATTATATATTAACAATAAATTATGGGTGAAATTAACTTTTATAAGATATATTTTCAGTGAATAGCGTACATATTTATTTCAGTTGTATGAAAGTTTGTTTTTCTTCATGCAACTAATACGTTTTAAGTAATCTGTATAAATGTAAAATAAATGCATTGTTTCATTTCATATAATACTAGTTGCAAATTGTGACTGCCAAATTAGGCAAATGTCTATGTTTCAAGCACATTACGGGCTTACTCTAACAGATTGCTGATTAAAATGTATTAACACATCTTTACACTAAATTTGCAAATTGTGACTGCCAAATTAGGCAATTGTATCGAGCTGTAACCCAGCCATAGAATCCAGATCAATTCATTCCACATTATATACTAGTAATCCCGCCAGTGAGAGACCAGATCCAGTATCATAAAATATAGTCACAAATGACACTACTAGCTAGCTCCCACCAAGTCTGGAACAGCTTTAAATGACTCAATTGCATAAAAACAGCATTTTAAGCAGAAGGTGTGTTTTCCTGGCCTGCCTATAAGAAATTACAGTTGAACATGTATTAGAAGCCACCTGTACAAAGCGACCATCTGCATTAAGCAGTCAATTTGAATACAATGTTTTACAAAACTTAAGCATTTTGTCATATATTTGTACTTAAGTTTGCGGTCACCTCTGTTAAATGGTCACTTTCTCTTATTCCCTTGAGTGGCCATTGAAAACAGGTTTGACTGTACATGATTCACAAATATAAGTCAGTATATCTCGGACTCAGTCAGATCATATTAACAGTCTTAATATACCTGAGATAAAGAAATTTGAAGAAATAAAAATAAAATGAAATAAAAGAAAAAAAAACAGAAAAAAAAAACAGGTCAGCTCCGGCATAAAGTCAGGAAGCACAGACTTACAGCATCTAACATGGGTAAAATAGCAAAATGCAGAAAAGATTATGATTGTCTCTACCTGCAACTAAAGAATAAAAGACATGTAACAACTAATGCCAATTATCGGCGATTAGTTTTTGATCGTAATGCTTATGCTTCTATAGAAGGAAATTCTTTGCATATGTATCCGTGTGGAATTGTTGGCAGTTCTGGTTCCAGAACCATAAGGTATATATAACCCATCAAGAAATCGGTCATTTGGACTTCTTGGATTCTCAAGTGGCCTGGGACTATCTTTGAATACTTAAAAATAAAGAAACACTAAATACTACATCATCAAGTGTTAACACTGTTGATAAAATTATTTTTATTAGAAACACTTTCCTTCAATACAGTTTTTGTAATTTTATAAATTTCAAGATGGACATAGTTTTCCATACATTGTTTATTTGACTATAATTCTGGACTTTTTTCAGTGTGTAAACTGAAGGATTTTGTAATACATCTGACATACACCCAGTATACAAAGATAAACTTCATAAAATTATATGCATCTCCAAGCATGTGAAGCATTGCCTAATGATGATTTAATGTACATACACTTTTGTTATTAAAATATAAAAATAAGTGTATAAGACCAGAGAAGATGATTGTTGTGTTTTTATTTCTATACAATCAATGAATATCCTTGTTCTTGAACATAGTGATTTAAACTCAGTTTACAGTGTCTCTGGATAGCCAGATATAGGATATATCTGCAACATATCTTCCAGTAGAATTATAAACTGAAACACTGCAATGATAATGAGAAATTTATTTCAACAGTTTACTTGTGGATGTGCTTCCACCAGTGGACACCATAACTATCTGAATGGTTATCAGCTGTACTGGTGCGTACACCTGACCCATTTAAATCTAATCCCTGGTATGCATAAATTTTGAGAAGGGCCTATGGGGTTAAATCACAAAAATCCCCACTCGAAATCTTGACATTTCAGACATTAGAAATAATTATATTTGTATTTCTTTTGAACACTTATAAAGGGAAAATATCCGTCGACAGTGGGAACTCGCCAATATTACCGATGGGCACATTTTTCATAGATATTCTGACAACAATTCCTGATGGGTGCTCTTCAGTATCCTGCTGAAGTTGGTTACCTTGTTGTTGTTTTAAATATAGTGATTTTTTATAAAGACATGGATAGTAAACGTTAGATTTATTTGAATGTGAATATTTTGATACATAAACACTATGTAAATGGCGAATTAAAGTTGAAAACCGATACTTCAAAGGGCTTCGGGGGGCAGAGCACAGCTAACCTAGGTTAGTTTTACAAAGTTTCCTCCACAAGATGTAACACATATTTTCAGGACATGTCAACAATTGCAAGGGATGAAATTCATTGTTACGGAGGTTAAAATTTACTAGTTGAAGTATGTAACTGAAGAAAATGACACTTTAATGCGGATATAATGGTTTTAATATACTTTAATCTTTCTTTTTATGTCTCTCTCCTTCCTTTTGTATTCTTCTGGCTCTTGTTCTTTTGTTTTTCCCGCAATCACCGTAGTCTCTCAGCATTGGAAAGGCACATTCTGTGAAAAAAAAGAAAAACTCACAATCTATTAAGTTAATAATATATGTTGCATTGTAGGTAATGTCACACTAAGTAGCTCAATTTCTTTTTTAAAAAACAAGACATATGCACAATCAAATAAAGAAATGTTTTTAACCAACTATCAATATACACACTCCATTTTAAAATATTTTGTCTCCTCCGAAACCGGTTATAATCTCCGTAACATATACATGATTTTTCCATTAAACATGACTATTTTCCAAATTGAAGATGCTTTAACTCCAGCACGTTTTACTAGATATTATTACCAAGTACATTTAATAAAGAATCTAAGTATATAGCTTACATGGCTTTATTAAAAGCAATATAAATTCGTCAAAACGTCACCTCCGTTACCATTTCAATCCAAAATTATCAATTATTTAGCATATTTTAGGTAGCTACATGAACAGTTGAAGTTAAATCTTGAGTAAGTACCATATGTTTGCTAAACATTTCAATTATGTACATCGTTATAAGATGTACAATAAACACTTTCACAATGAGACATTTTTTTCTCACTCCCATATCGGCTCAATTGTCAGTGGAATTTTATACATCGTCACCATCAACATCGCTACATCCTAGATTTCGATGATTATGGCAGATTATTCCAAAATGAAAATCATTTCAAACGTATGCACCAGTCATGAATACTATGCACAACTATCTCAAATTCGTACATACCTCAGAGAACCATGATTGTCCAAGAATATTCTTGTAGGTGTAATAAACACTTACTGTAAGTCAGTCAAATGTGGATTATATCCTTCAAAAAGTCTGTATAGAGATATCAACAGAAATTCTGCATAATATTCCGGTTATGTAGGTGAAAAAGTCTATACACGGTAAGTTGATATTTATTGTAATTACGAAGCTACATTAGATAGTGTTTTATGAAAATTTATATAAATATCCTATTTTTCAGGTTATTGTTTAGATCCCAGAAATGAAAGTACAGAAAGGTTCGGACTTTTAAATTGCTTTAATGGTTAACGATTATTTTTATGATGCTTGGGATGGTTACAGTATTTATAGGCAGAGCAAAAAGGATTTGGTGAAAAATGTAAAATATGTATAGAGTTTAAAATATCTGCTTACTAGTGCAAGTATTTACATAAGATATAAATTTAAAAAAAAATCTACCTAAAAAGGGGGGTGGGGGTAGGGGAGTTCAAATAAATTCTTCATTCTTTGGTTTAAATTCATTTTAAATATGTGCAGCTTTGTGTTCAGACAGATGTGAAGACCTCATGTAGCTTCGTGGTTCAAGAGTATGATTAATTTATGGACAAATGTATATAATCAAATGAGTAAAAAAAAAAAGATTGGAAACAATTTCTGTAATGAAATACATTTAATTATGCTTTATTGCAATACATTTTGTTTTTATTTACACCTATATAATGTCACAGGGTGAGAAAGATGTGCAGCCTGACTGTGACTCGAACCCGGGGCCCTTTTTTTACAAGGCAAATACTATACCAACTGAGCTTCTTGACCGCATACACACCTTTCTATATCCTACTGTGAGTATTTGGTACATTATCCCCCTTCATGAATTCTAGGAGTTATTGGGTACCGGTAAATATAACCATGTGCAGACCTGGCACCTGTGTCATAGTCGTTGGTTGCCTAATGTCACAGGGTAAGAAAAAATGTGCAGCCTGACCGAGACTTGAACCCAGGGACTTTTTATGCTTAGAGGGCGAATGCTCTACCGACAGATTGAGCTACCCGGCCGGTAGCATCTACGGCATACACATCTTCATTCCCTATTGTGAGTATATGCAGTATGCAAATCCAACATTTCTGGACTCTCTATATTATTTATGTGTTTAAATACCAAAGCAAATCTATTACTGATGTTCCCAGACTATATTTAAAATTATAAAACTAATTGTCTTCATTTTTCGACTTTTTTTCAGCTTGCAATAACTAGAAAATATGAGTGGCTGCGGAAAACCTGGTAAATTGGACACTGACAATACATAAGCTCTAAAGAAAGGACAGGAACAGCTTTATCCAGTTTTCAAGCCAAAATTCAACATTCTGTTCACCTAAGCATCATTTAAAAACATCTCAAGCAACCAATGGACCATTTCATCAGGGGCTTCGCAATATGCAGTATAATTTTGACTAAACTACGACAAAAACTGTGACTGGTGGAAAATTTGATGCATATGTTTACTACCCAACTGAACACTGAGTGGAATGTTATACCAAGATAAAGACTTGGTATTTGGAGAGGATTTCTTGATTTACATATGTGAATGTCTCCTTGCTTGCGTTTCATAATACATAGTACTTCAACTCAGATTTCTCTTAACTAAAAGTTCAGAAAGTTTAAAACTCCCGTATTTATTGACCTAGTGATTAAAATATTTTTCATGAATGTTCTTATAGCAAATGGTATTTAATCTCATGCTCTGAAATGTAAGAACAAACTCTGAAAAAAAAGTTTTGAACTTATAGATTTGCTTATTGAAGAAAAATATGGAATTTAAAGCCAGATTGTCAGTCATCCTTCTAAAGTGTAAGCACATCAGTTTGTTTCCAAAATTTTTTTCTGTCTTTCTTTTTTGTTTGGACCAAACTGATTCTCTTTAAATTAAAATAACTAAAATAACACTATTCTACATTCCTTTTTTGGAATATGAATCAATGACTTAAAACGATGTGTCCTGAACATGACCCTTCTTAGTTCAACATAGCACATTAAGCTCAAGGTGAGTATTGCTAAGTGAGTCTTTTTTTATGGCAACAATTTGCTTAAAAAGACAATCATATCTTCTGAAACTACGTGTAGGATGCCCATCTGTTGTTTGCATTGGCAACCATCAAAATTTGATTTTGAAAATTTTAAAAATCCTGTTCCATGAAACAAAGGCCAGAATAATTCAATTTCATCTGTCACAAATTGCCACCTCATGCCTATCTACTGTCATTGCTAAAAGTTGTCCCTTAAATTTCTTCCCCTCTGAAACCAATGGCCAGAATTTAATTTCAATTTGCACAAATGGTTAACTCATAGCCTCCTACCATAATTGCTTACTTTAAGTTTATTCCTTAAAAATGCAGCACCAGATGGTTGGCTAGTTTCCTAATAATTATTCTGTTTATATATTTATAAAAAAATCTTTGTAACTAATGGTCAGATTTTAATTTCATTTGGCACAAATGGTCACCTCATAGTTCTCTGCCACATTGCTAAAATGAATTTTATCCTTTAAAAAAAGATGTCTTAAGTGGGGGCAGCTAGTTTCTGTATGTACTGTTCATATATATAGTTAAATTCAAAATCATTCTCCTGAAGATAGTGTTCAGAAATATATTTTTCCTAATGGTAATGTCATGGTCCTTTCCTGCAATTCTATTAAGTTATTGATCCCATGGAAAATGAGACCTTATTTTGTATTAACTATAATCTGTATAAAAAACTCTGAGCATTTATTGCTGCTGAAGGTAACCATGTCAAATCAAGTGGCCTGAAATGTTATAATTAGGTGTATGGTATTCTGCCCTCTATCGTCCGTTATTAAAAAATTGTGTTCCCTTCCTGGAGCACAATTCTCTTTATATTTAAATTAAGCTGATGATATTTGGTATCATTGACTTGGAGAGGATGTGTCGCAGGCATTTTTTTCTATTAGAGCCTCTTTTCCTTTCAGAGATGGTGTCTTTTTTAAATAAAAAAAAAAAGAAGAAGAAAATCTGCAGCATCACTTTGTTTCTATCAAAATTGTCTAATGTTGCAAATAAATATTTCCAAGAAGAACTCTTCTCTTCAGAGTTTTTGTGCTTTTTGGAAAATGATGCCTGCAGTATTACTTTGTTCTTATTTAAGATAGGCTGATGATATATGCTGAATGTATTGACGACTTGTAAAGGAGGCTATAATAAATTTTGGAGAATGGCCCTTTACTTTCATAGTCATTTACCTTTGTCTTCAGCTAAAATATCTTAAAATTTAATAATAGCTGATGATATATGGTTCATGTACCAATAACATGGAAATCATGTGTTATTGCTCTTTGTTAAAAAATGTCCACACATAGTTCACAATATATTCAAGTTGTAGTTTTGACACATCTTATTTTCTGAATTCCGGTACAATGACTTTCTCACAGTTTTTGCAACTTTACATGTACTCTCTTTCATTTTCGTAAGCTTAACTTTTCGAAGAATAGGATGAGCTTTTGCAGTCACCCTGGCGTCAGGTTTTATTTAACGTTGACATTATCCTCACTATAACTTAACGGTTGTCCATCAAACTTCACACATATGTTTATTCCAAATTAAATTTTTTTAATTTTCCCCTTTAAATGTCTCTCAAACTTCACACGTGTTTTTCCAACCAAAGGAACAGTAACCCCAAATATTTTAGCATAAACATGGCCCTTTATGGACTTAGAAAAAATGTTAAACTTTTGTTTAACACTGCTGTTTCTCCACTTTAACTCAGTGGATGTGCCCCAAACTTCGCACATGTCTTGATCATCATCAGATCAACAAGTAGAAACAGGGACAGTAACTTTTACAAACATTTTTTGCAAATTTATGGTCCTATTGAACTTTTTTTAAAAAGTTTTGTTTAACATTGCTAGTATCTCCACTTTCGCTAAATGAATCACGCATTCTCAATAAGCAGCCTGGTGCACTTGACTCATATGAAAATATAAAATGTCAATGTTTTTTAATTGTTTATTTAACTATGCGACAATTAACTATAATGTATCAGCTTCATTTTTGCAAAATTATTTGAACATCATTTAACGAACAAACTTGTTATTATTACTTGATTATGTAAAACCGTATCTCATTTAGTATGGAGAACAAACCCAATATGAAAATATTACGTTATCTTGATAGAGGACATATTATGGAAGTATCCTCACAATAAAAAAAATGTTTCTTTACAAGGTATTCTGTTAAGAAAATATTTTTATGAATAGCATATTGTTAACAATTTTACTTTAATGCATACCACATAGACTCAATTTTTCAAAAATATCCAAGACTGAGAGCAAATGTACATGCAAATAATAGTTACAATGATAAAGATACACAGTGGTAGAAAGTAACGGACATGTCACAGAAATACATTTTACTTAGGGAAAGGTTGATACTACATTAAATAAGGAAGAAAATGCGCTTTTAAAGGATGTCATATCAATAGAATATTGATATATATATATATACAAAATATCACCATTGTATAACTCAATTAACACCTACTAGCGATTTTGCACTTTGAAATTAAATTTACATGTTTTTTTTATGTTTTTGTAAGACAAATACTTAAAGTTGTGAACATAATTAAAAATACAAAAACTTTGTGCAAACATACTAGAGAGCATACACTGACAGGTTTATTTAACATCACATCTTAACCTTCTAAATATTATGGAGATGCGTGTTGTACATAATGATTTACACTTAAACTAATGATATGTCTGTTACCAATCATACATTAGCTAAAATGCATATGTTGATACGAAAAACTATACCGATTTATGGCTTAGGAACTATAGAACGTTGTCCTAACACAAGTCTAACAACTAAACTGTTAAACTGGATAACATTTTATTGTTATTATTTTGAAGCGGTCTTTGAATTCTAAAGAGCTGATTATTTGGCACATATGTTTTTCTACGCCTTTCACGTTCTTTGCTAGGTAGGCTGCATTATTTTCAATAAGTTTCAGTCTGTACGCCTACTGTGTCTCGGACCTTGATTTTGCTATTTCTGAAAAGTAAGTATAATTAAAAAAAAAAAAAAAAAAAAAAAAAAACACACACACACACACACTGAAAATAGGTGACTGAGATGTTTGATACTTTAAATGAAATGTTCGTTACCAACAGTTTTTGCATGAAATGTAATTATTAACTAAAATAAGCCATAATACTTAAAAATATCCCCATTGTCAGGTTGTTAACTAATAACTATATTTTGTCAGTGTGTACACCATGCTTGTAAAAAGAGCCTGTACAAAACCACATTTGGCATTGTATGGACCTTAAGATACTTTACACTCTTTTCAATGTCAATCTTAAACAGATCATGTGCATGTCTATCCTTGACTAGTTAACTGAATGGCAATAAGCAATACTTCTTGACGAATGTTACAAATAGAATATGTTTTAAAGCCAATTTTAAAAGAGAAACTATGTGATAAAAACTAACATTAACGAGACATGTTCGTTACCATATAGTAACGAACATGTCTTAGTTGTGAAGTCATAGTGAATGTACATGTTGATGTCTATTGCATAAAAATATACCAAATCCTTTACCTCTTAGTGTAAACAATCGTTGCATAGGTAAGCAAAATGATGAATTACAGAAAAGATATTGAAAAACTGTTTGTCAAAACTATGATGTCTATCTTACCTTTTGTCTTTTCTAATGCTTCTTTACGTTTAAAAAAACCATGCCAGACTGTAAACATCATCATTTCCTTTTAAAACCTCATCAATAGAACAGAACAGAATGACGTTATGGGCAAATATGTAAAAATAGTCACCACATTCTGTTAGTTTCAAATGTGTAGTAACGAGCATGTCAGTGACGGAATATTTCATTTTGATGTTAAATGGACTATAAAAAATTAATATTTCACTAAAAATGATATATTGTTTAACTTTAAATAAACAACAAATAAAACAAATGCAATTTTATGAATATGCTATGTAACGAACATGTCTAAGTAAAGTTAAATATACAAAGGGTAGTGAGATATAAATAGGATCTGTTTCGATAAAACAATGATATATATCAAACTGATTTAATTTCTATGCCTGGAAGATGTTGTTTTATATGTTAAACTCAATTAAGGGCATAATAAAGTACTACTCTGTTTTCCAAAACGAGCTCAATGAAGGTAACGAACATACCAATCACAACTGGCATGTGAAAAATAGAATTTGATAACTGTTTATTTTCTTATTGATTTATTTGAAACGGGGTGCTTTTCTAGTTTCCAACATACTGCTAAAATGTTTGGTCTGTAAAAGTAAATAATTCCGTTTTTGCATTAATCAATCTGATTAACTGATATTGCAGTTATAATTTTAATAATTCCTGGCGGCGACAGTAACGAACAACTATGGAAATAAAGAATCAATTAACAAAAAGCGAGTCAAACCAAATGAATTAATTGAACTAGAAATTTAACAAGTTACATCATATCATCATTATAATATATATACTTTCATATTTTATCATTGTAATTTAAACATCAATTGCAGCGAGGCAAATGCACTTGCTTGTTGAGAATGCGTAGAATGTCTCTCAAACTTCACAAATGTGTTTATCAACATCAGACCAACTAGTAGAAATAGGAACGTATCTCCCTCAAACTCCAAATACAAAAAGGAACAGTAACTCTTTTAAATATTTTTGCATATAAATGGGCCGTTTTGTTAATATTGCTATTATCTCTAATTTCTTTCCATGGATGTCCCTCATAATTCAAACATGAATTTGCATGCCTGTATTGGAAGTCAGACTTTGTCATGAAATTTAAAATAGTAAATGGTAAAAGTTTTTGCACCACCTCATTTTTTCACTTAACCCTTTGAGGTATTGCTTTGAAACTTAAAAATATCTGTTAATGACCATCATCTTTACTTGTACATGGCAAGAGTAAATTACTCTGTCTTTGATTTTGACTTACATGTAATTATGCCCCCTTTCTGACTTCATTAATCTTTTTTTTTTTTTTTTCTGGATTTTGTTCCATTTTTCATTTTTTCACTGAATTCTTTGAGATTTTACTTTAGAACTTGGATCACATGTTTATTATTCTTGTGTTTATTTTGATAATACAGAGATTCTCATTTTTCCTTTAACTGCAATACTAAAATGGTATATATATATCAAAAGCATCTCGAAAACAAATTTTCTATGCATTCCTTTTTTTCTCTTGCTGTATATTAAAATTACTTCTTGAAAAAAAAATACACAAAATAAGATTTTCTTTTAACAATGTTTAATTTTTTACCACAGTAAAACTTTATAAACCCTTCTATCACCATCCATTGTTTTCTTAACTAACTTATGTAGTGCCACAGGCCCGGTCCAGAAATTTTCTGCTGGGGGGGCTAAAATCCGAATGTGATAGGAGTGGTAGGGGGGTTCGGGGGCATGCTCCCCCGGAAAAAAAAGTTTTTAGTGTGATGGAGATGCATTCTGAAGGGTATCTGGGGATAATAGTGAAGGTTTTTGTTGTTGTTGTTGTTTTTGTTTTTAAATCCGATATATATTTTTGAAACATGAAGGCCTAGGTCCCACTGTGGAAAAAAAATCGGTGATGTGGAAATAAAACATTTTTTCTACCGATGGCTCCCGATGTTTGAGCAAAGAAAGACTGAGCAGTCGTTGAAAAATGACAATTATTAGGCTTCGGGATTGGTCCGTTGAACATTCACTGTTGTTTCTGCTATGACACAATAGCCTTGAGTCCCGATGTTCGGAAAAGCACGGGGGGCCTCCTCCGATGATCGGCGAAGGTGCCCCGGAGTTTCACTGAGTTTGTAACATCATCGGTGGAATATCCCCGTAGATTAGGGATCTGCGAACCACCCTACGTGTCTCGGGGAAGATTATTGAGAGTATGAAAATTTGATGGTGGAATTAAGCGACAAAGGCCTTTTTGACCGTCTCAGTCTAAGACTGGCCAAAACAGAAACTAATTTCTGGGTGCGCTTTTCAACCCTTGCCATTTAATTTTTTTTGTGCAAATATTATGAGATTCAACCATAAGATCGGGAATGTGTCACAGAAAGGCCGCCGAATATCCCCGAATTGCGCCCCCCCCCCCCCCCGATACTTCGGCGAGACATCACAGACGCATCGGGGATTCATCGGAGGAAAAAAAATCGGGAAGCTCCGTGAATGCTGACCGGAGCTTCTCTGCGGATATTTCCCCCGGGTTGTTTTCCCCCATAAAAAACGAGAACACATCGGGAAAATTCAATGAATTCTTTTGCATACACCCGAGGCCTCCATGATCCACATGGCTCGCGACGCTATTTCCATCGGAGTACGTATGCATCCCCCCCCGGGAAAAAAAAAAAAAAACCCAAGGGGAAAACCACCTTTTAAGCTTTGAGCGTATAAGTTTTTTTTACCGGCCAAAGTATGTTTTGAATAACATTTGGGAATCATAATTTTTTTACAATTGCTTTACCCCCCGACAAAATTAAAAAAATAAAAAAAGGGGTGGGGAGGGAACGCGGGGGGTGGGGGGGGGGCACTAAAATTTACAAAGGGGCATTACTTTTCCTTAAAAATAGGGGCTTATTTGTATTTTCTTTCCAAAAACAAAAAAAAATTTTTAATAATTCCCGAACCCCCCAAAAATATTTGGGATCTTTATTTTTTACTCCATGAAAAAGACAGTTTTGAAAGACGGGAAAAAAATAATTTTCACTTAAAACAAAAATTTTGAAAAAATTGGGAAGGGAATGTTCGACCTTAAAATTGGCTTAAAATTTGTCGATCGGAAGCATTTAAAACCAAAAATTTCCAAAAAAAAAACGGGCGTTTTTTTTGGGGTGGGGGGGCCCCTTTTGGGTGTCATTTTTTTTTTTTTTTTTTGTCATTTTTTATTTTTGTTGAAAATTTTTTTTTTTCAAAGGTTTAATCATGAAAAACAAACAATTTTGTTTTAATAAAAATCTTTAAACCTTTTTATTTTGCACATAATTGTGTTTCTGTCATTAGATTTTTTTTTCAGATCAAAAACTGATTAGGGGTTGTTTTAAATTAGAATCAAATCTACAAAAACATTTCCCAAAAATGGATTTAAAATTTTCAAACTTTTATTTTTTTAAATTTTAATTTTAAATCTAAAAAACATATTTTTTAAAAAAAAATTTTTTTTATTCGTAAAAATAAAAAAAGGAAATTGATTAAAACCACTTTCTTTTTTTATATTAGAAATTAGTTAAGAAAATTTAATCTTTTTTAAAAAAAACTACAATTAGAAAAAAAGGTATAGCGATGACATTTAAATAAAAACCCTTTTGTAAAGTTTTTAAATTTCATGGGAAGATTGGAAACTCCCCGGAAAAAACTTTTTTAATTTTTTTTCCAAAACAAAACGGCAATTTTTATACGAAATTCATCAACCGGGGGGGTTAAAATTCCCCTTTTAATTCAAATTTTTTTAAAATTTTTAGATAAAAAAAATGAATTTAAAATTTTTTTAATTTTCAAATTTTTTGTTAAATCAATAATTTTTTGGCCCAGGAAAATATTCATAGCAATTTCTTTAATTCCAATTATTTTTTTTTTGTGGTAATTTTTACTAACGATTTTTTTGCATTTTTTAAAAACACCTTCTAAAAATTTTTCGAATAAATTTTTTTAATTCCATTTTTCTTCAAACTTGATCCCAACGAATTCCTAGGGGTCACCGAAATACCGTGAACTGAAGGGGCAATCAATTTCATCACATACCTTTAACACATCTTTTCACTAATCAGGGGACTCCTTCTTACCTAACATTAACAGGGGGCCAAAAAAAATCTGGTGGCAGGGTTTTCCTTGTTAGTTGGGGGGCCCAAGATGGGGGTTTCCCTGACACCAAAATTAGTAAAAAAAGGATTTTATAGCCTAGATAAAAAAAAGTTTAAACCCGGGGGGGGGGGGGGGGGGGGGGGGGGGGGGGGGGGGGGGGGGGGGGGGGGGGGGGGGGGGGGGGGGGGGGGGGGGGGGGGGGGGGGGGGGGGGGGGGGGGGGGGGGGGGCCCGGGGGGGGGGGGGGGGGGGTTGGGGGGGGGGGAAATTTTTTTTTGGCCCCCCTTTTCCCCCCCCCCCAATTTGGGGTTTTCCTTTTTACTTACTTATTATTTAGGGGCAAAAAACTAAAAAGTTTTTAAAAAAAAAAAAATTTTTGTTTCCCCCATAAAATTTTTTTTTATTTTTTTTCCCCGGATTTTATTTGTATTCCTGTTTAGAAAAATTATTAGGGCCGACCCCCGATTCCATTGGCCCCAAAATTAAACCCCCCTTTTGGGGAAAAAAAATGCCCGGGAAAAAAAAGGGGTGGGAAATTTTCGGGAAAAAATTAAAAATTAAATCCGAATATGGGAATAAATTGGAAAATTTTTCTAATTAGTTCTTTCTTTTTCTTTTGTTTTAAAAAATTTTAAAATTTTTTAAATGTTTTTATTTGGGCCCTTTTTACCATCATTATTTTTTAAAAAAAATCCCTGTACAATTCTTTCATCTTTTTCCCCTTTAAATTTTTTCCCCGGGGGCCAAAATTGGGTAAATTTAAAATTAAAGAAAGAACTTTTCATGAGGGAAAAAA
>CM037783.1:42640203-42650820 GCA_021229015.1 Solen grandis | reverse complement strand
ACTCAGCTCTTTTAGGTGATTTACCATATTGTTTACACCCAAAGTGAAAGAAGGAACCAAAAGACTATTTCGCACGAGATTGTGTCATCATAAAGGGACATCAGTGGTCAGTGCCCCTATCTGGTCTAAATGGGGCAACAATCAACAGTTTTATTATTATCCGTATTATCGCACCTCTAGTCTCGTCTTCTAGCAACTTATGGCACAATTCTGTAGCTCTAGACTACAAATATGGCGAGAACTGAATACTTGAGGATACTGGAGATAATAACTTACCGACGAAATGAATATGATAAATTCATAACCCAGCAGGCAAAATAAGAAAAATATCTTACTTTTCTCCATCTGAAGCTACTGCCTGGATGTAAAAATATCGAACTGGAAGCAAAAAGTCTGCTTTTAATCCTGGCCCCCAAACTTTGGTTTTCGTAACATCAACATCTCTAGTTGCAGACGACGCATTCAAATACAACACAAGTACAATTACACATGCAAGCGTGCTGCTCATATCTGAAGTCATCAAATATCTAACTATTAAGTTCTGGATAATTATTAGTCGAACTGCCTTTTATATGAAATGTCCTACGACACATGCACACAGGTTTAAATTTCCACCCCTCCGACGTGTTTACATTAGGTCCGCTTGTTTTGCATTGATTGAAGTAGAGATTCAAAATATTCCGTGGGACACTGAGTCATGATCTGTTCATATGTACACTGCACATCGATACCTTTTAAGCTTATTGCATATTTGCTGCTTTGATACACCATTATTAATGTCTTTAGATTTTATTTGATTTATTATTTATATAGACTTAAGGTGTTATATGAGATTTAGGGTGTGTGCAAACAAATCGTTGTTTCTTTCTTGGGGAAATGAATTTCTTGTAAACTTAAAAGACAAGACAAATTTTCATGCCAAGCATCAAAGACGGCGCGCATGTTTTAAAAGCACGACTGAAATAATGCAAAGTCACACAGAAAAGGTCCAAAAACAACAAAAACTCATATTTTCAGATTATTTAGAAATATAGAACAAAAAAGTACAGAAAATACTTTAATTAGACACATTATGTGAAGATGACTTAATTAAGATGGGGTGATGGTCGTTTCGTCGACCAACCGTTTCGTCGAACTGATTATGTATAGTAAATGAAAAGTCGTTTCGTCGCCTTGAATATTCAATAGGCGGAAAGTGTGAAATACTTAATTCACACCCAATTACTCTTGCATTATTAATGGTAGTTGTTTAATGCAGGTGTATTTTGCATTTAAATAATCAGCAGATATTTAATCCGATATAGAGCACATATAAACAAATACCGTCGTCGTCATCATCATGTTACCCAGGCATTATTACAGCCGATGTGCAAATATTGACGATTTTATTGAATACGACCAATATATAAATTATGACAGCCAGCTGTCAAAGTCTGTTTACTTAAACAAACGTGTATCTAAAGATCACGTGACTGACTCACACGGTAAACGCCTGATTGAACTGTGTCAATCCACATCTTTTATTATTGGTAACGGGCGACTTCATGATGATCGTGATATTGGTGACTTTACATTTCATTCTAGCCAGGGTTCAAGTGTAGTTGATTATTTATTGTTAAACCCACTTGATATGAGTGAAATCACTAGTTTTAAAATACAAAATATTACAGAATTTTCCGACCATTGTGGTATTACATTCTCCTTGAAAATGAAAAGTAAAGAAAATACAAATGAGGTGAATGATACAGAAAAATTCTACATCTCATTTGATGAAAACAAAGTAAATGAATTTCAACATTTATTATCTGCAAAAAACAGTGAACTTTTATCTCTCGCTGAACAAATTGAAAGTGTTGATAATATTGACAAGTTAACAAATGATTTTATCTCAATTTTACAAGAATGTTCTTTTAAAACATTTAGTCAAGAAAAATACTCATCACAAACCAAAAAAGTCAATTCAAACAAAAAGCCGTGGTTTAATGACGATTGTTATACAGCCAGGAAACAGTTCACGAAAGCAAGGAATGCATTTAACAGGGATAAAAACAATGGTAATTTAAAAAAAGAATTTCTCAAAAGAAAAAAACATTATAATCAAACCAAACACAAAAATAAACATTTATTCATGAACAAGGAAAAACACGAATTAACTAAACTAAGTAAATCCAATCCGAGAAAGTTTTGGAAAAGGATAAGACAACAATATGCAAAAAACAAAACACAAGCTGAAAATCTCAGTACATCAGACCTATATGAACACTTCAAAATACTGTACAGCACAGATAATGATAGCGAAACCAGCTTAAGACAAAATGATGATGATGATGATGATGATGATGATGATGATTTTGATGAAGTATATGATGATGATCTAGATGCAGAAATTACAATATCTGAATTAAAGTATGCAATTTTTTCACAAAAGAATAATAAAAGCTCAGGATTACCAAATAAGCGCAGAAATGTATAAACATTCATTTAATGATACGTCACAGTTTATTCTTAATTTATTTAACCGACTTTTTAAAAATGGTGAATATCCTACATGTTTTGGAGAAGGAATAATATATCCTATCTTTAAAGGTGGAGAAATAAACGAAGCCAAAAATTATAGAGGAATAACACTCATTAACATTTTATCTAAAATCTATTCACAAGTTTTACTAAACAGATTAAAAAAGCATTAAACATGAAAAAATCATTAAAAATCAATTTGGATTTCAAAAAGAAAAGTCGACCATAGATTGTTAATTTATTTTACATTCAATAATAGCAAAAACTTTAGCAAGTAAAAAGAAACTATTTTGTGCATTTGTAGATTTTGAAAAATGTTTCGATAGGATAGACAGAAGTTACTTATTCCGTAAACTAATAAATGAAAATTTATCTTCGATTTTTGTAAAAGCTTTAAAAAGCATGTACAATACTGTAAAGGCGTGTGTAAGATATAAGTCAAACATTTCATCATTTTTTGAATCCAATATCGGTGTGAAGCAAGGAGACCCCTGCTCCACGATATTATTTTTATTTTTCCTCAACGATATTACATCAAACTTAAATACTGATATCAATAACCTTTTTACAATAGATGATGTAAAATTATGTCTTCTCCTATTTGCGGACGACGCGGTAATTTTTGCCCATACACCTGAAGCTCTACAATCATTACTCAACGATTTACATACTTATTGTTGCAAATGGGGTCTTAAACTAAATACGTCAAAAACTAAAATCATGATATTTGAAAAAGGAAGACCATCACAAGTTAACCTGAAGTATAATAATATTACCCTAGATATAACTGATTCTTTTAAATATCTTGGAATTACTTTATATAAAAACGGTGGCTGGTATAGAACGCAAAAATATATAGCCGAGCATTCAAAACAAGCTTTGCATAATTTATTTATAACATATAATCAACTTAACTTACTATTAGAGATAAATGTAAACGTTACCACTGGTAGGATCTATTACACTACGGTGCGGAAATATTTGGATATCACGATTGTAAAAGCCTTGATATTATACATTGTAAATTTTTAAAAAGATATTAGGCGTTAATAAAAATACTAATCTTACTGTTTAGGAAACAGAAAGGCCAAATACTGGATAAAAGTATTAAACGCAAAAAACGATTCACTAATCAAAGTAATTTACAATATGTTAAAAAGCGATACTGAAAATAATATCAACTATTATGGACTAAATTGGACCTGGCATATAAAATATATTTTAAACAACTTAGGAATGACTGACTTATGGACATACCAAAACAAAGAATATTAGATATTTTCAACCAAAACTGGCATGCGCGCATAAATGAATCTAACCGACTATATTCATACAATAAATTTAAACATACTCTTACGTTAGAAAAATACCTCACTTGTATAAATATGAATAAATACAGAATTGCTCTCACAAGATTTAGAACCTCGTCTCATGATTTAGCAATAGAAAAAGGTCGACATTTAAATATTCCTAAAGAAGAAAGAATTTGTAGAAAATGTAATATGCAAACAGTAGAAAACGAATACCATTTCCTTTTAGTCTGCCCAAAATATTATTCATTAAGAAAAAAGTTTTTACCATCCTATTATTGCCATTGGCCATGCATGCAAAAATTTATATCGATTATGACATGTAATTCTAATACTATTCTTAACAAACTTTCTAAATATATTTATTTTGCTTTTAAGATAAGAAACAGCTAGCTATTTCAATTATTGTACTCTATTTGATCTAATTATATAATTCTCTGTAAAAACACTGTATTGATAACTTAAATACCATCACATTGTATGTACTGTAGGCTATGAATATGCTGTATGCTATTTAATGCCGAATAAAGTATGTTATGTTATGTTATGTTATTAGATGACAGTTTCATGTCATATTTGTGAGTCATTGTTTATGTTGTACCTGTCACTTGTCTTGTTGTGTATATTTAGTGCATGTCAGTAGTGAGTGTGTTTGTTTAGGATCAGTGTGCAGCATGAAGTGTCATTTTGTGAGTGCTGATCGGGTGTATGATGGGTAAATCAGTCAGGTGTAACGTTATTTTCTTCCTTTCCTTTCTAGTCTTTATTTCTCATACTGGTTTTCACTTTCTATGAGAGCAGATGTACATTTCATAACTTTACATCAGAAAATATAATTATTTTCTTTCATATAAGTCCACTGCCCGGTAAGTTAATTCTATTTGATTTATTTGTTTACGCAAATTCTATATTTAAATTGTTATTGCTCTGTGAATTGATGTGAATTTATTGAAATAGCTGGATTTATTTCTTTTGTTCTTTGAATTTCTAAATTATTAATATGATTATTATTATTTTAGGTTAAATGGAATATTAAAACGAAAATATAAAGTACTAGAACCTGCAACCGGACTTGTTATTTCTAACCCCGGTAACAGTGGCGATCCCGGCATTTTCTTAACCGGGCAGTCGGTCAAGATAGAGAGAAGAGAGGTGAGATGGCTGCAGGAAGGGCTAACCTGACCTGATAGATGATGGCCAGTGTCAACTTTGGATTGCTGTGAAGTGTGCACCACCCTTCGTGTGTGTGCCAGCAAGTGTTTCGTGTGCCGTCCAGTGGTAGTGTTTTTCTTCTTCTGTGTTGCTAGCAAAATTGTGAATACAGCGCTGTATGTTTTTTTTTTCTGTTTTGGAATCACAGTGGTTGTTTTGTGTCTGTGCTTGATCTACGCGCGGATGGATAAACTTTGGAGGACTAGGAGTTCGCGATGGGATGGAGCTTCACGTGGATGGAAGGATTGACATTTGGACGAAAAGTAGCCTACTGTAAATTTATTTCCTTCTATTCAACTTTATCTCATTTTTTGTTATATTTTGTTTGTAATATTTATTCTATTTAAATACAAGAGGCATAATTATATACTTGATTAATTTACATTTTGTCAAATATTATTTTGAGGATTTTTGGAAATCCCATGGTTATTTTTAGGTTAGAAGGTGTTTTATAGTGGCGACGCCTATGCCGTAAGGGGAGATAACTGCATTTTACTCTTGCACTTGTTCATTTTTCTATCATTCTCATATTGGTCTCCCTGAATATTTTTCTTTGTAAGTCAGTATATATTTTTAGCTCACCTGAGCATAGCTCAGGGTGAGCTTTTGGGATACTTGATTGTCCGTCGGCCGTCGTCCGTCAACAATTTGATGTTTACACACTAGAGGCCACAATTTTGATCCAATCTTCCTAAAACTTGGCCAGAATGTTTGTCTTGATGATATCTTGAACCCTTTCGAAAATGGGTCAGGTTGGATCAAAAAGTAGGTCAGTAGGTCAAATCTTAGAAAAATCTTGTTTACACACTAGAGGCCACAATTTTGATCCAATCTTCCTCAAACTTGGTCAGAATGTTTGTCTTGATGATATCTTGAACCCTTTTGAAAATGGGTCAGGTTGGATCAAAAAGTAGGTCAGTAGGTCAAATCTTAGAAAAATCTTGTTTACACACTAGAGGCCACAATTTTGATCCAATCTTCCTCAAACTTGGTCAGAATGTTTGTCTTGATGATATCTTGAAACCTTTTGAAAATGGGTCAGGTTGGATCAAAAAGTAGGTCAGTAGGTCAAATCTTAGAAAAATCTTGTTTACACACTATAGGCCACAATTTTGATCCAATCTTTCTCAAACTTGGTCAGAATGTTTGTCTTGATGATATCTTGAACCCTTTCAAAAATGGGTCAGGTTGGATCAAAAAGTAGGTCAGTAGGTCAAATCTTAGAAAAATCTTGTTTACACACTAGAGGCCACAATTTTGATCCAATCTTTCTCAAACTTGGTCAGAATGTTTGTCTTGATGATATCTTGAACCCTTTCGAAAATAGGCAGGGCCGGACCGAAAAGTAGGTCAATAGGTCAAATCTTAGAAAAATCTTGTTTACACACTAAAGGCCACAGTTTTGATGCAATCTTCCTCAAACTTGGTCAGATTGTTTGTCATGATGATATCTCGAACCAGTTTGAAAATGGGTGGGGCTGGATAGAAATGTAGGTCAGTAGGTCAAATCTTAGAAAAATCTTGTTTATACTCTGAGGGCAACATTTTTGGTCCAATCATCCTCAAACTTTGGCAGAATGTTTGTCATGATGATATCTTTTGTGGATGGGGTCAGAAAATTCCTGAACATTGTTTCTACTCATCTTAATTTTAAAGCAATCTGTTTTGTACAGGCAATGAATGATACTTTTCTCAGGTGAGCGATCTAGGGCCATCTTGGCCCTCTTGTTGAAATTAGGGTTATTATTATTTTATTTTTTTAGTTGATTAATTTGGGGTCTTTTCTATATTCTTTATATTTCCCTGTTTTCTTTACAAATGACTGATGTGTGTATGTGATTGAATAGTGTTGTACAATAGTGAGAAAGAATATAGTGGTGAGTATATATGTGTGAACTGTGATTTTGTGTATTTTGTTACCTGCATGTGATCTTGAGTATTCTGTGACCTGTGATTTTGTCAGTTTGTGTTTAATTGTGGTATATTTTTGCATAGTATCAATTTAAACCAGTTTCTGTTTCAGCTATAAGAAATAGTGCCTTTGTTCAAATGGTATAATTATGTTTATACATGTTTAATAATTTTCATTTTCAGAAGCAGTATAGTGTTATTATCTTTTATTTTCAGATTGTATTGACCATTTGTTTGCGTTTAAATGTATTTACTTTTTAATCAGTGAATTTGTTTCAGCCCAGATTTTTGATTGTATGTATTAATCTGTTTTGTGTTTTCAGGGTTGATATTACGACATTTGTTTCATGATGGCTAAATCAAATCCGATTCATTCGACACCAGTGTCGAAGCTTCCTGATAAAAGCTTTAGTAAGCTGACGCCAAAGGGACGTGGTTTTACTCGTTTTTTATCAAATGATCAGCAGAAAGATGTGTCCAGGGTATTTAATGTAACACCTTGCATTCCTAAATTTCCAGCTTTTTCAGGGGATGAACCTGTACCCAAAGGTGAATGCTCGTATGTTGAATGGAGATACGAAGTTAAATGTTGTTTAAGTGACCCTGATCAGGCTGAACACAGTGTTTTGCAAGCTATTCGCAGGTCTATTCGTGGTACTGCCAGGAGGCTGATTATTCCTTTAGGTGAGACAGCTGACACGAATGATGTCCTCACGAAGCTTGATGCCATGTTTGGTGATGTGTCAACCCATGGGATGGTTATGCAGGAGTTCTTTAATGCCAAGCAGTCAAATGGTGAGTCGGTAACCAATTTTGCTTGCAGGCTTGAAACTTTGTTGCAAACCGCCATTGATAACGAACACATTACTCCTGAATCTAAGAATGATCTCTTGAGACACAAATTTTGGACATCCCTATCCAATGATAAACTGAAATCCCAGACTCGTTATAAATATGATACCATCTCTGATTTTAATGCTCTTTTGCGTGAGATAAGGGTTGTTGAAAAGGAAATTTCCTTAAATGCAGAGGGTAGTTCTTCCTCTAGGAAAGTTCATGCTACACCTCTGGGTGCTCACATCAGTCTTGAGGAGAGACTTGATAAAATGGAAAAGTCCCTCAAGGATGAGATTTCTCATGTTGAATCTCGTTTAGAGGCTAAATATGAGAGTAAGTTGGATGAGATATTGAGACGGTTAGATACGCCTGTAACTCATCCGAGCCAGTATGACTTAGCCCGTCCTCAAGGTGTTGCTAGACCAAAACAGTCCCACTATGGTGGTACTAGGGGTGGTTGGCAGGGTTCTGCCAGAGGTATGCAGTCTGGTCGAGGTCGTGGTTCTACCTCTTTTAGGCAAACCTACACTCAGCCAAAAGAGTAACCGCCTCAGTAGGGGGCCAGACAGAGGCTGGTGAAATTGAAGGTCCACCTACAGATTTATTGTCTAGACTAGTTGGGGAAACAAACCAAGCAACCATATGGATTAATGGTAAAGAGTTTGTCTGTCTGATAGATACTGGGTCGATGATTACAGTTATAAATGAAAGCTTTGTGAAGTCTTTGCCAGAGGTACCCAGCATTTTGCCTTTAGAAAACTTAGGCCTAGATATTTCATTAGCAGATGGTGCTAAACTTCAATATCTTGTCCCATTTTCAGATTTTAAGATTTATGTTCCAGTTTTGGTGACCCCTGAAAATGAGTTCTCCAAGTCATGTCCTATAATTGTAGGAACAAACATTATTAGGCTTTTTAGGGATTACTCTGAACCCTCTCATTTGCCAGCTGAGTGGGAAACTGCTGTCAATAGTTTGACATGTCAGTCTCTTTCGGCTAGGCTATATGGCAAAAAGTCTTTTAAACTTGCACCCAATCAGACATCAACTCTGACATGTGTTGTCAGGAATGTTGATCATAGTATTGCACAGGTGGTCACAGAAAATCCTGATAGTGGTAATCCTGGATATTTGGTTTGCCCATGGTTAAACTGAAGCAGTCTGGTTCATTTGCCAGAATTGCTGTCAGAGTCTGCAATATGACCGCAAAGCCAATAACCATAAGACCAAAGTCAACTGTTTGTCAGCTCACACAGGTTGATGTTCTGGACAGTTTGGCTTCTGAGTTGCCTTCATGCAAGCCTGTTGCTTCTGTGGCTGATGACCTAGGTATAAACATCAATAAGGACAACCTCACTCCTGAGCAGGTCCTTCGAGTTCATCAGATTTTGGGCAACTGGAAACATGTGTTTTCTACTGGCTTTACAGACATTGGTTGCACTGATCTCCTTGAACACAAGATTGTGTTGGAGGATGACAGGCCATTCAAGCAACCATACAGAAAAATACCACCGGCTATGTATGAGGAGGTCCGGCAGCATATCAAGCAGATGCTTGACGCTGGGTGATTAGGGAGTCAGACAGTCCGTATTCCAGCAATGTAGTTCTTGTCAGAAAGAAAGACGGAAGTCTTCGTTTCTGCATTGACTGGAGACTGTTGAATTCTCGAACCAGGAAGGATGCTTATATGCTCCCCAGGTTCGATGACATTGTTGACTCTCTGGTTGGCTCCACAATGTTTTCTAAAACTAGACCTCAGATCAGGTTATTGGAATGTCAAGATGGAGGAGGGCAGCATTCCCTTTACTGCATTCTCAGTAGGAAACCTAGGTTTCTACGAGTGGACGCGTATGGGCTTTGGCTTGACAAATGCCTGCGCTACGTTCCAGCGACTAGCTGAACGTACCATGGGAGAGCTCCACTTACGAGAATGCCTTGTCTTTATTGATGACATCTTGATATTTTCCAAAACCTTTGATGAACATGTCAGACGTTTGGAATCTGTTTTTTCCAAACTAGCTGAACATGGTCTCAAGTTGAAACCTTCCAAATGCGAGCTGTTTATGACCTCTGTCTCCTATTTAGGACATACTATTTCAGCATCTGGTATACATACAGATCCTGAAAAGACCTCTGCCATTAAGAAGTGGCCTGTTCCTAAGAATGTTAAGGAACTGCGGCAATTCCTGGGCTTTGCTGGCTATTATCGACGCTTTGTTGAAAATTATGCGGCTATAGTCAATCCTCTCAATGCACTGCTTCAGGGACACTGTCTTAATGGTCAGAAAGGCTCTAAGAAAAAGAGAAAGAACAGCCCTGTCAAGTGGTCTTGGGGTGAAGAGCAGCAAGCTGCTTTTCAAACCATCATAGAGAAGCTTTCAACTGCTCCGGTCTTGGCATTTGCTGACTACACCAAACCCTTCGTCCTTCACACCGACAGCTCAAGCACAGGTCTTGGTGCAGTCTTATACCAGAAGGATGAAGCTGGTACTGAAAGGGTAGTAGCTTATGCAAGTCGGAGTTTGAGACCTAGTGAGAAGCGTTATCCTGCTCACAAACTGGAATTTCTTGCTCTCAAGTGGACCATTACAGAAAAATTCAATGACTACCTCTGGGGTAACACTTTTGAGGTAGTCACTGACAATAACCCACTGACTTATGTGCTGACCAGCGCCAAGTTGGATGCCACAGGTCATCGCTGGGTAGCAGCTCTGGCTAACTTTGATTTTTCAATCTGGTATCGGGCTGGAAAGTTGAATGCAGATGCTGATGGGCTCTCACGCATTCCAGTAATTTTTCCAGAAGCAGTACAAGCGGTCTGCACAGCCGCAT
>CM037783.1:42590103-42640103 GCA_021229015.1 Solen grandis | reverse complement strand
ACAGAATGCATCTGTACAAATTTGTAGCAAACGCTTTGCTTTTCTAAATGAATAATAAACACTGCTTTTGGAAGAATAATGGGCCTTTAAGATGTCAGATTTTGTAAAGCATGTATTGTAGGATCAGGGCTTTTGTTTTTTAGCAACAAACAGAACAAATACCACCATCATCAAAATCACCATCACAAAAATTATTACAAAAGTACGTGCAAAAAGTGCATACGAAAATATTCAATACTGCTATGGGTCATGTATGTAAAAATGATATTTCCATAAATAACTTTAACGACATATGACCGAGTCAAACTTTATGACATATGTAAATGTCATTTGCAGTATGAATATGCCGGTACAAGCAGATGTTACCGAGTAGTAATTATTTACAACACTTGTTTGTCTATTAGTGTTGCGATGCTGGAACAGTGAGTGCTATTATCCAATATACTTTATAACGAGTATAATTCAAATGAACAAAATGAGGTGAGCTTGATGATTATTTGGTTAATTTATTTATTCCAGAATAAAATGAAAGTACTCGCAAACATGTGTAACGATAAAATTAGACATAGAATATATTATTATTAGCATTCTTTGCTCAGTCAAAGGTCAGCATACAAATGTATTTACGAAATATAAAAAAGAAAAAAAACATAAATAAATCATTTTAAACATTCATACATAGAGTATATTTAACTTTCCACCATTTCATTTTGCAGGACTGTGAAGTTTACATCGTTAACAAGTATTTTACTTGTTATCATATCGGGTGAGTTTTAAAGAAACTGCTTTGGAATAATACCTACATGTTTTTTTGCAAGTTCTGTCTTCAGAAGAGAAAGCCAAACGCAGTTCTGATTTTATTGTTTCTTCTATATTTTTTTCAGATTTTTGCAGACAAATACATTATTGATAAATAATCAAAAATTAAATATGATAAATAAGTATATTTGACAAACATAATTATTCACCAATTAGATTAATATTCTCGACATCCTATCGTCAGTAGTTTGGCTATTCTATCTATGAGGCCATATTGCAGCTTCACGTTCTAGGCAAATGGCATTTATCCTTACATCAGACTAACCAGTCGTGGAGCTACAGGTGCCTATAAGTTCAGGACGGCTATACCACGTGGTATATGACATCATTTTAAGTTCTCGCAAGCAATATTTTTTGCTTCCATTCAGGATAGAAAACTGCTATTAGAATTTCATTCATGGCGCATGCGAAGCGGAAAAAGTGTCCGACATGTGCCTGTAATCATTTTTGTCAAATATACTGTATTTCCCAACTTTCGGGAAAACATTAATTTCGCGATGACAATCACAATTTAAAGATTTTCCCGAATGTTAGGAAATACAGTTACATTGCAGAATTGTCCGCTTAGCATGCGCTATATCCCCATTAAAATTGATGAAGAAATAAAATACATCAGTTTTCTCCTCCGCTTCGAGACAAAAGATGCTGCTTAGAGGCTGAAATGACGTCACATACCACGGTATATTGCCACACTGATTAATACAGGGCGATATATGGTTCCCGAGTTATAGTCCAATGAAATACTTATATCTTGCTAAAAAAAAATGGAAAAATATACTGCATAAAACGAACCGTTAGGTGTGTTAGGTACCTACGTGACCAACGCCGTTTGTGAGCGGTGCTAGTTGCTAAGGCGACTGCTTTACGTTATGTTTTGTAGCTCAAACTATAAATGCATCCAGTAAGATTGATCCTGAATCATACTTGAAATATCGCGTGAAGCTGTCAATCAAAACTGTTGCTAGCGATAAATTCTATGAAATTTAAAATATAAACAATAACTAATACAAAAACTGATAGTTATTGCAAATACTGAGATATCAGTATAAATTGCTAACTATGCTCATACTGCAATAAATGTCATGTTTGTAAGCGTTCTAACCCCGTCACACCGTTTGTTCGCTAACTATAGTAAACTATTCAATAATCAATCTGCACACGGATATCAAAACAGCTACGTACAGTCGGAGTGAGAGTTGCCTCTGTAGCCAAGAATGGAACCCTCAATGTGGGACAGACGGGGGAACGTACGGAAATCCGTGCATGCTGCGGTGTTCGTAAGTATAACTTTTGTTTCAGTTCAAAAATTGAAAAACAATATTATGTATATCTTTTTGTATATTGTTCTTTCCTTGAGAATGAGATCCGACTCAATACAGTAAACATATATTGATACATTTTAAAGTACACGTCAGGCACAATATCTAGGGATCAGCAACTAATATATATATATATCTGTTGTTATTGGTCCAGCGGTGTAAAGAAATCATATGACGGTGTTTGCAAAGAGAAGGACAGGTTCAATTTGAGACGAGGCGACTGCGCATGCCCATACCAGTACAAACCAGTCTGTGGCCATGACGGAATTACCTACCACAACCAGTGTGTTATGGACTGCACGTAGGGAGTTTTTCATATTCTGACCCATCTAAAAACATTATATTTTTTAAGATATAAATTATTTAACATTGCGTCTATGCAATAGTTGTATTTGCTATTGTTGTTGCTGCTACTGCTGTTGCTGTTACAACTACAACATTATGCATCTTCTTAATGTATTTATTAAGCTTCATCTTATTTGCTCACCTGAGCTCATGATGAGTAATTAGGATCTTTGAATGTCCGTAGTCCACAATTAGTTTGTTTACAACTTACATCGTCATTTCTTAATTAAAAGTATGGTCAAAATCTCGTGGCCAATTTGGATTAGGCCCGTGGCTGATTTCAGTCAATGTGGTCAGGAGTTGTGGCCCTTGAATTATAAAAACAATGTCAGATTCTGCTTTGTTTACACTCTAGCATCTGCAGTTATTCAGCAATCTTTATAAAACTTACACACAATGATAATATCACATTGAAGTTCGATATGGCTGATATTGTACTGATTGATCTAAAGTTAAAGCCCGAGAAATATATACGATAATCACACACATTTGCCGATTTTACATTCTAGTTTTAAATTTCTTGAACAGATTTATTCTAGAAATTGTAAAATTATCGAACATTTTTGCCACTTTCACACTTGTAAATAAAGAATTTCCCTTAACAAAAGTATCCAATCCCTATATATCATATGGCCATAAACTGATTCGTCTTCTTTTTCATACGGGATTAACTTTGCAGGGGATCAAACCAATGACCTCCGACGAATAAGACGTACATCGTCAGTAATGATATAGGGTACCATGGTTACCATGGCTTTACCATTTACCCTTTAAAAATCATAATCTACTACAGATTCCACGCATTCACTGAGACTATTATTTTAAAATGGATTTCATTTCATTATCTTCAACATTAAACAGTGGTATAGATCTGGCATCTGAAGGAGAATGTGAGACCTCCTCGCCCGTCTGTTCATGCCAGAAAGTGTTGTGGCCAGTCTGCGGGAAGGATGACGTCACTTATGATAATGAGTGTCATATGAGATGCGCGTAAGTTATGGCGTCACTACGACGTGTTATTTTTTCCCGCTTTCTTTTGACTACTAACATTCAACTTTAAAGCTTTAAAATGGTAAAAAAAAAAAAAAAGAACATTTATCTATTTCTGTGTTTTATCTATATACATGATTATTATAAAGTTGATGTAAGTTTTTACTTTAAAAAAGTAACAATGTAATGTTAAACGAAATATTTTATAATTTTAGTAGAGAAACAAAAATGTTGAAATATTCCCCAAAGTAACTGTATTTGTGTCGTTAATGGATTCAGGCCAGGGCTCATTTCCTTTCAAGTCGGGGTCCTTCTGTCCTTAGCCAGCGGAAATATTTATTACGGGACCTGGGACCCGCTTCATTAAACTACGAAAATTAAGCGTAAATTAAATTAAAGATGAAAATAAAAGACATTCCTTTTATATATTTTCTTCACAAAAAGTGTTGTGTTAATATATTGCAATGGAAGGGACCACTTTCTTTATAGCTATTTAACTGGTTGAAACTTTCTGGAATAACGTTCAGGAAGGACTACGACTAATTTCAAACTTGTTCTTACAAAGTCTAGTGAAACGGACCCCTAACCATAAAATTTGCTGTGATAAATATCTATAGGTATACAAATCCTTAGCGATACATTATTTATTAGTTACCTTTTCTTAATCATTTTGTTTTATTGATATACTCAGTGTCTATATATGTCCATTATATTTATATCATTTCATAATTAAATATTCTGGGTTTTTTTTTAAGTATTTACATATTTTCTTACTTTCAGAGGGATCGCACTTCAGTACGAAGGAAGCTGTGTTTACAAGAACGGGTTGAATGAAATCTATATGAGAAATGAATAAATGTTAAGCATTTGCCTGTTTTAATTTATTTTCATTTTCATTTTTCCCATTAAGCAAAAATGTTTATGAACTAAAGCCAAGTTTAGGTAACCATATCCTCTCAATGTGTCCACTAGTTCTATTTTAAACCGTTTTATTAATTTGAATACGTATTTTTGCATAATGATACATTAACGGATATAGAATACTCTCAATTCCAAAAGACAGTCTGAACTGTTTTCTGTGATTTTTCATCAACTTTTTTTCTACATAATTATTTGACACCAAAATCAAAAACAAAATGAAAATCTTCCATGCAAAGTAGTAAATACGTATACATGTATTTCGGGCTAGACCGATGACAAATACACGCGGGATGTAGTGTGCGAGACTGATATGTTTGCCAAATGTTGAAATAAATAAAATTAATACGTTACCACTTCCTATTCGAACTTGGTGTAGTTTTGCTATTAACATTAATTCGTTAAAAAATTTGTTTGACGTATTATGATATCTGAAACATTTTATGAAATGTAGCCCCACCCACACCTCTTTTTGTTAGTTAACTTACATAAATGTACATTTTAGATAGACTATGTATATTTTGCCAACTGTTATGATAAAAGAAACCAACTGCTTAGTATAGAGATATAGGTTATGTTAACATTTCAGTATGATAATTGGCGATTGTGGTGATACACACCCATTATAGAGAGATAGGGGGATAGAGAGATAGGGGGGGGGAATAGAGAGAGAGGGGGGGGATATATATATAAATTCATGACAGAAAGTTGTCTGTAGCCGTTTTAATATAAGTAAATTATGTATGTCTATATCCGTATTGATAAATAGTTACCAGAAAAAGTCCCGTGAAATCGCGGGAATATTATCTACTGTTTGGGTTTCATCTGAATAGACAGGGTTCTCCTGACTAGATACGAGTAATATCCATGTCCCAGTACGCCATCTCAGGATAGAGACCATGACTTTCACATAATAAACCGGCCATGCTATCGCTTGGCTGTGAAGCCGATGGTTTGGGGTTCGAGCCCCACTGGGACCGAGCACGGTCTCCGTGATGAATGACTACTTTAGCTTAACATACACAAAAAGATAAAAAAGAAAAGAAAACAATGATGTCACATGTATAAAGGTGTTTTTGTTTTAATTTCAACGTGGATGGTAATAGTTAAAGCATTGGAAAATAATGCAGAATAGACTAATCTATTGATAACATATTCAACAGAAATGACAAACGAATCGAAAAAGAATCGCAAATCTAAGACTTAAAATATGGTGATAACAAACAATTAGTTACATCACGAGTCACCCTTGTTACAGCACACAGCTATAAAGTTGTCTTATCCTAGGGCCATATACCATGCTGTCCATGTGCAACTTATATACGTGAACATCGTGGACAACATACGTAAAGCACGCAAGACTACAGCGTCTTCTATCCGAGCGATCGTTTAAACACTTTACATCATAAACTCGAAAGATGAATTGGATAACTCTCACTCTCAAATATAAATAATAGGAACACTGAAGTAATAAAAAATGGGATTCATGCTTTGTAACAGACGTGCAACTTGGCTGCTAGGCTAATCGAGATTCTCTAGAAATTTAGACGTATTTTTTAACAATACGTAGAACCAAACATAAGGTAACGCCCAGAAATGTTTCTGGTTTTAGATTTATCCAGTTTCAGTGGATTCACTAAATATTCTCGCAAACTGTAATTTAATTTATTTATCATCACAAATATCAAAACTAAAAATTGGTTACTAAAAAATCGTGATACTCTATAAACATGGTGCTGTTTCGTAACGGCGCGAAATCCGACACAAACAAATCTGCTCGTTCTTTCAGTAGTATAATAATATTAGATTTTTCCATATTGAATTTAATAATGATTGAATAAATAAAGGAGCGACACAAAAACAGTATTTATTTTTTTTTTAATTTTTTTTTTTTTTTGCGATATCACACCGTAGACAGACATAGCATGATACAACACTCATTCATAAAATCCTAACAGTGTTTAAACAGAACAGAACAAACACTTTATTTAGACTAAGCATGAACAGCTTATGGTCACATACACAAAAACATATAAATACATACATGACATGCGTATATACAACAAAACATATAAAAACATACATGGCATGCGTATATACAACAAAACATATAAATACATACATGGCATGCGTATATACAACAAAACATATAAATACATACATGACATGCGTATATACAACAAAACATATAAATACATACATGGCATGCGTATATACAACAAAACATATAAATAAAAACATGACATGCGTATATACAACGAAACATATAAATACATACATGGCATACGTATATACAACAAAACATATAAATACATGCATGACATGCGTATATACCACGAAACATATAAATACATACATGACATGCGTATATACAACGAAACACATATAAATACATACATGACATTCGTATATACAACGAAACATATAAATACATACATGACATGCGTATATACAACGAAACATATAAATACATACATGACATGCGTATATACAACGAAACATATAAATACATACATGACATGCGTATATACAACGAAACATATAAATACATACATGACATGCGTATATACAACGAAACATATACATACATGACATGCGTATATACAACGAAACACATATAAATACATAAAAGACGTATATACAACGAAACACATATAAATACATACATGACTTGCGTATATACAACGAAACACATATAAATACATACATGACATGCGTATATACAACGAAACATATAAATACATACATGACATGCGTATATACAACAAAACATATAAATACATACATGACATGCGTATATATAACGAAACACATATAAATACATACATGGCATGCGTATATACAACAAAATATATAAATACAAACATGACATGCGTATATACAACGAAACATAGTTATGATATCAGATCGATATCGTGAGAATGCCTTACAAAGGACTAAATTTAAAACATTATTAAATTAATTTTGGTTTTGCATATTATTATTTATACTATTTTTTCTTTTTTCAAAAGCTTTACTACAAAATTTTGCTAATTGTATTAATATAGATTTCTTATCTGAGTTAAGTAGAGTAACAAATTTCGCCATACACGGGCGTATAGTGTAGTACCTAGGAATATATATCTTACGTATATCCCTATATAAAGGACAAACTAAAATAAAGTGGAACTCATCCTCGATGTTATTCAAGTTACACAATGTACATTTTCTATTATTTCTCTGAACACCATTAGGATCGTTCAAATGACAGTTTAAGCTCACGGTAAATATACAGTGACGAACTCGTATCAACTGCAGTCCGCCAGTTAGTGATATATGTATCTCTTAATCTATTCCAGAACAGCGGTATAAATATATGATTACATACAGACTCAGGAAATAACCACACGTCTGCAAAACCAGACGATTGAAGGATATCTTTTATCTTGGATGCCCAATTAACTACATGGGAGTTATTTACTAGATCATTACATTGTTCTTGCATAATACTTGCCAATAAACAATTATCTTTTTTGACAGAGTACAACTTTGAAAAGTATTTAACCATCTTAACACGCGTCTCTAAATATAACGGAAATATACCAAAATCTTTTTCACGTTAATAATCCATTTGCAGAATTTTCTATGAACCCTTTCAATTACTTCTGATTGAATATATCCCCAAATGTCAGAGTTGTAATTCAGTATAGATAGAACATAAGAGTCAACAGGTTAAACATAATATTAATTTGAACATTTTTTTCGTTACATAATGACATCAGTGAATTCATCGACCATAACGCTTTACCAGCAAGAGTGTCAGTTGCTTGCATAAAAGATTCACCGCTTGAAAATACAATTCCAAGATAGTTAAATGCATTGACAATCTCTATGTTTTCACCGTTTAGTTCCCATTTGTCATTTGTAGTTAAGCAACCACCTTTCCGAAACATTACTAATTTAGTTTTATTTATATCAACAGTTAGATTCCATTTCAAGCAATATGAATGCATATTATTTAATGATTCTTGTAAACCTTGCCTTGTCTCCGACACAATGACTGCATCGTCCGTCTGCAAATAGTAACAAATTAGTAGAAATGTCTTGGATGGATAGGCCAGCATTTAAGCCTTGTTGGAGATGTTCAATGTCATTTAAGAAAAGCGAGAGGCAGATCGGCGAAGCAATTTCTCTTTGAAATAAACCAATATTGCAATAAAAAAAATGACAATGTACCCAAGCGTTTAATACATAATTTTACTTCATTATACATTGATCTTAGAATGGCCAGTAACTTCCCATCTATACCAAGTTTGATTAATTTGTACTATAGACGACCTCTATCAATGCAATCGTAAGCCTTTTTGAAGTCAACAATTATAGAGTTGTTTTTTTTTTTCTTGTTTTCCTAACTGTTTTTGTATGAGTGCATTTAAGATGACACGGGGTCAACTTTGCTACAATCGTTTCTGAATCCAAATTGGGGTCATATGCATCTGCTCACACCTTTAATCTTTGATTAACTATACTGGTAAATAGCTTCGCAAAACAACTTATCAATGAAATTCTCCGATAATTATTCGGGTCCGAGTTATCACCATTCTTATAAATAGGGATCATCGCTCCTGTTGCCCACGATCGAGGGAATATTTTCTGATTAAATATTTGGTTAAAAATATACTAAGGGGTTTGCTAACTTTAAAATACTCGTATAAAATATTATCAAGTGATCTTGCTTTATTGTTACCTAAATTCTTAATTGCATTCACAAGTTCCATGTCTGAGATTGGTCTATCTAAACATTCGAATGATGCGTTCTTTATTCGAGGATTACCATCAAAAGTATTCATAAAACAAGTGCTCTCCTCGTCAGGTTGAACATTTATATTCGTCATAAGATTTTCAAAATATTTCTTAAACGCTCTATTAGAAATATTGTCACTTGCATTATTGGATGACTTTATTTTAAACACTTTCCAAAATTCTCTAAAGCAAGGGAGACTTCAAGTTAATGTAAATTGAAGGTTGGATCAAACCAACCATCTCCCGTTTATGATCATTCGGTCACCGGTACAGAGAGAGAGAAAGGTTTAAGAAATGGTAAGGTCGCTATAATAATGTGGGAAATTCATATCACACCTTCATTATCACGAATAAAAAAAAAAAAACATCTTTCGCGTAATCAAGTAAATACTTTCATAATTTTAAAATTCGCTTCTAAGTATTGAAATATTACTTAGAGCTAAGCAAGGTAAGCAGTTAAAAAATCACATACAAAAGAGAGAGAGAGAGAAACAGGGAAATATGCATAGCGTACTACTCATTATTACATGCGTCAGACACAATATAAATTGGTAATTAGTGTAACCGTGAAAACTGTTGTCCCGGGGTGGATGGCAAAATGCACAAATTACCATGAAATGCCTTTCAACAACGAATACCTTAACCATTGATTTTTTACTGCATCGAATAAAAACAGCTAATATAATGGTTCTGTGATATTTGAAACATTAATTATTAAATAGAACATGAAAAATCTATTTACAAGAGGTCAACAGTTCAGCTCGTAATACGCAGTTCGAAATGTTGCCCATGCAACAATTCACTGTGATATATGAAACAGCTGCGAATTAATATAAGCTGTCTCATCCTGTTCTGTTCTGTTCTCATAACATGATACTATAACAAAGCACGGGAAATATGCCGTGCAGAGTTATTATACGACTTTTGTGGTGACCGGGGATTGAAATGACTTCCCGGGACGTTCGATCTACAAAGAATGATGAAATATATCTTATCTAAAACACATAATATTCAAAATCTAAAGATTTGTAAATATGATATATTGAAATATTGCATATATAATAATTTAAATAAACGGATTATATATTTGTGCTAATAAGCACTAAGACGAAAAATAAATTATAATTTGAATAAAGCAAACGACTATGAAACTATTGTATAGGGGAAGGACAGTAACTTTTTTTAAATGTTGCCTGACCACATTTTAATATCAATTTTGAAATAAAATATTTTTAAACTATATATGTAATATTTTAACTTCATAACAAAGTTAATTCGTGTTTGTGCTTTTTAAAATTTTGTGAGGAGCGCTTCATTTTTCACACTTTTCTGTGAAGTAGTCTTCTAACTTCACCGATACTCGAGTAATAGCAATCGGTGGATATTAATTAATCTGGCTTAAAATGCGAAAGCGAATCTTAAATGTTAAAAGATGTACGCAAAATGATTGTGTGTATGGAGTACTAGGTAGATCAGAGTTAATTTATGATTGATATTTTAAAATGATAAAATCGTCTGGTTGAAAATAACTTGTTCAAATAAAATTAAATATTGTGCCATGTTTATAATGTATTAATGAAGGATGCTGAATTTTTTCCTAATAAAGTATCATGGGTTACACTTGTAAAGGATATGTTATATAGAATGGGTTTTCTTGATGTTTGGCTAGCTCAAGGTGCTGGAAATATTGAACTTTTTCTGACTATTTTCAAACAACGTTTAAAAGACATAAATATTTAATCATGGAATGACAGATTACAAAATTCTTCAAGAGCAATTTTTTACAAAGAAATTATCAAACACGAGTTTTAGTTTAATTTATCAAATGTGTCTATATCTAAATTTAGAAATGCTTTGTAAACATTATTATTATCATTTCATAACTTGGCTATGGAAACTGGTAGATAGCATCGGCCAGCAAGTATTCCCTATAATGATAGAAAATGCATGTGTAATATTGTGGAAGATGAGTATCACTTTCTGTTAGAATGTAAGCTATATATTTATTTACGCAAACAATTTATACCACGATTTTATTGGTTTCGCCCGAACATGCACAAATTAGTTCATATTTTTAATCAAAAAATGGAAAATACCATTAAGAAATTGAGTATTTATATATATAAAGCTTTCGAGATTAGAAATTCCATTATTTGATATTGTATATGATACAATATTTGCATATTTTCCACAACAAGTTTAACTGTACCTCTCCGCGCTTAGTGCGGATCCATGCAACGCGATTCTGCACTAACGAATACGAGTGGAATATGTTACACAGACGTTTAAATCATAACCGTAACCGCTTTTAGTGTGTTATTGTTTGTTAACGTGTTTTCTTTTGCCATTATTTTGCACTGGAATCACCAATTTTAAGCATGAAAAAATATCCTTGACATTTCTTAACCAGAACAGCAACCTATCTTACGTACATGAAGATCTACTCCTGTAAAAAGAAAAAGTAGTGCTCCGTATGTATGTAATTGACTTAAAGTAGTCCACTCATTATTTTGCATGATAGCGAGTTAGGTTCCTCCCAGGGAATTTCTTTACTTTGAAATAGATAGGCAAACATTCCAGTATCTTAAATAATCAAATACCTGGTCAATTTCTACACATACAAAACAACAGATAGAATTCGCTAGTACTAGAGAAAGAGAATTACCTACTTAGGTATGCAGTTTTTTATGAATGAAAGGTTCATGACCTTTACTCCGGATTGTTATGTAACAAACAGAACTTCTGTAGCAACAGCGGATGGAGTTTTTGTCGTCATGTGACTGCTTCAATAACTTCAGAAACGCTGAGTTGAGAATGTTAATCCCGTCGCCGTCTCTCAGCGCATTGTGCGCTTTGATTTCTATAGTTAGTTAAACTGACTTCAATGTTCTATATGGAAACAACCCCATAGTTTTGCCTTGACTTTGTACATGAGTATAAAAGTGTCACAACTCTATATATATCTCAAGAAGACATAATCTGAGAATGACTGATATACTGTCAACGGCACGTTATACCCAATAAACAACAACAACAATAGAAAACAGTATTGATAAATCTTTAACATCGATCTAGAACTAAAGATGCCACGTACACAGTATAAATATCTACTCCACAATTTATCCGTTATTTCTAAGTTTCTGTTACTTTTTTTTTTGCTTCAAACAGAAACAAATAAATAACATTTCGAAATGTATTTCAATTATATACCTATATAAAATGGGTGAATTGTGTTTGAATGATGATTAGAACCTAGTATCAGATGCACATAACAAAGTGCGCGAACACAATCGACAAGAGGCAATTTTACGCGATACTTCCAAGTCTGATTGGCTCAAAGTCAAAATATTATAACCGGGTGTAGCATCATGTTTAAATGTTGCATCACCATAGTTGTCTCAAAAGGTTGTTGACTAGGATTCAAAATGACTAAAATACTGAAGCATGAACACGACAAAATAAATTAATATTTTTAATATCGATTAAGATTTAGAGCCCCAGTTTTGACCAGTACTATTCTAATGGAAAGGTTATGCAATAATCTAGCCCATGGTTTGGTTCCATTCCACTAACGTGTTGGAAAAACCTTGATGATGAAGGATAAAAAAAATTGTTGTTTTTTTTTCTTTCTTTGTTTTTTGGGGGTTTTTTTTATCATCCTTTAATTTATCATATAATTCATTTAAATGTTTTTTATGCATTCTTAATTCCATTCATTTAGTTCTAAATTGCAAGGTAGTAGAATAACGTTTAGTTATCAAGTCAAAGAAATTAAACAGAACACGAATATATAGCTGAAAAAAAAATGTTTTTGATTATTTGATTACTTGAATTTAAATAAAATGAAATGTAAACTTAGCATAGGATGGTGTTCCTTCATATTGCGGTACTAACGACATGAACGGGAATAAAATAAAAGTCTTTTCTGCAATTTATTTCTGTATGTATCTGTACCATGTGAAAACATATTTTTTCAGCCATTCTAATAACGTATTAAAAATGTTATTGTTCACCATGTTTGGCCTACATAGAAATTCCATGATTCTCTGGTACCACAGTATTTCATAAAAAAAAAGACCACTGGCTCCACCCACAGGTGTCACTAAACGATCAAAACATTGATCATTCACTATGCAATAAAACGTTTTTTGGCAGTCATGGGGTGATAAACAGATGCGTAGTAGTAGGAAACCAGGTTACTGAAAGAAATTTATATTTTTCTTGCCATTTGCGGAGATGAATAACTTTTTGTTTATTTCAATAAAATCGCAACTTCCTGTTTACAAAGTGATGTCACTAGGTGGCGATCGGCAAAATTTTGACATTACCGCGATAAGAGAGAACCCGCGATACCACCGGACACCACTATACAATAACATTCATGTGGTGTTACATACATCTTTCTTCTTTTTTAAATAATTATTTTCTAGTTTGAACCCACACCGTGACCTGCAAATATAATAGTTTAAAGCAAACGACAATAGATTAAACTGATATAAATAATGACACTATTACACTGTGTCAGGTGCAACTTTGATCCATATTTAAATGAACAGTGGACACACACCTGCTTCCACCTGCCGTCATGTGGCAGCAGGTTGGAACGTTATTAACAACCATTGACCATGCTGACCATTGCATAAACTGGACATGTCAAAAATACAGCCATTACTCATTTATCTGATGTTACATTAGTATGTACGTCCGTGCTACATATGTGAATCACGTGGTGCTTTGGACACGTGGGGAGGATCGGGACTGGCCTATATAAACTGACGGTGACAGTCAAAATGCAGAAATTTATTTTTGAATCAACAGTGATACTAATCTATATCCGTACAAGGTATGTATCTAACATTCATATAATTGTTTATTGTTGTTGTTCTTTCATTATGACTATATTCATAAGGTGCATATTTTTGGTAAATATTTCAGTATGCATTTTGATATAGGCATAATAAACAGTTGTAATTGTACTAAATGCTCTCATCGCAAATACGGCATAGTCAGCTTAGAGGACCTGAATACAGGAAGTATATATATTTTGGTTAAAGAAACAATGCATTGTCATTGTTCAAAACAACCATAAACAAATTACAGTTTAGACCATTTACAATTTTTAAACTTTTTTAAGATTGACACTCTTTTAAAATATATTTTGCATTCACATTGCACATGCATTTGTTCCTGGATTGATTAATTTAAATTTTGGAAAATGAAAACCAACAAGCAAACAAACAATCATTTCACTGATATAAATTAAAATAAACTTTCTGTTTAAGTATGTACAGATGCATCATTTAGAAGACATTAGATTGAAACAAACATACGTAAATTTGTCATTTCAAATAGTTTTGCTCTTTCAAAAATATCGAAACTCAAGATAAAATATATAGTGTATACTGGATCAGATATGCTACAATAACCATGTTGTCATTTTATAATTGAAGGATACTACTTTTATCTCTGAGTTAAATAATATAATTGATTGTTATAAATTAATTAATCTTACAACATAAACTGTTCCGATTTTTTATTATGGTTATTGTTTTTATATTATTATGTTTTTCTTCTCTTTTTTTTTCACTTTAAATAAAAACTCTTCAAAGCAGCACATAATGTTTTGGAAATAAACGCAAAATGTTTCAAATTACAAAATATTTCAATGAAATTTTTGTATATTTCAGATGGTAAAGTTGGGATTGTTTGCGTGTGTTATATTGGTTTTAGTGGCAGGTAAGAAATAACAAATCTAGTGTTTGGTTGCCAACTTACAAAATGAAAACAATACAATATAGTTAGAAGTAAATGCATCGAACGGTTTTAACATGAGTGAAATGTTTGTCAATCCTATTACATATTAAAACATACGATTAAACACTATTGAATTGCCCCTCACCGCTGTGGGTTCAAATCCCGGTAGGGACTTCGGATTTTTCATGTGAGGAAGCCTTCCAGCTGGCTTGCGGCAGGTCGGTGGTTCTACCCGGGTACTCGGGGTCTTCCTCCACCTGTAATAAGCTGGACGTCGCTATATGATTGAAATACTATCGCAGCGACGGTAAACCCCAATACAACAACAACAACAGCATATAAGACCTTTTTTTCTTTTCTTTTTTTTTTTACTAAACTCTCTTTAAATTTCTATCGTATTATACGTAGCTGTTCGAGACCAATGTCGACATCTTTTATTTGATTTAAAATAGACTTCTATTTTTTTTTATTTTGGATAATAATTTTAGCGTCAATTTTAACTACAACAACTATTGAATTGTCAGCATGTTAAATACGGTTACAGATAAATTAATATATCGCAATGTTCTTGTATTTTTAACTTATTCGTTATATTTGGTATCTATTCACACACACGAGATTCGATTTTTGTGAAAAAATAAAGATTAAATAAGAAACATTATGAAAACCCCTTGTAAACATTATTACAAACTATGATGTTAAGCATGATGCAAAATATTAACTAATTCGAGTAATATCAATTGATACACATGTGTATGATTGATACCAAACCGTTTCACCACCGTAGTAATAAAAGTAGAAAATATACAAAGAAAAAATATATGTACAAAATGGCAATAAAGAAATTATTGTTTGTTCCCTCCTAGTCGCGTGTGTGCACGGTAAGAAATGCAATGGTATATGCACGGCTGACTGGGTACCAGAATGTGGTCAAGATGGTGTGACGTACGGGAACCAGTGCATGCGGAATTGCGCGTAAGTGACACTCCTAAACATGCCATATAATTTAAGGAAATATGCTTTGATTTATTTTTGCGAAGCTTCTGCATTTTACGGCAACACAGAGGGGACATGGTGTTTTTTCTTTTTTATTATCTCGTGGCCACGAGTTACTAAGAAGAAAAAATCTTGCTAACTTGTGGCCACGAGATATAACTAAGAAAAAAACGAAAAATGATTATTAACTCGTGGCCATGAGATATAACTAAAAAAAACTCGCTAACACGTAGCCACGAATTGGTAACTCAGAAAAAAAAAAATATCCTATCTCATGGCCATGAGATAATCTAACGATTTGATTGATCAATTAACTCGCGTCCACGAGATAGCTGACTCGAGGCCACGAGTAAACTGACCAATCAAATCGTTAGATTATCTCGTGGCCACGAGATAGCGTTTTTTTTTTTTTTTTGTTTTTTTTTTTTCTAAGTTATATCTTAGTAGAATGGTTATTATATCTAAAACAGTTTTCCTTTCACTGCTATTATTTCTATTATTAAGAAGAATAGCTACAAGAAATGCATTCAGATGTACCTTATAAGTTTTATAATTCGTTATTAAATTTAGAGGCGTAAAGCTAGATTATGAGGGAGAATGTGCTGCTCGACGTCGACGCGATACAGACGTCGACGCCATCGCCGCCGCGGCTCTCATAGCTTGTGCGTGCACACGTGACTACAGGCCAGTTTGCGGAGTTGACGGTGTCACTTATAGCAACCAATGTGAACTCGACTGTCAGTAAGTAATTTCATTTGGCATGAGTGGGTAGCAAAAAGTCACCAGATCTTCCAAAGTATTGTAATATATGTTTTAGTTCAAATAATTTCGTATTTACTTAATATAGAAAAATAGCATTTAACTGGCAGAGAACAGTTCATATTGTAAATTAATCATGAATTTAAGTGAAATAAGTTTTAAGTAATTGTCTGGTGTAATCAAGTACGTTTGAGTAGTTTATTTCTTCGAAAATTGTGTTCAACTAGTATTTTCAAGATTAAAAACGTTAGGTCTTATATTTTACTTTTTTTATATACCAAACTAAAATGATCAAGCATTCAGATGTTATCTATACATGTTTGCTTTTGAATTTCTCTTTATTTATTTAACAATTGCAATTTGTTGTATTTCAAAAAGGGTGGAAAAAATCCATTCATTTAAAATGAACAAAGGAATAAACATGTAAAATGTTGAATTTCACCCAAGTGAAGATATGTTGACGTCTACTCCTTTTCGGACGTTATTAGTCTGTAAAAAAGTGATTTGGTTTCATGGGTAGTTTATAATGTTCATTATTCACCCCAGGGGTGTCGCCCTCGCATCTGACGGAGAGTGCCCAGTTGTCACAACCGCTGCCCCGTCAACAGCCGCACCCACGGAGCCGCCAACAGAAGCGCCGACTGAGGCTCCCGTCACGCCGTCACCATTCAAATGTTCCTACGAACTGAAACCGATGTGTGGAAAAGACGGTGTGACGTACCCCAGCGAATGTCTCATGGTGGGCTCGTGAGTTTCGTCACTTTTTTTCTTTTCCTCTCGGAGAAAAGATGCAGTTGTAAATTTGTTTTACATGATCATTATGTATTATTTTTTATTAGTATTCTACCATTTTATGATGTTTGTCAGAAGTATTCAAGATTTGTGTAAACGATATATTTCCATGCTTGACAATCGCATGTGATTGATTACATTTGTATTTTTATGTTACTCAATGCATTACTATCCAACAGGACTTAAAGACTGACAATTTAAATAGGTTTTTTTCTCTCGCTAAATGTAAATCACTCTTCATCTTTTGAAAACAGTGTTTAGTTTTTAGAGCAATATATTGCAATTTTGCAATTAAGGTAATTCATCCATCATTAACTTATAATCATGGTCTTTCAAATGATTAAAAAGACTTCAGTGCAGGTGCAAGCATCTATTGACTTGGATTTATAGGCTGTTTTGCTCTGGGTAAAGGATTGTATTAACTATAAAGTTCCCATGATCACTTGATGGACCCTGATCACAATTTAATGATGGATGGATTACCTTAATATGATAATGATATATTTAATACGTTATACATGTATACACACCCAGTGGCGTGCAGCTAGCGAACGAGGGACCATGTGTGGCACGGAAGAGACGGGACTCCCCTGTGCCCTGTAATAAAATATACTTGCCTGTGTGTGGCACAGACGGACAGACGTATGACAACGAATGTGTCATGGGAAGCATGTGAGTGCAGAATATTGTATGTGTTAAATCAAAATATAAAATAAATAAAACTTAGCATGTACAATGTCTGAATCTGATAACAGCGCCATTCGTGTTTAAAAGGAGACATTTTGTAATAAGCATTAGAGGTACATCCACACCTCCTCAGTGATGCTATGACGTCACTGAGGAGGTGTACTTTAATCAGAATTAGGTTCGTTTAGTGTCCCCTAAAATAAATATTTAGAGTTTTAACCCTTTACTTAATGAATATTCATGTGCAAATATATGACTAGATGAATATGTAATTAGTAAACTTTACTGATATATTGAGCAGTAGATTTTCCTTTGCCTTGATGTTAACTTCAATGTTATATGAGCAAAACATGAGACCCTGATCAGAAATCCCTTTGCATGAGCTGCCTGATCTAGGTCTGTTGTGTACATGTTTATATTTGAGTTATCGCTGATATATACCCAGTAGCAAAAGAAAGTAAGCACTTAGGGTTTCATTAATCTAAATGCATTATTTTATTCAAAAGATATCGTTATATGTCTGCAACATTAGATAAAGAGCTCATAAATGCATAATTATAGATAAACCACCGCTTACTTAAATTTATTTATTTTTTAAAAATGTATTAAAATATTTCTTATCCAAGGGGGATTGACAAGTCGTACGACGGTGCCTGCGAAGAGAATGGCGCCAACAGACGCAGACGAAATGCTCCTTGTGCATGTACATATGATTTGAACCCCGTCTGTGGTCAGGACGGAATCTCCTACCCTAACGCGTGTACCATGAAGTGTGCGTGAGTAATCTTTCCACCATCCATCTTTAATAAAGAAAATCGAAATGACTATTTCATACAATATGAAACAACATCAAGCCACGCGTGCCTGGCAGACATTTTAAAATCATTACGTCTATTGTTGATAATATAAATCTTCTTCTTCTTCTTCTTCTTCTTGTTAATCCTTTCTAACACTGTATCTAATCAATCTGGATATAATTACAGACTAACTTGTGTCGTTTAAACTGCTCAAATAGACTCTTTGAAAAATACAGACTGACTCATGTTGTATGTTTCCTTGGAAATTTTGAAACAAAATTTTGAATATTATAGAACAGAACAGAATCTTTATTAACTAGTACTACATGTACACCGTTCATCATATACAAAATAGATATATTCACGCACACAAACCACGTTCACAAATATATCAATAATGATACATGTGTAATATAAATCTAAACATCACTATTAATGAGAGGATGAGCTGGTAACTAAATATGATATCATCTATTTATCAAAACATTTCTACGATTAAAGGATATTTTAATAAATATGCACAGTTTAAATAAAGTATTTTTTTCTGTACACGTTAACAATTCCAAAAGTTTATACATGTTGGGTCTAATAATAATATTAATAAATTAATATAAATACGTCTTAAATCATCAAAGGCTGGACATTTACAAATAAAATGAAATTCATCATCTATATCATTTAAATCACAATATACACACACGTTCATGTCTAGGAATCCTATCATTTAAATCACAATATACACACACGTTCATGTCTAGGAATCCTATCATTTAAATCACAATATACACACACGTTCATGTCTAGGATCCTATCATTTAAATCACAATATACACACACGTTCATGTCTAGGATCCGATCATTTAAATAACAATATACACACACGTTCATGTCTAGGATCCTATCATTTTAATCACAATATACACACACGTTCATGTCTAGGATCCTATCATTTAAATCACAATATACACACACGTTCATGTCTATGATCCTATCATTTTAATCACAATATACACACACGTTCATGTCTAGGATCCTATCATTTAAATCACAATATACACACACGTTCATGTCTAGGATCCTATCATTTAAATCACAATATACACACACGTTCATGTCTATGATCCTATCATTTTAATCACAATATACACACACGTTCATGTCTAGGATCCTATCATTTAAATCACAATATACACACACGTTCATGTCTAGGATCCTATCATTTTAATCACAATATACACACACGTTCATGTCTAGGATCCTATCATTTAAATCACAATATACACACACGTTCATGTCTAGGATCCTATCATTTTAAATCACAATATACACACACGTTCATGTCTAGGATCCTATCATTTAAATCACAATATACACACACGTTCATGTCTAGGATCCTATCATTTAAATCACAATATACACACACGTTCATGTCTATGATCCTATCATTTTAATCACAATATACACACACGTTCATGTCTAGGATCCTATCATTTAAATCACAATATACACACACGTTCATGTCTATGATCCTATCATTTAAATCACAATATACACACACGTTCATGTCTAGGATCCTATCATTTAAATCACAATATACACACACGTTCATGTCTAGGATCCTATCATTTAAATCACAATATACACACACGTTCATGTCTAGGATCCTATCATTTAAATCACAATATACACACACGTTCATGTCTAGGATCCTATCATTTAAATCACAATATACACACACGTTCATGTCTAGGATCCTATCATTTAAATCACAATATACACACACGTTCATGTCTAGGATCCTATCATTTAAATCACAATATACACACACGTTCATGTCTAGGATCCTATCATTTTAATCACAATATACACACACGTTCATGTCTAGGATCCTATCATTTAAATCACAATATACACACACGTTCATGTCTAGGAATCCTATCATTTAAATCACAATATACACACACGTTCATGTCTAGGATCCTATCATTTAAATCACAATATACACACACGTTCATGTCTAGGAATCCTATCATTTAAATCACAATATACACACACGTTCATGTCTAGGAATCCTATCATTTAAATCACAATATACACACACGTTCATGTCTATGATCCTATCATTTTAAATCACAATATACACACACGTTCATGTCTAGGATCCTATCATTTAAATCACAATATACACACACGTTCATGTCTAGGATCCTATCATTTTAAATCACAATTATACACACACGTTCATGTCTAGGATCCTATCATTTAAATCACAATATACACACACGTTCATGTCTATGATCCTATCATTTTAATCACAATATACACACACGTTCATGTCTAGGATCCTATCATTTAAATCACAATATACACACACGTTCATGTCTAGGATCCTATCATTTAAATCACAATATACACACACGTTCATGTCTATGATCCTATCATTTAAATCACAATATACACACACGTTCATGTCTATGATCCTATCATTTTAATCACAATATAGTCTAGGATCCTATCATTTAAATCACAATATACACACACGTTCATGTCTAGGATCCTATCATTTAAATCACAATATACACACACGTTCATGTCTATGATCCTATCATTTTAATCACAATATACACACACGTTCATGTCTAGGATCCTATCATTTAAATCACAATATACACACACGTTCATGTCTAGGATCCTATCATTTAAATCACAATATACACACACGTTCATGTCTAGGATCCTATCATTTAAATCACAATATACACACACGTTCATGTCTAGGATCCTATCATTTAAATCACAATATACACACACGTTCATGTCTAGGATCCTATCATTTTAATCACAATATACACACACGTTCATGTCTAGGATCCTATCATTTAAATCACAATATACACACACGTTCATGTCTAGGATCCTATCATTTTAATCACAATATACACACACGTTCATGTCTAGGATCCTATCATTTAAATCACAATATACACACACGTTCATGTCTAGGAATCCTATCATTTAAATCACAATATACACACACGTTCATGTCTAGGAATCCTATCATTTAAATCACAATATACACACACGTTCATGTCTAGGAATCCTATCATTTAAATCACAATATACACACACGTTCATGTCTATGATCCTATCATTTTAATCACAATATACACACACGTTCATGTCTAGGATCCTATCATTTAAATCACAATATACACACACGTTCATGTCTAGGATCCTATCATTTAAATCACAATATACACACACGTTCATGTCTAGGATCCTATCATTTAAATCACAATATACACACACGTTCATGTCTAGATCCTATCATTTAATCACAATATAACACACGTCACACACGTTCATGTCTATGATCCTATCATTTAAATCACAATATACACACACGTTCATGTCTATGATCCTATCATTTTAAATCACAATATACACACACGTTCATGTCTAGGAATCCTATTCGTACCATATCTGCCTGTCTGTACCCTTAGTGAATGTGAAGAAACTCATTCTATCAAAACAATTTCTTAAATCACTGGATAAAATATCTAAATAATATTTATATTCAAATGATGTTTTAATATTGTATATTTGCATTTATATCTTATTCTCTATGCCTCTATGTTCCACGAAAATGACTTATGATAGTGTGTATAAAACAAAACATGGCCTTACTTCATTAAAAAAAAATGTGACAAGTCAATGTCTTTTCGCGTGAATCTTTCAGACGCTAATTGATACCCTCAGCTATACATCTTGTATCAGATTTCTATTATCTTTCTAATCCTTTTACCATATTGTTTATTATGTGTTTTTATTTTATGCTTCATAAATAATAGTCAGGCCATTTCTTGTTTTTAATGATCCATTCCATACATTTCTTACGCAGAACTATAATGCATTAATTTCCACCGGCACGAAATTCCATTAAAACTTAAGTTAAGGCAATGTCGCTTGTAATATATTCGAAGATTTGTGTTTATAAGACGTTATTTTTACCAAATGTACGATTTTCGATAGATTGAATTTCGTGGATAACACCTTTAACGTATTAGTATCCCACGAAAATTCATGAGTTCACATAATCTGTATCATTTGATGACTTACCTTTTAAATTATTAACCATTATGGCGTATACATCGGACAGTTTGCAAGTATATAGGTCAACGCCGTTTTTTTTCCCTGATAATTAAATGAAATTGGAATTAATTACATACAGATTTTGTTACTAAAGAATTTTGTGATGTAGTGTGTAGTAAATCAACCCAATTTATTGTTGGAAAGAACATTTTAATTGGATGAAATCTGATCTATCAATCTAACGTTTATTACACCTCAAAACATATCATTAGGGGATATCAGCTATTCGTTGAAAGTCAACTTCGAAAAATAATAGCTGGTTTTCTAATCAATCGTCTTGAAGAGAAAATCTTTTTTAACAAAATAAAATACAGAGACAATTGAAGTGAATGCTTTAACATATTACAATTCAATACAATACAATACAATACAAAGCAGATCATTGTATTGTCGTTGATTGCCTCCAGCAATAACAGACATGATGAAACATGCTCAATAACCAGCACGTCAAGCAATAATTAACAAAAAAAAATAGTTTGATGTCATGGATCAACATGCAGATTTGTAATCTCTAAATAATTCACGTACTTTTATTTCTAATTCAAAAGCGCAATGTATAGCCATCAGCATATAAACATTTGGTAAATAATTATCAAAAGCAAATAAAATTAGCGACCACAGACATCAAAAATACTGAGTCAGACGTTAAGAGATTGACGATACTTTCAAAGAAAATCGGGAACAATACTCCACGAATAATTTGACTTTACTTTCAGCGGAGTGAAACTGCTATACAGGGGAAACTGTGGCTACATAGAGCCAACCTGCCCCTGTCCTAGGCTTCTAAACCCTGTGTGTGGCCGTGACAACATCGCGTACGATAACACGTGCCTCATGAAATGCGCGTAAGTACCTACCCTACCGCCCTACAATATATAATTACACCTTTGTCAGCTTTCTTTTAGAGAGTTATACCCTAAAACTAGCAAAATATTTTCAACAAAATAAAACTTCAATGAGCTATACAAGTAGATGAAATACATCTCTGGGAACATGTATTGAACATGTATATTATACAATATTTATATATGTATATTATAGACACGATAAAGTGTCATAAAGGGCATAGATACATAGAATACATAGATATCTTTCACCCAATAATATATGTAGGTCATTACGTTTTTTGTTGTTTTTTTCATACATGTGTACTCTCAAATTTTAAAGTATACATGTAATAAAAGGAAATTCGGGTGTCAATTAAGATATGATACCATTGTCTTACTTGTTTATTTGTATCCATTTGTATGCTTGTAAGTTTATTAACTATTCATTTTAAAAACAGAATATGGTCGTACAGTTAACCTTCAGGATGGAGAAGACAGTTTTTAATCTTTTCAGTTTTTCAATGTGTAATATTCGAGTCGAGGGAATGCCAGTAAATATATGATTTTTATTTTCCATAAAACAGAGAGCTCATTTACTTATCTCTGAAATATAACCCAATGTCCGTTTAAGCCTTATCAACGGTCACCTTCGAGTAACGGTCACTTGATAACTAGCTACCATAACCCAACCAACCGTTTTTGTTCTTAAATTCCACCCTGGCAGTGGCCACTTCCTACATGTAGCTACAGTCAGCAGTCAAATAAAGTTCCACTTGTAAGCGGCATTCCCTTTTAGCAACGGCCACTTAACCGCACTGTGTTTCACATTGTTTTGTTTCATTGTATTGTATGGTGCCCTGACATAATTTTGACTGCTTCAATGCGTGTCTACTTGATACTACGGAAAAGCAAGATAAGAATGGTTTCAGTGTCATATGGTTGATAATGGACAACGCGAAGAAATATTTAACACATGTATGAACTCAGTGATAATAATCTTTTTATATGACAACACATATAAAAACTGTGCTTCCAAGATGATGTTATACGTTTCAGTGGGACCAAACTGAAAAAGGCAGGACGTTGCTAGAACTTACCCTTTACCCGGATTTTAATGGTATAAACAATATTAATGGAATAAATGTAGAGTATATAAAACCATTTGTTTTTCTTCTTTTTTAATCCATTTTGTTGTATATATTGCATGCCTTATTATCTAGCCGATAAGTGTGTTATACGTACCACGATGTAACTACTAAGGCAGGCTCGAATTCCACCGATAATGCTCAGCGATAAGTAGCTAAGTAATAATAACTATCTTAAATAAGTTAACACAATTTCAAAATATATAATTAAAGTTGGCATTAGCAGTAACCGATCTATCTAATATAGGATTTGTTTAAGAAATGAAAGTTTCAACTATTAGGGCAACAAGAAATATTTAAGTATTTAATTAATTACCCTATGTGAAGTGGGTAGAATTAGCATCTGTATGAGACTTATGTATATCAGGAACGTTTCAAATATGTATGAGCACTATTTTCAAGTGAATCATTCCTCAAATGTACCGTAAATGTGCGGTACGGTGCATCATCTTTGATTGAATACACAACGTGTAAACGTTACAAAAAAGAATGTTGTTGTTTTTTTTAAAAAAAAAAACATTTATCTTTGTCTTATAATTAATCAGTGCTTCAAATTTTGATCGCAATACAAGTTTTTAAAGCCTATTTCATTCTACGTCGATAGGGAAGTACTTACAACGTATTCAAACCTCCTGGGGGGTTTCTGGGTAGGAACAAAATGTTGTTGTTCTTGGGTTTAACGTCCCACCGACAGTATTTCAGTCATTTGGAGACTATGTCTACTTGAGACAGATATAGTGCTGCCACACTGCAGTATCACGCCGTAGACATGTGGCATGATACCACACCCAGTCACATTATCCTTACACCGGGCCAACCAGTCCTGGAACTACCCTTATATGCTGAGCGCCAAGCAAGAGAGCTATACCAGTACCATTTTAACGACTTTGGTATGTCGCGGCCAGGGATAGAACCCACACCCTCCCGCCCCGAGGCGAACGCTCTGACCACTAGGCCACCGGGGACGGTAGGAACAAAATACTTTGCGTCTGTCTGAGAAGTTTTTTACTTGACTTGAAGTCAAGTTAAGTCAAGTCAAAACCCTGAAATAACATATTGCCCCCAATGGGGTTCAAAATCATAATTTTAGTATCAGCAGTCACGTTCAGATTCGCTACAACTATACCACGGTGCCTTGAAAGATTAAAAGAGCAAGTGTGTGTGTCGCGCTTGGTGCACATAGGTAAAAAGTAAATAAAAATTTGATTGCCCGGACTCAAACTTGACAAAGGATCAATGTTATTAGTATATATATTTAGTTTATTTATATATAGTATTATTTAGTATAAATGTTTGCTTCATTATGACAAAATATTGCGCGCTGGGTTCATAATGCTAGGTCAAGGTCATGAATTGAGGCAAAACGAAATAAACGTCGATAGGCCTGTATTGGCTTTAACTTTTCCATTAATTGCAGGATTGTCATATCACAAGACGGAAATGATTGCCGTGGTGAAATGGCTCATGTCAGAGCCATATTATTATCATGGACTGTGGGAAGTATGTCAGCTGTTACATAACATCCAAATGTTAATCACTGACTAATAGCTCGGTACTGGGGGTATCATAGATAAGAACATTCAGATCATTCAATAGTTCATTTCTAGACCAAGGACCAGGGGTTGATGCCAATATATCCATGCATATGTTATTCAGAGGCAACAATAATTATGTCCCCGACATTTCCAGCTGCGTTTGATACACTGATATCAATAGCTTCCTTTTCAGAAAAAAAGCTATTATTCCACACTGTTATTATACTTCAAAAACATCTGAGGACGGGTCTGTAGGTATCAGTAGACGACAATCAGACACGTATCTGTGTTTTGTTGTTAGGTCTAGTTTCGTCTGCCTAGTTATAATGCTTGCAGAAACTTAATGGCAAATTAATTTGTCATAACAATAATTAAAGCACTAAACGCACTGAAAGACGGACTGCGAAGCGATCCGAAAGCAGGAGACATAATTTTTATGTAGGTTGTTAAGTTACTTACATGCTCCTTTTATTCACAGCATATTGAAAAACAACTTTATGATCAACTTGTAAATGCACAGGTATGCATTTGAAGTTTTGTTTGTTAATGATAAAGCCGAATCCGATTCTTTTTTTTTTTTTTTTTTTTTTTTTTTTTTTTTTTTTTTTTTTTTTTTTTTTGCGGCTGGCGAGGGTTCTGTTGTCTTTATTCGTGAACAAAGATCAATTATTCAGGGTTTTATGTTACATCATTACCGGTATGTGTATTTTATTACTGAAGTCATCGTGATAGATTTCCTCTCCTATATTTTTACTGAATGCCCTAGTTTATCACAAACGTAAAACATGAAAGTCTGCTCGTGTCAGCAACTTATGGTACGTACATTGATATACGTTGATACTCGCACTAATAACGGTGATGTATGGGTTGCTATAATATCTGTTTCGACAAGGGATGGTCAGAAATTGAAGGTAACATGATCATGCCGTTTTCGTATATAACAGAGAAAATGATGGAGAAGGTTGCGATATATATTTTCCATCCCGAAAATTATTTTAAATACAGTATATGTAAGTTGTGTCTCCATGGATACCTTTTGTGCTGTTATTATAGTACTAAATCAGAAACTTTCGTTCCATATGAAATAATATTTCATATCACTATGGTAACACGCCTTAAACATTTGTTATCAAGCAACATGTATAAAACTTGTAACCCGATTAACACCGTAATATAGCCACTTAATTTAGCCATATAATATCATAATCGGTTATTTGTTGAGATCGTGCTTGGTCAAGATAAAGGTGGATAGGTAGGCGGGGAATATCACCATTTATATACTTTTATACATATTTAAGGTCGTCAAAAAAGTTAATTGACGTTTAATTATCGTATTTTGACGTATCGATAATTTAAATAGCTTATGATACCGTTCAATTTAAAATCACTTTTTTTCTTCTTTTTTTTTCAAAATGCTTATTCAGAATATCATATCGTCATTGAATATTTGCTAAAACTGTTTAAAAGATATAATATGGTTGATATTAACGAAACTATATTATGGCTGAAGCCTCAGCTATGCCTAATAAACACCCGATGTCCACAAAATGACGTATTCAATGAAAATCAACGAGAAGATCCATCAGTAATCATTTTTCGTTCAAATGTTATCAATGTCATGTTTGTACATACAGTCATACTCACAATATATACACACTTACAGTTTGCTTTACGTTAAAATCTTAACCCTTTCCCTCATTTGACGTACTCAATAGGTATCACATAAAGCCTGATCTGCAGAAAACCACAGTTAAACCTTACCAACTTTAATTACAAAATCCTCATTTCCAGACCACTGAGGAGCAGCGAACAGCATAAAACCTGATCAGCCTGCGAGTTACTCGCAGGCTGATCTGGTTTTATGCTGTTCGCATAGATCTTTTCCTGGTGTCCTCTATGAGGGAAAGGGTTAATGTTCCGTATGGAACAGAATTAGGGCAAAAATTACATCATGCCGTCTTACAAGTCCATGTTTACACGTGACATTCTGCCTTTGCCATATACTGACAAGTGATATGCTGTATTATGTTAAGTGCGTTTATCAGTGCTGTCTACTGTCTAATGCTCTTGTGTATCTTGCATCAGTTAATGATTTGGCTTTCATGTGTCATAATTTGATAAAGTAAGTAACTCTTGATGGAATATATTACAAATTATGGCCCCTTTTTAACTTAAAAATTTGGGTTAAAGATTTGCATGCAAGATACTCTCATATATCAGAGTCCAGGCATGGGATTGATTTGAAACATCTTTAATATGTTTAGGGGTATCATACTTTACATTAATTCGTAGGCAGTTTTTCATTTATAAAAGGATGTGCTACAGCTACAGAAAAAATGTGCTGGGTGAATACCCCGCCTAATTACTGAGGAGTAGAAAAGGATGTGAGTACATTGAACTTGACTGATACAAAGATGTTGACCATATATGTCTCTGTGAAATAGTAACAGTTGATGAAACATGGGATTATTTTAAGAGCCGGATGGTAATCAAAATGATGAAAGGCCGCAGATTGCCCATAGAGCTCGAACCATTAAGCGTTTATTGTACGCTCTTTTTTTCTTTTTTTTTTTTAAATTTCCATGGCATTTTGCCAGAGTTCCTGCCCCTGAGCACACTAATGTCAGGGGAACATTTTAAAGAAAGAGACTCAGTTCTTTCTATCGTCGTTTAGCTAAATGCTACAGTTTGACCTCAAGGAGGACAATAAAACTGAATCTTTACCACACCCTTCCCACATTCCCGACCTAGCTTCCTATGATTTTTGGTTGAATCCGTATATCGAAAACTGTACCAAAGACTGCCGATTCTAGTCACGCCTGGCCTCACCGCGTGGGTTCGAATCCCGGCAGGGGCATTCGGATTTTCATGTGAGGAAGCCTTCCAGCTGGCTTGCGGTAGGTCGGTGGTTCTACCCGGATGCCTCCGTGCATTCGGGGTCTTCCTCCTCCTGTAATTAGCTGGACGTCGTTATATGACTGAAATACTGTTGAAGCGATGGTAAATTCAAATAGTCAAGTCAAGTCAAGTCAAGCCAGTCACGCCTGGTAGTCGGAGGTGCACTTTTCCATTGTATTAACGCTATACCAAAGGAGGCATTTTAAAGAGTGTTTTCGGATTAGTTAAGGCGCCTGGAAAAGTGTATACAAGTGAAATGGGAGTACTTCGAGGGATCATACTAGGTATTTAGGAATAGGTAAGCCTCAATTTCATAAAGCGCCACTCTGATTAGAACTTTACAAATGCCCTTCGTATGCCGAGCGCCAAGCAAGGAAGCCATATCAGTACCATTTGTACGACTTTGATGTCTCGCGGTCAGAGATCGAACCCACTACCTCCCGCTCCCGAGGTGGTCGCTCTAACAACTTGGCCACCGGAGCTACAATATTGTATGAGCAATCAGAGGGGACCTAGATCATACAGTTCCTGGTAGGAGCTGTCTCATCAGGCATCAGGGTCTGCTCTGTTTGTCAATGCGCCAAATGAGTCTAATTTATGAAGTAATGAGTTAAACCGATAAATGGATTATAGGTTTCCAATGCATATAATAAAAGTGAATAATATAAAATAAATTAAGATATTATACAGCTAAAATTATTGAATTACTTTCTTAGAGACAAAGCCCATTTTTTATAACATTGAATCGATAATATTTAGCAGTGTCTTTTAGATTAGTTATTTCTGTGAAATTAAATATTCGCAATCTTCATATAGAATAAAACAAGAAAGTACAAATTCGATATTTTATTCAGTAAAAATTTCACATTCCATACAATACCAAAACATCAATGTAAACAATACAATAAATGACTCTACAAGTAGCACATTTTCCCTTATACGACGTTGCAATTAATCATATTTTAAATAACGTGTCAGGACAGCGTAGTGGTAAAAGCACTGACCTCTCTCACCAATGTAACCCAGAGTATCTGGTCACCCCTTCGGACACTAGGTGTTTCCATATCAAGGACCATGCAAACGCTACAGTCAGTTACAATATAAAAATATTTTCATAAGAGATATCGCTATCAAATCGTTGGGTACTAATGTTTATGTTTTTTATGACCAGACTCGAATTCCACCAACTGTACTAATGTATGTAGTACTTTAATTCTTAAACTAGGAAGAAAAACAAACTGTCATTCCTATTTTATGAAATATTCAAGTATTTGACCAAGCTGGCATGAATTATTACCTTAATAACTATCAGTTTTTTTGTTAAGAAATGAAGAATTCTAATGATTTCTTTGGAGAAACAAGCGTAGTGAAATTTGCCCTTAAGTATTTAAGTATTACTTAGCACTAAGTATTGTTGGTGGAAGTCCAGCCAGAACTAATAAAATGAATTCAAATTTAATTCATTGCATGTCATAAATAATACACATGATGTTGGAACGTTTGCATCTAAAAATAATTTTATGACATTTTATCATACTTAAATAAGGGCGTAGGTGACAGTTTGCTACATTTTCTATATAGACAAAGAAGGAAACTATAAACTGTTCAAATGATTTTTTTTGCATGTTTATAGAGAATCATAAAAGAAACATTTTTATGGAAAAAATGGGGGTCACCGTCCTACTTTTTGAGTTATCTGCCCTTGAATGTGATATTTTAGCACTTTTAGGCCATACAATAGTCCAGAGATTCATTATGCATTCAGTCATTCTTAAAATGTATGATAACGCACCTCAAAACAGGGAATTTGAAACAGTTATAGTGTACAAATAGAACAGAACAGATATATAGCGTACTTTAATCACATTGCAAATAGCTGTCTAGAAATCCAAATACATGTATACTGACATTATAAGTATTATACAATAAAACATTTAACAATGATCGATAAACACAAGCATATTATGAGGCATAGCACTAATTGACTGTTTAAATCAATTTTATTTTACTGTTTATATTTTAATTTTAAAACTGAAATAAAAAAATATTTGAAATTGACATTTTTTCTTATTTTATAACATGTTCTCTCGGTGTGTTTCTTGATAATCGAGAGAATGGGATATGTTATAAACTCAATTATGAATATTTGTAATTTTATTTTTTATGTGTTTGATGGAAGAGAAGTAATAACTATATAAACATTCATCAAGCTTTGAAGATATGAAATAGCTCTTTGTCGGCATGCCAGATTTAAAAATACATTAAAATCCTTCAATTATAAAAATAATATTAAGAATAAAGATACACATATCCATACATATATGCGTACATATAAAAATAAAATGAATCACACGTTTACACATACGCCATAAGCAACAAAACACCGTCATCAAGTAGAACAGTCGATTTGGAAGTAAACACAAGTATACTCATACAGATGAAGCTTAGGAGTTTGATGGCTTCTTTTTTATTTTTATTTTATTTCACAGCTTGAAATTTTAATTGAAATAAAAAAAAGAGTTTCGTGATATAACCTGTTCTCAAGGTGTGTTTAAAGATAATCGAGAGTAAAGGATATATTATTAACACAATTATGAATATTTGTGATTTTATGTGTTATGTGTTAAAATAATGAATTGCCGTTTTGGCCTTTCAAATTGCTCTTGACTTTTTCGGTCCAAATTCAAAACATACATTTTTGCATTTTGTCCAATTTGAACGGTTGCATGAGCCGCGAGCTAATTGCACCGAAATGCCGTTGTGGCCTACGTGATAAAATTGAAACAAACGGTAAATAACGGTTCATTTTTTAAAATGAATTATAGGTTATGCATAAGAAGAAAACAAAACAAAAAAAATACAAAAAATACATAAACAGTCATCAAGCTTCTATGATATGAAATAGCTCTTTCTCGGCATGCCAGTTTAAAAAGTATATTTAACATCCTTCAATTAAAAAACTAAAATTTAGAAAAAAGTTATTCATATAAATTCATATATCCGTACACATAATTTAGGACAAGAACACAACACAAGTTTACGCGTACATCATAAGCAACTTGACACCTTCAAATAGGAAAAGAAAATGTTAATAAAAAACTAAATTTCAACTGCATCGTATGCCTGTGATTTCTTCTTCTTCTTCTTACGCGTGTACGCGCAAACACACGTTACAATGTTCGCTATAAACAGCATGAATATGCATGCTCCTTGCACAATCATAATCGTTTTAGGTTTTTCATCTTTCTCGTCTGCTGCAGCAGCAGGCGGGGTTTGACCCATCACAACCGGCAGGAAGTCGAGCCAGAAAGAACCGCCTGGTTCACCGAATCCCTCCTTGACCGCGTGTGACGACGTCATGTTGTATGACAACTCAATGTAATTGGAGGACCCGATGGTAAACTCCGGCCATGTTGGGCAGTCCTCGATTTGTTTTGGGACATTCGGCATACTGTAATATACAGTCAATACATAGGAAACAAGAATACCATTGATGCAACGTATCAAATGGCGCCAATAGACAAAGCTATTATTTCGTTATAAACTTGTCGTGAAATCAATGGTGAGAAAACTACCAAAACATGTTTGATGTTACGTATTCATAATTGTAAACTTAATATTGTTTTCAAAATAACGTTAGTAATTGCTTAAGTAAAGTGGGTAGGTATTTATATCATTCGTCATTTAGAGCGAAAGGATTAAGAAAAAAAATAGAATTTAAATAGATACCCATGGAAGTTTATTTGCCTGCATGCTAAGTTGAGATATGATTTGAGGCAGTCATTATATATTTGAACTAATAAATTAAAAATACATTTATCTAAAAAATGCATACATGTAGTTTAAATAAGCTTGGATTTAAAAAAAGTGTGGGCAAAAATGTACAATTCCTACCATAAACCTAAAACAAAGAGATGCACTTCTTAAATAACCTTGTATATACTCGCCGCGAGCGCGAAAAGTGAAGTCATTTTCATTTTTTTTTTAAAAAAGGCCATAAGCGTCTATTATGATTTGATTTTTTTTTTAATCATTATTTTAACAGTATCTTCAGTTTGACCTACTATATCGTCCAATTAAATGCTTGTATTTCATTGTATATGAATGTATGTCTAGTATGAAGTCCTTCAACAAAGTTTCTTTTATTTTTTATTTGTAGTCGAATTTTGGTGCAATTACATACATACATATGCTCATTCTAAGGCCCGGTATGTTTTAGGGATGAATAATTACTATCGTTCTAACGTAACGTACTGCTGCAATACTTTGCGACGAGAAAATACGATATCTCGCCAAGTAGGCGCACCTTTTGATTTTAGGTATTTTGCTGTACAATGACGATGATACACAGGCCACTTCAAAAAGAAATGAACATAAAAGGCCGTAGCCGCGACGAGTGATATGGATATGAAGGAATACTGTCTGATTTTTTGGTGTTCATGGATATTTTTATTCGAATTCACAAAACATCGGAAAAGAATAGATTGCAATCACGATAATGCCTTAGAAACATTCACTGACCCACTGTATGTGGACTTGCATTGGATTATCTCGTATACATGAATAATTTAGCCAATGACTTTAACATTCTCGGGATCTATTCATCCTCTTTTTTCGAATTTTTAACAAAATTTTGTGATCATTTGAAATTCAACGGAGAAGATTCTGGTCATTATTAATGAATAAAACAAATGTTTGAGCAGGCTTAAATAACCGTTTATTCCTATATTTGAACGAATAAGACGTAGTTACGAACTAACTTAGGCCGAATGACAGTTTAACTAAAAGTGCCGAAAAGAAAAGTTAGGAACATTAATGCATTGATTAAAAATACCAGTGTTATCTTGTAACATACATGTTTATCTAAACTTAGTTGGGTACTGGAAGTAAAATAAACCACGTGCCAACTGAGAAAAACAACAAAATATAACCAGAAAGCAACACTACCAAAGACAAAAAGACACTAGAATGTGTAATTCTGCATCGCATTATCTTTTAAAATATTCATATCTTGTAATTATGATCATGTTTTGGCAATTATGTAAATTAAGAAATTATTCAAGGAAGCGTTGGCATTTGTAAACGGTATGACAGCTTTTTTTTCAGATGTTTAAATGTGAAATTGTGAAACGTTTTGTTCACGGAAAACACTTCCTGAAGCTAGATTAAGTAATTTCGTAAAATCTAGATGATAAGCAATTCTTGTCTGTAACTAATATGATCTAACTGATGTTGCGCTAGACGCTTGATACATAACGGTAGATTTTAGAACTGGTTGGTCCGGTGTCAGGATAATGTAACTAATTTAATATCATAACACTTGTCTACGGCTTAACCCTTTCCCTCATATAGACTCATTTTGACGCACTCAATAGGTACCACATAAAGCCTGATCTGCAGAAAACCACAGTTAAACTTTACCAAATTTAATTACAAAATCCTCATTTCCAGACCACTGAGGAGCAGCGAACAGCATAAAACCTGATCAGCCTGCGAGTTACTCGCAGGCTGATCTGGTTTTATGCTGTTCGCATAGATCTTTTCATGGTGTCCTCTATGAGGGAAAGGTTTAATATCGCATTATCTTATCTGTATTCTATAAACAAACATCCCAAAATGCCTAAAATATTGTCACTGAGACATTACTCTAAAGTGAACAAAGCATTGTATACAATTACAATAAAATATGGATCAAAGAACATTAATTGGGGGTTTATGAAAAAAATGTGTTCTTTGCTATGCAAAACGTCCTTAATTTAAATTGCACCTCTCATGTCCAAATGTGTTTCCGTTTCCCATAAATAAACAACTAACTGATTTCACAAGAACCGAAATTTGGGTGTTTTTTTTAAACAAGAGGAAAATCAAAGTCGATCATCATTGGATTTAAGAAGGGAGAAAGGTGTACGCTCCCCACCACCCCACAAATCTACCAAGATGTGTGTGTGTGTGTATGTGTGTGTGTGTGTTTAATCTGATAATTCACAATTTGCATAGTTAGCCCCACCTTTACACACACACACACACGTACGGAAAACTTAGGAAATTTTCAAACGTACTCTCCCTGTAACCCAATATCCCCCAATATCCTGTGTCCGCACATGGACTGGCAATGCGATGGAACAATTTATTACCGTTTTTCTGAGCTGAAGATTATTTCGTATGTGAAAAATCAAACAGTTTACTTTTTACGAGTTTTGGAGTCTCAAATAAAGTCAGAAAAAAGGAGGAATATCTGAATTGGTCTGATTTAATATACACATATATTTATAATTTGTTTTTTGATTGGCACGATTTTAAAAAAGTATTAACTTACCCCGTCTTGGCAAAGTTTGTCCAAAGGGACATGATTTTTTCCGACAGCAACACTTCCTCTGGCTGTGGTGTGAACGTTTCGGCCCCGAGGGCCTCCAAAAAACGTCGTGAAAATCCAAAAACAAACGGACTTTCATCCCCATGGGTAGCCCCTTGCAACCAGGATGCTTTTCTGATGTTACCAATGACCAATGATGTATTTGGTGCAAAATTGTAAATATAGGTCTTGGACTTTCTACCTATCTGTAGGTCAGCGTGTGTTTTCGCCGTTTTAAGATTAGGGATGGTGAATATATAGTCGGTCGTCATCTTAAGTAGAAGATCCCGTCTTCTTGTGACGTCATCTGAATTTGTTATATCAGAGTAGCGCGTGAGAACAGCGTCATAGACGTAGTCGGGAAATCTTTGTCCGTATATATGCATCAAGGCTGTCGGAATGACGTCTTTTTTTAATTGTGTTTCTGTAAATTCGAATTTTTCTATATCTGGAATTCTCAACGTGGCTTTCCATAGGAAGTACATGTAAATGAACCCTTCCATGCTATTTCCTCCAATCATCAGGTAGACAGACGAAAACATTTGCCTAACTTCTGCGTATTTATCGTCTGGACTTTCCAACATCTCTTGGGGATCGGCAAGTACAAACTCTCCATCATAAACTGGCGCGAAAGGCAGTTGGTAAAAAGTCAATTTCAAATTCGACATTATTTCTTTTTCAGATTTTTTTCGGAGACATTTCATGAACTCATTTGAACTTTTTTGGACACACCCCAGCATGTTGCCGACGGTGGTAAAAGACACGTGGGTTTCGATGGGTTTAATGCCATAGGGCCGGAATGTGATAGGAGTGCCGCTTTCTGCAATAATTCTTTGAAAGAGACCATAATTTCCAGGATATAACGCTTGGAATATGGCACTTTCTGATCCCGAGCCTTGTCCAAAAAGAGTCACCTTTTTGTTATCACCATTGAAAGCTCTAATATTGTCATGAACCCATTTTATAGCCAAATGTTGGTCCCAAAGTCCAAAGTTTCCCTTAGCCCAATCGTTTCCTGTGGTCAAAAATCCAAATACTGAAATCCTGTAATTAAACGTGACAACTATGACGTCACTGTAGGCGCTTAACACGTCACTCACGTAGAAATTAGAAGCCCCGGTGGTGAATCCGCCACCGTGAATATAAATCATTACCGGTAGATTTTCATTTTCCTTGATATCACCTGGAACAAAGACATTTAAAAATAAGCAGTTCTCAGATATGTTAAACTTGTCCAAGGAAACCACGCGCCGGCCGCCCTGTGGACAAATCGGCCCGAAATTTGTGGCGTCAAACACTTCCATAAATGGCTCTAAACTGACAGGTTTCCGGAATCTAAGATCTCCAATTGGTGCTTTTGCGTAAGGTATTCCCAAGTATTCATTCACAATGCGCGTTTCTCCGTTGAAATTAACATCGGTTTGTTTCCCCGCAATTGTTCCAACCGGTGTAACTACTTGCCGAATTCTGCTGTAGCATTTTTCCATGCAGTAAACCTGAAGCACGGAGAGCAGCAAGAGCTTTTTGCGCCAATACATCCTTCTGAACAAGTGGGTCTGTACCAATGGTTACCTCTTTCTGACAACTCCTTCTGAACAATGGTATATCATAGATTTTAATCAATAAACAAAACGGTCATCTGCAAGCTTACAAGACCTATGTTAGGCAGAATATGAATGGTTATGACAGCAGACCGCGTAAGGGGGTCGTGACTTTGGCACTACGGACCATTGGATGACGTTCAAGCCAATTATCACTTCTTTTTAAGCCCTAACAGAAGTCAGCTTGTATATATTTAAGTTGTTGTTTGCTTGATTTAGTAGTTATTGGTCATAGATTATTGAAATGAAACGGATAACAAATAAATGGATATATATTCTTATGAGATGCAGATTAAAATATATGTACTCTAAAAGCGGTGGTGGTGTTTGGTATATTAACAGGTTTAAATACATTCGTGAGTTGACCTTTTTTATCAATATCTCATTATCAACATGTCTCGGCATCCATACTTAAAGGTATGATAAAAAATATAAACATACTATCTACCGGTATTTTATAATATTTTAACATACACTTGTAGTTTTTAAGTTCAAGTGATAAGGAGATATATATTACAACGAACAAACATATGGAATATATATTTACGAAATTATTCAATTCGTTAAATTCGAAAAGAAAAATGAACTCGCTGTTAAATAACTATGCAAAGCAATAAATCTATATAACGCTACTATTTCATCCCGAGAAAAAAATCTGTGGAATATGTAGCTGAACAGGATTCAGAAATTTAATGATGACCACATATGTACATGTAAAGTGACTTATTCTAAGTGCAATTGTAAACACAAATTTCAGTGCAACGTATATGTATATATTAATAGGGAATCACTACGAGTTTTAATTCAATAAAGAGAGAGTGAAAAAATACTACGTATGACTTGAATAGTATTTCTATGATTAATTATTTTTCTTAATTCTTTTAAATGATGGAAGGGTTTTCATTATAAGGTACATTATGTGTAAAAGGCATTAGAGGTCGAGATAAGAAAAATAATATGTTGTTAGACTTAACTATTTGAGTTTACCGACAGTTTTTCAGTCATATAGCGACGTCCAGCTAATTACAGGTGGAGGAAGACCCCGAATGCACGGAGGCATCCGGGAAGAACCACCGACCTACCGCAAGCCAGCTGGAAGGCTTCCTCACATGAAAATCCGAATGACCCTGCCAGGATTCGAACCCACGCAGTGAGGGGCTGAGTGAGTGGTAATGTCAGCGACTTTACCCTCTCGACCACGGAGACCCAATCTGTTTTTAGAGCAGCATCAATTGTGATAGCAGACTAGTTGATGGTAGCAGTTGTTTCCGTGAGAGTTTACCGTCTCTGCGGCAGCATTTCAGTCATACGTCAAAGCTATGTGTAATAGACCGTTTCACCAATGGATCGTCAATTACCGGTACAATTCGCTGATTTATATTGACCAATCAGTGTCTGGGGAAAAATCTCATATATGTATATATATATTCATTTCCCACTGAGCTATGTGTGGAATTATACGCCATCATGTAGATTAGGTGTTCGTGAAGTGCTCGTTGATTTACGTAGATTTTGGACAGAAATTGTCAATTAGAGAATTAGAGAAAGACCCTGAACGCACAGGACGCACCGTAAACCGATTGAAGGGCTTTCGCAGCCGAGAGTCCCAATCGAGATTCGAAGGGCTGAGTGGTGTTAAGCCAACGACTGGACTCCCATTAGTACTTGCAGTAGCAGCACCTTGAAGCTAGTTTGTAGTAGGTCGGTGGTTCTACCAGTGTGCCTCGTGACTCCATCACAACAACAGAAATTAAAGTAAGTGTAGTGGTAGAAATAGAGAATTTATAGCATATACGGGTGGTCTGTGCAAACACATTATACCCATAGGTCAGTGACCTTGTATACGTCTATAAATGTACAATGAACAGTCAGTACACCTCACATTTATTAAGGAATTATTAAGGTCGGTTAATTGAGGTTGAACGTCCGACCAACAGTATTTGAGTCAGTTGATAGACTGAAGTCTACATAAGACAGAATAGAGCTGCCCTTTTGCGATATCACGACACAGACAAGCAGAATGATACCACACCTTATACCGGACTGTCTGAACCAAAAACACTATCCATAGTTGTTTTGTTTTTTGTTGTTGTTGTTGTTGTCGTTGTCGGGTTTAACTTCCCACAGACAGTATTTTAGTCATTTGGACTATGTCTACTTGGGACAGATATAGTGCTGCCACACTGCAGTATTACACCGTAGACACGTAGCATGATACCACACCCAGTCATATTACCCTGATATCGGGCCAAACAGTCCTGAAACTACCCTTATATGCTGAGCGCAAGCAAGAGAGCTATATAAGTACCATTATTTACGACACTGGTATGTCGCGGCCGGTGATCGAACCTCCGACCTCCCGCTCCCGAGGCGGACGACCTTACAAATTGGCCACCTGGGACGGTCAGTGGCCTTGCATACTTATGTTAATGTACAATGAACGGTCAATAAGCCTCACATAAAAATTAAACTGCCTTTTTGGCATTGGAGAAAATCGTTTGTTTGGGGTTGCACATGCGTCCAACAGTATTGCAGTATTGAGGGATAAAGTTTGCAAGAGATATAGTGCTGCCGCATTGCGATATCACGTCAGACAATAAGAATGATATCACACCTTACACTGGGCTGTCTAAACCAAAAACTACCCCACTGTCTGTTGGTTGGGTTTAACGTCCCACCGACAGTATTTCATTCATTTTGAGACGATGTCTACTCGAGACATATATAGCGTTACCACACAGCAGTATTACGTTGTAGACGTTTGGCATGATACCACACATTTTCCTGACAACGGGTAAACCAGTCCTGGAAGTGCCCTGTAAATATGTTTAGCGCAAAGCTACCAGTACAATATGTCGTGCTCGGGGATCGAATCCATGACACCGGCTCCCGGAGGCGGACGCTGTTAACACTCGGTTATCGGGGACGGTAACTTCAATGGAAATATATACCACAACTTTTTAAATACTGTTAGTGTGCCGCAGAAAAGATCGAACTTCGGTAATATATAGTCAGTGAAATATCTATAGAATAGGTTAAACATCATATATCATTTTGAAAAATAAATGGTTCAAGTACGATATTTCTCCGGTCTTACGTGCTGAATGCGTGTTATAAATCGCCGGCAAATGACGGGACCAACGGTTAGTATCAAAATAGAAAGATAGAACCTTCATATGGAAATATTTCAATCAAGCAATAACATAGTTTGAATATGAGCTTAATCATGTTTTGAACACCTTTCAAAAATAAGAATATCACACCATTTCACCAGGCTAAAAGCGAACTTAAGCTTGTTCACAATCAACCGCTCAGCTGGTAGAGGTATTGAAACGATATTGGCCTAATAGCCATTCATAGTACAAAAAGGTTAATAATTATTTCCAATGACCTTGTTTTCTAACATGTGCCAACCGATACAAACTAAATGTTACAAGGTATGGCTGTCTAGCATATTTCTTGTATTTTGGCACGACATTCTCCAGCAGAAAGACGGGATACCAGGTCCTTCTGTCAGCATGCATGAACATTTCTCAGTCTGTATGTTTGCTCGTTCGGCTGTCTGTATGTCCATTGTGTATATGTAACTTTGCCCGTCTGTAAACGGTGCCTCCATGGCCGAGAGGGTAAAGTCGCTGACTTTAACACTCACTCAGCCCCTCACCGCGTGGATTCGAGTCCTGGCAGGGTCATTCGGATTTTCATGTGAGGAAGCCTTCCAGCTGGCTTGCGGTAGGTCGGTGGTTCTACCCGGATGCCTCCATGCACTTGGGGTCTTCCGCCACCTGTAATTAGCTGGACGTCGCTTTATGACTGAAATACTGTTTAGGCGACGGTAAACTCAAATAGTCAAGTCCGTCTGTTTTGTACTCGGAGAAAAAATACCACCAAACCAAACGAATAAAGTAACTGAATACTATACATGTATAAAATATAATGTATATACAATGTAGCATGGTAATGATTTGTGGGTTTTTTTTCTTGGGAAGGGGGTGCAACTTCCTCCAATCTGTAGGTTTGAGGTTGTGTGAAGTTTCAGTCCTATTCATGCAATGTATACCGAGATGTGCCTTTAAAAGTACTTTCAGTCAAACTTTTCATTTTTCTAAGTCGAAAAAAGGAGCAGAATTTGCATTAAAATAAGAATTATCTAATTTGGTTATTTTTATAAAGTTTGTAGGGTTGGAAAGTATTGTGTAAAGTTTCAGTCAATTAGCGCAGTGGTTACAGAGATATGGAAGAAAAGCTGACCCAGGGACTCTATTTGTGAATGTATATAGAGTCCCTGTCTGACCTAAACACAAAACCAAGAAATTTTATATTTTTGTACATGAACAAGGGTCAGGACTGCCACAAAATACGCCCATCACAGTATGGGGACTCTCAGAAATAGCTCAGAGAAACAAGCTATTGTCTCCTAAATCCCATTAGTTAATGAATGTTACTTATTAAAACAATCATGTGGAAACATTTCCATTAATTTGAAGGAAAATGTCTCTTTTGACTTATTCAAGTGTTCAAGGGCCATAACTTCTAAGTCATTCACGCGATAATGCTGGATATTGAACTCGTCCGCGATATTATGGCCATGCACATGTGTGAAAACTTTGAAAAGAAATGGGCAAACTGTATTGAAGTTAGAGCCCAGACAATCACAATTTCAAGTATTTTGTGTACGTCAAGGGCCATAACTTTAAGTCTTCACGGATAATGCTGGATATCGAACTCATCCGGATATTATGGCCATGCACATGTGTCAAAAGTTTGAAAAGGATTGGGCTAACGGTATTGAAGTTAGAGCCTGGACAATCACAATTTCAAGTATTTTGTGTACGTCAAGGGCCATAACTTCTAAGTCATTCAGGTGATAATGCTGGATATCGAACTCATCTGCGATATTATGGCCATGCACATGTGTGAAAAGTTTGAAAAGGATTGGACTAACGGTATTGAAGTTAGAGCCCGGACAACAAATGTTCCACGCCCGCCGTGAGTGTTCACATAATACGTCCCATCTTAAGATGGGCGTATAAAAAAGGGACATAAGTTTTTCATAAAGCAAAAAATAAGAATTATGGTTCTTGCAGCCCAGAGTCAGCTTATAATATTGATAAGTTTTAAAGCAATAGCTTTTAAAGGTATAAAGAGGAATACCTAACATATATACCAAACTTAAACAGCATCTCTGAAATTTTCATGTGAGGGCCATAACTCTTGCAAAAAGCAAATTAGAGTTATAGTTATTGGAACCTTGAGTCAACCTATGATGGTGAATAAGAATTCAAGTTTCCAAGCAATACTTAACAGTCAAGGTAAGCAATGTACCTAATCATTAAACGAAACAAGAAGTGAACACCAATGACGACGCCACTGACGTCAATGTAAAAATAATTAACCCTTTCCCTCATATAGACTCATTTTGACGCACTCAGTAGGTACCACAACAAGCCTGATCTGCAGAAAAACACAGTTAAACCTTACCAAATTTAATTACAAAATCCTCATTTCCAGACCACTGAGGAGCAGCGAACAGCATAAAACCTGATCAGCCTGCGAGTTACTCGCAGGCTGATCTGGTTTTATGCTGTTCGCATAGGTCTTTTCATGGTGTCCTCTATGAGGGAAAGGGTTAAAGTACTAATTGGAGCGTAATGTTGCTGATAGAATTCTAGTCTGGTCTGACTGATAACTACTCGTATGGGTATTCTTCAACTGGTTTGTATGAGAAAAAAGAAAGCAAACAACATCATAGATGATAAAAATCTCTTTGCTACTAAAATACACAATCAAACAAAATAACAGCAGCAGTCTTAATTTAAAAAAAAAAAATATCTTAATCCTGGACAAAAACAATGCTATCATAAGGAGACAATTCTAAATGCCATAAATTTTCAGTTTTTGCATACATTCATGCAGTATATGCATGTCTCAAGCAAAGCAATGGAAATAATACAAACATCAATAAATGTCTTAAAAACATCGTAAAAGGGTTACTGTTTTGTTCTATTGAATTATTCTACACTATATTTTTCTTCATTTAGAATCAAATGTTTTATATACAATTATATAAAAGTATACAATAATACAAACCATTTTCTAGAAACTGTACCGATTTTTCACCATTCATCTCAAGTTGAGATTTTACTTCACTAAAAAGTCTAAATTTTCCATATCACTTTTATGATGAAATACTGAAAGAAATGACTTAATTATGCAAATATTTGACTGAACCATGTAAAGCATGAAAATCTCAAGTTGAGATATATTGTGAATGACAATGTATATGCCTGTACTGAATTGCATTCAGATTCTCTTTATATTAACCCTTTGCCTCATATAGACTCATTTTGATGCACTCAATAGGTACTACATAAAGCCTGATCTGCAGAAAGCCAAACTCAAACCTTACCAAATTTAATTGTAAAATCCTCATTTCCAGACCACTGAGGAGCAGTGAACAGCATAAAACCTGATCAGCCTGCGAGTTACTCGCAGGCTGATCTGGTTTTATGCTATTCGCATAGGTCTTTTCATGGTGTCCTCTATGAGGGAAAGGGTTAAAGAGACCCTGCTTAAATAAAGTTAATTTCAGACAGTTATTTTTTTCTCTATAACTCTGATATAACAATCATGTAAAATATAAGTGATCATGTTTCCAGGTGACTTCCAGCGTGTTTTTACCCCGTAACTCATGAAGATTCATTTACAAACTTATGACTTGATGAATATAAATCTCCCAATCGTTAAAAGGTATCTGAAACTAGAGTGCTCTTTGGAACATGTGTGTCACCTGCTGAAGCATGATGGACAGACAATGGAAAAGTGATCCCTATGTGTCATATCTGCTTACAGCGACACAACAAAATAGCTTTTCTTCGCAGTTCAGACTGTATGGAATTTGAGCTACTATTTTGTATGAGCAAACTTGGGAGATCCTGATCAGACAGCTCCCTTCTTCAGGGTCATCTGTGTTTGTAAAGGTGTCAAAATGTGTCTTTCTGGGGTTAAGTGTTAGAGTATTCTACAACATCACTGAAAACCAATACACTATTTCTAGTATCTAATATTATTTACAAAAATTTATTTAGATTACTAAAACCCTGTAGCTGCATATCTGGACTTTTATTTTATTTACATCAATGCATAAAAGTTCTTTAATTTATTAAAAAACATTTTTTATCTACAGCTATTAGCCTATTAATGAAGACGATAAATCACTGCATCACTGCCTTGATGTAACAATATAAAAATATTTTGAACTTTTTTTGTAAATCAAGATGGAATGCAACACGATGGGAGGTAACAAAAGAAATAATTCTTATATAGACCCGACCTCAAATTCTGAAGACGAATCATAATGAACAGTTGGTCATAACAATGTGAAGGAAAAAAAAGTACCAGGGGGAAACCAATCTGTCTGGACAGGTAACCACGCATATCACCGAGACTCAAACCCGGGACACATTGGTAGGATGTGAAGTGTGTGAGCACTACAATGTCACAATACTTAATCTACAATGTACTGAACATTCCTTCATTTAAAATATCATTAAATGGACAAAATCAGCCTATTTAAACCCAGTTTTAAATCCTGGCCCGTGAAAATTACTTATCTTGACAATTATGGCTTTATACGATCAAAGCTTATTTATAAGATATATAGGTAAGATTTTGCCTTTTATTAATCTTTTAATGAACAAAAACACAACTTTCACTACACATGTACCATTACTAAAGTCACAACAGATTAAACATATTGTACCATTTAATAATAAATACTAAGGCTTAAATCTGGATTAAATAACACAAGAAACATCAACAACACAAAGCAAAATTTCACGAATATGCTATGTTTAATATTGCTATGTTCATAAAGTCTTAAATTCAGTGAAATTTTCTGCTCCTGCAAATGTTTGATACAATATGGGTACTTCTGATAATATCAGCTGATATAAAAGTGTGCCATATTGTTTGGGACAATTTCAGATTAGCTTACATTATCAGAAATTGCACAATTCCACCTGAATTCCATGAAAATCCAGACCTTCTCTACAAATAGATTTTTAACTCTAGCTTAGCTAGATGGGATTTATTTCAATATAAGAATAATGAACTTAAAAGTGAACACAAATATGATGAAAAGAAACCATACTTTTATAAACACTGAATAAAAAAAAAGCAATAACACATGCAATAATCGATTAAAAATTTTGATGTTGATGAATACTGATAAATTATAGTAAACCGTTATATACATGTACAAATTACTCTCTGCCGAAAATCTCTGGAAAAAAAATGCTTTCTGTTTTTTATGAGGATTTTTTTTTTTAATTAAAGACATGAACGTTGCCACAACAACAACAAAAAAAAAGATTTTCATTTCATAAGAAACAAAAATTGGTAATGTTTCAACCAACATTTCCCTTCTCATTCAAACCATTTCTATATCCATTTTAACTAAGTTCTTGGTCAAAACACCATGCCATCTTAAATGCCTCAAACTTTCATCTATTTTACCACGACTCTATAAATAATATCAAACATTTAAGAATAGGGCATGAATATCAAATTCACTGAAAATACTTTAATATGAATATTCCAATTTCCTGAGATAAATGCAAGAATTGTTTTTAATATCCTGTATGCCATTCCAAGTATTGAAATCAATGGTAAATGTTGGGGTCTCCAATTATCAGAATTTTCTATGAAAATAGAAATGCCATGACAGGATGTTGTCTTTCTGTGATATCACGCTGAAGACTACACTGTCTTATCCTGATACTAGGCCAACCAATACTGAAGCTAACCTTATGTGTTAACCCTTTCCTTCATAGAGGAAACCATGAAAAGACCTATGCGAACAGCATAAAACCAGATCAGCCTGCGAGTAACTCGCAGGCTGATCAGGTTTTATGCTGTTCGCTGCTCCTCAGTGGTCTGGAAATGAGGACTTTATAATTAAATTTGGTACGGTTTAACTGTGGTTTTCTGCAGATCAGGCTTTATGTGGTACCTACTGAGTGCGTCAAAATGAGTCTATATGAGGGAAAGGGTTAAGAGCAAAGCAAGGGAGATATACCAGTACCATGTTAAGAACTAAGGTTTGTAATTCCCACACTTTCACAGGTACAAGCAGACACAATATCCACTCTCCTTGCAGGAATGGCCCCAACTTCAGTTAAAATCATTTATAACAATTTATATCAGTTTATATTTTCAAATGTATTCAAATATTTCAATTATTCACTTCATATCCCAACTGTATCATTGCAATATGTATACAATCAGAAACTATAGCTTCCTGACTCAGACATTTAGCTGCCATACTAAAATATGACATTAAGACTAGTGGGACATGACCACATATCACTGTCCCTGATTATAGTGTATAACTTTATATAAAAACTAAATGAACAGTAAATGAACATATCCTATACAGCCATTGGCAAAATAAATATACAGCCAGCAAAGATAAGTTAAATGTAAACTGATAAAAAAGTTGTCTTATTTTAAAATATTATATAGAAAATATTTTTTTATATCACAGATATTTTATAAGTCTGCATACCGGTAGTTCTTCATTTTTAATTTCTAATTGTTGAATCGGAAAAATACATAGTTTTAGACTGAAAAATATATTAAACCTTAAGTGGAGCATTTATAGGAATCAGTAGCAACATTTGGACATGAAAATATCATAAAAAGTCAGAAAATAACAACAAAAGCCACAAAGAACTATTTAGCCTGCTTCAAAACATAGCAAAATTTCATCTCTGTACAAGCAAGATTGAGTATTTCCACAGGCTTATATTTTACAGAGCAATAACCTGGTGGAAATATCCAAGTAACTGACTGCATAGAACAGCCAACCTGAAATTATCAATTGGACAATTTATTTAGAATTCAATATTTCACCACTGAGGTAAAGATTAAAACGTCAATATCTTTCTCATACTTATGGCAAATACTTGTTACTATTGTTACCAAAGGGTCAAACTCAAGCAACCTATAGTCTGGTCAATGCTTGCCAGAGTGGACAACTTTAGAGGACGCTGCCTGCTGAACAGCCTACTTGCCATGGGTGAATCTAAAATATGTTCCATCATTTGATGGGCATAAATACAATTTTTATATTGTAATTTATATTGTATAATTTTGTGGTGGATACATCAGACATTGGAAATCATAAAATTTTGATGAAAAAATTAATAAAGTTATAAATTATCAAGGATATTATTCTGAGTGAATTAATTTCTTTGATCAGCCCTTCTTTCAGTGCCTTCTATAAGCATTGTAAAGGCTTAGTACTTATCTTTCTAGTTAGTATAACTAATCATATGATCCTAATCATAACAAAACCAACATTATCATCTACCTTGATTAAGCTGATCAAATCCCTGTTACCAACTTCCCTATGCATACAATATCATAATCACTGGTCAATCTGCTATCATAAAGAATATTATATTTCATTATGAATTCTATGGAATGCATTGTGTTCATTTTGATGACATACTCACAAAATAAACCTTACATAATATAGAATTTTGATCAATCCAAGTAAACATCAGACAGCGTTGTATTGTACCAGCTAAGCTTATACAAATCCCCTTTTCATCTGTATTTTTCAGCAAATGTAATTAGTATATTGTATAGGTGCCCTATATATAATTCACTGAATCTTTATATTTGCTGTTTTTGCATTTATTTATTTTTGCTGAGTTCAAGTTCTGTTTATTTGCTTTTATAAATATTTGAATTTTAAGTTCAGCAGATCCATCCTAAAGCAAATGAGGAAAAATTACCTTAACGTCATATGATTTATTATATGATTTAAGCTGATCATTTATTTTATAATTTAACAGATTGCAAATCACTGTTTTTAAAAAAGAAAAATCCCTAAAACCACTGGTGATATATAAGACCATTATAGTATTTTAACTGTCTTACAGTTAATTGTGGACAGCAATACTCATGTCATTTAATCTTGGCCTTTTAATGAGGCTTCTCCCATAATCAAACCCTGAATATCCCAGCTGACATACTGACTTAGATTGTGAACATGCTGCATCTACGTCTTTACAATCTGACATAAAAGAGAAATCCTTTAGCTGACTACAGTGACCAATTTGATTGAATGTTCTGGGAATGACAGGCTACCATTCTGACATAGAGAATTTTCAGCAAAATGGTCTACATCCTTATCAGTTGATATGGCAACAACAGTTGGTGCAAACCAAGACTGTTTCTGAGAAGGATTTCGACATTCTGTTTCCAGGTTGACATCATTATTGGTTGCTAGGGAAACAACAACACCAGGTGTAAACCCAGACTGTGTCTGGTTGCTATTTTTTTCTCCACTTGGGGCAAGGTTGGGATTCTTGGACTGCTTCTCAGTCTGGTCTTGGATTTGAGACTGGTTTCTAGACTGGTTTGTTACTTTACCCTGCATACGTTTCACCTGAAATAGAAACAAGTGCCGGTAGAACTGGTGGATGCTCCTCGAACTGCCCTTTATCACTTGATGGGTACTTAATTGTACTATATGAGCTCTGGACAAAATTTTTGTATGAAAAACAAAAAACAAAACAAAGAGCAATAATTAAACAAGAGGGCCATGATGGCCCTGGATCACTCACCTGAGTATACGGTTACCCAAGGAACATCAGTCTGTATTAAAACATTTTGAAATCTGGCCAGTAGTTTTAAAGGAGATGATCCCTGTAAAGCTTTCCCTATATACATAAAAGGCAAATAAGCCCCGCCCCTGGCGGCCATGTTTTTTTACGGATTGGAATAATTTTAGCAACTTTGGTAGAGGTTGACCCAAGGAACATCTGTACCAATTTATTTTAAAATCTGGCCAGTAGTTTTGAAGAAGATGATTTTTAAAGTTTTCATTTTTTTTTTTTGTTGCCATGGCAACCAGAGTTCAACATGGATCAAGTTTATTTTAGCAACTTTTGTGAAGGTTGACCCAAGGATCATCCCTGCCAAGTTTAATCAAATTCTGTCCAGTGGTTTCAGAGGAGATGTTGTTTAAAGGTTTCTCTATATACATATAAGGCAAATAAGCCCCGCCCCTGGCGGCCATGGTTTTTTACGGATCGGAATAATTTTAGCAATTTTGGTAGAGGTTGACCCAAGTAACATCTGTACCAATTTATTTTAAAATCTGGCCAGTAGTTTTGAAGGAGATGATTTTTAAAGTTTTCAAATTATTTTTCTTTTTGTAGCCATGGCAACCAGAGTTCTTCATGGATTAACTTTATTTTAGCAACTTTTGTAGAGCCTCACCCAAGGAACATTCCTGCCAAGTTTCATTAAATTCTGTCCAGCGGTTTCAGAGGAGATGTCGTTTAAAGAAAATTGTTGACGACGCACGACGGACGACGCACGATGACGGACGATGGACAAAGGGCGATCCTAAAAGCTCACTTGAGCACAAAGTGCTCAGGTGAGCTAAAAATTATGCAAAACAGAGTTATGGTTCTTGTACTATGATTCTTGTATACTGCACTTTCCCTCATTG
>CM037783.1:42540003-42590003 GCA_021229015.1 Solen grandis | reverse complement strand
CATCATGCAAAAAAGAAAACTATTCAAAAATTAAAAGTAGGTGATCAGTATATAACTGATGAAAAAGTTATCTTGAAAGAAGAAGTAAAATTTTATAAGGGTATTTATCAAAGAAAGAACAACAAAAAATCAATAATAGACTTTTTCTCAATACCAAATAACAAATTAAGTAACGAAAATAAAGAATCGTGTGAAGGAAAATTAACAGAAGATGAAGTTCATAAAGCACTGAAAGAAATGAAAAACAACAAAAGTCCAGGTTCTGATGGTATAACAGTTGAATTCTATAAATATTTCTGGAATGATCTTAAAACCTACTATATAGAATCTATAAATTTCTCATATACTAATGGAAATTTAACAGAACTTCAAAAACAAGGAATAATTTCTTTAATACCCAAAACTGGGAAAGATAATACTATTTTATCAAATTGGCGACCGATAACCTTATTGAATGTCGATTATAAGATCGCAACAAAAACCATAGCTAATAGAATTAAAAAAGTCATTAACACAATAATTTCATATTCTCAAACTGGATTTATTAAAGGAAGATACATTTGGGAGAATGTTAGACTGATTTTTGAAATTATAGATTACCTTAACGAAAATAATGAACCAGGGTTATTATTCTTTTCAGATTTTGAAAAAGCATATGATACCTTAAATCATGATTTTATATTTGAATGTCTTGAACAGTATAATTTTGGAAATAGTCTTATAAAATGGATAAAACTATTTTATAATGGAATAAACAGTATTATAATAAACAATGGACATCTTTCAGAAAGTTTTGAAATAAAAAACGGAGTTAGACAGGGCTGTCCGTTATCTTCTTCAATTTTTGTAATATGTATTGAAATTTTATCAAATTATATAGCAAATGATAGAGAAATTAAAGGAATTGAACTAAACCAAATAGAAATAAAGCAAACATTATTTGCAGATGATGCAACATTTTTTAACAATGGTCTTGAAGATTCTTTCGAGAAACTAATACATGTAATAACACAATTTGGTCATATATCCGGTCTAAACCTCTGTAATATTAAGAGCAGGCACGTTAAAAAATTCAAATATTGAATTCTGTAAGGAAAAGAATTTTAAATGGACATCGGAAACAGCAAGAACATTAGGAATTAATTTTTACAATGAAAAACAACACAATCTAACACAAAATATTTATCCAAAACTTGAAGAATTTAGAAACTGTTTAAAACAATGGCAACATAGAAAACTTACACTTATGGGGAAAGTTGTAGTTATAAAAACATTTGCTTTACCAAAACTAGTATATCCTTTTACAGTATTACCTAATCCACCTAAAGAATTATCAATAGAATTATAAAAGATATATTTTCCTATTTAGGGACGCAAACCTGATAAAATAAAACGTGACGAATTGTATCTAAATTATAGAGAAGGGGGGTTAAAATTGACGGATATAAATATTTTTCTTAAATGCATTGAAAGCTAGCTGGATTAAACGATTATTAGATACAGAAAATAAGGGATGCATGAAAAGTATATATAAAAACATTATTGACAACCTCGGTGGGAAAGTACTTTTGGAAGGTGAATTAACTGAAGCTGATGTTAAACAAATATGTAAAAAGAATATATTTTTGACAGACGTTTTAATAAGTTGGTATAAAATAAAGAAACATTATGAAAATAATATAAATCATATCGTATGGAATAATTCAAATATAAGAATTAACATGAAAACTGTTTTCTGGAGGTCATGGTACGAAAAAGGTATTAAATTTATTGACAATTTATATGACTTTCGAACAAATAAATATTATGATTTTGAAAGTTTTTCTGAAATATACAATATTCCGAAAGAAGATTATCTTAAATATAACCAGCTTATTCAAAATATACCAGAGGATCTTAAGCAAAATATAAAGATAGATTTTTTAATGGAAAATAGAAGAACATCACTAGTAGACGCAATAAATAAGATACAAAATATTTGTAAAGTCTTTTATAATTATCAATTAACAAAAAGACAGAAAAATGAAATTAAATCTGAAAACAATTGGCATAAATGGTTAAATAAAAGTGATTTAAATTGGGAAAATATATATATGCAAGGTTATATATCAACGATAGACGTTTCTTTACGATGTTTTCAGTATAAATATTTAAAATGTTTAATAGCCACAAATTAATACTTGTTCAAATGTAACATTGTCGAATGTCAATTATGTGATTTATGTAATATGCATGTTGAAACGATTGAACACTTATTTTGGTCGTGTAAAGAAACTCAATATATGTGGAATCGTTTATTAAACCATTTATTTAAAAAAGGTATACATGTTTCACTTGACTTTGAAATTGTAAGTTTTGGATATGACAAAACAATGAGTAATTATATTTTTTTTAATTATTTCATATTAGTAATGAAATATTATATATACATAACAAAGTTACGTAAGGGTTGTTTAAATTTTGAAAACTTCCTTAATTATTTTGAAACAAAGAAAACAATTGAGGGAGAAATAGCCCTTAAAAATGATAGTATAACACAGTTTCAAAATAAATTCATAATATAAGCAATCAATCAGAGGCTATTTCTTTTTTTTTTTCTTTTTTTTTCTTTTTATCTTTTTTCTAATTTTTGTATTTTATTTTTTTAAATTATAATGTATAAAAAGATTTCTATATCATAAAGTGATTTTTTCATACTAAAGTTTGGGAACTATAGGATAGCTAAACATTTGAAGACTGTAAGAGAGAAATACATTAACATTAAAACTTTATAAACGGTCGTTATAGGGAGAAAAACGGTACATATATATTTTTGACATGTCATTGTTCAAATTGTTGCATATTATATTTGTACTGTACATTTGTAAAAACATTTTTGTTATAATAAATGATAAAAAAAAAAAAAAAAAAAAAAAAAAAAAAAAGTATTGAACATTTAATCGTTTGAATATGCAAAAGATTTAACAATTAGTTCGTATTTTATACTTCAAGATTGTTTTCGTTCATGCCTATGAATTTGTTATACTAAAATAAATAAGAAATGGCATAATTCAAAGTCATCGTCACTTCAAAATATAGATGAGACGCCTTCATTTTAATAATGGAAACTCATTGATATTGTCCTCATTGAAGAATATTTATGTAATATTACACGTTTAATTCCTAATGCTTTATGGAAAATGACATGTGCATGCGTGTACGTATACTTTTCCATGTTGCCTTATTACATTTCTGTCAGTTTAAAATGACAAGTGTGTATGTTATGTGCTTACTGGCTATTATATGCAAAGTTGTTAAGACCTAGGTGCTAAGTACCAAATGATACTTTACAAATAAGAAGTGCACGCATACATGCCTTGGCATTTCTTTTCATTTTGCTAAATACCATTTGCTTACTGCTAAACGATGCATTACAAATAAGAATTGCTAGAATATATGTGTATTGCACCTTCAATGGTATTTTGTTTTATCAGTCTTTATTATTCTTACATTGTTTCTATCCTATGCATGTTATGATGATGCATGCACTATTATATAGCTTTTAGTACCATTAGTCCGTGGTGGGCTTCAAGTTAGTAGGAATCGGCTGTTATGTGTACCATTGCCTAAACTTACTATTTTGGGACGAAGCGTACATACTTCATTATTTTAAAGTGAAGAATTTCCAGGTGGGGCATTCGATGAGAAGGTGTTATTTAGGTTTGAATTACGTAATTGCGTGGAATCGCGGAGGCGATAATTATATCAACTATAGGACAGAAAGCAATGTTTCTTTTTTCTTGTGGGTGGGTGGGTGGGGGGGGGGGTAACGCCCCATCAACAGTATTTTAGTCATTTGGAGACCATGTCTACTTGAGACAAATATAGTGCTGCCACATGGCAGTATCGCGAAGTGGACACGTGAGATGATACCGCATCTTGACAAATGACCAACCAGTTCTAAAACTACCTTGTATATATACTGAGCGCCAAGCAGGGAGCTACAAATACCATGTTTAACGTCTTTGGTATGTCGCGGTCGGGGATCGAACCCACGACCGAAATGAGGATACCCTAGCTCTTTTACGAATAGAACCAGTATAAAGTACTCAGAGTTCCCAAAGCAACGCCGTATTGGCGTGTTCCAGGCAATTTTTTATGTCTTTGGTTTGACGCGGTCACCGGATGAAAGTGCTCCGGCTGGGATTCGAACTCCGGACCTCCCGAACGCAAAGTGGACACTCTATCACTGAGCTATTGCAATTTATTAGTGAATATGAAAGCGGACACTCTATTTCTGAGCTATTGCGCTTTAAAGGGATTGCCTCCCATTTGCACTCAAATTCAAATTTCGGACGTAAATGTAACTAATTTTGTTATCAACGACCAGAAATGTTCTGATTTTCGAATTATTAGCAAATAAAAACGTTTCCGATCTTACCCAATAAGGGGGCTTCCCGTTTATAAATAGAACTTGGATTTCGTTATACGGGCACTTCACATAGATCACGTGATTGATAATGCGATGTTAACAAATTGTCGAAGTCTTCAGCGTCAACTATCGAAGAGGTAAGTAGTTATGCTATACATTGACAGGTAATGAAGAAAAATCATGGCAATACCGGGAATCGAACCCAGGTCCTCAGGAATACTGATCCTGCACTTTACCAACTGAGCTACCTAGCAATATGTCTTCTTTCCTTTTGATTTATCACCAAATATCTGTACCCGGCTACAATACTTCTAGATTTCTATCATAGTGACATCAATACTGATCAAAGTCAACTTGAAGGTTAAATCTCTTAGCTGTCGCTAAGTCGTTTCAAAGTATTAAATTGCTATTGTCAAAAATTTACATGTGCATGTGCGAACGGGCATTTGCGATGTCACGTGATTTTTCAGAAATCTATTTTTAAAACTTATATGCGTTTATAACGCAAATTTGCGTTGGAAAAAAATGCGAAAACAGCAATATCTCGGGATTTCTTAGGCATTTTTCGAAGTCTCAGCTTCGACTTTCGCCTTTCCAACGCGAAATGACAGTAATTAACTCAAACAAGCGTTCATTGTTACTGATGCGCTGCCATAACGCTACATCAAAGCAAAGGGGTTTCTCTCGATTTTTTTATGTCCCATGTTTGTTTTTCGAAAATACCGCCAGTAAAATATTTTTGACAGCTACTTTCACCCGGCTATAAACGGCAAGCATACAGCTGCGATTAGCTTTTTGGGAACCATTAAAATAGCCAATGAAATAGTTCGTAACAAAATAACTGCACGCGCAGAAGATGGCGATTTCGACAAGTCTAGAAAAACGGAACGAAATATCGGTGTACTGTACTCTATTTGGGAATGAAATCGTATGAAATGTATAAGAAATATGAATAACTTTTTTTGATTTAATGAATCATAACGTTAAGTATTCGTTGTTATGATGATATTGATACTTTTACACGTGTAGTTTCGCTTTGCGAACCCGTGTCGGAATTGCTCAGTTCGAGTTGGACCCCTTGTATTATATATATATATATGGGACATAAAAAAATCGAGAGAAACCCCTTTGCATCAAAGGAAAGTTTTTGACTTTGGCCAACTAACGGTAAAACTGATTGATATTGTTTATGAAACGAAATCTATATCGCTGCTCCGTACCGCTTCGCTTGCAAACCATTTAAATAAATTATGGCAATAACTAATATGCCTAAACAGGGCTTGAATATGCTCGATATGGATATGTGTATCGATGTAACATTCAGCGTATGGGGCCGAAGTTATATGATTTCTGACAATTTAGTAATTCGAGTAAATAAAGATTCAACAAAAATTCATAATATTAATTAGCAATTAATATTATATTTGAGAACAATGGAATGACGGACTATAGAATAGTCACATTTGAATTTGTTGAAAATGAAAATCGGAAATATTATTTAGAGGTTCCGGATGAAGTTGTTGATCAGACAACGAAATAGTCACTTTTTAAATGTGTTAAATTGAAAATCGGAAATACTTTTGAGCTATTCTAAATGAAAATGTCGGTCAGACGTAGTTTATATTTCTACGGGATTGTTTTGCTTCTTGTAACCAGAACTGTTTTCATGATTAGAAACGGGAAATTTATGACTTTATGGAATGTTCGTTACCAGAACCCGTCAACTACAATATATGATTCCACAAAAATGAAATGTGCGACGCTGTGCGGAAGGCTTGACAACTGCATGTCTATCAACTTCAATGAAAACGCAAGGGCGTGTGAGATCAACACAGTGGGCCCGGTGTCATCCAATGGTCTGATTCAGTGGTCAGGCTGGCAAGTGATGTATTTCATATATGAAGGTAAGTCCAATAGTTTTTTTTTCTGGTGACATGGCCCCAAAATATTGTTAGGTCGTTCGATATTTTTATCCTCATTATCATTTTTTTAAGACTTATTATCATGTACATGTAAAATTTTATGATATCATTTTATTATTTTTTTTTTTTTTTTCCCCTTTTTTCTAAAGATTAGTAATCAGAAACACGTTTTCTGCCTTTGTAACAACGTCCACGTGTCTCGTATAACTGTTAGCCACAAGCCTGAAGTAAAAAAAAAAATATAATCGAAAATAAATAGTCAAAATGTTATTCGAGACCAAACTAAAATTACAAGTACCGGGTAATCATGGATCGAGCATTTTATTGCAATAATATCAGATCTCATAGACCATATCACCAAGGGTTCGGCAATACTCGGGAAAATTCGCTGATTTTTACTGACCAATCAATGACTGGGGAAAATCTTAAAATGTATGTTTATAGCTGGTACGGTTCCTGATACGTTCTTTATTTGCTGAACAGTGTTGTGCATTTCTCCGTAGCTGTCTTTACATGATGTAATTTTGTAAAGTAAAAAAATATTTATTTATAGATATGTCTTTCATCTTTTATTAAAATTATATATGATAATGATTATGACAGATGTCATCATGTTTTCCGATATTTAAATTTTAGTTTAACTTCGGAATGTACAAAATCAAGTATAAACGTACTTGCCGTTTTCGTACTTACACTTTTTTCTGTTAACAATAATAACAACAATTGAGCACGGCAACACAGGTTGTAAAACATATAACACCACATTATTATTTATTTATTTATTTATTTATTTATTTATTTATTTATTTATTTATTTATGTATTTTTGTATTACGTAATGTGGATCTTCGATTTAGTCCTGTTGTAATCATGATGAAATCACCTTCACCAGCCAGTAAGAAAATCAGGTGCGAACGTTATGTATAGGGATTATCTCAAAATCTTCCTTTCGTGTATTAAGAAATATAATAATGGTCTCTGGAAGATGCGTAGATGCAGTGTAACTCTGCCACAGTGAGTGGAAAAATAGCCGAGATGCTGTTAAATCACAGGTAATCAATAGTGTGACTTTTGGTTCACCCCATGGTCACGTGGTACTCAGTGTGACAGTGATTGATGACCATGTTGAACAGCTCATTAACTGAATTAAGTCAGCCTGCTTTTGGTTATCGAAGGATGCAGGTCGCGAGAAAATTGATGACCGCTGTTCTTTTGTGTATATCAGGAAGCATGAGGACTTTTATTAAGGCAGGTGTTTGGGTACATTCAGCACTATTGCAATGTATAGGAAACCCAAGAACTAGTCCTGGGCCGCCACATCCTAAAAATATATGGAAAAAGTTACAAACCGACTTCAAGGTTTTACACTCATTCCTGCATAAGTTTGGAGGTGTTTCAGACCAAAGGCTTGGGGACATTTTAGACAGTACTAAATGTAGAGGAAATCAAGTTCTATATTTCTAAGGCCATGTTCAGTGGTTTTAGGTTACTGCCTAAGGTTTCAGCATGTTCAAAGAAAGTTGATTTTGTTCATAGCATTAGGAATTATGTTTTATAAATATCCGTTGATTTTATTAACTATACATGTTTTAAGGTGCCATACGAATTCTTGTTTGAATCATTGTTTGATTATTGGAATCATTGTTTTATGTCTGTTAAAAGAACGATCAATAGGCTAAGCAGCCCTGATTCAAAGTTAAGTTCTATCCCCACTCGGTACACGTTATACAATAGTAAAACATCAATTTGAAAATTTGCTTTTTTTATTCTGAGTCTAGATTCGGAAGATTGATTAACTTAGGTTAGCATGTTACCGATAACTAACAATAGGGGATCAATGTGTGTAAGCGACTGGGCAGCTGAAAGGCCCGGGGTTCGCTTCCCGGTCAAGCTGCACATTTTTGCGCCCAACGTGGAACATGACTGTATGTGCTCCGAGGTCATGTGTTCGCTTGTTCTTTGGACCCTTTTGGAAATTCAAGGACGAATTTCAATTTGCTGGGGGGGGGGGGGGGGGGGGGGGGGTATGTCACAGTACTGATAAGCGGTCGGGTAAATCAGTCGGTAGAGCATTTGCCCTGTAAGTATACCCGAGTTCGGGTCCCGGTCAGGCTGCACATTTTTCCTACCCTGTAACAAGCGCACTGAATTTTACCAACAATGCTTATCGTTTAATAATACTGAAATACTTAGAGGCAAATTTCTCTTAAAAAGAGATGCAGAGAAACCTCCCGTGCACAAACAAAACGGAAAGTAGGGTATTATCAAGAAATTTATATAGGCCAATTTATAGGTATCTTTTTGAAGAATATGCATAAAAGAATACGTATGATGTTTATATTATAAACATAACCAAAGCAATAACTCGCTTAAGCCTGTAGAAAGTGCCGAGGCTGTGACAAAAGTGGACATGCATATACACAGCAAAGCTACTCTAATGTTCCGTGCAATACTTAATTTTGGGTAACTCACTTGTTTAAAGTGACTATTTGTCTTTTTCTTGGCCCTCCATCCATCGCGTATTTTGTTTATGGCAGAGAATGACTGGTGCGAACGCAGAGGGGCTACCGATATAGCGATTTCTGCAGAGAGACCGCCGATATGGTTATGCACCATGTTGAGGTTACTATAGTATAATATATGTTGACTGGTTGAATGCGCTTCTACCTATAGGGTGAAATCAGTGAAAATGGTAATATTCACTGCTTCAAACAGTGAATATTACCATTTTTATAATTTCACTGATTTGTAATATGTTAATTTTAATAGATACTGTCGAAACCTGTTTACAACATTTCAACTGATTTCTACTTCGATATAAAATAATTTAAGAAATACTCGTTGATTACAGAATTTCTTAAAAAGAAAAAAAATATGTTGGTGGAATATCATTGTTAATTTTTTCTCGTAGACTGTGCCACTCACTCTATGAATAAATGCGCCACTCGTGAAAATATAAATGTTCTTCCTCACTCGAATTAAAAATGATATTCCACTGAAACCAACAGTTTTCCTCTATATATTTGTATTTTTAAGACACCATTCAGATGTCAGGAGCTAACGCGTGGCAACCGCCGTCGTTTGAGGATTACCACGCAGGACTCGCCATAGATGGAAACACCGAATCGGATTTTTACAAGAATTCGTGCAGCCACCCGATTGATTTTAAAGCTTTCTGGGCCGTGGAGCTACCGCACATGGCGATGATTGGCTCAGTTGTTATTTACTTTCGAACCGACTGCTGCTGTGAGTTTATTACCCTTCACCAACATTTTCATCGCCTCACTCCACGGTGTACAGTAGAAAAACCCCGATCAAACTGCGTGCAATTCCCTCTACAGTCTGTGTCACCTTCTGTCCTGATTCTACCAACAACACTTAGCACTAAGCAATACTTAAAATTGCTAAGCATGTAATGTGGCACTCTGCTTGATATTTCCGGTCTTAGCTAGCTAGACCCAGCAGGAGGTTGAAATTGGCCTTAGGGGTGGGATGGGAAGGGTCATAAATATCAGTCACAATTAGTGTACCTGTACTAATTATTGCCGAAAGATGGAAGATTAATGGTTTTGACACATTGAATGTAAATTCAGTTATGCGACATAAGCGTAATTAAGCTGATTTGTGACAAACGATAAATGTATTGCTAGCACACATTTACATTATAAAAGGAGTCATTCAGTAACCTATATTGATGTCATTTTATTTGTATCAAATTGTCATAATAAGAATTCAGTACAATATTGAACTTACTTTGATTATGTTTTTATCTAGATTAGAATTTACCTGGGATTTGATACGCACATTCAGTGTAAAGAGTCCCTGATTTTACTAACAGGATAAATGAGAACATACAGTCTAACTCATTATTAGTACTCAGTTATAAAAGAGATTTGTTCTATTATCAGCATCATTATTCATGATTAAAGATAAATTGATTTTTATAACCCCCCCCCCCCCACAAACACACACAGCGGAGTGACATTCTTTTCTTACCTTGGAAAGTGATAGGGGGCGGGTTTTTTTAGCAAAGAATGGTATTTTGAATGCCTGTAAATATGGTAAGAACACACTCCATGTTTTACAGCACATGTATGTTAAGTAATAAACTAAGTTGACATAAACACATAATTTACAATTTCAGCATAAAAACATCCACGACTTTCCATGCATTACTGTTGTAGCGCGATTCCTTTGGCAAGGGGATATTTTTGGAAAATCCACCAATTTTCAGAGGAGTTACGGCAATTGAAACGGCATGATGTACGTTTTCAATGGAAGAAGTTACCTACCTTATTATATATAAGGTTATTGATTTTTTTTAATGGGCAGCAACGTACCGGGTACCTGCGACAGCTTAAAATGACGTCACATACCACAGATCCTTTCACACTTTAACATGCAACTTTGTTTTTATGTAACAAATGTTCTTGGGGTAACCACTTTAACATGTAACTTTATTTATATGTAACAAATGTTCTTGGGGTGACCAGAAACCACCTATTTTTGTTATTTCTGTGAAGCATCAGTTTAAATAACTTTATCTGGGTGTACGATTGATATGCTCATGAAACTACTTTTGACGTTGTCTCTTCACTATTGTAATGGTAGATCTATATGCTTTGGAATTTTCATAAATGTGTCGAAATTTCCGGCTTGCAATTTTAACTTTACATTCTGTGGTCGTATATGCAAAGGTGCATCTGCAGATAGCTCCCCCATTCATTTGGCACATTTTCGGATTAATGTTATTTTCATATTGAGAAAAACATGACATGGTTGTCCAATTTCGTCCGTCTTTTCGTCTGTAAATCTGACTGCCATTGTTTCTGAACATAGAATGGCTCCTAACATACTACTTGCTTGTCTTGTGATAAAAATGATTTGTTTTCATTACTTGTTAATCGTGAACGGTCCATTAATGCTCTGTATACCGTCTCCACTGAGACACGTATCATGAATAAAATATACACTAATATAGCCAAGCAAACGGAGATTTGCAAATTTTAGTCCCGGTCATTGAACTGCATGAATAACCTTGACAAAAGCCGTAAATTGATACCTGATTTCTCGGAAATGAATTATGAAGTATTTTCCAACTTTCCCCTATTTTTTACTGCATAGTAAGCATCGGATAAATCTACAAAAGCAAAATCTGTGTGGCCATACAACGTGGTATATAATTTTCAAGCTATCGCGAAAAGCATTTTTTTGCATCGATTCGAAAAAGAATATTGCTGTAATCATTTATTTTCCCCCCAGTTTTAATGCATTATAGCGCATGCGAAGCGGAAAATTGTGCACCACAAAAAAGCCCTAATTATGCTTTCGGCATATACAGTATATACAAACATTCGGGAAAACGTTATTAGCGATGTGCTTTACGTGTTAACAAACAAAATTTCACAAACTCCGACGGCCATTGGGACCAATGTGTAGGACACTATTTTCCGCGCCAGTTGATAAAAAACTTAACCCGTTTTACCTTCTGAATCTTTTCGCTTGAAATGACGTCATATAGGACGTGGTATGGCCACACAATGAAAATAGCAATAAATCATTTTTTGTTTTTACTCGAACGGCTTGTCAGGTCTTGGGGACCTTGCATCATGGGTGATATGTTGCGTCACTTTCTCCCTGCTACATCTTCGCTAAAATTAAAGATCAAAATTACTTTTGTAAAAGAATGTCGATGGTGCTGCTCTTGTTTCTTTCAACCTTATTATTTTCTTGTACTTGTCGCCAAATAAAAGAGTGGGAACACATTTCTTCAGCCATGAGTATGTAAAAATAAATTTTAAAAAAAAGTTATAATAAATGTGTCTGTTCTGTTCAATCTTGTTTCTGTATAATATATAGAATTGTTTAGACAAGTTTTGTTAAATGATTTACACATTTCATAATAAAAAAAAGAAGAAGAAATTTTATTAGTTTCGGTTGTTCATTGTGATTCAAGGTATCAAAAATATCATAACCTAAGGAATAAATCATTAAAATTTTACCAATTTTATTCTATTTTATTATTCTTTCGGTATAAAATATTGTTAACCTCGAAATGGCACGGTCCTTGGATCGCTCCTTTAATATTACATGTTAAATGTTGTATCTCCTGCCAATGATCTATACATATTATGTATTCATCCGCTGATTTTTTTTATTATCTCATTTTATGTTTACGTACAGCGGAGAGAGTAGCAGAGCATGAGATAACGACATCGATCATACGACAAGATATCGACAATAATCAGGGCGAGCTGTGCCATTACTTCACCGGACCGGCAACTGCTGAGATGAATCCTTTGACATTGCTCTGTAGCCCGAAGAGGATCGGAAAGTTCGTGAAGGTCAGAGACTTTTATGATGGCCCAGACGCCTACTTGACGCTGTGTGAAGTTATCGTACAGGCACCATAATAATGTACATACGCCCCATGCTCGTTCTGCATGTTTGTAGTTTTTTTTTTTTTTTTTTTTTTTTTTTTTCATATATGAAAATGATATATGTGAGGTTTTTTTTTTACTAACATAACTTTCTGAAACACAAATGCGTAACTTTCAACCTTTCGATAATCACCCATTGTGTGTTTATGCTCTCATGCCACTAAAAAAGAGAAAAACCACGCCACACTCGTGAAACACATTTTTTGTGCCCCGTAATACAACGATTTAACAGAAGTGTATTCTCACCAGTTTTGGGAGAACATTAGAAATGTCAAACTTGGAATCGCAGGGAACTGGTTAGTTTGATTACGGCTGGTTATGTGTAGATATTTTGCATGAGCCTCTATGACAGCAGAATTGTTGCTTTCGGGGGAGGTTGTCATTTAAGTTGACTTGGTTAGCTTATTGTGTTTAGGCGGAAGCATGATTCTATCCCAGGATTATTTCAGAGACCGTGTCTCTGGTTTTTCACCCGGTTGGGCCGAAGAAAGGTTGTTAACGACCCCCCAGGTCGAGGTATCTTATATTGCTTCGTGGTATTGTGTTCAATCATTGCTTGAGACCGGTGGTCATATTGCTTACGTTTACTGTGTAAGTATTTTTGACAGACTTTACAGTAAATGTGTGTTACTTGATAAGTAGTTGCATCGGCTCAGTGTTCCATGCGATTCCTTGACTGATTAAGTATTGCGTAAGAGTATGGATTATACGTAGTCATGTATGTTTGGAAATTATTGGTCAGTGGTTCAGGTCAGATAACTGCTGATTTTGCTTCAAATACTTTTGTCTATAGCAAAGATGAGCAAGGTGTTTAATACAATAATGGTTTTCATAATGCTTTAATCACTGTTTGAAAATAGTTGGGGTTGGAAACGATGTTTCAAACAGTCTCGTATGGTTAATCTAGGGTTCACATTTTTGGTGTATTTGGTTCGGGATATGTGACTTTTACTTCAAACAAAGGGCTGAGATTTTTGAGGCTGAGGTTGTTGTAGTTGTTGTATTGGGGTTTACCGTCGCTGCGATAGTATTTCAATCATATAGCGACGTCCAGCTAATTACAGGTGGAGGAAGACCCCGAGTACACAGAGGTACCCGGGTAGAACCACCGACCTACCGCAAGCCAGCTGGAAGACTTCCTCACATGAAAAATCCGAAGTCCCTACCGGGATTCGAACCCACAGCGGTGAGGGGCTGAGAGATTTGTAGTCCATGACTGTAACCGCTCGGCCACGGCGGCCCCCTGAGGCTGAGGTTGATTTTGGAACACTGTAGCAGATTCATCAAGACATTATTGTGTGACACGCTTGATTTGTATTAGATTAATTACTGTATAGATCAGGTTGTTGTTGTTGTTTTTGTTGTTGTTTTCTGTATTAATGTCCTGGTGTACTTAATCATAGGTTAGGAAAGCCCCATGGAAGATTTGTATTCTAAGATATCTCATGCACTGATATGTGTCAACTCTGTATTTATTCAACTTGTATGCTGTACAAAATTTGATAAGAACACACTACATATATGTTTGGTTTTGTGTGAAAAAATTGTAACACAACATGAAATTGCTAAATATGTATTCGGCTGTCAATTTTCAAATAAATATTAGATATGAAAAAAAAATCACCTTTAGAAACATTAAAGCTATAAATGATATCTACGTTAATGTACTAGTACAAGATTTGCGGTGACACCATTTATTCAAGAAACAAAACCTTGTCACGAAAGTTTACGGAAATGCGGCCGCCATGATCAGAAAGGCTCACTGGTAATTAATTATGCATACAGTGCCATAAGTTCACTGAGCAAAGGTCACCGATACAAAATGGCCGATAGCGAATGAAACGAAAGTTTTATGTAAGGGAAAAAGGCCGAAAAATAGAAACATCGAGATCCGTAGTTTCTATGAAATAATGGATAGTTTGAGGGAATTTCTCAAACTTATAGCTTTTTCCACTTGTTATAATATTTGAAATTAGCAGGGATATATTTGGACCAAATAAATCTTTAATTTAAATATTCTTATGCACAAATATTGTAAAATAAAACTTATCTTTTAAGGAGAGTGAAACTTCGTGTGCTTAATGTGTTTCCATCACTGTTGAGACAAAATCAGTGATGATTTTCATTTTTTATACTTTAACATTTCCCCTTTTTAGTTTAGGCACGAGACGTATCTCATATAATCATAATATATTTTAGATATTGAAAATTAAAATTTTTAAAAAAAAATGTTAATGAAAATATCGGTACGCATAAATGTTTTGTTTTGTTGTTGTTGTTGTTGTTGTTGTTGTTGTTGTTTTTAAATATGTTGGAGGATGAGTTTCATTTTGTTTTAGAATGTCCATTTAGATCAGATTTAAGAAAGATATATAATGAATGAAACCTCATATTATAAAGTTAATATCTTTTTTTCATAGTGAGGATACAACTATTGGTAACAAAATATTGCCGGTGTGTACATTATGCCTTGAAAAAAAGGAATGACAGAGTAGATAATAATATTTATTTCACTTATTTCTTAGTACATAATATTTATTGAAAACATTAAAATGAACGTCCTTTACATTTGCTACCAGTAGGTCTTTTGAAAACTAAAGGCATATAACATTGTGTATTTGTTCGTTGTTCTTTTAACAGATGCCTAATACTTTTCCTTTTTTCTGAACATTTATCGTTTTATGTTTAACACGTTTTTTTCACAATTTTTCCATAAATGTGTGTGAGCAAGTCCAGTTTGCATATAAATGATATGTTTTCATTTTTAGCTCACCAGAGCACGAAGTGCTCAGGGTGAGCTATTGGGATCACCCTTCGTCCGTCGTCGTCCGTCGTCAACAATTTGCTTTAAAAGACATCTCCTCTGAAACCGCTGGACAGAATTTGATAAAACTTGACATGTATGATCCTTGGGTGGGCCTCTACAAAAATTGCTCAAATAAAGTTGATCCATGAAGAACTCTGGTTGCCATGGCAACAAATAGAAAAAATAATTGAAAACTTTGAAAATCATCTCCTCTGAAACCGCTTGACAGAATTTGATAAAACTTGGCATGTATGATCCTTAGGTGGGCCTCTACAAAAATTGCTCAAATACAGTTGATCCATGAAGAACTCTGGTTGCCATGGTAACAAATAGAAAAAAATAATTGAAAACTTTGAAAATCATCTCCTCTGAAACAAGTGGTCAGAATTTATTTTCCTTTGGCACAAATAGTCACCTCATGAATGTCTATCATAATTGTTAAAATAAAGTTGATCCCTTGAAAAATGAGGCCCCTAGGGGGTTGGCTAATTTCCTTATATACTCTATATAGAAAACATCAAAATACTTTTTTTTATGAAGCCAGCTGTGAGAATTTAATTTCCTTTGGCCCAAATAGTTACCTCATGAATGTATACCAATATGGCTAAAATAAAGTTAATTCCTAAAAAAATGAGGTCCCTAGGGGTGGCTAATTCCCTTATATACTCTATATAGAAAACATCAAAATTCTTCTTCTGTGCAAAGGCCAATATGGGGCCGAAATTTGGCCCCATTCCCATCCGTAAAAGTATATATTTTTCCTCAACCGCATTTTACACACTTCTCCTTCTCAATTTTTGTTTTTTCTCATGTAACTGGTAATCCGCCTGGTAATCTAAAGAGAACTAAAAAGAGAGATGAAAAAAACTTGAAATGAGCTTATCTGTTTAACTCTATTTTGCATAAAATTCTGCCAGATTCATGGCGATGTCACGTACGCAAATTGCCGATTTTGTTACGAAAATATTTTAATGTAGAGATGCATTGTTTTGTGGATAAAAGCTAAAAAGACACACTGTAGGTAATTTGGAGAGTACTTTTATTATTTTGCAAAATAGATACACAACTTTCTCTGACCATGTATATAAAATTGATAACCAAAAAAGCTTTGCATTTCTAAATGTCATCCGTTTTTGCGGATTTACTTTCTCTTTTGACAACTTATAAATAAAAGGAATCTGAAACGATATTAAAGAATTTTCGAAATATTTTGTTACAGATTGTTATTTAAAAGTTTAATCATGTTATGTAAAAGTTAAATCAACCATTTTAACGAACTGCTTTCATTTTCTTCCCATACAAAAAGCCCTGTGGCTTTCAAACTATCACATCGTGTAACTGCAACTGATAATACAATATATTATATTATCTTCAATTAATAAATTTCAGAATTTTACTTCCATGAAATTAATGGTCAGGATTGATTTCATGAATGTCTGCCATGATTGCTAAAATGAAGTTGATCTCTGGTTTGTCATTTGATTTCCTTATAGAAAAAATCATCTTGAATATGCTGATTTACACTGGTGAGCGTTTATGGCCCTTGGGCCTCTTGTTTCTTTAGTATTAATTTAAGTTTTACATTACAAAATTACTTATTTGCCTTCTCCGATATTAATGTAAATCATATACTTGTATAGTAATGTTAAACTTGACATTTGACTAAACATTTTGAACTGACTGTTGTGTTACAAGAACAGAAGACAGATAAGAATTTCTATCTTTTAAAATGTCCGATATGAAGGAAAACATATGGATTCAAACTTTTAATGAAAACCTGTTGACTTACCAAACAATACATATACACACCCTACCAAATATAAGACCGTAATTCATCATAGGGTCATGCTTAAAGACGATTTTTTAAAAAAAACCTATGAAGCAAAGTTTTTGGGGAGAAAATAAAAGCACAAAAGAAGGTGCCAGCGATATCAAAGTGCTAAACCGTTGATAGAAAATGTATAAGAATTATCTCTTGACACCAAGTAATTGATGTAATCAGTATATTAAGCGACAAAAAAGTAATAAACATGTTGCTACAAAATGTATCTTTTTTAAAATGACTTCATGACATTTGTTGTTAAGTTAGCAAATAAACATGACTTAAGGACGTTTCAGATGTTGTTTTTTTCTAACGGACATATTTTTCTAAATACTTAAATAACTTAAAAACAATATTTCTTTTAAGATATTTGATCATAATTTGCAACTTATAATGTGTTTTATTAATAACAGGTGAAAATACTGTCAAAAAACATACATGGAAATACACTACGAGCAAACAATAGTCAATGTGTCAGGACCAAAATATTATTAAAAAAACAACAACAATTAACGAATATATTTCATTTTTTTATATTCAATCCACTGTTATAAAAGGTTTCTGAAAATGTAAAAAAAAATGTATACCTCTCCATTTTTGTTGTTGTTGTTTTAGCCAAGTTTTTATTAAAATATTGTAAAATATACTTTTAATCATGAATCTTAAAATTTTGGATTTCCTTTCACTTCTTTCTTAAATGATAGGAGAAATTTAAAAAAAACAAAAACATCACCAATATTAAAATAAGTGGTAACCCGCCGAAACGTCCTTGAATCGTCCAACTTATACGTATATTGTCATTTTTTTCTTAAATGTTGTTTATTTAATAAACGTTCCACAGACATCATTTCTGTCATTTCTGACCATGTCCACAGGAAATGCTTGTGTTGGCTTGCGTTTAATGTCCCACTGACAATAGTTCAGTCATTTGGGGACTTTGACTATTTGAGACAGATACGACCCGCCTCGTGGTGATACCACACCATACGCAACACCCAGTCACGTTACCATGACACCGGACCATCCACCTGTACTTGCATGAGGCAAATACAAGCTCTGCTTGTCATCATTATCTATCTGCTGTTTCACAGATTTTATTTGACACATGTGTTGATGCTGACTCCTCCAGCCGTAACTGCCGGGATCCAATCAAGACCAGCTGTGCCTGTTGGGATCATGTTACAGGACACCAGACCCCACATTGATCGCTAGACTGACTGAAAAAAAAATAATGAAACTCTTCCATCTTCATCATTTTTTCCAAATAAAAATGTGTCTAAATAGTAAAATACAATCACTCTTACATTTTTTCAAAATTGATATTTAATAAGGAATACGAATTAAAATGATAGTTCATCTAACTCATATTGTATTTTGTTTATTAAAATGATTCATGGTTACAAGTATGTGAATTTAATCTTAAACTATATTTCCACTTTATGACACTGTTAGATCTGTTTTAGGAGTTTGATAATGATAATTGCGTCTCGACATACACACCGATTAGACCAGATAATTTCTTAATTTGTATACATTACTTATTTAACAGAATTTTATTGAATTACGTTTCCCCACAGACATCGTTTGTAGTTTGCTAATATATCAATTGAATATAATTGTGGTAATACACTGATGTCGCAACTGTTAAAACTTTATAATTAGCGGATCAAAAGAGGTTTTTGGTCAAGCAATTACGAAGTGCTGGTAGAGCCACGACAACAGATTGCTTTTTTGTATAAAGCCAACGTGACCGTTCCTAGTTCCATACCGGCCACGACATCTGCGTTCACTTTTGAATTAAGTGAGGCTGATGCAGCTATTGGTTCAGCCAGGATGATCCAGGAGTGCTGGGTCCAATGGGTCGCTATTGAATGAAAACAATATGTTATAGTTTAAACCACCAATAGTAAGACGACACATTTCTTAATTAAAGCAAAGATAATGTTCATTTCAGTTTTCCGTCGAGTCAAATAAAGTTCATGGAGAAAGAGATGACACAAGATTGGTCGGTTACTGGATTGGAACAGTACTTTGGACCTGGGACTCTTGTCTCTTCTCTCTCTCTCTCTCTCTCTCTCTCTCTCTCTCTCGAGCTTTGAACCCACATTACATGTGATCTGACAGTGCTTATAACCAGTCTTAAGTTTATTTTCCAGACCTAATTGAAAAAAGATATCCACATTTTACAATTGACCTCGATCACTATCGATCCTGGTTTATTTCAGTACGAACTTTGCACCTGGAAATAACTTGAGGAAACATCCTCATCCCAACGCCGATCGAAATCACAATCTTTGGGTCCGAGTTACTGAATAGCACCACTGGACCATTTCCAATTGTACTTGTATCTTAGATTGGAAATGTTTGCTGTAAATGAAATATGTTATCTTGTTTGATTGCATAGGTTTAGCTTTCCATCGACAGTATATAAGTTATTTTGAGAATTAACTTGTCTTCTTGAGATAGATATATAAGTGCTACCACACTGCAGTATCACGCTGTAGACATGTAGCATGATACCACACGCAATCACAATCATTATCCTGACAATGGGACAACCAGACCTGGACCTACTTTTATGTGCTGGGCGCCAAGAGAAGGAGATGTATTGTGCGTATAACGGGTCATTCAAATGGTAACATATGTATGTCTTTTTTTTCAAACTAAACAATTAAAATACAATATTAAATAACAGTTCCGCACAAACCGGTATTCAGCTGGACTCATGTCGGCAGATCGATGTCGGATCAGAACGACTCGTGTACAAACAGCGCCCCAGATGCCCCTCGTAATTAACAGTCGTATTTCAAACACTCGCCGAAAATAAAACATAACGAACGATTATTTCAAGCTAATACATTTATCAGAGGTTTGACTCTATCTTACAGCCTCTGCAATTAGTGTCTAATACCATAGAACACAGTCCTGTTGTGTAGACACACCATTCAGTATCTAATTGATTTCCTAGGAACCATCTAACCCTTTATTTTTCCTCCTTGATTTCAAATTGAGAATGAGGTGATCAGCTGAATAACTACGTCACCTCATGCCACCGTATATATATATATATATATATATTTCATCAAGCGGCATTTTTTTCTGTCGATACTAGGCGTGGATATTCCCTGAATAATTAAGTACTAGTTATCTTTTATATTTAAAAATCAAATGGCAGTTGACCTCGTTCTTATTCAACATCTCATCCACCAACCAATCTTCCAGATACATTGTACGCGTGTATTTCTGACACAGATGAAAGAAATAATATAGAGCGTACCAATATGTTTAATATGTTGCATGTGTAAATTTTCAATGACAGTTCGAAAAACCTGAGTGTTTTTTTTTTTTGTTGTTGTTTTTTTGCCCCACCTTTTCTTTCAATAATAAATAAGTTAGTTTTGAACGGTTACATGAGCCGCATAGTATAGTCGCATCGACTTCAATGAAATACCGCTGTGACTTACGTGACAAAGTAATAAAAAGTAGGCAAAACGGTGAATTTTTTATTGTAATGTTTTATTTAGATCTACTTTATTTTTTTATATGGAATCAGATACTATTTACACAGAGTAAATCAGAAGGGCGATAATTATATTTTGTTAAAATAGGTTTTTATTTTGTTCAAGTCCAACCAATGAAGTATAACTGATATATAACGGTATATTATAAAAACCGTTTGGTCATACCACTTGGTGTATATCGTCATTTTAAGATATCTCAAGCTAATTTGCCTCGATTCGAAAAAGAAAACTGCTGTACGAATTTTATTTCTTCACCATAATTTTTGTCTATTTCCTGGATACGCGCGATGCAGATCGAATAGGTTGTGTCTAATGCCTATAGATTAAAGGGAACAAACTTCAGCATCAATAGAGACTTCCCGAAAGAAATTAATGAGGCACGGAAGCAACTGTGGCCTGATTTCAAAAAACTCCGCGGGCTTCACCCAGATCGCAGGTTTTCGATAGTGGACCCAGTGAAGTTGATGTTATAAGGGAAGGTAGTGGCAGACGCTTTCTCCCAACGGGACCTCATCATGAAAGGTAGCCGCATTTCCGGTTTACAACACACGGGGCAATATCTAATCACCACAACTGGGGCAAACCAGAAAAAAAAACGTGCGACAGTAGAGCCCGAGCAGTCATCAAAGATATAAACACGTAACACCGAACACAAACACATATCTCGTAAGCCATCTCCGTCTCTTGCTCAAGATAACGACGTTTGAGGCGCCAGGCTCTCTCCAACACCTGCACATGGTTTAAGCACCCACATTTAGCGACCATGGGTTTCTTAAGACAGTAGATCTTCTTTGCAACCACCAAGCCGGGTTTTCACAGCGGTTCCACCACACGCAGTCTGCAATACTTCAACTTCCTTTGCGCAGTCAAATGGATCCATCGAGGGCAACTCCCAGATGACGCAACCTCCAGCAACAATGCAATTCGATCCTCAGGCGGAGTCTTCTAGTGTGCTGTAGGACAGTGTAAACAATCAAAGTGCTGAAGGTACTGAATTTTTGTGTGTGTGTGTGTTTTCAAGTGGAAGAGGTTTCGACGAGCTGCAGATATGCAGAGTAACTTAGTTTTTGCCAGATACCAAACTTCTGTTATAATAATGAACGATTGTTCTTTTAGATTTGTTTCCTTTTCATTTAGATATGCATATTTAAAATAAATCTTATAAACTGTAGGCTATAGAAATAGGTAGAGTAACAGTGGCGATGTGCTAATTGTTAACAGTCCGTTGAAACAAATGGTGCGTTCGTCTTTACTTTCTTTTGATGACCTTGTTAACACATAGTTTTTTATCAATTTCTTGAAATTTGGCCCAAGTTTATTGAATTTACTTTGATAAACAAAAGAAATGCGACAATGCTGTTCTCTCAGCACTATCAGCGCTTTGATTTGTTCTCTCAGTATCTTATATAACCGATCGACGGCACAGTCTCTATGTGGCTTCGGATAGCAGATATACAGGTATCGGCTATTCTATAGTGCACCCAATAACCCCTGGACGTATCTGAGGTCGTTAGCTAGATATGATTGATAATTGCATGACTGCAATTGCAATTGCATATCATGCTACTAGTGCTTGACTCTAGGTGAAATTTACACGATTCATCTTTTTTTTTTAAATAGACATGATTACTTTCCACGTGCATTGTCACGATTACATTTTCACGAACTCGTAATTAGCTGTCACATAGTGCCGGGTAAGCCTGCCGTGTGCCACCGTGTGATAAATTTTGTGCGGACGGTGGAACACGGTGAGGGCACGATAGTGGCCTGCGAGACCCGGCGAAAGTTTTGAACATGTCCAAAAGGACGGTGGGGCGGTACGAGGCCGTTATGGAACTGTTCATGGGTCGGTGACGACGTGTTAACCGTGTTCATACCGGCCTCATACCAGGCTCTTACGATTACTCACCATCTCATACCGACTTCATACCGGCCCCTAACCGGTCTTTTTCGGCGTAGCTGTATAATTTCGATTTCAACTCGCATCTTAAACCAATCAAATGTACGCTAACAGCGGTAAATAATTCTAAGCTGATTAAAAGGACTCCTGTTATTGGTTAACGCATCGTTATGGACTATAAAATTACTGTAAATAAGGGGTGCAGCTTGTATATATCATTCAGCTTGGTGTTATTACTTTTCTTTTTGATGTAAACATGAAAGTGATTTCAGTAAGTTAAATACAATCCTTTTCCATCAATTGAGGAATGCTACTTTGTGAAAATGATTTAAAACAACAAAAAAGAATCCACTGTGTTATGACATGAAACCCCTTAATTACTATGTCTATTGAATTCTTCCAGCCTGCCGAGATGCTCTCATTGAAAATTAATTCGCCAAAACCAAAACAACTAATAACGCTTTTATATCATAATTGTCATATGCAATAATGATATGAACAAATATCAAACAAGCCTATTTACAGATATAATTTTTTGTATTGCCGTCTATAAATAAGTATATTTCATAGAAAAAATACTGAACTATTTCTAGAGCGTACTAAATTTGTTGTGCGTCGGTCTTTCGCGCGCTTTTCCTCGGAATGTTCTAGAAGTCCTTTATCAATGAATCTATGCTTTAAGGTGCTGATCATTAATGTATATGCCTGTATAAACTATTTTGATACAGTTTACAACTGATAAAATCAGACCTGAACAAGCTTTTGTCAGTAAGAAATAAAATAAAGGTGAAGAAAAAATTGTATGTCCTAACTACAACGAGCAGATAACTGCTCATTACATGATCAGCCTGGAACTAAATTAGGTTTTATGCAGCGGATTATCATAGATTTTTTTTTATAGTTCATAGGATAATTTATAACATTACATTGCTTTTAAATAAGAACATTTGGAGGTACTCTGAAATATTTGTTATATCAAATCATTTCATATTCTGATTTTAATCATTTTACAATTTTTTATGGTGCAGGTAAGCCTTTTTACGATAATGGTCAGTCGTGTCTTTTGTATAATAGTCTAGTCATTCTTTACTGTACATTCTGTTTTGAATATATATAGACATTATTTTAAAATTGTACTCTTTTTTTTGCTCCATTCCTGTTGTACACATCTCGTGGACTATTTTCTTATTTGCAAAATAAACCTTGTTAAAAACATTGCCATTCATCATTGTTCACTACCAAAATTAGACATGTTTTTTACAATTATTTACAACAATGCTTTTATAACTTATCACAACATTAGAGTCTTTGAAATGTGTTTTGCATATATTTCCATTTATAAGTTTCTTAATTAAAGTATATATATGCATGAATGAAAATCTCGTTTTTCTTTCATCCTACGCCGAATATCTTTTTTAAAGATATTTCTTGTTATGTTTAACCAGTCTCTTAACGACCTAATAAAGTTCTGTTACCGTTCCACCGTCTTCATAATGTCTCCATACCGGTCTTTTGCCGTGTGTTTTCATTACGCTCGTTTAAAAACCGTGCAAGACACCGTGATACCAAAGAACTTTACTGTATAAAAACGACAAATTTGAAATATGAGAAATGAAAGTAATCTCTTTACAGACAATAATAACATACAGGCAATAATATACTGACTTACATACATTATCAGAAGACTCATACTTGGGATTGGGTTTCTTACCCTTGAAGGGTTTCTTACCCTTGAAGTTGTGGATCTGTTTGGAGGATCCTGCAGTTCCGAAAGCTTTCTTACTTTACCCACCCCTCCGCCAGCAGCTCTCATTCCACGTTTAGGCATAAAATACGAATTGGAAGGAAAAAAAAATGAGAAGTACATGTACATAAAATTCGTGAACTGATATGTGAGCGGACGGGTGAATTCCCAGTTTTATATACCGTGTGTGACGTCAGCACGGCGGCGCAAACGTTTAGTGAACGGTATGGGGGCGTTCCGGGCGGTAATGGGCCGGTTGCCACACGGCATGGACCCAGCATGGACCAGGCGAAACCCGGCAGGAAAAAGGCTAACACTGTGACACTGACTGGTACGAGGACGCTGTAAGCGATATGGGCCTGGTATGGAGACGGTATGGAAACGTTTAGCACATGGCTGAAAAAAAAAAAAAATGTGGACGGAGAAATTATCACCGCTTGTCATATAAATCAAAGGGTATGGGCCCGTTGGGCTTAGCCAGTGCTATGTGACAGCACCATAAAGTTTTCCCGACTGTTAGAAAAAAATGTACATCTGACAAAAGAATCATTGGGACCTATGTGTAAGACACAATTTCCCGCTTCGTATGCGCTCAAAACCATTAAAATTGATAAAGAAATACTTAACAGTAGTTTTCCCTCTTATGCTTTTCGTGTTAACAAGCTTAAAATGTCTAGGCACGTTTTCCTACAGCGGAGGATCTGTCGGGGAAATTTGGATATATGGCCGTAGGAACAATCTGGTTGGTTTTGTGGCTTTTTTATAAATGGGAATATACTCACTTTATGTGGAGTTTCAAGTAATTAATTCTTAAATTACTACTGACCGAACATACTCATAAGTAGCCTTTACACATTTTGAACTCAGTGCAGAAAAACCTTAATTTTATATTAAATGTATTTTTCTGTCACTTCTGAAAAATGTGAGAAATTGGCACGGATAGTGTTGTTCTATATCTGTCGACGACGTAGATGACGTCAAACTGTTAGGTGTTGTGCGCCGATAACGTTACATGCTTGTTATTCTGTACCATGATACGTTGTCAATGTTGGTTGGTTGGATAATTGTCTCCTCAACCTACTCTATGCACGTTTAATATAGTTTCAATGAAAAAGTTAAAAGTTAAAAAGCTAGTCCACGAATACTTTGAACGCCCCATTTATATTGCTTCAAACACTTCTGTCGGGTCGCTAGTCCGCCCCGAACACGGGTTTTATTTTTAGTTTGTTAGCACTCCGCCCCCACTTCAGTAAAATAAAAATATTCAAATATTCATTTCACGGAGGGCTGGCAGGTCTGGACGACGTGCTTTAGCCGTAATGTACCCATAAAAACGGTCTCCGGTGAAAATCGACGAGACGTGTATACTTAAAGGTCCAATATACTGATATAACTAAGTTACGTTTTCACGTTTTCTGGTCAAGAAATGCACCCTTCAGATAAGTATTAATTGTACATGTATACATGTTGCACGTTTTATGAAAAGTTGTGGTGGAAAGCGAGACTCTGTTAAACTATTCTTTAAATTTATGTAAGTATTTCAATGAATAAAGGAATTATTGGAAATACTATTTCATTATTTTGACATCGCTACAGGGAAGGGTACGGATTTTTTTTCGGGGTGGTGGGGGGTGCAAGAATTGAAAATCGATATGGGAAAAAAACTGACATGGGTAGAGGAAGAGGTCACCGTATACCCGGGCCCATAATATACTACATAAGAACACTGAAAGTCAGATCTAAAGAAGTAAAAATATTTTTTAAAAAAATATTCATGTTAAATTTTAATAATTCGGTTATAAATTAAATGTACATTTCGCCCACATAGCCTAACGCTTATCAAAATACGTATGTATGTATTTATGTGACAATATAATTGATTAAAATGCTGTTAAATCCATATTTCTGTGTTTGACAGGCATTCGAACGCAAATCTTCAGTTTTCACTGCCTCCGTTACTATTAGGTCTTATCTGAAGAGAGATATTTTACATATATACCGGCGTAGCTCATTTGAATATTGAAAAAGTAGGTCAATTGCACATGTTGCATTAAACTGTGTTTTAAAGGCACTTTTATCCGTTATGAAGATAAAAATCTGATTGGAATGGATACATTATTATTCAAGGATCTCGGCAATATAGGTATGTTGAGTTGTCATTTAGTTTTTATGCAGAAATCTTAATGCCTAATTTTTAAATTAGGCTTTGGTTAGCGATAGAAGGAAAACTTTCCGCACATAAATTGACCTTTCTGGCTGTGTACCTGTAGGGGATATCGCCAAATCGAAAGTAGAACGATATCACAAATTATGGGTACATATATGTGGACTACCTCTATGTATTTAATCGAACAGTGAAACCAATGTCCCAACAGACATCCTGTTGACGAACTCCCTATAATATAAATTTAATAACAGAAAACATAATTTACGCTCTTAAGCATCGTCATATCGATGCATAAATTGCACAAGTAGAACATATAGTTTCGTGCATGAGTGCATTTGCATTAGAAAAAACTGAAGTCTGTAAGGCAATGTACAAGTTTCAAGCAAAAATATTAACTTGTTATGGTCTGCCGTATATAAATTATGTACCCTTAAACACCCAGAGGAGAATAGTAAATGCGTTTTGCCTCATAAAATAATTGTCATAAAATCAAAATATCGTAAAGCAAATTGATTATTACCTAAGTATTCCTAAGATGTGTCTTTATTAAGAATGGCGTAGCCATAATATATATAATTCATTTATTTTACAGCGGCACTCTAAAGAGATAATTATCATAGTATTGGTAATAGTTTACGCATGTATGAACATGGATTGCGTGTGAATTAAGTCTGCAGTAAATGTCACTTGGGGCAATATATACTACTCAAAGTTTGAGCTATTTTCCCGTAGCGTTGCATGCTTATACAAGCGACTTTAAAGGCATTGCATGCTTATACAAGCGACTTTAAAGGCATGCTACATTTAATTTTACATTAAAACAAATCTTGCTTTTATGCAGAAGTATTTTTTATGTACCAAACTTACTACCAGTTACAAGAAATAAGTCTTTCGGATTCTCAATACTGGGAATTAATCATAATAAGAAAGTGCGAATTTTGGGAAAACACCTTAAAATTTATAGTCAGCTAAATTCAGAACTTTGATCTTCAAATATTTCTGTTTTCTAAATGGAATACTTTTAAGGATATTTGTGACGATGTTGGCCTGTTCATGGTCATTTTTTTTGTATTGATCACAAGATTTAACTTCCATTTAAAAAATGCCATTTCTTGCAAAAGAACACACTTTTGTGAATTTTGCAAATAATGACAGGAATTGGCAAAATCGTTGTAACTCATTTTTGAGTCTCTTTTCTATCATTTTGACAAAAACTATGCGTAAAATTGATTGTCAGCTAACGCTTTCCTTTCAGGTACATAGAATTACATTCAGTATGTGTTTTCATGTGACTCTATGGGAAAATAGCGGGTGGTGCTTAGCAAACTTTGAGAAGTATAGTTTGTGGTTTTGCCAGTTTACTAATCTGGAAGACCAATTTTCAGTATTTTCAATAATTTAAAATTTAGATAACTGTTGAGATGTTAAAAAAAATTCCAACTCACACGTTATTGAAAAAAAACCACATAATTTTACGTTACATATAAACATAATATTGTTTATAATAATTCGAAAACACTTTGATACAATAGCACAGATTCTTACTAATTGTTCGACCACTATTTCGCCTGTCCGGGCTGTTTATTTAATCGTTGGAAAAAAATGTGTAGGCACGTGCCTATAATGTACTTATAGGAAGCTACGCCAGTGAGATTTATCGGGGAATGGGGGTTGTATTGCCTTTCTAAGTGTTTTGGGGGTGGGCATAACACATACAGAACACTTGTGGTCGATTGTTTTTGTGTTGTACATACTATTAATGTGATTACTTATGTGACATCATAATGCGTGTCTAAAAATCTTTCATACATACAGTAGAAAGGTACACTTAAGGTACTTGGAAAATGACCCTCTTTAATAATTCCAGACAATGGACACTTTCTTCATAGAGAGACTATAGCACAATACATTGTACCATCTACGAAATGAGCAACTTACAGAATCGAACAAAATCTGACCAACACAACCAGAGTAAACCTGCACATTGAAAAACACATCGTACTTTCATAGAAACGAACCAGAAAGAAACAATAAAATTGGCATTGAAGCTAAGTACCTAAAAAGTTAATATATTATGCTGAACTTCATCAAATTCTAGACGCGAAATGCAAAAGGACTAACGGAAGTATACGGGCGAAACTGCATAGTATTTATTACACACGACATTGACCTAAAACATTGACCTATGGCCATAAAAGGATCCAGCCGACCAGTTAGCCCAGATCATTAAGATATTCAACCTTTAACGACCCTTGGATCAACGTCATTTTTTATGACGACGACACAATTCCGGGTTGAGGGGAACGTGCCTTCCCACGTCGTATATGACATGGTTCAATGAATGGGCAAGTCAAGCTCTTTCTAATTTAATTGTTTTACTTGGAACCAACTCCAAAGGCGTCGAAAAATGCGTAGGCGTACATCAATTATACATGGGTAAATAATTAGAATCTAATTATCTTCCCACGTAAACACGTGCATCATTAACACACTTGGGAACAAGGTAGCGCCTGCCTTATGCATTACCTCCAGTGAAGAGCATCCATAAATAGGCTAGAATTACTGTCAACTGCTTTAAAACTGAGGGTTGTAGGTCCGAATCATAAAAGTGTCATTTCTTCATTCTATTTTTCTCTTTGATCATTACTATGTATATATTATTCATATTAGAAGCAGAAAGAAAAAAAATCGTTTTGAATAGGTACATATATTTATTGCACGGAACTTGGTACATTAAAAAACATTCAAAATCACTATGCAAAATTCTTTTTAAATTTGGCGAGTTCAACCAACATTTATTTCTAAGAAAATCTTAGTAAAATTTGAAATAAGTGTCTCAATTATGTAGATTTTACTGGTATTTTGAACTAGGCACACTTGCAGAAAACGGTCAAACCAGTCTTTTAAAATGGGTAGGGTAACAATTCATTACTTATTTCAAATATTTTGAGTCGAAACAATCATTCAAAGAAAATCAATAGCAAAACATTTTTCATTATGAGGAACTGACATAATAGGAATTCCTTATTTCTTAATTTTTTTTTTTTTTTTTTTTTTAAGTCCAGGCTAATTGCCATACGTCCAAAACTGGACGATAAATTTTGTTTTAATTTTGTACGCAGGTGTCCTTTTACACAACAACCATATTGCTTATTTCTCAGTTTCCATTGTGCCCATCAGGGTCCCACTACCCCAAATGCTTCCTAGCTTCTTCGACGGATAATTATAAAAAAGTGTCTTTGAGTATTTAAAGAAAAGAACACAGAAACGTTTGTCACGACATTCGCTACATGCTTTACATAATATCTGTATTGTTTTTAATCAATTGAACTTATCTGTGAAGGAAAAATGCAAATTATTCGACAGCTTATGTTAATATGAAGTATTTATATATACAACATGTGCTTATTTTTATATAGATCTAGCCTAAATAAATAAGTCTTTATGTATACAAATATATGTATTTGTATAATAATAATTGTACCTATTCAGCTCCTTGCCCTTTTTCGTTTTCGTATATGGGTAAGGAGTCCACAGGCATTTATACGTATCCTATATACTTTAATGTTATACCGTTCTTGTTGCCTGTTTTATCTTTTCTTGCATACATTTATATACATTTATACGTCATCTGTGACATGTGTAGAAACAACCTTATAATTATTAAATCCGATAGACACTGCCTTGCCTACTTTCGTAAAATGGCAAGGACCTAATACATGTTAGCAATACGTCGTACACATGTATCGACCTTCTAATTACCATTTGACCTGCTTTGTTTGCTTAGGTCTATATAAGGATATATGTGCGTAAATAACACTTTTAGTTATGCTTAATATGTTTAGTTATGTTCTGCTATGTGTAAATCATTTAGAACTTAACGCACAGTTCCCATTCTGAATCTCCGTTTAATGACAAGACACCCTATTCCTCTCTCTAAAGTTCTGTTCTGTTCTGCTTAGTGGGGTCAATCCTTAGTATAGGGTGGATATTATAGTAACGACACAGAAAAGTTTAAAATGTTAAAAAACCAAATGATTTCGATGGAGAGCTAGGTAGATACCCAATGTAAATACATAGACAAATAAAATATTGGATTAAAATTCTTAAATCAGACGCGTCCAGCAGTCTAATAAAATTAGTATACTATCAATTATATCACGATACCGAAAATGGAAGTACTTCTTGAATTAGAAATTGGGCATGTAAAATTAAAGAAATATTAACAAATATAGGATTACATAATATATGGCAAGTTCCAATGGTACTGATATATAGAGAGAGATTTAATTTCAACCAAAAGGTCATAGACCCATGTGGCTACAACTCAGCAAAACATGGTAACTTGGTGAAAATAACATATACATGATATATATATATATACTGTTACACATACAGACATTTTGAACATATGAAAACAAATTCCCGGCTTGACGAGCCAATAGGCTATAAAAAAAACTTATATATCTACCACTTTTTAATGAACACTAAATCTTCCTAACAACTTAAGGAGAATTAAAGGATATAAAACCGTCCCCGGTGGCCGAGTGGCTAGAACGTCCGCCTCAGGAGCGGGAGGTCGTGGGTTCGATCCCCGACCGCGACATACCAAAGTCGTAAAAAATGGTACTGTTATAGCTCCCTTTCTTGGCGCTCAGCATATAAGGGTAGTTGCAGGACTGATTGGCCCGGTGTCAGGATAATGTGACTGGGTGTGGTATCATGCCACATGTCTACGGCGTGATACTGCAGTGTGGCAGCACTATATCTGTCTCAAGTAGACATCGTCTCCAAATGACTTAAATACTGTTGGTGGGACGTTAAAACCCAACAAACAAACAAAGGATATAAAACTATATTTTCATAAACCTTCGACTTCATACGTTAAGATGTTTTACAGAGAGAAACAAAACATACTCACATATAAATTACTTACACCTATAATATCTGAAAAGGTGTACAGAAAAAAAACAAAAAAAAACACATAAACATAAACGTATGCAAATAACACTGTCATCCGGCTAGCTATGAAGAAACAAAACCAGATAAACTCCATGTGATTACTTAGTATATGAACATTAAAGTTTATTATCTCTTCGTAACAACCTTAGGAAAATTAAAGGATATAAATCTAAATATATTCATAAATGACCATTTAATAATTACGTGTCTTATGTATCCCTCTTACAACCCTAACGAAACGAAATTTAGGGAAGCAGTAGGATACCATCTATATGACAATTAAATTAGTACGTTCAAACAAACTAATAAAGATGCATTTCAAAATAATCTGAAACTATAACCTGAAATTATATTACATACATACATACATACATACATACATACATACACATTAGTTGTTCAAGTATTGAGAAGCATTCCTAACTTCAAATGCTTTGTAAATATAAATTCTTAATTTTCTAATTACATTTGAATTATCACTTTTAATTAATTCAATAAATTTATACATATTTGGTCTGCATCTGTAATATAAAGGAACATACATACTGCGTATTTCATTTTATGATTTACATTCACAAATAAAATGATATTCATCCTCTAAAACTTTACATATATTACAGAGTCTCATATTTATTGGAATTGGATTTGGATTTTCCCATCTACCAGTTTCAATTGATAATCTGTGTGATGATAATCTAAGTTTTGTAAATGCTATTCTAAATTTATCAATATCTAACATGCTAAAATATGATTGAAATTGAAAAAGTGAAAAGTTTTTATAAAAGGAACCTCTACTTAAATCAGATATATGTTCATTCCAATTTTGAATGAATTGGGGTTGCAACCTTTGCTTAACAGTTATAAGAAAGACAATAATATTCCCTACTTCCTGAAACAACCACGCACCATAAAGACCTAAAATGCATAATAAATTCTTAAGTAAAGAACACCATTTTTTTGTATTAGGGTGATCATCTAAGTCGTTCTTTAGCATAAGATATACCTTTTTAGTATATTTCCTATCACTAGTATATAACAATTTGGTCCAATATTTAATAATATTAAAATATCTATTAATTTGGAATGGTATTCTTCCTAGTTTTCCGTAAAAAAAAACAAAAACGTTTGGTGTTGTCGTTTTAACTCCTAAATTGATTTATAAAACTTTAAATGCATTTCCTTTTACAAAGCCCCATACCTGAGCCATAACTTAAAATTGGTGAAACCAATTTATCGAAAAGATCGAATTTATCTTTAACTGAAATTGATGTAAATTTATATCTATATTTATTAAGTTTAAAAACTGCCTTTAAGGCTTTACCTGATAAGGTATTTTGAGCTTACAAAAAAGCTCCACCCGATGTAAAAACAATTCCCAAATATGACAATTTCTTCACCATTTCGATCGTTTCATTATTGTAGTAAAATTGTGTATTATACAGAATCCTTCCCCCTTTTTAAAAATCATAATCTTTGTTTTATTTGTATTTATTACTAATTTCCAATTTTTACAGTAATCAGACATTAGATCAAGGTTTTTTTTGTAATTCAATTGCACTATCTGCAAAAATAACAATATCATCAGCGTACAAAATCAAAAACATTTTAAACATACTAATTCCAATACCTTGGAGTCCTTTTTGTAGAAATTCATCTTCAATATCATTAAGAAACATGGAAAATAAAAAAAGGTGATACACTTTTCAATGATAAAACAAAGAATTATTATTATTGACGTAATATGCAGAAGTGGTGGCAACGTATAAATAATTCCCGTAACTATCTGCTTACAGTGAATTTAAACATGAATTTAATGCGTAAGTACTTAAACAGTATTGAAACTATCAACTTTAGAACAGCCATGTCAATGTTCAGACTTTCATCTCACGGCCTTACAACTGAAATTTGAAGGTATACAAATATACCTGTAGATGAATGAAAATGCACACAATGTAAAATGAATGTTATAGAAAACAAACACAACTTTTTATTTCTTTGTCCGAGATACAGAAATTCGAGAAATCAATATATAAAACCACACTGTTGTCATTGGCCCACTTTACAAAAAAAAAATCAGTTCTTTTATGTCAAGTGATAATATAAATATTGTCAAAAATCTTTCAAAATACATATATTTTGTTTTCCGTTCAAAGGATATCAGTTAATAATTGAAGGATATTAATATACATATGTTACATTTTTATCAGTTTCTCACAGTCTCTGTTAACCTGTAACTTTCATGTACAGATATGTATTGTAATGTATATTTTAGTAATAATTCTAGAAGGCTAGATTTCGATTATTTTCTTCCTCTATACTTAGTACTTAAATTATAGTAAATCATATTTCAGATGTTTATCACTGATTGATAATATATGATGAGTATATCAGCTTTTTCATGATTATATTTTTATTTTTAAATTTAATATTTTATATTTGTAATTGCTATAATTGAAAAATGTTGCCATATAAATATATGTTATGTTATATTATTTAAAGAAAGTGCAACCTTTTCTGATATGCATTCTTCCAATATTTTGTGATATAATGTTAATGATGGGAAGAAAAGGAGCGGGAGTAGGATTGGGGGTAGGGGAGAGTCAATCCAAACTTATTGTATTTTATGCGTTATATCTTTGTCTTTAATTGTATAAATTAATAATAAAAATATTACTAGTCACCATTATTATGTTGTTTTGTCTCCCCGTAGCATATTTAATTATGAAATTAACTCCAGACGTCATTAATGAATTCAATTACTGCAAGTTTTTCAAGCAAATAATTTTGTTGGACATTGTTTACTATACTTTTCTTACTGATAAGAAATAAAATTCCAAATCTACCTGTCCACATTTTCGATGTTTAATCTTTGCTTGACTATTCGAAGAAAAGGGAGAGGTATTCTAAATTTTATTCTGATTACCAAAGATACGCAATTTTATACATTTTGTGTATATCTGTCAAATACTTTCTTGTATCATATATTACATAAACTTTCGCTAGATTTTGACCACTAATTCTTAAGTTGTTGAAAATAATTTTACGGTATCCCCCAACACGTAAAACTATTTTCACTTTTGTCTTGGGGAAATTTTAAAGTCCAGCCCCGTTTTTTGTTGTTGTTTAATGGGTTTACCGTCTGCTCACCCTGAGCACAATAAAAAATCTTAAACCGTTCAAATTAAAAGAAACAAACAAAATTAAAAGCACTTTTTTTTCGCTTGGAGCTGAAAACAAGTTGGGGGTTTGGTGCAATACTGCTCAGTCTTTATATGTAGACACCAGTTCACTACAGTTTTGCAACAAACTCACACACAACGCTATTCAAAATATGAAATATAAGTCCTGAACGATTTTATAAATGATGAGACCATGATTATATAGTTTTATTTAATGTATTTCTTCCAACCTTCCGATTACACAGTTGACCTGATAACCCTAGAGTCTGTACTCTGGTTAATAACTTAATTCATTATTTTGTTCGGGCACTCTTTACACGAGACATGGAAATATGACGTCAACTTCATGCCCCACACCACTTCATAATAAGTAGGTCTATTTTACCGATTGATGTGCTGCTTTAGAAAAAAATCGGTTTGACACAAGTAGTATTAGCAGCGGTTTGGCCCCAAGACTGCGCATGCGCAGGAGTGACGTCATCAGATTATTTGCGCATGTGCGGCGGCCATATTGATTTTCTATATTTAGAATGACATCATGATCTATATTTAGAAATGGCATTATGAGCTATATTTAGATTGACATCATGATCTATAGTTAGAAATAACATCAATGTACAAAGTTGTACATTTGACCTAGGGCTAAGGAGATTGAGGGTCAAGTCTTAGGCGGAGACACATGGTAAACACCAAAGAACATGAGATACAACAGAGGTATTGATAGTCCCAATAATATACAGAGCTGACTTGTATATTCAGTCATAGGGCTTAATCACGGACATTGAGGGTCAGGTCCTCAGCCTTAGACGGGGACTATACAAAATCTTATTACAATGATCAATATATGATCATCATACAATATATAAAACTATATCAAATAATATTTAGAAAAAAAAATAATAACGACATTACTTACGATGTGAACAGCTCTACGTTCTGTTATAAAATGAACTCAACACTCATGTCTTACGCGTGATCTGCCGTTTATGGTCATAATACTTCCGAAAACTATATTTAGCACTGTAAAACAGAATAAACCAGAAAAAACTGGTTTACAATTTGAACCGACCAATGTCATGTCTTCATTTTATATCGATTGAACAAATCTAGACATGTAGTCTAAAAATAACCATGACTTTGATCAACAACCAATCAGAAAAGAAATGCAGAATCGCAACACACACACACACACACACACACACACACACACACACAATTTGAACCGACCAATGCCATGTCTTCATTTTATATCGATTGAACAAGTCTAGACATGTTGTCTAAAAATAACCATGACTTAGATCAACAACCAATCAGAAACGAAATGTAGTATTACAATCAATAACATCTTTCATGCTATGAATTGGCGCGACATTGCACAATTGCATTGAATTTCAACCAATCAAGAACAAACAACCATCATTTGAATTATTTCATCAACCATTGAAAAAAAAATCACATGTTGTGAGTAACAATATATAAAAAATGTGTGTTCTCAAGATGAGGTTCATTATTTCAGACCATGTGTTTAATAAGCATTTAAGTTGTAATTTATCAGATGCATCTATATTCTTTAGTAAAGGAATAATGTTGAAAGCAATTCATTCATGTGTCTTTTCACCAGATGATATTGACATGTCTTGGAAAAAATGTATTCAACAAAAAACGTTTGATTCCAATATAGGCCTATTGGGATACACAAAAGAAACTAGTAATAAAATTAAAGTTGTTTCTATCCAAACAAAATCAGGAAATGTGATAATCGTGACTGCTTATCCTTGGAAGTGAATTTGGCGAACACTCATTAAGCAAGGTAAAACAATTATATTTTAAAACACTTACCTTTCTTCCTCCGTATTCGTTTTAAATACCTCACAGAATTAACTGCAATGACATTTTCCATCACCCAATTTCCATTAAATTTATAAATTAACACAAATTTTGTATCTCTAAATTTTCTACACCCTACACCTGTGCTTTTTATAAAGTTGTATGCGTCTATTGACGACAAATACATTGTGTAACTACACAACAAAATTTCTAAAAAGTTAATTATATCCATTTTTTTTCGAAATCAAAATCCCTTGAACTGATCACTTAAAAAGCATTCACAGAAAGAACGAAATTGTCAAATGTTTGCGCCAAATTCTTTTGTATAAAAATGTTTAAAGATATGTTGGAAGATCAATAATCCAATATTACGGATAGGATTGAACCACTTGATTTCAACTTAAAACACATGTTTATGTTTAATCGATATAATCCTGGCGAAAGTGCAGGGAACCGTGTCAACGTTGGAAGATCAATAATCCAATATTATGGATAGGATTGAGCCACTTGATTTTAACTTAAAACACATGTTTATATTTAATCGATATAATGCTGGAGTGGACGTGCGAAACAGCTGCGACCTGTAATTAAAAAGTCATTAACTCTTTCAGTTTATTAAATTCTAATATTATTCGAATATAAGTATAAACATTGATTAAATGAATGAATTTTGTTATTTTGATTTCAGAAATCAGTTTATTGATATTGTTTGAGTGCAAATCAAGTCTAAACACATGATTGATCCGATATGGATTAATTATCGATTATATATACATTATATATATTTCTTTTTTTCTGCTCTAACATTTAGTCATTTGAGTATACGAATATTGTTATTTTGATTTTTTAAAACTCATTTTTTTATATTGTTTTAGTGCAAATCAAGTCTAAATATATGATTGATCCGATTATTTATCGATTTTATATACAAATATCAGTATTTTTTTTCACTAATATTGAGTCATTTGAGCATACAAATAGTAACTAGATTCAAAATAAGTCGGACCGGAAGTCCATGATGAATAAAAACCGGAAATAAAAATTTTTTAACACTTTAACCGGAAGTCCATGGGTTTAAAACCGGAAATGACGTCATCAATGTTAAAATTGACCCTATTTCCTTTTAGTTTTCCATCGATTTATATATTTTTTTATAGCTATGGAAAGCTTTAAGTGAAATCTTTACTTTAAACTTCTAACCGGAAGTCCATGATAAACAAAAAACCGGAAATGACGTCATTCTATGTAAAATTGATTCTTTTTTTAATTGGTATAAAAAAACCATATGAAAATCTTGTCCTATGAGATGGGCAATGTCGTGAACATTGACGAGGGATTTTCAGAGCTGTATCTAGAGATGTGTGAAGCCTGTTTAATATAAGAACAAACAGGATCAAAGTCTTGGGACTTATAAAACTTATAAGGGGAAGTACCTCCTTTTTCAGTTCATAAAACATGTTTTCTATAAAGTGTTTAGAGTGTAAACAAGTATTCACAAGAAGGGACAATTTGTTAAGACATTGTGCATTTAAACATGGAAATGAAAAGACAGTCAATGAAACGCCTCCTCCTTCGGAATTGACTCCTCCTCCTTCGGAATTGACTCCTCCTCCTTCGGAATTGACGCCTCCTCCTCCGGAATTGACTCCTCCTCCTCCTCCTCCTCCTCAAGGAGGAGGAATTCATCCTCTTTCTCCTCCTCAAGGAGGAGGTTCAATATTTCAGGGAGTACAGACACAAAAGAAAGTTAGGGAAATACCTCCTTCAACATTAACTAATGGACAGGAATTTGTTTTTCAACATCCCTTTACGTGTATGGTCAGCGGACCGACCTCTTGTGGTAAAACTTACTTCGTATCACAGCTACTACAGAGGGCTTATGAAAAACTTCGTCCCGCTCCACAACGTATTATCTGGTTATACAAGAGATGGCAACCGTTATATGACGAAATACAAAGAAACGTTTTTCCGGAAGTAGAATTCAAAAAAGGAGTACCATTTAATCTGGAAAAAGACGAGTTTTTGGACCCTAGAGTCAGAAATGTGATCATATTAGATGACATGGCTACGGAAGCGGTGAAAGACCAACGAGTGACCGATTTATTCACGGAAGGTAGCCACCATAGAAATCTGTCTGTCATCGCTATCAACCAAAACCTGTATTTCAGCAAAGATCCTACCCAGAGACGAAATTGCCATTATCTGGTATTATTTAACAACCCTGTAGACAGACAACAGGTAATGACCCTTGCCCGACAAATGTACCCCAGTAACCCCCAAGAACTGTTAAGACCTTTTGAAAAGGCTGTTAGTCATCCATGGCTATTTACTCGTAGATTTAAAGCCACTTACACCAGCTTCACTGCGCATGCGCACAAATGTGATGGAATTTATAAGGGAAACAGATTGTACAATGGAACCACCAAACCATATACAGAGACAGGATACTGTTCCAGTCGAAACTTTGCAAAACATCATGATTTCTTGCGACGACTGCGGTTCTATGTTTTCAGACATTAGTAACTTACAAAAACATGTCAGAGCATGGTGTCCAGCGGTGTTGAAAAGAAAAGCTGAACATACTAGTAATGAAGATGAGCCTACGAGTAAAGTAGGCCGTCGAGATTGGATCACCTGCGATGATGGTTCTGATAATGAAAGTTCTATGGATGAACAAGACTTCATTGAAGACATAAATGAATATTTCGAATCCTTAGCCAAAAAAGCTGGTGAGAAAACGGAAACAATTTGGGATGAAAAATACTACGAATATAGAAATGAAGGAAACTCAGAACAGAAAGCCCGTTCAAAAGCCTATGAGTTTGTCTTTGAAGACGATAAAAAAGAATTCATGCGAATGTATACAGATTTTTTGAGAACAGCGGCTCAACTAGAAGGAAGCGTCGTTCATCAGAAAATTCTTCGAGAAATTTTGGATTCAGACAATAAAAAGAAAGTGATTAAACGAGTATTGAAAAAGTACAATCATTGGTTCGATGAGGTCATTGGTCACGGAGAGATAGATTCGGAATCTAGTGATGATGATGATGATGAATAAGTTTATAAGGGGAGAAGACTAATAGACATTAACAAAAACTAATAATGAACATTGACAGTTGGTCACAACATTTTCGCCTCATGGCCGAGGGAAAACTACGTCCTAATCACAAAGGACACTATGTGGTAGAAAAAATACAGACTGGTGGCACGTCTAAAGAACCGACCATTCAATATGTTACCCCTGTGGCACAAGCGGTAGAAATGGCCAAGTCAGAACTCAAGAGACAAGACTCTCCACCTAGGGAAAGAAAGTCTACTTCCATGAAACGTCAGAATATGAGTTCCCCTGTAAAATCAAACAAAAGATTTCGACCACCAGGAATTCCGGCCAATTCAACCTTCTATGTTTGAGACTAAGGACAATATAACTGTAGAACAGAAAATGTGTGCATGTTCAAACAAGGAAAATGTATGAAAACAATTTATTCAAAATAAAATAAGTAACAGTTTAGAATTTGTATAATTGTAGAACAGAAAATGTGTGAAAACGAATTGTATTGCAAAATAAAAAAATTTTAAAAAAATGGGAAATCAATGAAATCGATAATTGACAATAATTCGATTGAAAATCAAATCAACAGATTTATTTTGAATCTAGTTACTATTTGTATGCTCAAATGACTCAATATTAGTGAAAAAAATACTGAAATCGATAAATAATCGGATCAATCTATATTTAGACTTGATTTGCACTGTTTTAAAAAATCAAAATAAATATTCGTATACTCAAATGACTAAATGTTAGAGCAGAAAAAAAGAAAAACCCGGATCAATCATGTGTTTAGACTTGATTTGCACTCAAACAATATCAATAAACTGATTTCTGAAATCAAAATAACAAAATTCATTCATTTAATCAATGTTTATACTTATATTCGAATAATATTAGAATTTAATAAACTGAAAGAGTTAATGACTTTTTAATTACAGGTCGCAGCTGTTTCGCACGTCCACTCCAGCATTATATCGATTAAATATAAACATGTGTTTTAAGTTAAAATCAAGTGGCTCAATCCTATCCATAATATTGGATTATTGATCTTCCAACGTTGACACGGTTCCCTGCACTTTCGCCAGGATTATATCGATTAAACATAAACATGTGTTTTAAGTTGAAATCAAGTGGTTCAATCCTATCCGTAATATTGGATTATTGATCTTCCAACATATCTTTAAACATTTTTATACAAAAGAATTTGGCGCAAACATTTGACAATTTCGTTCTTTCTGTGAATGCTTTTTAAGTGATCAGTTCAAGGGATTTTGATTTCGAAAAAAAATGGATATAATTAACTTTTTAGAAATTTTGTTGTGTAGTTACACAATGTATTTGTCGTCAATAGACGCATACAACTTTATAAAAAGCACAGGTGTAGGGTGTAGAAAATTTAGAGATACAAAATTTGTGTTAATTTATAAATTTAATGGAAATTGGGTGATGGAAAATGTCATTGCAGTTAATTCTGTGAGGTATTTAAAACGAATACGGAGGAAGAAAGGTAAGTGTTTTAAAATATAATTGTTTTACCTTGCTTAATGAGTGTTCGCCAAATTCACTTCCAAGGATAAGCAGTCACGATTATCACATTTCCTGATTTTGTTTGGATAGAAACAACTTTAATTTTATTACTAGTTTCTTTTGTGTATCCCAATAGGCCTATATTGGAATCAAACGTTTTTTGTTGAATACATTTTTTCCAAGACATGTCAATATCATCTGGTGAAAAGACACATGAATGAATTGCTTTCAACATTATTCCTTTACTAAAGAATATAGATGCATCTGATAAATTACAACTTAAATGCTTATTAAACACATGGTCTGAAATAATGAACCTCATCTTGAGAACACACATTTTTTATATATTGTTACTCACAACATGTGATTTTTTTTTCAATGGTTGATGAAATAATTCAAATGATGGTTGTTTGTTCTTGATTGGTTGAAATTCAATGCAATTGTGCAATGTCGCGCCAATTCTTAGCATGAAAGATGTTATTGATTGTAATACTACATTTCGTTTCTGATTGGTTGTTGATCTAAGTCATGGTTATTTTTATTTGATTTTTTTTGTTGGTTGTTATCAAAGCATGGTTATTTTTAGACTACATGTCTAGATTTGTTCAATCGATATAAAATGAAGACATGACATTGGTCGGTTCAAATTGTGTGTGTGTGTGTGTGTGTGTGTGTGTGTGTGTGTGATGTGATTCTGCATTTCTTTTCTGATTGGTTGTTGATCAAAGTCATGGTTATTTTTAGACTACATGTCTAGATTTGTTCAATCGATATAAAATGAAGACATGACATTGGTCGGTTCAAATTGTAAACCAGTTTTTTCTGGTTTATTCTGTTTTACAGTGCTAAATATAGTTTTCGGAAGTATTATGACCATAAACGGCAGATCACGCGTAAGACATGAGTGTTGAGTTCATTTTATAACAGAACGTAGAGCTGTTCACATCGTAAGTAATGTCGTTATTATTTTTTTTTCTAAATATTATTTGATATAGTTTTATATATTGTATGATGATCATATATTGATCATTGTAATAAGATTTTGTATAGTCCCCGTCTAAGGCTGAGGACCTGACCCTCAATGTCCGTGATTAAGCCCTATGACTGAAAATACAAGTCAGCTCTGTATATTATTGGGACTATCAATATCTCTGTTGTATCTCATGTTCTTTGGTGTTTACCATGTGTCTCCGCCTAAGACTTGACCCTCAATCTCCTTAGCCCTAGGTCAAATGTACAACTTTTTACATTGATGTTATTTCTAACTATAGATCATGATGTCAATCTAAATATAGCTCATAATGCCATTTCTAAATATAGATCATGATGTCATTCTAAATATAGAAAATCAATATGGCCGCCGCACATGCGCAAATAATCTGATGACGTCACTCCTGCGTATGCGCAGTCTTGGGGCCAAACCGCTGCTAATACTACTGACACATATTCTTACGAATATGCTTTTCATATAACATGTTTCATCCTTGCAAATTTAAAATACCATAAGGCATTGAATGAGAAGAAAACACTGTATCACACTTAAAAAATAATACCTATAATTAATGTTCACTAAAATCCTTAGAGAACATGCAGTCATATTATTTACTGCAGAACCTCTTACAAACTGTAATTAAAGGGTACTTTGAACCTGCTTGAATACTTAGTATTTCTTTCACTTAGATGGCATTGAGATGTAGATATCTCACGTAATCATGTCTCACTGTCACGTGATCCTTAGGCGAAAAAAAAATCTTTTTTTTTTGTTGTTGTTTTTCGCAACATTACTGGCCGTATTTTTTTCAGCGCCGACCATATTTTTTAGGATCTGAATAAATGAGAGCAAAAGTTCGCGCCGAAAATGTATAGAGAATGATCTCGGATTTTTTAAAATAAAGATTGATAAATTATTTGGGCAATAAACAAGAGATACTCAAATTTTCCATATGAAATAATTGTAATGTATAAATGATATACGTAAAACCCCTTGTCTTCAAACAAATGTGCCTACATAACGACCGTTGGTAATTTTTTTTTTCACCTATAATATGACAAGGACATCAAGCATATACGTATATCATATATCTACCTGGGGGGCCTTTTTACCTCCACCTGGAATTATTTGGACGTCACTATTTGACTGAAATATTATCGTATAGCGACGGTAAATTCCAAAGCAACAAACAATATTACATTATTAAGTTATTCATTTTAGAGACGAGTTTTGATGTTACCGTGTATTATAGTATTAAGATAATTATTTTACAGAACCATGTTAAATGAAACACACACGCATACTCACAATTACCGCATGCACTTCTCAACTTTACAATAAAATACCAATCGAACCGCCTGCTTGCTTTTTTTAGCTATCTTTGTACTGAAATAGGTTAAGTGGTTAAACTTGCTTATGGTCACACTTTAAACGTTCCAGGTCTAACCTTGAAACTACTTTTCTATCAACTGAGGTGCACCTCTACAGGATAAAGGTTTATCCAGTCCACAATATATACCCACTTATAGATAATACAACACTGTAATTTTGGTGTCACCGCTTGAAATGTGGTTGGTATAAAATCATTGATGCTATCATACATATTGGGAACAAAAGGCCAAGTCCTCTTAGAGATTTCACAGATAAATGCCCCTGGTTGTAGAAGTATTGACAAAATGGCGAGTGGCTCTTCAAGCTTATCTCAAATCGTCCCACGTGACGTTCAGCTGACTAGGATCATACTGGTGTCCGTATATATATAGAAGGATATATGAACGCTAAGATTAACTTGTCATAATGAGTGAAGAAGACAACCTCGTCATAGTAAGTGATTACTTGTCATTCATTAGAAAGTTAATTGCTCTTTACTTTAATTTCTTCATTAACTTGTACAGATATATAGTCTCTCTCTCAGATATATTTTCGTATTTTCTTCTTACAGACTTGTTTGTGTATGGAACACAGTACTTAGCTTATATATTTTACTACATGGGATTTGTTGTATGTTCATGTATAATACATGGTAAAGCCGTTTTATGATCATTCAAGATCATTCAAGTCTTGTCAATGAAGAAAAAAAACTGTTCTTTTTCGAGAAAAAAAATAGTAAGTACTTTGAGACTTCTTATGTCGACATCGTCAGTCTCGACCTTGAGACTCGATATGTCGACATCGTCAGTCTCGACGGTTAGGACATATCGATATATATTTATTATTGAGAGATAGAAACCAATCACCTTTTTAATCTCGATATTTTGTATCTTGATCTCGACGTGTTTCTTGGGTCCCGTCGGGTAAATTCTCACCGAAGCAAAATGTCCTTTCTGGTGATTCAAGTCCCTCTTAACTTTATTTCAATTATATTTTCTTAAGATCACAAATATTTTGAAAGACAAAAGCATGAACAGTAAAAGTACATGAAAAAAAAATTAACAGAATATAATTGATAGAGACGATTATATATATATATTTATATATGTATAATTGATTAAAAACTGCAATCCCAAATCTGCTTATTGGTGTCACTGGTTTATCCAGATGGCGTTAATGGGCTTCGCTATAGCTATACATGGGCACGTTAAAAAACCAAGGGAGCTATTCGGGAAGAGCTAGGGTATCGCATTCGTACCCGTTTTTATTTATCCACTGTCTCTTCTATGTTTGACTACAACGTCTAAATAGAATACTTACATACATCTATCTATCTATCTATCTATCTATCTATCTATCTATGTTTATCGGTACATCCATCTATCTTTCCATTCATCCATCCATCTATTCTACTAGCCATTTCAATCCATCTAGCTACCAAGCAATACAAAACCCTATGCATCAGCCCGCCACACAGCAAGACTACCACGCACTAATCATTACAACTGTATTGCGCAAACGATTTCCTTTTCTCCCTGCAGTATACATTGATTACTTTATGGCCACAGCATCAATATCAAATTACCTGCTTTCCGACCGTTTTAAACGACAATCGGAATAGGGCCATAAAATCATCAGGGACATTAAGGCTTCGCATTAAGGTGATCCATCGATTAGAAAAAGATTCATGCGCGTCTGTGGACCCTTGATTACCCAGGGGTGCACTCTGTGAACGTTCAACTTACAGCAAATATCCCACCCATTCCCCCCAATTAGCTCGTCTTTTACAAGGCATGTGATCCGTTGTTGTGTTGTTCTCTCTTATTATTATTATCTTCTTTTTCTTCGTGGTCGTCGTCGTTGTGGTTCAGTTTGTCAAATACCCTATACAGCATATGCATACAGTGTATAACAAGGACCTCTATATAAATAGATACATAGATATAGATCATGTTATTGCATTTGTTATATTTGAGGTTCGATCATGGTGAGTTGACTTTCTCAGACCCCAATTAAACTAACTTTAAAATTATGGCATGTGCTTTCAAGACGAAGCTAGGTCGATTTTTATTCGACCATTTATTTGTCGCATTAACAGATTTTTTTGCGATGGAATAAAGAATCATTGGAATGACAACGAGTTCGCGAAGTTTGCGAAATCAAAATATCATGAACGTCGAACGGTATGTCACTTCGACTACACCTAATGTCAAATCTACAAAAAAGACAATCAGCTTTAATTGGTTTTTACCGGTCCCGGTATACGAATGGTTTGCCCCGTAACTTGAAGGGCATGGGTTCGATCCCAGGCTGCGTCATTTACAGTACTGATATACCTTCTTAACCCTGTTGTGATTTGCGCTCAATATAGCTCCATAACTGCTTGACTCTTTGTCAGAATAATGAGACTGGAGACTTGCCGTGACACAGTACTGTATCTGTCTCGAAAAGACAAAAACTCCTCAAATAAAATAAATCTTTAAACCCAAGCGAGCATGCACTTTTCTTTGACATGTTAAATCTCTGCAAACTCCTTGTACAACCCACGCATATCTCACTAGCAATGTTTAAAATTTTCTCGAGCAGCAATATTTTGATAATTTAGACACGTAAATGATAAATCCCCAATCTAATCAGGCACATACCTCATTAAACTCTATAATTGATGACGGTCATTTATATAAATAAAAAAACAGCCGGGCGAAACATGAGAGTGTGGGGAATAGTACATATTGATAATCGGCATCAGATTCATCCCCGATCAATCTGCACGATACGATCCATTCAGAGGCTACATTACAACCGGCAACCACGCGACAGTGTGCTGTAAACTGCCGTTAATTCCAATCATTGCTGAATTATATTGCATTTATTGTTTACATGACAAATAAAAACACTTGGACCGGATCAATGCGAACATATTTTCATATTCTCGTATAAATCAAGCTGAGGTCCATATTTGTTTGTTTAGAAATTTTCGTTTGACGAGGCGGTGCAAATTAGGTTTTAGATCTACACCCAGGGGCACATGGTCTTAAAAATGTGTTGAGTTAAAAATAGGTCAGTAACGTGAACGGTTTAAACGTGGTAGGTGTATGACCGTGGTACAATCACCATTCATTGCCAAGGTCATTCTTTGGGACAAAGACCGAAACGTGTCTGATATGTAAGATGAGAAGGGTATATATTTTAATTAAAACGCCTTTCTTCTTTATCAAAATAATTATTACAAAATCAAGGCTTTCAACATTTTGACAGGTTGAAGAACCTCCAGAAGGGCCATTATGCTTATTCAGAAACATCTTTATTTATACAGGTTATTATTAGGACATCACTCTTAATCTATTCTCATCACGCATAAATACTGCAAATAGGGCGTATTCAGACAGACGTGCACTAGTACGCCATTGTGTAAAATTCGTCGGGGAAAAGTGATAAAGAAAAACACAATATATTTAGTATAAAACTGATATTCAAAACGCCACATTAACACTGAAATAAATCTTGAGAAGGAATTACCAGAAAAGTCTCTGACAAATGCGTTTTATAATTATCATTTATTTATTTATTTATTTATTTATTTATTTATTTGTTATTATTAAAAAAAAAATTATAAATATATGAACTCTTTAGTTTATTTTTACATACGCGTAGTCAATACATAGGATCGCCGATCCTCTTCATTTTCCGATCGGCGTTCCCGGTAATCTAATAGTCCTAATCTAATAGCAGCATGCTTAATGCGGCAGGAAGAAACATACCGAAACTTGAATCCTTATTAGGTCAATTCGTTACCCTCCTAGTATCGGAAGCACCTTACTGTGCAGCTGAAAACGGGGTCATCGATCTTGTTCAGAGCCTCACTTTAATCTATATCGGAGTATCGTAGAATGCTTCTTAATCTATATATCTATTCGTCCATCTACCTTAACTTTCTATCAATATACATAGACAACTAGATAGATCGGCATTTCAGCAAATATTTCTGTTCAATCTTTTGTCGGTGGATCTTTTAACTTCTTTGTTTCGTTATCAGTATCAGACATACGATCACCCTCGGTACCCAGTTTTTAATAATATTTATTGATATTTACATTTTTCCCCATATTAGTGTAATAATAGACAAAAAAAAAACAAGTGAATAATATGTTTTATGTTAGCTTGGGATATAATACAACTATCGGACGTATTCCGAGTATGAGGGTTGACTTCTGCTTTTAACGGCACCTACATTTCAAATGGGTATTTATTTCAGATGAAAGGTGTCGGTAAGGAGAGAAATCAAAGACCGCGAAAAACGCGCACGTCGCGTTTAATCAAGGTAACGGCGTCAGTGTGTGTGCACATGTATTAAATATAGATCACACGCATATATATCCAGATTCAGCATCTGAACAGAACAGAATAACTAACACCGTACTAACTTGGTTATTTTTGTCAATAATACGATACTAACATTTTGTGGTTATGTGATTGTTTAGACCAGTAAAATATGATGCATTTCTAACGAGTGATCGATTATGCAGTATACATTTTGAACGGCCATCGTTAACGTGAATGTTTACGCCCTGGTGGGTTTGAAACATATATAATTCTGTTTAGCTTAATTTTTGCAGAGTGCGTTTCAGAAGGGCTAGAACAATGTATTGAAGAGATGTACCTCTTCCTACTAATATATTTTGTAGCTTTTAAATTCAGAAAGAAAATGAAACGGCAATATATGTTGATTAACATATTATAATGATATTTACATAACTACACTGATTTGTAAATGTACATAAAATACTGTCAGATTAATTTATACTATTTGATATATTATATCATATTTGAATTGAAATGTAAAATTTAAAGTGCCATATAATGATTGGCTTGCTAAGCTTAAATTACAAAATAAAAGCATGATCTGTATAGCTGTCAACTAGTTGTAATTATAGGGCTAATATTTAAAAACTTTTAATTGGGAAAAAAAATCTCAAATAATATGTTATTTTATTTCTCTTGCTTCATTATTTTCAATTGTGAGATATTACTTGCAGATATTCGAGTTTGAAGGTGGTGTTCTCTCAAAAATGGAAATTGTAGAAAGGGGCCATCCGGTATGGATTACTTGAACACACTATATACTGTGGTAGTAGGGGGCAAAACTATACGCTGCCTTGTCCTCTCCACTCTTTTGCCTTGTACACGTCATATCCTCTTTGATATACGTGTTAAGCTTCGTTTAAACTTTTCTCATTACTAATCTTCACAGCATGGTCAGGATTTTGTGAGTTTTTTTTTTTTTTTTTTTTTCCATGTACAGGAGAGTTTCCAAAAGGTTTGATTCGGACTTTGGAGGGAAAATATCTGGAAAAGAACATACTTTTAGTTATAAATTAGTCAATGTATTAAAATTTAAGAGATACATAAATACATGTACAAGCAATGTCTGAGTGAGATACAGTGCTTAGTCAATTGGAGCAGCCCTTCTCAATGTCGTGCATGTATATCATATTAATAAATAATATTCTAATCATATCAATTAATTTCAATATCAAAATGAGGTGTGGGGTTGGTTGTAAGTGTGTCAGGTAGTTCCGGTCAGATATCAACTCGTGTTCTGAACATTTGTCATACCTGAGGCAATTATATTTTTTATTTTTAAGAATAATTTTAGGATTGCTGCAAAAGTTGAATATAATATCGCCTCCATTCTTAACAAAGCACATGAGCATATAATTACGACAAATCTATATACTGGAAAAGCCCTTTATTTCAAAGTTAAGTGCAATATTACTAACATTGATAGTCTAGTGTTACAAGGGCAGTGGACTGTTAAATATACTCTAAACATATACACAGTGGTTGGATTTTATCAACCACTTATAGACTTGGAAGATTGAGAGCTGTCACCATGCTTTTCACGTCACTGATAGTAGTCATGTACGTAGCCATGTATTACTTTACTTTAAAATCTTTTTCTCTTCTTCTTCTTCTTCCGTGTTTACTTTTGTTCTACTGATTTCTACATAAGGCGCAAAAAGCTAACCATAAATAGAACTTGACATTGTGTCCTTTGAAATGATTAGAACGGACTAGAACTTTAAGACTATGATGTGTAGTTCCAATCAATCAAAGTACAATTACATGGGTCGTCGGAATCCACGGTATTCATTCCTTTATCACTACCGTGTATACCGTGGGATTTTCAACAGGCCGCGCGTAGTATATTGAATATTCTTCATTGAAGTTATAAAAGCAAAAGCTGACTTCAAATTCTAACGTAAAGTGTCGTTTCATTGGTCAAATGATCCGTGCTGTTTCCGCCACGGATCCAATGAAATGCCTTGGTCGATTAAGAAGCAAAGCGTATTGAGCTA
>CM037783.1:42489903-42539903 GCA_021229015.1 Solen grandis | reverse complement strand
GACAACATTCCTCTGGGTCGCCTGTTGCAGATCACACAAGCGAATGTAAACATAGAGCAATGTAATAAGCTTGAGAGAGAAATCCCTGTATGTGCTGAAACAAACGAGTCAACTATCCTAGAAGATCTGCTGATGACCAGAAACGCATCTGAATACGAAGCCGAAGACGACGACGATGATGATGACAAGAGCAGCATTATACCTGTACCCACTATACAGGAAGCAAACAACGCATGTGACGTTCTGCTGTGATGATGATGTGCCATTTAAACAGGTTTTTGTTACATGCTACTTTTGAACACAAAAGCGCTGTGCAGAAACCAATAACAGACTTTTTCAAGGAGTGAATATGTTAAACTAAAATAAATTTGCTATGTCTTCAACAATTGTGTATGTAGGCCTACTGTGAATGTACACGTACACTGTATTTGTGTGTAAATTACTTTCGATGCGTTCATGTATATATATTCACAATTGTCTCGTTTTTTTTATTATAGACAATGGAAATAAACAAGAGGGCCAAGATGGCCCTGAACTGCTCACCTGAGAAATATTGCTTTCATTGCCTTTTACAACATAGTAATACTGAATACAAAATCCATGCAGAAAAACAGCAACATAATCTTAATTCCACACAAAAAGTTTACATGTGGTCCAAAAAAAAAAAGTTAACCCTAGCGTGGGACCAATTTTGACCCAGAGTCATGATTTGAAAATTTGGTTCAGGTCCACAAGGCCATGCTACATACCAAATATCTAAACCCATGATCTTGTGGTTTCTGACAAGAATATCTTTTAAAAATCTTTCCTATGTAAGTCTGTAAAATAAAGTGACCCCTGTGACAGGGCCAATTTTGACACCAGGGCCATGATTTGAACAAACTTGGTAGATGTCCATAAGGCAATGTTACACACCAAATACATGTATCTCAACTCCTCACCTTTTAGATTCTGACAAAAATATTTTTCTAGATTTTCCTATCTTAAAGCCTATGTAAAATCAAATGACCCCTGGGGAGGGGCCAATTTTGACTTTAGGGCCATGATTTGAACAAACCTGGTATGTTCATAAGGCCATATACACATTAAATATCTTAACTCTAGGCCTTGCAGTTTCTGAAAAGAAGATTTTTCTAGATTTTCCCATGTATGCCTATGTAAAATAAAGCGACCCCAGGGTCATGATTTGAACAAACTTGATACATGTCTCTTAGGCCATGTTACACACTAAATACTTAACTCTAGGCCTTGTGGTTTCTGAGGAAAAAAAAAATCTAGTTATTTTTTCTATACAAGTCTTTGATAAATCAAGTGCCCCCGGGGCGGGATCAATTTTTACCAAACAAGACAATGTCTAGGCCTTGTGGTTTCTGAGAAGCAGATTTTTCTAGTTTTTTTTTGTTCCTATATAAGCCTATGTAAAATCAAGTGACCCCAGGGGCGAAGCGAATTTTGACCCCAGGGTCATTATTTGAACAAACTTGGTAAAAGTTCTACAAACTTGGTAGAGATCAACACAATGCTACACACCAAATATCTAAACTCCAGGCCTTGTGGTTGTGACCCCTGGGGCAGGGCCAATTTTGACCCCAGGGTCATGATTTAAACAAACTTGGTAGAGGTTCACTAGGCAATGCTACACACCAAATAACTAAGCTCTAGGCCTTTCAGTTTTGCTGAGGAAGATTTTCAAAGTATGCATTTTTAAAATCTATTTTTAGCTCCTGTAACATATTTTTTCAACCAATCAAAATAATTTGAACAAATTTGATAGATGACATCATAAGGATGATTCCTGTGAAGTTTGGTCAAAATCCATTGAGCGGTTTAGGAGGAGATGTTTTAAAGAAAATTGTTGACGCCGATGCACGGACGGACGCACGCACACAGACAACGGACAAAAGGCGATCACAATAGCTCACCAAGAGCACGTTGTGATCAGGTGAGCTAAAAAAAGAAAGAAAAAACATTCATGACTCTTCAGGAAAAAATAATATAATACAGTGGTAATCATACCATAACCATACACAGGACTGGTAAAAAGTTCCGGATTAAAGATGATGTTGGATAAATGCTGCTTGATTAGCTAACTGCTTATAGGTCTTTATAGTTAAGTTTATTTTTATAATACATGTACGCCATAGACCTATTAGTATATAAACTTTAAGTAGCTTAACACAGGAGTGTTCATTGGGACATGTGTGTCAATTGTTGTGTGGACTGACACACAGGAAGAGAATCTATAACATAAACAAGAACAATCAAACCTGTCTTAAGCAGTCACTATAGAAACAAGACTTAGAGAAAGTGACCTCTTAACAGAGGTAGCCACTTAATTAAGGTTAAACAATATTGGATTGGTAATGTCAAAACTGACCTCTAAATACAGGTTGACTGCTTAATACAGGTGGCCGTAAAAACAGGTTAACTGTATTTCAAGTTTAAATATTAAATGTATGTTTGTTTGGTTTGACATCCAACCGACAGCCTTTTAGTCATTTGGAGACTGTCTGCTGATATCGTTCAGCAACCAGCCTGTAGACATGAGACATGATACCACACTAAGTAACATTATCCTGACACTTAGCTAACCAGTCCTGGAACTACCATTATATACTGAGCCCCAAGCAAGACAGCAATACCAGTACCATTTTTCAGGACTTTGGTATGTCAAGCTAAGATTTGACAATAAAGTATTGCTCCCCTAAATAAGTATTCAGTGTTGGCTATTAAACAAATTCTCACCTCTTCCAAGACCTCTTCCTGAGATGGACACTAGCACTTCCATGTAGAATACAGTGCTGGTTCACTTATAACTGAAATGCAATGTTGAACAAGTTATCTTTTGGGAAACAAACTAATGTCCCGGAAAGAAACATGCTTGGCTCATGTCAATAATTACCATTTGACATAATATGTTTATTCCGATTATTTTTGATTTCCCAAGAAGAAATAATTTCTGCACAAGCTTACCTTGCAGAAGCAAACATATTAAAATCTCTCTAAATCAAGTGATAACCAAACATTTTCGTTTCACTTAAAGAACAAATCATGTTCATCTCACAAACTCTATTATACATCAAACCGTATATGAAATTAATGTAATATAACAGTTGCTATATGTTATGTTTGGTAGCTGGGATTTTCACTTATAAATGGCCAAATTTCTCACAAAATCTCAGTAATACCAGTAATGCAAGATTACATATGGAATTTTATCATTGATTTGTTCAATGAGCAAGCTATTGGTAAACTCACAAAAAAAAGGAACAGTCTGCAATGTTTTGCCTTTCATCAAATTCCAAGCAGAGAAAATCTCCTAGTCCGCAGGTGACATGTTGTGTGCCATTGATTCAGGATGATTTCAATAAAAAGTCAAACCATCATATTATTAAAGAATGACTTGTTTTTTTAACTGATCAATTCTTTTTGTATACTGTCCTTAATATAGCTTGCTTCTTTTTGTAATGTCAATTCCAAATAAGCATCAGTTCATGAAAGGATCAAGACTGCCCTGATTGATTGATTATTTTTAGTTTACCATTGCTGAAACAGTATTTCAGTCATATAGCCACGTCCAGCTAATTACCGGTAGAGGAAGACCCCGAAAGCTCTGAGGCATCCAGGTAGAACCATAGACCTACCGCAAGCCAGCTGGTAGGCTACCCTAAAGTTGGTCACCTAAGAAACATTGCCTTAAATGCCTGCACTGCTTAAAAGCCTATTATATTTCATAATGATTTAATTACCATAGAAAAGAAAAAGTAAAATAACACTGAAATATTGTAGACTAACACAAATGGTGCATAATGTGCAAATATCTGATGTAAAATAAAAGTTAAATGCATTGAAAATTACACAGTTAAGTATTTGGATGGATGTCAAAATACATGTACTCTCATTTTTTCCATATTGCATTACTTAGACGTTCTGTAATTGGAAATAATTTGAATTTGAAAAAAAACTGTGGGTGAATCACATTTATTTGCTACATCATCAGTTTATGCATTCAAGGAGACATATGGAATGTCTGTGGAAAATGTCCGAAAATTGATGAAGATATGCAGAATATGCAAATTAGTTATTTTTGAAAACGATTAATTGAATGATCTTTAGTAAAAGATAATTTATGAATGCATTGTAGTAATGTTGACATCAACGAGTATGTATAGATTGCAACTCAAAATAAATCTGTAGAATTACACACTTTTCTTTTCTGTATGAAGAATATAAACTGTTTTTGGAAGTATAATGGGCCTTAATGAAGATGTCTGAATGTAAGATTGGTAAACCTGTATGATGTTCTGATATTTCAAGGACCTTAATTGTAGCTTTTTCAGTCACATATCAGTAAAAATTCAACTCAGAGATATTGTTGCCATTGTCATTGTGTATAAGTTTAACAATTGCAAATCCTACAGTGTAAACAAGAGGGCCATGATGGCCCTGAATCGCTCACCTGATTATAAATGAGCAACATATGTTGGATTTTTCATATTGACCTACTTTTTGACAAATGACCCATTTCACTTGCCAAGATTTATGGAAACAACATTCGACCAAGTTCATAAAGATTGGGCCAAAATGTGGCCTTAGAGTGTTAACAATGCTTTTCTAAGATTTGACCTCATGACCTACTTTTTGACCCCACATGACCCAAATTCAAACTTGTCCAAGATTTTATGGAAACAAACATTCTGACCAAGTTTCATAAAGATTGGGCCAAAACTGTGGCCTATAGAGTGTTAACAATGCTTTTCTAAGATTTGACCTCATGACCTTCTTTTTGACCACATGACCCAAATTAATTTCAAGATTTTATGGAGCAAACATTCTGACCAGGTTCATAAAGATTGGGCCAAAAATGTGGCCTTAGATTCATAAAGATTGGGCCAAAAATGTGGCCTCTAGAGTGTTAACAAGGTTTTCTAAGATTTGACCTCATGACCTCTTTTTACCCCACATGACCAAATTCAAACTTGTCAAAGATTTTATAAAACAACATTCTGACCAAGTTTCATGAAGATTGGGCCAAAAATGTGGCCTCTAGAGTGTTAATAAGGTTTTACTAAGATTTGACCTTGTGACCTACTTTTTGACCCCAAATGACCCTCCTGACCTAATGGTCCGATATCAGCCAAAATCAAACCTGGCTGAGATTTTTTGGTTATAAACAATGTCATTAAGTTTGAATGCAATTGCTAAAGAAATGAAGATGTTAGAGTGCAAATAATGTGAAATCTGGCTTTTTTGAATTTTAAAAGGGGCATAACTCCTGACCTAATGTTCCGATATCAGCCATAATCGAACTTGGCCGAGATTTTATGGTTATAAACACTGTTTTAAAGTTTGAAGATAATTGCTCATAAAATGAAGATGCTAGAGTGCAAACGAACAAATTGTGGACGACGGACGGACGGACGATCGTTCATACGGTTGTATACATGTTGGGTATTTGCCATGTTAAAATCCTACCCAACAATACAGAAAATCCTACCCAACAATACAAAAAATACCCAACAATCGATACCCAACAGAAAGAAACCTAACCCTAACCCAATGTCCAAAACCCTGAGCCTATACCCAACAAAGGCCCTCTCGTCTGCCCGGACGGACGACGGACATTCATCGATCCTAAAAGCTCATCCTGAGCACACGTGCTCAGGTGAGCTAAAAAACAAGAGGGCCAAGATGGCCCTGTGTCGCTCACCTTATTAAGATGGCTGTGTTAGGCAAAATGACAAAAAATCTGGCATCTAAAGTGTTTTTCTAACATTTGACTAAGTGGCCTACATTTTGATCCTACCTGAATTTACCTGGTGACCTAGTTTTTGACCCAACATGACCCAATTTCAAACTCATCCGAGATATCATGTAGACAAACATCCTGACCAAGTTTCATGAAGATTGGGTTAAAACTGTAGCTTGTAGAGTGTTCACAAGGTTTTTCTAAGATTTGACCTGGTGACCTAGTTTTTGACCCCACATGACCCATATTCAAACCCATCCGAGATATTATGTAGCCAAACATCCTGACCAAGTTTCATGAAGATTGGGCTAAAATTGTGGCCTCTAGAGTGTTCACAAGGTTTTTCTAAATTGACCTGGTGACCTAGTTTTTGACCCCACATGACCCATTTCAAATCATCCGAGATATCATGTAGACAAACATCCTGACCAAGTTTCATGAAGATTGGGCCAAAACTGTGGCCTCTAGAGTGTTCACAAGGTTTTTCTAAGATTTGACCTGGTGACCTAGATTTTGACCCCACATGACCCATTTTCAAACCCATCCGAGATATTATGTAGACAAACAACCTGACCAAGTTTCATGAAGATTGGTCCAAAACTGTGGCCTCTAGAGTGTTCACAAGGTTTTTCTAAGATTTGACCTGGTGACCTAGATTTTGACCCCACATGACCCAATTTCGAATCATCCAAGATATCATGTAGACAAACATCCTGACCAAGTTTCATGAAGATTGGGCTAAAATTGTGGCCTCTAGAGTGTTCACAAGGTTTTTCTAAAATCTGACCTGGTGACCTAGTGGGCAAACAAAGTGAAATCTGGCTTTTTTCAATTTTAAAAGGGGCGTAACTCCTGACCTAAGGGTCCAATTTCAGCCATAATCCAACTTAGCCAAAATTTGATGGTTATAAACATTGTTATAAAATTTAAAGACAATGACCTAAAAAATAAAGATGCTACAGTGCAAACAAAGTGCAATCTGACTTTTTTAAATAATATAAGGGATGTTACTCCTGACCTAATGGTCCGATATCAGCCAAAATCGAACTTGGCTGAGATTTTTTGGTTTATTAACAATGTCATTAAGTTTGAATGCAATTGCTAAAGAAATGAAGATGCTAGAGTGCAAACAATGTGAAATCTGGCTTTTTTTTAATTTTAAAAGGGGCATAACTCCTGACCTAATGATATGATATCAGCCATAATCGAACTTGGCTGAGATTTTATGGTTATTAACAATGTTATCAAGTTTGAAGATAATTGCTCATGAAATGAAGATGCTAGAGTGTAAACAATGTGAAATCTGGCTTTCTTGAATTTTAAAAGGGGCATAACTCCTGACCTAATGGTACGATATCAGCCATAATCGAACTTGGCCTTGATTTTATGGTTATAAACATTGATATAAAGTTTGAAGATAATTGCTCATGAAATGAAGATGCTAGAGTGCAAAAAATGTGAAATCTGGCTTTTTTGAATTTTAAAAGGGGCATAACTCCTGACCTAATGTTCCGATATCAGCCATAATCGAACTTGGCTGAGATTTAATGGTTATAAACATTGTTTTAAAGTTTGAAGATAATTGCTCATAAACTGAAGATGCTAGAGTGCAAACGAACAAATTGTGGACGACGGACGGACGGACGGACGGACATTCATCGATCTAACAAGAGGGCCATGATGGCCCTGAATCGCTCACCTGAGTACCATTGCTTCAACTGATGTCAAGGTTTTTAAACAGACAAGGATTCTGATATAACTTAATCTAAAACATTTTACCCCTGACAATACTACACACCAAATATCTAAGCAATGGGCCATATGGTTTCAGAGAAGACTTGGACGCAGGGTCATTTATCACCGTAGGGCCAAGACTTTGAAAATCTTTGTAATGAACCATTAGATGCTACTACATACCAAAATTTTTAGCTCTAGGCCTTATTGATTCATAGAAGAAGATTTTTTAAGATTTTCCTATATAACTCTGTGTAAAACAAGTGACCCCTGGTGGGGGGTCATTTATCACCATAGGGCTATGATTTGTACAATCTTGGTAGTGGCCCATAAGATGATGCTACATACTAAATATCTAAGCTCTAGGCCTTATGCATTCATGGAAGAAGATTTTTTAAGATTTTCCTATATAACTCTGTGTAAAACAAGTGACCCCCTGGTGCGGGGTCATTTATCACCATAGGGCTATGATTTGTACAATCTTGGTAGTGGCCCATAAGATGATGCTCATACCAAATATCTAAGCTCTAGGCCTTATGGATTCATAGAAGAAGATTTTTTAAGATTTTCCTATATAACTCTATGTAAAACAAGTGACCCCTGGTGCTGGGTCATTTATCACCATAGGGCTATGATTTGTACAATCTTGGTAGTGGCCCATAAGATGATGCTTCATACCAAATATCTAAGCTCTAGGCCTTATGCATTCATGGAAGAAGATTTTTTAAGATTTTCCTATATAACTCTATGTAAAACAAGTGACCCCTGGTGCGGGGTCATTTATCACCATAGGGCTATGATTTGTACAATCTTGGTAGTGGCCCATAAGATGATGCTACATACCAAAAATCAAAAGGCTAGGCCTGGAGTCTTAGAAGAAGATTTTTTAAGATTTTTCTATATAACTCTTTGTAAAACAAGTGACCCCTGGTGCGGGGTCATTTATCACCATAGGGCTATGATTTGTACAATCTTGGTAGTGGCCCATAAGATGATGCTACATACCAAAAATCAAAAGGCTAGGCCTTGTGGTTTCGGAGAAGAAGATTTTTTAAATTTTCATTTTTAAAATCTATTTTTAGCTCCTGTGACCTAATTATGCAATGGACCAGAACCATTTATACAACTTTAGTAGAGCTTCATCCAAGGAACATTCCTGCAAAATATTTTTCAAATTGGCCAAGCTGTTTAGGAGGAGATGTTGTTTGAAGCAATTGTTGACGCCGGACGCACGCACGCACGGACGCACGGACGACGGACGCCGGACAAAAGGCGATCAGAAAAGCTCACCTTGAGCACGTTGTGCTCATGTGAGCTAAAAAGTGAAATCTGGCAATTTCTTAAATCAAAAGGGGCATAACTCCTGACCTAATTTGCTGATATCAAGTAAAATTGAACCTTGCTAGAGATTATGTCTTTAAGCCTTGTCATGAAGTTTGAAGATAATTGCTTCAAAAATAATATCAAGTGACATGAGGCATCTTTTAATTTTTATCTCTAAATTCAACTTTTTACACACACAAAAATGTATTTCAAAACTATCTGCTTTCATAATCACAAACAATTAGATTCAACAGACGCGACTGTGGAATTATGACTTTTCTAGTTAGTTATGAAAACATGTAGGCAATATTGAAAGATGCTCTTCTTGAGTGTAGGAAATTTGGCATAGTGTGACAACCTCCACATTTAACGGGCGGACATAATCCCCCATGATTTTTTTTCCAGCTGAGATTGGATGTCAAGGGCTGAAATGAGTTCCAAGGTACAACAGGGCGGGTAGAAAATTGCTAATATCAGGGAACAAACATATTACCCATAACTGGATGTCAGTCTTCCTCATGTATTTATTTTTTTTATATCATATATACACGTCAACAGCCATTTCATAATGATATCCTTTAACAGAATTCTACACTCAAATGATTCAAGATGGATTTGTTTATGGTAGACATAATCCATGTAGTATTGAAGCAATTACTGCATCAATATGGGTACACACGCAGGTAATAGTAAAACAGGTACCCAGGAAAATAATATGGGTCTTGTTTAAGTCCTAATTCTTTCCTGGGTCATTTAATCCTGTCCCCACTGTATCTATCAAAATTTACCATACTTTAAAGTGATTTATTTGGTAAATTAATCATGTTCATGATTTATCTTATTAAATTGGAGGGTTTTTGGGAAATGTTAAATTAAGTTTATGGTTCACCTTTAATTTACTCAAGCTAATAACCAGCAAATAGTTTTGGATGGAAGGATAGGAGTGGGTGAACGACATCACAATCCATTTTGTTAAGTCTGGCAAGATTGTGAGATGTGAACAATAGCTGCACTCATGTGCAATACTTAACAGCATATTTCTATGTAATTTCAAGACTATAAGTTGCATATTAATGAAAGGCATTGTAAATAAAGGTTGTTTAAACTCATATTTCAATTCAAAGCATTTTAAATCAAAGCAAAGCTTATTCCTTTTACTTTGAAGTTCAAACATTTATATCTGAAATTTTATTTATATACAGTTGATAAACCTTTGGAACTTCCATTTCTTCCATTTGAAACACATGATATATGACCTATGGAGTAAGTATGAATATTTAAAACCAGCTTTATAATCATATACAGTCAAGACTACATTAATAACCCCCTTTTTACGACAACTTTCTCTCTACAATGACCATATTTTTTCTTCCGATGGATAATTCACTTTAAAAGGTCCGTATGAAGCATCTCCCTGTCCGATCCATACAACGACCATAATATTTCCTCCGAAATCGGCAATTTTGATGTCCATAGCGAATTTTTGAACAAGGAGTACTGTTGAGTCATATGACTGTTAATTCAGAATAATTTTCACTGGTATAAACTACAAATCGATTTCAACTAATACATGTATTGTTAACCTACTATCTCTCATAAAAGTGTTTATGTGGCAAATAAAAAAACATGGTTTAAATAAATATTTGCATGCTTCTTGCCAGTTTTTTTTTTTAGATTAATCCATTCTGGAAGTTGTTTTCAATCATATTCCAAAACATCTCTCACAAGCATTTTGGGGTGGGGGACAGAGGGTCATAGTGTCACTTATTCTTTTCATCACACAAACTAAACCTCTGTGTCAAAAGAGCTTTGTGTTGGGGGTTGTTTGTTTTTGCATTTATTGCAGCTATTTACACTTGGACATTATGTGTTATGTAAGATTTCATTTATTTATTTTTTTTTTTTGCAACTGCTACATTATGACATTGTTGATCTTTTTTGCATGTGTAGGATAAAAATACAACCGATCTAGCTTCATTTAACTTCTTATCTTTGAGGTGAAAAAAAAATGGCTAGTAGACCCTGCTTATAAACCCCCACACATTAATTGTTATATATTTTACATATGAATTTTAATAAAAAGATTTGTTCATTTAACAAGCTTTAAAGTTTAAAAACTTTAAATGGGTTTATTTTTTATCAATTGATACCATTTGTGCAATGTAAATGCTTTTAAAAGTAATGTACATATAAATACAAATCAAAACAAATAAGAGTTGTTTTCCTTCATTTTACAACCTGGTAAAAGCAGTGCTACAAATTGCAATGGTCATTTTTAGGAAGTGTGTATATGACTCCCGGTCCATAGTGACGTTTTTGCACTCTCCCATTGAAGGTCAATGTAGACAGTCTTGACTGTATTTTGCTATTTCTCAGTACTGATCAGGGAACAAAGACCTATCCCCAGAAGCCCATACATCCCTTGTTACCATAGTTACCTTGATGTGTTAAGGATGCCGCCGTGGTTCTTGCTTCACTATAGTAGACTCAGAAGTTGCAGTAGAAGCTACAGGGCCTCAACCCATCAGCAAACAACCTCTGTCATCACCGAAAACTATTTGGACTAGAAGTCTGTCTACAAAGGAACATGCCACATTCTCATAGTAATGTGTTTAATTTCAAAATTAAATAGTATTCTTTTTTTCTTTTTTTTTTTTTGCTTATAAATGAGAACTGAAGGGTCAAAAATCATGATTTGATTCATAAAACATTGAATTTCAACCCTTTCCCTCATATAGACTCATTTTGACGCACTTAATAGGTACCACATAAAGCCTGATCTGCAGAAAACCACAGTTAAACCTTACCAAATTTAATTACAAAGTCCTCATTTCCAGATCACTGAGGAGCAGCGAACAGCATAAAACCTGATCAGCCTGCGAGTTACTCGCAGGCTGATCTGCTTTTATACTTTTCGCATAGGTCTTTTCATGGTGTCCTCTATGAGGGAAAGGGTTAACTGGTTATGTAGAAATTTCATCATTTTGATGCTTATAGAGTTTGTTCGTGGGGTTATACGACACACTGACAGTATTTCAGTCATTTAGAGACTGTCTACATATATAATATATATAGCATAATATATATGCTGCCACACTGCAGTATCACACCACAGACATGTAGCGTGAGACCACACCCAGTCACATTATCCTGATAGCAGGTTAACCAGTCTTGGAACTACCCTTATATGCCAAGAGCCAAGCAAGGGAGCTACAAGTATAGCAGTACCATTTGATTACAACTGTCTCAGCTAGGGATCAAACCCATGACCTCCCAGTTCCAGGCTGGATGCTTACCATACAGCAACAATACTTATCATGTTTATAGTTTATTGTTACATTTTTGGATAATTATATATTCCTTATTTCTTAAAAATAAGATATGTCAAAATATTTTCTCCAAACCAGCAAGGAATCTTGAAGGAAAAAAAATTCTGTTATCAAGAATCATTAAATTTAAATGGTAAGTTTCCTTGACCATTTTTTTTTTACCTTTGTTTTACAAACTTTTTTTTTAAAACCATTGTTACAACAAGAGGGCCATGATGGCCCTGGATCGCTCACCTGGTACCATTAGGCTATGTAAAATCAAGTGACCCCTGGGGCAGAGCCAATTTTGACCCCAGGGTCATGATTTGAACAAAGTTGGTAAGAATCGACTAGAAATGCTACACACCAAATATCTAAACTCTATGCTTTGTGGTGTCTGAGAAGAAGATTTTTCTTTTTTTTTTCTATATTAGCCTATGTTAAATCAAGTGACCCCTGGGGCGGGGCCAATTTTGACCCCAGGGTCATAATTTGAACAATCTTGGTAGAGAGTCATAAGATCATGCTACATATTAAAAATCAAAAGGCTAGGCCTTGTGGTTTCAGAGAAGAAGATTTTTCAAGTTTTTTCTATATTAGCCTATGTAAAATCAGGTGACCCCTTGGTGGGGCCAAATTTGATCCCAGGGCCATGATTTGAACAAACTTGGTTGTGATCTACTAGACAATGCTGCACACCAAATATCTAAACCCAGGCCTTGTGGTTTCTGAGAAGAAGATTTTTCAAGTTTTTCCTATATTAGCCTATGTGAAATCAAGTGACCCCTGGGGCGGGGCCAATTTTGACCCCAGGGTCATAATTTGTACAATCTTGGTAGAGATCAACTAGACAATGCTACACACCAAATATCTTAACTCTATGCCTTGTGGTTTCTGAGAAGAAGATTTTTCAAGTTTTTTCTATATTAGCCTATGTTAAATCAAGTGACCCCTGGGGGGCAGGGCCAATTTTGACGCCAGGGTCATAACTTGAACAATCTTGGTAGAGAGTCATAAGATCATGCTACATACCAAAAATCAAAAGGCTAGGCCTTGTGGTTTCGGAGAAGAAGATTTTTTAATTTTTCCTATATTAGCCTATGTGAAATCAAGTGACCCCTGGGGCGGGGCCAATTTTGACCCCAGGGTCATAATTTGTACAATCTTGGTAGAGAGTCATAAGATCATGCTACATACCAAAAATCAAAAGGCTAGACCTTATGGTTTCAGAGAAGAAGACTTTTTAAATTTTCATTTTTAAAATCTATTTTTAGCTCCTGTGACCTAATTATGCAATGGACCAGAACCATTTATACAACTTTAGTAGAGCTTCATCCAAGGAACATTCCTGCAAAATATTTTTCAAATTGGCCAAGCCGTTTAGGAGGAGATGTTGTTTGAAGCAATTGTTGACGCCGGACGCACGCACGCACGGACGACGGACAAAAGGCGATCAGAAAAGCTCACCTTGAGCACGTTGTGCTCAGGTGAGCAAAAAACTGAAAGGTCCAATTTAAAAACTCTTTAACATCCGGATTTTACACACAAACAGAATGCTACAGACAAGAATTGCATCTCACCTAAGTCTGCTCTCAGCAGACTTCCTGTCTATCACCACCTCAAAGGTCTGTTAAGCGGTTTCAGCACCAACAACGCATGGTAAATAAGGCCTCCATATACCATTTTTTCATTGCCACACAGTTGCAGAAACTATGACATTTCTGTTCTAAGTAGATCTCTTATGGGTATCCTTAACATTCTTGCACTGCAGTTAGAAAGAAAGGTATTAAATAAAACACATATTAGCTTACTGTTTAACATGTATCTAAGAAATAATATCTATCTGCAATTTGTCGTGAATTTAGCAACACTTTCTAGTTCAAGTGCATACCATATAATTATCATTTGTTGATTATACTCTTTAGCTATACTTTTTTTTAATTATCTTAAACTATTGTTTCATATTTTATATTTATGTCCTGAACTAGCTGCCCCATATAACTTGCAAAATGAACATCAAGTGATTTCTCAGCTATTACTTAAATATTGTAAATTTGTCATTTTGCGTCATCGTCAACATGGGTGCTGTGACCTATATCTTGTTGCAAATTTAAAATTTTCCTTTCTTTCTGAATCAACAATGTCATAATGTAGTAGTTGCCAAAAAAAAAAAAATAAATGAAATCTTACACAACACGTAATGTCCAAGTGTAAATAGCTGCAATAAATGCAGAAACAAACAACTGCCAACACAAAGCTCTTTTGACACAGAGGTTTAGTTTGTGTGCTGAAAAGAATATGTGAAACTATGACCCTCTGTCCCCCAACCCAAAATGCATGTGAGAGATGTTTTGGAATATGATTGAAAACAACTTTCAGAATGGATTAATTTAAAAAAAAAAACTGGTAAGAAGCATGCAAATATTTATTTAAATCATGTTTTTTTGATTGTTGAAAATAAACATGATCCATGTAGAACTCTGGTTGCCATGGCAACAGAAAGAATAAAATTATGAAAACTTTAAAAACCATCTTCAAAGCTACTTGCCAGATTTAAAAATAATTTAGTACAGATGTTCCCTTGGGTAACCCTCTACCAAGATTACTAAAATTATTCCAATCCGTTAAAAAACATGGCCACCAGGGGCGGGGCTAATTTGCCTTATACATGTATGTATATAGTGAAATCTTTAAACAACATCTCTTTAAATTTCACTTTTTTTTTTTTATAATGTATGAAGAAAATACTTAGAAATAAAACATGAACAAGTAGAACAGTACTGACTAAAACTCGTCTGCTTCAGCATTTACCCTAGGATGGCTGTGATGAACTCCATCGGACACAGCTGGCAGTCCTCAAATCATCTACAGGATTCCTCAGATTGGCAGTATGCTGTAATAAAGCAAGTCATAGCTGTTAAAAGTAAAACAAACCAACAATTTAATTGACTCAAAACTAGGACTTTCACCATGTTCCAGTGGTAACATACCTAATTTCATTAAAAACCATATCCGAACTGATGCTCGCTTGGTAGGATCTGATGAAATCGCATTGAAGGTAGACACTGACCATCACCACAATATTTTCATATTCAAACTGTTTTGAAACCCCTATTCTGTTAATTTTCAATATCTTTTCCTTATTAACATTCATGACTTAAAGGTCAATTTGAGATGACCTTCAAGGGATGTTATTAGTATTGGAGCAAAAATGAAGAGCTGATCTTAATGAGATTATAACATACAACTGGATCCAAAGGTTGTGGGTCCAACCCGATTGGGAGCAAGGAGTTTTCATGACCTTCCCAGATGCAAAGTACTGGTCCAACTCAGGAACTGTCAAGAGAGATCTGTGTTTAGTTTCAAGAATTTATTTCTCAATCAATGTAAAATGAATAAGTTCCAACTGGGTATTTCCAAGCCGCTTCCCTTATTGCACATACTGTCATACCAGACCAGCAATAAATGTAAGATATAAATAGCTGGCAATATATAGAGAACCATCACATAAAACGTAAAAAAAATTAGCAACATTTTGTCTAATAACATCAAACAACATTTTATCTTGATCTTACAATGTTTAATTAGCCAAACAAAGTTGTTTAAAGCTTAAGATATAAAAAGTTTAAACTTGCTTAAGATATAAAAAGTTTAAACTTCATTTATTTTTCATTGATTATGAAACAAGTTATCACAATTTATATTAATCACTCTCAATAGCTCTGGTGGTGGCCTTTATGGTATTTATTATGGTAGGAAACCAGAGAAAACCCATGTGTATGGATGAGCAACCACGACTATGGATCCTAAGGTTATGAATTCAAACCCCATCGGGTACAAGGATTTTTCATGACCTTCCTTGGCACAAAGTATTGATCTACTTGAGACAGATATTGCTGTCACACTGAAATCATGCTGTAGACATGTGGCATGATACCACACCCAGTCACATTATCCTGACACCAAGCCAACCTGTCCTGGAACTACCGTTGTATGCTGAGCGCCAAGCAAAGGAGCTATATCAGTACCATTTTTAACAACTGGAGGAAACTCTGAAAAACAAGAATGTTTGACTATACTTGCAGCAAGATATAAAAACATACCTGTCTACGACAGCCTAAAAACAGGAAAAACCCTCACACACAGAGGCAGGAAACCACCAGGCAACAGGTTGCTGTCATTACTGCATCAGATGGAGACACGACTGAAACCAAATGAAACAAGAGGGCCATGATGGCCCTGAAACGCTCACCTGAGTACCATTGCTACAACTGATTACAAGGTTTTTAAACAGACAAGAATTCTGATATAACTCAATCTTAAACATTTTAGCCCTGACAATACTACACACCAAATATATAAGCACTGGGCCTTATGGTTTCAGAGGAGAAGACTTAGTGCGGGGTCATTTATCTCCAAAGGGCCACCATTTTGAAAATCTTGATAATGAACCATTAGATGATACTACATACCAAAAATCTAAGCTATAGGCCTTATGGATTCATAGTAGAAGATTTTTTTTAATTTGTACAACTTTGATAGAGGGCATCATAAGGATGATTCTTGTGAATTTTGGTCAAAATCCCTTCAGCGGTTCATGAGGAGATGTTGTTTAAAGCAAATTGTTGACGACGGACGGACGCACGCACGCACGGACGATGGACGACGGACAAAAGGCGATCACAAAAGCTCACCATGAGCACGTTGTGCTCGGGTGAGCTAAAAAGAATTATTAGATCTGGACAATAAGAAAATGAAAGGACAATGAGAAAACAGAGGGACAACAAGATATGGACAATGGGAAAACGAAAGGACAACAGGATACGGACATTGGAGGAAAAAATAACATGATTAACAGCCTCCTCTGTATTCCATGGGGGACCTACAAAGAAACAAGAGCTGTCCGAAAGACAGCATGCTCGACTATTTGGGTATTTGATAGTGACGCAATACCATTGTATTAAAGCAGCATTAAAATAATTTATGTGACTCAATTTAGCAGACATGCAACGAACCGGCAGAACTAAGATTTTAAGAAATTTTATTAATTAAATTTAATAAATAGTAATTAAATAAATTAAAAATTAAAATCATAAACTGAATTTGAGAAAAATTAATAAAAATAAAATTAATTTAATTAATTAAATTTATTAAAATTTTGGTTCTGCAGGTTTTTATGTTGGGAGACTTTGTGAAGTTTAAATCCAAACACCAAGGGGTTACTGAGTAATGAATTAATTAGTTGCAAAAAACTTTAACCAAAAATGTTAACGCAAATTTCTAAGTTGAAAAAGGCCCATAATTTAAGTAAAATTCTAGCAAGAGTTGTCCATCTTGGTTCTGCAGGTCCATTTCATGCCTAGGAAGACTTGTGTGAAGTTTAAATCCAATACACCAAGGGGTTACTGAGTAATGACATTAATTTAGTTGCAAAAAACTTTAACCAAAAATGTTAACGCAAATTTCTAAGTTGAAAAAGGCCCATAATTTAAGTAAAATTCTAGCAAGAGTTGTCCATCTTGGTTCTGCAGGTTGGTTTCATGCTTAGGAAGACTTGTGTAAAGTTTAAATCCAATACACCAAGTGGTTACAGAGTTATGATATTAACTTAGTTGCAGAAAAACTTTAACCAAAAATGTTAACGCAAATTTCTAAGTTGAAAAAGGCCCATAATTTGAGTAAAATTCAATCAAAAGTTGTCCCTCTTGGTTCTCTAGGTTTGTTTTGTGCCTAGAAAGACTTGTGTAAAGATTGATTGCAATACACCTACTGGTTTCTTAGATATGACTGCCAATGCCGACGCCGATGCCGGGGCGAGTAGAATAGCTCTCATATTCTCCGAATAGTCGAACTAAAAAGATACAGGTTCTCCTCCATCCTCCATGGTGGACCTACAAGGAACAAGAAAGTCAGTAGAACTGACAGATGCTCCCCGAATAAAGTCATTGTTACAAATAAGGCCTTGGTCAATGGGTGGGAGGATATGTTAAGGACCGGAATGGGATCAGCACATGCTTATCATGTATAGAATCCAGGTAATGCGCATCTCCTCTTGGTAATAAAGCTTAGCATAAAAAGTTTTGTTGAAATCAAGCCGTTAGTTCCTGAGAAATAGTCTGGACAAGGAAAGTGTGATGGACGAACGAACGGACGGACGAAGCGGCGACTATATGCGTCACCTTCAGTGAGCATAAAAAAAAGGTAAAAAAAAGGTAAAAACAAGAGCTCCGCTGACAGCGGGGCAATATACGCCCGAAGGTATGTATTGTCAGGGAATATCCCCAGCACCAGTTAAGATATTTGACCTTGAATTGTGACCTTGACCTTAAACCTAGCCATCTGAAAGCTATGTTCTGCACATCCTCTCACTCTGGGTGATACTTCTGCCAAATAGTTTCCATTTACATCCAGCGGGTCAAAAGATACAGAGCGGACACAAATATACTTACTTTGCACCAGTTAAGATATTTGACCTTGAAGTGTGACCTTGACCTTGAACCTAGCCATCTGAAAGCTATGTTCTGCACATCCTCTTACTGTGGGTGATACTTCTGCCAAATAGTTTCCATTTACATCTAGCAGGTCAAAAGATACAGAGCGGACACAAACAAAAATACTAACTTAGCACCAGTTAAGATATTTGACCTTAAATTGTGACCTTGACCTTAAACCTAGCCATCTGAAAGCTATGTTCTGCACATCCTCTCACTCTGGGTGATACTTCTGCCAAATAGTTTCCATTTACATCCAGCGGGTCAAAAGATACAGAGCGGACACAAATATACTTACTTTGCTCCAGTTAAGATATTTGACCTTGAATTGTGACCTTGACCTTGAACCTAGCCATCTGAAACCTATGTTCTGCACATCCTCTTACTGTGGGTGATACTTCTGCCAAATAGTTTCCATTTACATCCAGCGGTCAAAAGATACAGAGCGGACACAAAAATACTAATTTTGCACCAGTTAAGATATTTGACCTTGAATTGTGACCTTGACCTTGAACCTAGCCATCTGAAACCTATGTTCTGCACATCCTCTTACTGTGGGTGATACTTCTGCCAAATAGTTTCCATTTACATCCAGCGGGTCAAAAGATACAGAGCGGACACAAAAATACTATTTGCCCAGTTAAGATATTTGACCTTGAATTGTGACCTTGACCTTGAACCTAGCCATCTGAAACCTATGTTCTGCACATCCTCTTACTGTGGGTGATACTTCTGCCAAATAGTTTCCATTTACATCCAGCAGGTCAAAAGATACAGAGCGGACACAAAAATACTAATTTTGCACCAGTTAAGATATTTGACCTTGAATTGTGACCTTGACCTTGAACCTAGCCATCTGAAACCTATGTTCTGCACATCCTCTCACTCTGGGTGATACTTCTGCCAAATAGTTTTCATTTATATTAAGTGGTTCAAAAGATACAGAGCGGACACGAAATTGCTAACGGACGGACGGACAGACGGACGGACAGACGGACGGACGACCAGCGGCATAACATAATACAGCCCTTCGGGCGTATAAAAAGGTAAAAAAAAGCTCTCAACTCTCTAAACAGTAAACCATATTATATATTCTTGTTCCTTTTGATGAGACAGAAGATAAAATGGTAAATACTTTGGTGTCCCCCAAGATCACACAGGGGTCAGGCCCCACCCCCAAAATTTTACTTAGGACCTTTCAGCTCAAAGCTGTTGAAATCCCCATTCCTAAATCATATCTATTCTCCTCATCAGATGAGATGTTTTACCAACTCTAATTTGGAGACTTAGTAACAGTTTACTATTTAATATAATACGTGTTACTCATCAGATCTTTCATTGATTTTTTTTAAGTTTTTATACTACTGAAAATTAAGTCATACATTTCAATGTGTGCTCATATCAAAGAGGTTAACCAGCACTCTGGACATATGACTGGATATTTGAAATAGTGTATAATGGCCTAAACAACAATTAGCTGACATGATTATGATTGACATTACTAGCATATTGAATTTTGTGGGGTTTTGTTTAAATGATATCTCCTGTTAAATTAGGCAAATGACATGAATATCAGTCAACAACATGGTAGTAGGGGCCATAACTCTCTTAAAAATTGAGGAACCAGGTCACGTCGACGATATGCGTATCTACTCTTGGTGATAAAGCTTCCCATAAAGTTTCATTGAATTCAAGCCATTAGTTCCTGAAAAATAGCCCGGACAAGAATCATGCAAAATGAACTATAGGCCGAAAAGTCAAGGGGCCATAACTCTGAAAAATTGAGGAACCAGGTCACGCCGACGATATGCATATCTACTCTTGGTGACAAAGCTTCCCATAAAGTTTTGTTGAATTCAAGCCATTAGTTCCTGAGAAATAGCCCGGACAAGAATCATGCAACAAGAACTATAGGCCAAAAAGTCAAGGGGCCATAACTCTGAAAAACTGAGGAACCAGGTCACCCCGACGATATGCTATCTACTCTTGTGATAAAGCTTCCCATAAATTTTTATAATTAGTTCCTGAGAAATAGCCCGGACAAGAATCATGCAATATGTACTATAGGCCAAAAAGTCAAGGGGCCATAACTCTGTGAAAAATTGAGGAACCAGGTCACGCAGACGATATGCGTATCTACTCTTAGTGATAAAGCTTCCCATAAATTCAATTCAATTCAAGCCATTAGTTCCTGAGAAATAGCCCGGACAAGAATCATGCAATATGTACTATAGGCCGAAAAGTCAATGGGCCATAACTCTTTGAAAAATTTAGGAACCGGGTCATGCTGAGGATATGCGCATCTCCTCTTGGTAATAAAGCTTCCCATAAAGTTTCGTTGAATTCAAGCCGTTAGTTCCTGAGAAATAGTCTGGACAAGGAAAGTGTGATGGACGAACGGACGGACAGACAGACGGACGGACGGACAGATGGACGAATGGACGAAGCGGCGACTATATGCGTCACCTTCGGTGAGCATAAAAACAACATGACCACCCCATGAACCCACCCCAGACTGCAGACTGGCTTCCATGAACCAACAAGGACGTAATAGTGGTGTGTTGGGCTTGGTCCTGTCAGAGCACCCTCCATCCTTACTGCCCCTCCTGAGGTTGACCCTGGTGATGACAACCCCAAAACACAACCCTTATCCTCACAGTCTCCGAGGTGACTCCAACAGAGCCAGGGAAATGGTCATCCCTGAATTTCATTCCTTGCAGACAACTAGATAACACGACTCCGTTAAAGGTGGTCTCTGAGGATTCCTTGGTTCCTAACAGGAAGTGCCAATAAGTAACCAAATCAGGTCTTCCCTAATCAATGAAAAGTGCTTAGAAGTAACAAGGTCTTCCCTAATCAAAGGAAAGTGCCAATAAATAACCAGGTTTTCCCTAATCAAAGGAAAGTGCTTAGAAGTGACAAGGTCTATTCTAATCACTAATCAAACAGTAGTGCTTAGAAGTGACCAGGTCTTCCCAACCAAAGGGAAGTGCCGATAAGTAACCATTCAGTCTGGCAACTAGCTTGGTAGCATCTCCAAGTCTGGCAACTAGCTCTCAAAACATCTACAATTTCTAAGTCCAAAGTACCATTTACATACAACCAAAATTTGAAAGTGCCTGCTTAAAAAAATAAAAATCCTACCGTCAAATTGAAGGACATACAAAAATATTACTCAAAGTCCTCCTTCATTTATACCACATCAGTAACATTAACAAAATGAGCTGATAGTTGTTTAATGAGTGGTAGAGGGCATCATGGTCCAGTGGTAATGTATCCAAAGGTTGTGGATTAAAACCCTCTTGGACCTTCATGACCTTCCCGGGTGCAAATTACTTGTCCAACCCAGGAATCGTCGAGAGGGATTTGTACAAGATGTTAGGACTTGTTTCCCAATCGACGTTTAACCTATAAAGTGGTATAATGAACACTCATACATGTATGCTCAAGAAAGCGTACATATATTATCTCCTATGTGCTGCATTGTCAGGCTTTCTTGAGCAAGGCACATATTTTCAGCTTTGTTTTTTTTTCTCCAAAAACTACATTCATTGGAAAAATGTGCACAAAAATTTAAAAAATCTACTATACTAATGAAAAACTTGCTTATAAATTTGTGTACAGTCGTACACTATATACCTCTGTACCAGGTCAACAATGGAGAGTTCAGAACAATGCCAGACTTCACAGACCAGTCTTAACTAAGGCAAGATGTTTTGAATGGGACAAATTACTTTGAGCATGAGGCTACCATTTCTGTCAACATAAAAGGTGTGATATTACTCAGACATGTGTCACAAGGAAATAATTAACCTAATGATGTTGGTACAGTCATAGAAAGTCTCAAATTAACAATTTTTTTAAGAATAACACAAATTTCATTTAAAATTTCTGTTGAGAAAAAAGCTATTTCACTGGGAAAATATGTAGTTAATAATTTTAAAAATATTAGTTTAGGGGAAACCAGCTGTAAAAAGGTGGTAAATGTTCTAAAATTTCTGCTTGGGAACAATTGCAATCAATATTGATTAAATACTATCTGAATATCATGTTTTATTACATGGGCAAGCCCTTAATGTTTCAAACATTAAGTCTGGCAACTAGCTCTCGAAACATCTACAATTTCTAAGTCCAAAGTACCATTCACATACAACCAAAACTTGAAAATTGTGCCTGCTAAAAAAATAAAAATCCTACCGTCAACTTGAAGGACATACAAAAATATTACTAAACGTCCTCCTTCATTATACCACATTTCAAGGGTCGAAAGCAAAAGTGGCCGGCCTAGTTTTGCTCTCACCCCTCGAAATATTACTTATTATTAAAATGTATTTAATTACTTTAAAAAAAAAAGTTTTTTAAGTTGTATAATGAGTGGTATAATGAACAATCATACATGCATGCCTATGAAAGGATACATATATTTTCATCCTAGAGTGCTGCATTTTCAGACTTTCTTGAGCAGGGCACACATTTTCTGCTGCTTTTTCTTTCCAGAAACTTAATTCAAGAGAAAAAATGTGCACAAAAAATTAAAAATCTACTTCACTTATGAGAAACTTGCTTATTTGTGTACAGTTGTACACTATATACCTTTGTACGAGGACATCAATGTAGTCATTTCAGAACAATGCCAGACTTCACAGACCAGTCTAAACTATGGAAAGATTTTGGAAAGAAATTACAGAAAGATGATTCAAATTTGCCACCGTTTACAGGTGGTTTCCCCTTGCCAAAAAATGTGTGTTTTTCTTATAACGTTAATGATGACTTGAAACTTTCTATGACATAAATTACATAAAACCAATAAGGTAATTGTTCAGTTAATTTGAAGCAATAATCTTCATTATCTTGTAATTTCCCAGTTTTTGATTTGTAACGTTAAATCACAAAAGACCTACGGAGCCATGTACTGGCCAGCTGCAGGAGTGAAACCAAGGGAGGTCTCCCTGAATCTACTGAAATCTCCTTGGAGACCATGGGGAGAGAAGTGTGCAAGTGATCATCAACATCAAGATTCCCCAGGCTCACACCAGAGAGACAGCAGGGCTCTCTGCAGACTCAATCTTACCTCTACACCTACTATGCCTGGCCCAGGTAGCTCTGTACAGTCCGCCCCAACCTACTTTTACCCAAACAATCCTAACACATAAACAAGAAACAATAAAGATAAACTGCAATCTGTAACAGAGAGAAACAAGAAAGTCAGTAGAACTGACAGATGCTCCCCGAAGAACGTCATTGATACAAATAAGGCCTTGGTCAATGGGTGGGAGGATATGTTAAGGACCGGAATGGGATCAGCACATGCTTATCATGTATAGAATCCAGGTAATGTCCTCAAATTCGAAAAAAGGGAAAAATCAAATACAAAATACAATTTATTTACCTTTATATTATAGCAATGACTGAAGATTGATACCCATCCAAATAATTTGATGATCACTGAAATATGGCGTTGACAAATGGACCAATGGCTTAAGATCTCCAGTCATATATTTCAATGTGTGCTCATATCAAAGAGGTTAACCAACACTCTTGACATATGACTGGATATTTGAAATAGTGTATAATGGCTTAAACAACAATTAGCTGACATGATTATGATTGACATTACTAGCATATTGAATTTTGTGGGGTTTTGTTTAAATGATATCTCCTGTTAAATTAGGCAAATGACATGAATATCAGTCAACAACATGGTAGTAGGGGCCATAACTCTCTTAAAAATTGAGGAACCAGGTCACGTCGACGATATGTGTATCTACTCTTGGTAATAAAGCTTCCCTTAAAGTTTCATTGAATTCAAGTCATTAGTTCCTGAGAAATAGCCTGGACAAGAATCATGCAACATGAGCTATAGGCCAAAAGGTCAAGGGGCCATAACTCTGTGAAAAATTGAGGAACCAGGTCATGCAGACGATATGCTTATCTACTCTTGGGGATAAAGCTTCCCATAAAGTTTTGCTGAATTCAAGCCATTAGTTCCTGAGAAATAGCCCGGACAAGGAAAGTGTGACGGACGATGGACCGAAAAGTCAATGGGCCATAACTCTGAAAAATTTAGGAACCGGGTCATGCTGAGGATATGCGCATCTCTTCTTGGTAATAAAGCTTCCCATTAAGTTTCGTTGAATTCAAGCCGTTAGTTCCTGAGAAATAGTCTGGACAAGGAAAGTGTGACGGACGAACGGACGGACGGACGAAGCGGCGACTATATGCGTCACCTTCGGTGAGCATAAAAACAACATGACCACCCCATGAACCCACCCCGGACTGCAGACTGGCTTCCATGAACCAACAAGGACGTAATAGTGGTGTGTTGGGCTTGGTCCTGTCAGAGCATCCTCCATCCTTACTGCCCCTCCTGAGTTTGACCCTGGTGATGACAACCCCAAAACACAACCCTTATCCTCACAGTCTCCGAGGTGACTCCAACAGAGCCAGGGAAATGGTCATCCCTGAATTTCATTCCTTGCAGACAACTAGATAACACGACTCCGTTAAAGGTGGTCTCTGAGGATTCCTTGGTTCCTAACAGGAAGTGCCAATAAGTAACCAAATCAGGTCTTCCCTAATCAATGAAAAGTGCTTAGAAGTAACAAGGTCTTCCCTAATCAAAGGAAAGTGCCAATAAATAACCAGGTTTTCCCTAATCAAAGGAAAGTGCTTAGAAGTGACAAGGTCTATTCTAATCACTAATCAAACAGTAGTGCTTAGAAGTGACCAGGTCTTCCCAACCAAAGGGAAGTGCCGATAAGTAACCATTCAGTCTGGCAACTAGCTTGGTAGCATCTCCAAAGTTCAAAGTACCATTTACATACAACCAAAACTTGAAAATTGTGCCTGCTTAAAAAAATCAAAATCCTACCTTCAAATTGAAGAACACACAAAAATATTACTCAAAGTCCTCCTTCATTTATACCACATCAGTAACATTAATAAAATGAGCTAATAGTTGTTTAATGAGTGGTAGAGGGCATCATGGTCCAGTGGTAATGTATCCAAAGGTTGTGGATTCAAACCATCTAGGACCTTCATGACCTTCCCGGGTGCAAAGTACTTGTCCAACCCAGGAATCGTCGAGAGGGATTTGTACAAGTTGTTAGAACTTGTTTCCAAATCGACGTTTAACCTTTAAAGTGGTATAATGAACACTCATACATATATGCTCAAGAAAGCGTACATATATTATCTCCTATGTGCTGCATTGTCAGGCTTTCTTGAGCAAAGCACATATTTTCAGCTTTGTTTTTTTTTCTCCAAAAACTACATTCATTGGAAAAAATGTGCACAAAAATTTAAAAATCTACTATACTAATGAGAAACTTGCTTATTTGTGTACAGTCGTACACTATATACCTCTGTACCAGGTCAACAATGGAGAGTTCAGAACAATGCCAGACTTCACAGACCAGTCTTAACTAAGGCAAGATGTTTTGAATGGGACAAATTACTTTGAGCATGAGGCTACCATTTCTGTCAACATAAAAGGTGTGAAAATATTAGTTAGGGGAAACCAGCTGTTAATTAACCTAATGGTTGGTACAGTTGTAAGAAAGTCTCAAATTAACAATTTTTTTAAGAATAACACAAATTTCATTTAAAATTTCTGTTGAGAAAAAAGCTATTTCACTGGGAAAATATGTAGTTAATAATTTTAAAAATATTAGTTAAGGGGAAACCAGCTGTAAAAAGGTGGTAAATGTTCTAAAATTTCTGCTTGGGAACAATTGCAATCAATATTGATTAAATACTATCTGAATATCATGTTTTATTACATGGGCAAGCTCTTACTGTTTAAAACATTAAGTCTGGCAACTAGCTCTCAAAACATCTACAATTTCTAAGTCCAAAGTACCATTCACATACAACCAAAACTTGAAAATTGTGCCTGCTAAAAAAATAAAAATCCTACCGTCAACTTGAAGGACATACAAAAATATTACTAAACGTCCTCCTTCATTATACCACATTTCAAGGGTCGAAAGCAAAAGTGGCCGGCCTAGTTTTGCTCTCACCCCTCGAAATATTACTTATTATTAAAATGTATTTAATTACTTTAAAAAAAAAAGTTTTTTAAGTTGTATAATGAGTGGTATAATGAACAATCATACATGCATGCCTATGAAAGGATACATATATTTTCATCCTAGAGTGCTGCATTTTCAGACTTTCTTGAGCAGGGCACACATTTTCTGCTGCTTTTTCTTTCCAGAAACTTAATTCAAGAGAAAAAATGTGCACAAAAAATTAAAAATCTACTTCACTTACGAGAAACTTGCTTATTTGTGTACAGTTGTACACTATATACCTTTGTACGAGGACATCAATGTAGTCATTTCAGAACAATGCCAGACTTCACATACCAGTCTAAACTATGGAAAGTTTTTTGGAAAGAAATTACATAAAGATGATTCATATTTGCCACTGTTTACAGGTGGTTCCCCCTTGCCAAAAAATTGTGTTTTTCTTATAATGTTTATGATGACTTGAAACTTTCTATGACATACATTACATAAAACCAATAAGGTAATTGTTCAGTTAATTTGAAGCAATAATCTTCATTATCTTGTAATTTCCCAGTTTTTGATTTGTAACGTTAAATCACCAAAGATCTAAGGAGCCATGTACTGGCCAGCTGCAGGAATAAAACCCAGGGTGGTCTCCCTGAATCTACTGAAATCTCCTTGGAGACCATGGGGAGAGAAGTGTGCAAGTGATCATCAACATCAAGATCCCCCAGGCTCAAACCAGAAAGACAGCAGGGCTCTCAGCAGACTCAATCTTACCTCTACACCTACTATGCCTGGCCCTGGTAGCTCTGTACAGTCTGCCCCAACCTACTTTTACCCAAACAATCCTAACACATAAACAAGAAACAATAAAGATAAGCTGCAATCTGTAACAGAAAGAAACAAGAAAGTCAGTAGAACTGACAGATGCTCCCCGAAGAACGTCATTGTTACAAATAAGGCCTTGGTCAATGGGTGGGAGGATATGTTAAGGACCTTCAGTGAGCATAAAAAAAGGTAAAAAAAAGCTCTTAACTCTCTAAACAGTAAATCATATTATATATTATTGTTCCTTTTGATGAGACAGAAGATAAAATGGTAAATACTTTGGTGTTCCCCAAGATCACACAGGGGTCAGGCCCCACCCCCAAAATTTTACTTAGGACCTTTCAGCACAAAGCTGTTGAAATCCCCATTCCTAAATCATATCTATTCTCCTCATCAGATGAGATGTTTTACCAACTCTAATTTGGAGACTTAGTAACAGTTTACTATTTAATATGATAATACGTGTTACTCATCAGATCTTTCATTGATTTTTTTTTAAGTTTTTATACTACTGAAAATTAAGTCATACATTTCAATGTGTGCTCATATCAAAGAGGTTAACCAACACTCTTGACATATGACTGGATATTTGAAATAGTGTATAATGGCTAAACAACAATTAGCTGACATGATTATGATTGACATTACTAGCATATTGAATTTTGTGGGGTTTTGTTTAAATGATATCTCCTGTTAAATTAGGCAAATGACATGAATATCAGTCAACAACATGGTAGTAGGGGCCATAACTCTCTTAAAAATTGAGGAACCAGGTCACGTCAACGATATGCGTATCTACTCTTGGTAATAAAGCTTCCCATAAAGTTTCATTGAATTCAAGCCATTAGTTCCTGAGAAATAGCCCAGACAAGAATCATGCAACATGAACTATAGGCCAAAAAGTCAAGGGGCCATAACTCTGTGAAAAATTAAGGAACCAGGTAACGCCGACGATATGCGTATCTACTCTTGATGATAAAGCTTCCCATAAAGTTTTGTTGAATTCAAGCCATTAGTTCCTGAGAAATAGCCCGGACAAGAATCATGCAATATGTACTATAGGCCGAAAAGTCAAGGGGCCATAACTCTGAAAAATTTAGGAATCGGGTCATGCTGACGATATGCGCATCTCCTCTTGGTAATAAAGCTTCCCATAAAGTTTCGTTGAATTTAAGCCATAAGTTCCTGAGAAATAGTCTGGACAAGGAAAGTGTGACGGACGAACGGACGGACGGACGAAGTGGCGACTATATGCGTCACCTTTGGTGAGCATAAAAATAAGATGCTAGGGACACAACATTCAGAATAGGATGAGATAATAACTTAGTGCAGAAAGGTTAAAGGAGAGAGATGAAAAAGGGATTGATGGCAATGAGATGGTAAACTATTCAGTGTTCAACCTGGCTAGCGCCCTTGCGGGATTCCCGCATTGAAATTTCAATTGACGCATCGAAAATCCAATAGATCGGCCAACCTGCGCATCACAAAATCATCTGATATAGGTTAAATCCTAAATAAAATTGGGTTAAATCCTAAATGAAATAATCAGAACTGAATCTAGAACCCGCTCAGTGTAAAAGCTATTTATAGCCATCAAAAATCCATTCTATATATATAGTAACACGTTTATCTCGCATGATGGGCATGTGTGGCTCAGATATTGATGACGTCATTTTTTCGCGCCATCTGTCTCTCGCACTGAAGAGTACACATGTAAACAAAATGTCAAAACAAAAGCAAGAAAAAGGGCGAACGCTCCTTGATTTCTTTGGTAAAAAGGCTCGGAAAGAAAGTGCCGATGACCCTATCGAGCCGGCGACATCATCGAGTAACGAGCCGGTGACATCATCAAGTAAAGAGCCGTCTCAAGAGCAGGCAGGATCATCAACCGAAAAATACGATCACAAATTTCAGCACTCATGGTTGGAAAAATTCTCGTGGCTGCATTACGATTCGGACAAAAACGTAATGTATTGTGAATTATGCAAAAAACATAACCATTCTAACGTGTTTGTAACCGGGTGCTCGAATTTTCGCACCAGTACACTTACGAGGCATGCCTCAAGCAGTGATCACAAATTGTGCATTGAAAGTGTACCGCTGAAACAAGCCATGGATGAACAGGTAAAGCAAATTTTCAGTAAGAAAGAGATGGCTATCATTAAATGCATGAAAACAGTTTATTTCCTTGTTAAAGAGGGCCTGCCTCTCAGTAAATATGAATCTTTGATGCTGCTTTTGAAAGACTTAGACATCCCAGAAATAGAAAAGATTTCTGTTGATAAGCATACTTCTTACTTCTCATTGAAAACAGCAAATGGTATGCTTTCCTCAATCGCAAGTGTTATCAGGACAGGCATTAAGAAGAAATTAGAGAAATCCCCAGTTGTGAGTATGCTTGCAGATGAGAGCTGTGACATAGCCAATCACAAAAAACTTGTTATATATGCAAGGATTTTAAATCCTGAAACATTTGAGCCCAGCACTGTATTTCTGACAAATGTGAAGATTCCCGATGGAACTGGATCCACAGTTGCAAATGCAATTCTGTCTTGTCTTGAGGAACAAGGTGTTTCCATGACAAAACTCTTTGGATTTGGTAGTGATGGTGCAAAAGTCATGACAGGCATGAAAGGGGGTGTGACGGGACATTTGTTGAGAAAACAGCCCATGCTGCTGAACTTTCATTGTGTAGCCCACAGATTAGCTCTTGTTAGCTCACAAGCTGCAGCAGAAATCCCTTACCTCAAGGAATACCAGGAGACATTGACAAGCTTGTTTTATTTCTTTAAATGCTCAGCCAACAGATGTGAAAGGCTAAGAGAGATCCAGCAAATTTTGGAAGAAGATGAGATCAAGATAAAAGAAGTACATGGTGTTAGATGGATGTCCATATACAAGGCTGGAGACAGTATACAGATCCCTTGATGCATTGATCACTTTGTTCTCTACAGATGAAGACCCCAAGGCTAAAGGATTTTCAAGAAAAATTGATGGCATCTAATGACTTCCTTGCTATCATCACAGAGTTATGCCTAGTCTTTCAGAAAAAGGATTTGGATGTCTCAGTAGTTAAAACAAACATTGAACACTGCAGGAGCAAACTACAAAAGCTGAAACTTGCAGAAACATCAGAAGACAGAAGCTCTATGCCCAAGTGTTATCTTGACAGTTTGGATGCTGACTTGAAGTTAGACAAGGGAAAACTTGTGTTCAAAGGGAACCATGTGGTCTCAAAGGGGTCTAGAAATGTAAAATCTGTAAGAGATCAGTTCATTGATAAACTTTTGGAGAAACTTGAAGATAGATTTCCACCAAGGGATTCAGAGGTGTTGTTTGCTATGGGGGTTCTTGGAATGAGACCAGTGACATTCCTTTCAAAGAAAGATCTCTCAGAATGGGGCAATCAGAAAGTGGAAGTGTTGATTCAGCACTTTGGAGAAGCAAAAGAACACAGCCATGAGGGAACTGTCTCGAAAGCAGATGCCATAATAAACCCATCAGCAGCCAGAGAAGAATGGTCCAAGTTAAAACAGCAAGTGGTAAACTCTGGCTATCCCAGAGACAAACTCAGTGTGCTATGGGGTTTAATCAATGAGAACCACAAAGATGAGTACCCAAACCTACTAAAATTAGCAGCCATTGCCCTTACTGCACCTATCCACACATGTGATTGTGAGAGGGGATTTGGCATACAGAACACAGTGATAACTAGAAAAAAAAATAGACTATCAGCAGACAGAATGGATGATCTAATGCTTGTGTCAGCAGAAGGGCCAGAGAGGAAGGACTTTGATTTCAAAGCAGCTGTAGACCATTGGAAGAATAGTGAAAACAGAAGAATATTTAAGAAATAGACATTTAATGTAGAGCCTATATTCATATGACAGACTGAATGCATGTAAGTATATGTAGATGTTTTATACAAGTTCTGAGGCCTAAATGGACTGTAATTAATGGTTGTTTTAAGTAAAATGGCTTTAAAAAAAGGTTGGCCCACTGAAAACTTGAAATCCCCCACCAATTTTGTGGTTGATGGGCCAATGGCCCATCAGTCTCCCATTCCAGGTTGAACACTGACTATTAAATTAAAACCACTTATCTTTGATGCAGTCATCTTGTAATTAGGTCCAGGTCCAACTTCCTGGAGTGAGTGGACATCTGAAACAAAAGAGAAATCAACAAGTCTATACAATAACACTGCAGATAACCAGTTGTTACGTGTAGAATAACAATCAATTAATTTGATCTGTAAAAAGTTGAGTGATGCTACAGACAAACATATTAAAACTAGGGAAAATAAGCAATAGAAGTCCCCTACTGGAGAAGGCCTTGTTACACTAAATAGAATAAACAAGTTATTAACTCAAATCATTAACTTGTTGTTACACAATAGATACACAAAGGTATGTTTTATACAACAATACAATGAAGCCACTGCTTGAAGTTTCCTTTTGACAGGGAAAAACAATTGTGCAAAATTTCCAATACCAAGAACAGACTTATGAATTTACCTTGCTGTGTGATCTGTAAGGCTCGATTAAAGTTGTATAGGTTCTGTATATGTTCAAAAGAAATAGGGAGAAAAACATTCAAGAGAGAGGATAAACAATTTGCTGTTTGCTCTGTCCTGGTGGCCATGTTTTTTGACCATTTAAGCATTTTTGGGCATTAAGATAATGATTTGTAAATTAAATCAAAGAAGATTTCTTTTATTTTTAATCAACCAAGTTTATTTTAGCAACATTAAAATTGTAGACAGTGACCCAAGGAACAACTGTGCCAAAATATTCTGGAATTTGGCCTGTAGTTTCGGAGAACAGGTTTTCACTATATACATATAAGGCAAATTAACCTGGCCCCAGATCTGTTTTTTACGATCGGAATGATTTTAGTAATCTTGGTAGAGGGTTACCCATAGAACAGCTGTACTAAAACATTTTGAAAATCTGGCCAGTAGTTTTGAAGGAGATGATTTTTAAAGTTTTCTATTTTTTTTCTTTTCAATGCCATGGCCGGAGTTCTACATGGATCAAGTTAATTTTAACAATTTTTGTGAAGGTTCACCCAAGGATCATCTCTGCCAAGTTTAATCCAATTCTGTCCAGTGGTTTCAGAGGAGATGTTGTTTAAAGGTTTCTCTATATACATATAAGGCAAATAAGCCCCGCCCCTGGTGGCCATGTTTTTTACGGATCGGAAATATTTTTAGCAACTTTGGTAGAGGTTGACCCAAGGAACATCTGTACCAATTTATTTTAAAATCTGGCCAGTAGTTTTGAAGAAGATGATTTTAAAAGTTTTCATATTTTTTTTTTCTTTTCGTTGCCATGGCAACCAGAGTTCTGCATGGATCAAGTTTATTTCAGCAACTTTTGTGAAGGTTGACCCAAGGATCATCCCTGCCAAGTTTAATCAAATTCTGTCCAGTGGTTTCAGAGGAGATGTTGTTTAAAGGTTTCTCTATATACATATAAGGCAAATTAGCCCCGTCCCTGGCGGCCATGTTTTTTACGGATCGGAATAATTTTAGCAACTTTGGTAGAGGTTGACCCAAGGAACATCTGTACCAATTTATTTTAAAATCTGGCCAGTAGTTTTGAAGAAGATGATTTTTAAAGTTTTCATTTTTTTTTTCTTTTTGTTGCCATGGCAACCAGAGTTCTACATGGATCAAGTTTATTTTAGCAACTTTTGTGAAGGTTGACCCAAGGATCATCCCTGCCAAGTTTAATCAAATTCTGTCCAGTGGTTTCAGAGGAGATGTTGTTTAAAGATTTCGATATATACATATAAGGCAAATAAGCCCCACCCCTGGCGGCCATTTTTATTTTACGGATCGGAATAATTTTAGCAACTTTGGTAGAGGTTGACCCAAGGAACATCTGTACCAATTCATTTAAAAATCTGGCCAGTAGTTTTGAAGAAGATGATTTTTAAAGTTTTCATTTTTATTTTCTTTTTGTTGCCATGGCAACCAGAGTTCTACATGGATCAATTTTACTTAGCAACTTTTGTGAAGGTTGACCCAAGGATCATCCCTGCCAAGTTTAATCAAATTCTGTCCAGTGGTTTCAGAGGAGATGTTGTTTAAAGGTTTCTCTATATACATATAAGGCAAATAAGCCCCGCCCCTGACGGCCATGTTTTTTTATGAATCGTAATAATTTTAGCAACTTTGGTAGAGGTTGACCCAAGGAACATCTGTACCAAATTATTTTGAAATCTGGCCAGTAGTTTTGAAGGAGATGATTTTTAAAGTTTTCAAATTATTTTTCTTTTTGTAGCCATGGCAACCACAGTTCTTCATGGATCAACTTTATTTTAGCAACTTTTGTAGAGCATCACCCAAGGAACATTCCTGCCAAGTTTCATTAAATTCTGTCCAGCGGTTTCAGAGGAGATGTCGTTTAAAGCAAATTGTTGACGTCGGACGACGCACGACGACGGACGCCGGACGAAGGGCGATCACAAAAGCTCACCTTGAGCACTTTGTGCTCAGGTGAGCTAAACAAGAGGGCCATGATGGCCCTGAAACGTTCACCTGAGTACCATTGCTACAACTGATTACAAGGTTTTTAAACAGACAAGAATTCTGATATAACTCAATCTTAAACATTTTAGCCCTGACAATACTACACACCAAATATATAAGCACTGGGCCTTATGGTTTCAGAGGAGAAGACTTAGTGCGGGGTCGTTTATCTCCAAAGGGCCACCATTTTGAAATTCTTGATAATGAACCATTAGGTGTCACACCACTACTTTTTGTCCCTATATAATCTATAGTAACTTGGCCGACTTTCGAGGCCTGTTCCTACTTTCCAAATGTTCGTTGGAATATTTCTGGTCTAGTTTTATGTAGACCATTCATAAATCAACAGATTTAGGCACAAAAAAATATATCATTAAGGAATTGGCGTTTCACAAATTTCACATTTCCCGGCTACCTGTCAAAATTTCCAAAACAAACATGACCTCTGAGCCGCATTACCTCTGCAGCTCTCCCAACATCCTGTAGGAAAGTAATCCCTTAATACAACTATTAAATGCAAGTTGTTGGTCAAAAATACATGTATCTCACCACACAGGCTAAATGTGTTGCAGTTATTCAGTGTTTTCTGGGGAAAATATGACTTTGATGTCCACCCTTTCATTTTTCATTAGGTACTACTTCAGCACCCTACGACCCGGAAGTACTTTGATAGTGGTGTGACACCATTAGATGATGCTACATACCAAATATCTAATCTCTAGGCCTTATGGATTCATAGAAGAAGATTTTTAAAGATTTTCCTATATAACTCTATGTATAACAAGTGACCCCTATTGCGGGGGCATTTATCACCGTTTGGCTATGATTTGAACAATCTTGGTAATGAACTGTAAGATGATGCTACATACCGAATATCTAATCTCTAGGCCTAGCAAAAGGCGTTTGATAACGCTATGTTTTCGATGCATCATCATTATCAACATCGAAATCAAACTGATGGTAATTAATACTATAATTAAAGTATTAGGGACATATGAATTGAGGATTATGGGTAATTAATAGTCATTTGTTTTGCAAACTTTATATCTAATTAGTAAATATTCATATTAAACGTGAGAAAAACACAATGATAAATAATGTGCACTTTATGAAATGTTATTTTTATTGTATTTATTTTATATTTCTTTTGTTGTATTTAAATAAACAAAAAATATTGAAATGGCTTATTTAATGAGTTATTTGAATAATCAATTGATTACACAAAACTCACATAACACACACACACACACAACACACAAGTGTAGGGTTGATGTGTCAAAGGGACATAATCCCTTTTGACTTTGTGAAACCTTGCTATTAAGGCCAAATTTCAAATTAAGGCCACTCGTGCCCGGTCCTATACGTGGCCTCAATAGTGAGGTTCCACTGTATATACTTCATATTAACTAAATATACATATATCATACACAAGAACACTGGTTATAAAATTCCTATTAAATATTAAAGTTCCCGGAGTACTTACCAAAAGTGTTTCAGTAATGAATTCCCGATGATATCTCAATACATTAAGACCACCTGGACTTATGGCCAGATTGAAGTAAAATTCGGCCATTTAGATCCATAAAATCCACCTCAACTTATGAGTGAAGTAGACTTATGAATGAGATAATATGGTATATTTCATCCTAGCCTGCTGCATTGTCAGGCTTTCTCAAGCAGGGCACATAATTTTTGTATTGCTTTTCCCTCACCTACATTCAAAAACATGTACAAAAATATGAACAAAAATAATCTAGACTTGAGACACTAAACGCTGTACAGGCGTATTTCAAACCTTTGTACCATACCAGGGCATTGGAGAATGAAGAACAAACAAAAAATAAATAAGGCAAGATGATTTGAATCTTACATTATCTGCAGAGGAATTTTAAAGTTTCTATAGATATTGTAATAATGCATGGTAATTAATTTTCTACTGCAAACCTTTGTTATACAGAATCAATTTACTTTAGTAATGATAGCAGAGGGCCATGAGGTGGCCATTTGTGCAAATTAAACTTAATTACTTCAAATCCTTCTTCATTTATACAATATTTTAATATATCAATTAAAGAAAGCCAAGATGGCCCTAAAGTTGCTCACCAGAGAAACATTGCCTTCATTGATTGTACAAGTTACTTTATTATAACACAGTGCTACTGAATACAATATAGGAACATCTTTTCAATTCCACACACCAAACAGTATTTGTTGTCAAAATTGAAGGTTATAGCTTAAAAATTCTAAAGAAGGTCACTGGGTCTATAATGCATTGTAATTAATCCATAACTGGGAGTCTTTGTTTAACCTAATTAATTTGTTTTAGCAATTTGGGTACAGGGCCATGAAGTGGTCATTTGTGCAACAAAAAAAGATATTCTGGACAACTATTTCTGAGAAGAATAATGTTAAGTTTTTCTAAATAGATTATATAAAAGCAAACTTGTTAACCTCTTCAATCCATGTATTGCCCATTTGATTATTGGTTTACATTTGCTATTAAATACTGATTATTTGAAATTCTACCATTCCTTGCTCAATGAAGTAGTGGGGGAATCTGGACCAATGAAAACTCCTGTTCTAACAAAACAATTGGCCATTTTTCATTTTTTGGCTGCCTATTAACATTTTGAAATGAACAATTTACTGAAGTTTCAATTATTGTCTTGAGAATCCCCAAAGTCCAAGGTACAATTCACCTACAACTAACCAAAACCTGCTGGCTAAAAAAATAAAAATTCTACATTGAACTTGAAGGACATACAAAAATAGTATTAAAAGTCTTTCAATTATACCAGGGAATAATAACATTTTTTAAAAGACTTCTTTACCCCTTAACCCCCCCCCCCCCCAAAATGTTTTTAAAGAGGTAAAATGAACAAACCTATAACTGTAAGACAATGACTGCCATACAAGTGGCATGATACCACATACCCCGTCACACTATCCTGACACCGAGCCAAGAAGTCCTGTAACAGGGTTCATACAGAGAGGTGAGGGCAAAATTTATCTTTTAAGGACTTAATTCAAAATTAAAGGACATCTTTTTCAACTGTCATAATTATTAAAGCCATTAATTACACTAACAGAGCTGCCTCAGTTTTTCAGCTCCTTAAGCTGTTATTCAAATTTTGCAGAAAGTTCAGCGAGCATTGTTTTCTTCTACGCTGGCTTCGGTAGCTAAGTTCCACGCACAGCAGTAGCATTTTTCACACGTTTGTCCAATTTAGCATGTGAGTTCAACACAGTCTCGTCCATACAGCTGATATCTAATGTTTTCAAACAATATGTACACTTCGCCTTTCTTTTGTTGTTGCAGTCACTGACCAAGGTAAATTTCAACAGCCAACTTTTATTAAAAGAGCAGTTTCTTGATCAGGACACCATTTTGTTGTTTGTTATGTCTGGTTATCCGCTGAACAAACAAGTATACGACTTCAAAAGGGTTTCAGGTACCATGCCTTACTTGTTACATTCGTCCCCAATACTGTTTGCGCTTTTGTGCTACCTGGTATTTAGACAGCGATTTCATTTTATTTAAAGAAATGAATTATGCAAAATCAAAAACTGATGTTTTTAGAAAATTTAAGAATTTCTACAATTTTCAAGGCAATTTTGATTAAAAATCAAGCATTTTTTGAGTTCTTTTCAAGGATGAACCAAAATTTAAGCACTTTCAAGCACATTTTTCAGTTTTTAAGCACTTTTTAAGAACAACAATAAAATTTAAGCACTTTTTAAGACTGTGCCTACCCTGTGTAACAGGGATCCTAAAATTTTGGAATCTCAACCGGTCGACGGCAAAATCCCCCCCCCCCCCCCTTTACAACAATTCCGTTCCGTACCCCCCCCCCCCCCCCCCCCGAAAAAAAACATAACCGAAAAAAAAAATAACATTGATATTTTCAATCAACATACCCTGAATCATTTGCAGTGTGAAAATAGATCTTTTATTATATTTCAGCATCCTGTTGGCATAATAAGGTATTTTTCTGCAATATTTACCTCTACGAAATCGAAAGTTGTTTACCGGAAGTGCATGTATATGACGGTCTGTAACTAACGAATCAATAAATTGTTGGAAGCAGTCGTTTTGGTGTTGTTTATTATGTGCCTTTGTGTTTATATATTTTTTTTGTCAATAACTTTTATTCATTTGTGATTATTTTTTTTATTTAAATGCGTTGTGCTGCAGCTAGCCACTACCATGTGTGTAAGTAAGTAAGTAGCGTTCGCCCCTGTGCCACGTCGAGGCCCAGCACATTTTTGTTCTTACAAATTACAAATTACTAAGGAGATCAAACATTTTGATTAGCCTTTGATATTGTCATTAATTACCGCATTTAAAAGTCGACCGGTTACAGTTTGCAAACAAGCAATGGTCCATTATTACGGCATAGATAATTACACGGCACCGTCCAAATAACCGCGAAGTACAAACCGTCAATCCATTCATCTTAACTGCCCAATAATGACCTAGACGGGTGTCCCTGCCTGACCCCCACTGACACCTGCCCCGAGGGCACACCGGAAATTCAAGAAGTAGGTCAATTTGTGTGTAAGAGAGACTATTATGAACCGTTTGGACCGATTTTGAAAGTTTTAGACGAGGATTATGGATTTTTTTTTCGACCGATTTTTTTGGTACTTTTTGAAATCTGAACCGGTCGATTGAGATCAAAATCGGTCAAAACCGGTAAAAAATCGGGTTTTTAGGATCCTTGCTGTGTAATGTGTTGAATGCCAAGCAGCCAAGCTCAAGGGAGATAATACAATACAGTTTTTAACAACTTTGGAAAGTCATGGCCAGGGATCAAACCCACAACCTCCCTATTACAAGATGGATGATCTAACCAATCAGCCACAAGGACAAGTGATATCAGTTTTCCAAAAAGGAGAGTATTGAAAGATCAAAATGCTTATATTTCAATATTCACTACTCTATGTGAAAAACAAAGCATATCATATATGCCTTAAGAAAGCCCTTGCGCTGTGTGTCTAACAGAAGCAAATAAGGAATACATGAAGGATAATGACCACAGAGCGGCTGCCTATTCTGAGGAGGTATAGTTTGCTAATGGCACAGTTGTGTGTGTGCAACACTAGGCAGATTAGACCATATTGATCACCGAGAGATAGGTCGGATATTTATGACCCAATTTTCATCGAAAGTTATATTCTCTGACAATCTTAGATCACCAGAGCACGTATGAGGTATTGAATGGTAAGTGCTTTCATAGTAGAACATTGCATGAACATTGTCGATACAGATTTCTTATCATTTCTAATCATTCTAAAGATTCTGCCTTAAAAGCTTAAAAAAGACTACATGAGAGCTATGAAGCGGATGATCTGTGGTATCAGTATAAAACCTCTGATGAGTAATGCACATGCCAATCATGTTTGATACTGTTCATTATTTATTAAACATTTTGACTTGACTTGACTATTTGAGTTTACCGTCGCTTCGACAGTATTTCAGTCATATAGCGGCGTTCAGCTAATTACAGGTGGAGGAAGACCCCGAATGCACGGAGGCATCCTGGTAGAACCACCGACCTACCACAAGCCAGCTGGAAGGTTTCCTCACTTGAAAATCCAAATGATCCTGCCAGGATTCAAACCCACGCGGTGAGGAGCTGAGTGAGTGTTAAAGTCAGCGACTTTACCTTCTCGGCAACGGAGGCCCCATTAAACGTTTTGATGTTGTTTTAGAGTTTACTAGAGCTGCGACAGTATTTCACTCTTATAGCAACATCCAGATAATTAAAGGTGGAGCAAAACTCTGAGTGAATAAAGGTACTAGTGTTTAACCACTGACCTATGAGCTAGCTAGCTAGGAGACCATCTGGAAGACCTTCTCACTTAAAAATGCAAATGACAAGACCAGGATTCAAGCCTACAGCAGTGAAGGGCTAAGTGATAGCAAGTCAATGACTATTACAAGTCAGCAATGGAGGCCCATCTTAGGAGAATCTATACAGGTTCAAAATTGCTTTAGCTTGATCTTTGTTTTTTTCCTATTGTTTGCTTGCAACTTCTTTACATTCTTATAGCAGTGCTCAGTCAGTTCGGAACTTTGTTTTCATGAAACGGACAGTGCTGCCTCAATGCGATATCTTCTCATAGTCAAATTACATGATACCACACCTAGTCTGTTCATTCTGATAACTGGAACACAATTCCTGGACCTACACTAAGTGCCAAGCAAGGGAGATATACCAGTAACATTTTTCAACATTTTATTAAGTCACAGCTACCACTGCTAGAGATTGAACCTGCAACTGCAGGTCCTGATTTAATGAAATGTGGCAGTACAGGGCAAAAGCTGTTCCATGTCCCCTACCAATTAAGTGCAACAAATGCATCCTTTTGCTCTTTATGTTTGTTTCTAATCTTCAAAATTTCAATATTAACTTTAGACTTCTGAGTGAAAATATCTAAACAGTATTTGCTAGAAGAGAAGAGATAACTCTTCTTATAAAAAAATCCCCCTTTTTCTCATACAAAACAGAAAAGAAGAGTGGGAAAAATTAAGTAAGAATTTCAGGAAACAATTATCTGTTACAGCAGTCCCTTCAATGAAACGCCAAGTAAATTATTTAAAGAAGATTTGTCATTATGTGAATTAAGATCATGGGGAAATGCTGTAATTTCTTCAAGAATGTGGCCTATTTTCATTATGCCAAGCAATCTAAAGTAGCTTAGAAATCTCTCATCAAAATTAAGATCATGAAGATACTACCGCCAGACATTAGAGAAACAGAGAAACAAGGTAGACGTCATGGCAACATAAACCTATAGAGTTATTTTTAAACCAATACCCGAATAAGAGTAACCATGTCTGTCTGTCATGAGTCTTGTCCTTTAACCCTCAATTACCATGCTAAATTCTTAATTGGACTTCTTTATTCTTCCTTTTTTAAGACTGAATCATTAGTAATTACGAGGGTGCTTGCTGAAAATTCATTGACTGAATAGTGAACAGTGCAGGCCATCGTCAGACTACACAGATGTGTAGGCTGATCTTAATGTTGTGGGTTTGAACTCTACAAGAATCATTCATGATCCTTCCAGACACAAAGTACTAGTCCAACCCTGGAATCAATGTAAAGGAGAAGTGTAAGTTGTAAGAACTAAATTAAAATCAAAGGACTGGGAGTCCTAATGGTGCGTTAAGCATAAACTGGAACAGCCAAGATGAAGGTCAAGTGGTATGTAATTTGGAACTGTTTTTATTGATTTTCCACATCAAATGATTCTTGTAGCTAATATATCATTTTGATGAAAGGGCTTATAATATTTCAATGTACGACATAATTCTATTTGCCATATGCATATATATATATATGTTAGATAAACATAGGACATACTACATGCCAGGTGCATGATCTGCTGCACTTCATGTGTAGTGCACCACATGCTTATGTCACACAATTTCATTCATAGTATATTCATTGATGAATTTTCCCGCTTACGCATAGTTGCAGAGTTATCATTCGTTTTGTGCCATGTCAACTTCTATAATAAAATGAATCATAGAAAGAAGATGTTGCACATTAATTTTTATTCATGTTAAATATGTAAAAAATTAAGAGGGCCATAGAGGCCCTGGATTGCTCGCCCAAGGAACATCTGCACTAAGGCATTTTGAAATCTGGCCAGTAGTTTTGAAGAAGATGATTTTAAATGTTTTCATATTTTATTTCTTTCCATTGCCATGGCAACCAGAATTCAACATGGATCAAGTTTCTTTTAGCAACTTTTGTGAGGGTTCACCCAAGGATCATCCCTACCAAGTTTAATCAAATTCTGTCCAGCAGTCATTTAAAGCAAATTGTTGACATCAAACAACACAAGACACTGAATGATCACAAAAGCTTAAAAGCTTACCTTCAACACAACTGAGCATGCTGACAGGAGTTCATCAAGCAAGCATATTTATCTATTGTACAACAAAGACATGATCAATCTTGTGCAAGTATAGCTAGCCCATTTGAGGGCATTGAATTTGGATATCTGATATTGAGATTCCCACAATCACTTATAATATGATACTTTGTAAATAAGGCATCATGATAACAAGAGGGCCATGATGGCCCTGAATCACTCACCTGATTATAAATGAGAAACGTATGTTGGATTTTTCATATTGACCTATATTTTGACCCCACATGACCCAAATTCAACTTGTCCAATTTTAAGAAACAAACATTCTACCAAGTTCATGAAGATTAGCAATGTGGCCTTAAAAGGTTTTCTAAGATTTGACCTCATGACCTACTTTTTGACCCTACATGACCCACTTTCGAACTTGTCCAAGATTTTATAGAGACAAACATTCTAACCAAGTTTCATGAAGATTAGGTCAGACATGTGGTCCCTAGAGTGTTAACAAGGTTTTACTAAGATTTGACCTCGTGACCTACTTTTTGACCCCACATGACCCAAATTCGAACTTGTTCAAGATTTTATAGAGACAAACATTCTGACCAAGTTTCATGAAGATTGGGTAAAAAATGTGGCCTCTAGAGTGTTAACAAGGTTTTACTAAGATTTGACCTACTTTTTGACCCCACCTGACCCAAATTCGAACTTGTCCAAGATTTTATGGAGATAAACATTCTGATCAAGTTTCATGAAGATTGGCCTAAAACTATGGCCTCTACAGTGTTAACAAGCCAAATTGTTGACGACACACGTCGCATGACGGACGCCAGACAAAGGGCGATCAGAAAAGCTCACCTTGAGCACGTTGTGCTCAGGTGAGCTAAAAAGAATATACCAAAATAAAAGGAAAATCTTAAAATTTCCTTACATTACCTAATGTCTCTTGATTCAGGATGGATTTAGACAAACTTTTTTACATCCTATCTTTTATTTATGATCTTTTCATTACAAAATTAAATCACTCAAAACATAGATCAGCTCTTCTAGAAATATTTTTCTGCTAAGAGCTATATCAATACTCCCATTTTTAATCTTCACCTCTTGAATATTCCTGTACAAATTTAGGACTTGGTGAATATAATAACTTTATGGACATTAAATGATACATGATAATATGCAACTAAGGATTTTTCTTTTATGAGCAAACAGAGATCATGGTTAGACAGCTCCTATAATAAGTTATAGTAGATGCATTTGTCACTAAACTGTTGAATCCAATCCCTGTATCTACTGGAATGAAATGTCAAGTCTGGGTCCGTAATGTTTGCTAGCATGTCAAAACACATCTATATGCAGGAAATGGTTAAAGAGTTTAAAATTCTCTTGATACTCTGTAACAAATTCATGTTTGCACTTTTTTTTTCTGTTTTAAGCAGGTTTCCTTTATAGAAATAAATCTTTTTCATGCAAAAACCAGCCCAAACTCCAGTTTCAAAATTAAAAAAAATACACATGTCACTGAAGACAAATTAGGTTTTTCAATGAAAAAAAGGTTACATCACTTTGTAAACTTTTAAAGTAGAAGAAAAACAGTCTTTTGTACAATGGTTAAATTATAGATTTGTAGTTGTTGTAATTAATGTTGTAAATGGACAACAACAGAATTTGTATGACAAACACAACCAAAACTAGATTTTCCAGATGTCATTTACTGAGAGTATAAGAACAAATAAACAATAGGACGCTAAATAAAAGACCTTTCTACAACCACTGATTCCTTGCAATGAGAACAAAAATATCCCTTTCTGAAGCTTTCCCCTGCTTGTTCTAATTAGGCAATAATTTCTTCTATTGATCTTGTGAGTACAATGTGACCAAAAAAATCCATTTCCCTCTACCAGAGTTGAAACAAACAGCCAGTCATGATTTCTCGATTTCCAATGGCTTTTGTCTTGTTTCAATGCAATATCTGTAACAAACTCAGTTCGATCATCATCACAATTCAACTAGACTTTATGACAGTCATCCCATAAACAATTTGAAATTTGCCATACAAAATTGATATGATTTGATGTATACTGCTTAGTCAAACTAAGAAAATGTTAATGCTGGACAGATATTTAGTGAAATACTGATATATGTTTATATTTTTTCTCTAATTTCAAATGAACAATGAAATATTATAGCCAATTTTGCAGTTTCTGAGCCAGAATAAATTTGTAATATCATTCTGTTAATTTATTTTTTATTTAACTCCTTCAAAACTCCTGCATAAAATTCTCTCAAATAATGCAAGCAAAGGCTTACTATGCATACTGACTGACTGACAGAAAGTTGAACTCTTAGGTTAAAAGTAAAGATATCAACTAGAGCTCCCCCCCTCTGCACTTTGTAACAGAAATAAACCTGATTATCATCCCCTGGAAATGTTGACTGTTAATTATCTCCCTTCATGGACATCTCCATATGATGTCTTGCATGTGTGTCACATTTTAGGTGCTGAGGTATTGAAATGATTGAACGCCGACATGACACTTTGATCTTCCTTTGATCTATAGTAACCCAATAATGAGGAGAATCACCTCATAAAAGGAGAAAAAAACAATGAAATGATACAATAACTTACAGAATGATGCAATTAACTGAAGAAACCTCATGATGCTAACCAATCAATTACTCAGTAATGTCCTTCTATTAAATGCAGACAAACAAGTTGGCTGGAAAAACATCCCTATTCTGGCTCTGATAACATATGATCTTAAAGGTACAAACTTTCAATTTAAAAATTTGACCTACAAAGTTTTAAGCATTCTGCTCCTACAAAGGTCATAAAGATGTGTCCCTTACGGGCTTCGAACCCAGAACCTTCAGATTCACAGCCTTGTGTTACCACTGGACTATGGTGCCCTTTACCTTTGAAATGTCACATCTGGGAATTGAACCCATAAGCTATAGATCAAAATTTAATGTCAGGATGTCCTATCACTCGGTTACTGGACATGTGGATTAAGGTCAGCAATTTGTAAACACCATTATGACAGCAAAAACATAAAGTCCCCCACTTTCTTGTTTACTTTTACAGGTGCACACTATTTCAGTTACTTACTTTTCACCATTGTTCACCCTCCTCTCCCCCTTCAAAATATACATGCTCACACACTCCAAATTGAGCCCCACCCCACACGTTTTATTTCACAGTTAACTCCTTTTTCACGGTTGTCATCTTTTTCACAGTTACTTACTTGCACAGTTGATGAATTCAAATTTGTTAATTTCATCGCTGCTCACTCTTAAGTTGTTCACCTTCACACTTGTTCACTTTTACAATTGTTCACTTTTATAACTGCACAAGATTTAAGATTTTTTTGTTCTTATTCACACTTTTTCACATTCACACCAGTTCACTTGTTCAGTTGTCCAAGACATGCAATATCACTCAATATACATCAGAAGAACCAACATCAATAATTTGCAGTTTTTCGGAATTCTGATGGTTTTTTATGCATTAATCATTACAAAACATTTTTTTTTTTCCAAGATAATAAAGGTCTCAGAACAACCATAATTCAATCGGAGATTCTTTCCTGCTATGAGACACATGGAGCCATTTTCTGAAATATTACTCAATCATGCATGGATCCTCAATGGATGAGCATTCTGGTAATTTTGTTCGGTTTTGACTTTGAAAATTCAAACATTTCAATTAAAACTCTAATTGGTTTACTCTGTTGGTCTATTTCTTTTGAGTGAGTTTTAAGATATTCTGAAATAGTAAGCTGTGTATGACTACCAAAAACTAGAGTTTTCACTGAAGGTGATGGTACTGAACTTCATTGCCAAGACTCATTTAATTAATTTATTGTACAAAACTATGTCAAGTCATACTGTATAATCTTTCTGCTGTAGCTTCAATATCCACAAAAAATTCTTTAATAACTGCATTCCACTCTGGCTGTGCGAAAAAACCTTCAATGAAATGATATGGTAAAACTAGCAAAAAATAAACTGAAATGTGCAGAAATCAGCTTTTATTCAACCCATTTGAACACATTTGTCTGGGAAATGCTAAATTTATTTCAAGCTAATTTTTTACCACTGAATATTTGATTCTGAAAAAAAAAATAATATTGTTAAATTTAAAACTTTTTTACACAGATTAAGACATAAATCTTCTCCTTGAAACTGATGTAGGAGTTCGCTTGCGACCTTTTGAGTGGGAAGAAACTAGAGTATTGAAAGGAAACCAACATGTCTGAAGAAGCCACCATATACACTTTTTATATACAACATTGGGCAGTCCTTGGATTGCACCCAGAACTATGAACAGAAGAACTTTCCTCTTCCTTGTTTGTAATTTCAGTCATTAGGAGACTACCTCTATACCTCTACTTGAGACAGATACTGTGCAGCCACACTGCAGTATCATGCCGTAGACATGTGGCATGATACCACAGCCGGTCCCATTATCCTAACATCAGGTCAACCTGCTCTGTAACTACCCTTATATGCTGAACACTAAGTAAGGTACCGTATACACGGTCAGATTAGGCGCAGCTTCGTATTAGGCGCATCCTAACTTTCAGGGTAACTTATTTGAAAAAAAAAAATCACTTATGGTATTGTATGTGGCGAAATCTTGTTTTGAAATTTGCGCCATCGTACATTTTGACAGACCAAAAGCTATCCGTACGGCACCAGGCTAATCATACAATGAACCATTTTATTTACACATGGCATAAGATTACCGTTAGACCGTTACATTAACGATGGGTAGGATAAAGGTGACACATTTTCATAACATGACATTACTCAACCGTGTCCCCGCATTCTAACACTGGGGACCATTGTCACCTGTCAAAATTCTCCCAACTAACAAACATTACGTAACAATTGCTACCTGTCAAATTTCTCCTATACATCATGAGGTCCCGTAAAATAAACTTATTTGTTTATATTGAAAATGGCTTCCATCAAGTTGTTTCAGTTTCTCACGATCATTTTATCATGAAATATACCTGAAGGATAACTAATAAGAACAAAAGCAATAATCTGGTACTGTTGATCATGGTTTCATATAGACTTTGTGTCATATTATCGGTCGGAAAAGCATAATTTCCCTGATCACTCGTCCGACCGGACAAGTAACTTTTCGCGGCCAAGAAAGAATGTTTCAGTTAAAAATGAATTTCATATTGTTACGAGATCATAAAACAGGGGAGCTTATTTTGACAAAATATCACCATAGCGACGCTCATTTTTTAGAGAGATCCATAAGGTGCTAGTGCAGACTGGTTAACAATATTCAATGGTGTTTTTTCAATACATTTTTTTTGTTAGTTTGCGGCAGTCGCAAATATGTTTTGTTTCCAGCAGTCAAAATGTGGAAACAATTGTCAATGAATAAGCTTCTCGGAGGCGGAGACGATGAAAACACAAAAAAGCATTAAAATGTAGGAAGCTTCAAAGCGCCTACGATAAAAGGAAACATACAAGAAAAGCCCTGGATCATTGGTTTTCTGGTTTTCAGTGGTTGACGAAAAAAGAAGAAAAATTGTTTTGTGGTGTTTCCGCAAAATATCAAAAGATTTATACAACTTTACGGGAAGCAAAAATTAAAATCATTTTAGGATGTGCTAACTTTGTTTAAGGATGAATTTTTCACCTACCCGTCCTACAGGACGAGTGACCTAAAAGAAAATTTTACACCCCTGCTACAGTAATACATAGTGTACCTTATGTGTCCCCTTCCACATGACTGTACAGTCGAACCTGCTTACAAAGGCCACTCAAGGGAAATTACAATTTTGGCCTTTGTTAGCAGGTGGCCTTTGTTAGCAGGTGTCATGTTTTGTCTGATGTTCGTTACTGTACATATATGTATGTGGTCATCTCTCTCTCTTTCTCTCTCTCTCTCTCTCTTTAAGTTCCAATTATGTGCAGAAAGTTATTTATAGGAGGATATACATATTTTAAATAACAAATGTGAAAACATAATAATGTTTAATAATTGATTTCATAAATGAATAACATTTTGAACAACAAACATGTATTTGTCTTGTGTAAGATTTTCACAGCGTTGTTTTGTTACCATGGAGCTTGAAGACAGAAGAATGAATAGGCAGATACGAAACAGAATGAAAGCATAAGAATGCGTATATGTGTTCGTTTGTTGTAGAATATACGTAATAATCATAGAATAATGTGTATTTGTAATGTGAGAATCGATTCTGATCAACCTTCAATCAATAAAGCAAGTGTTTCTGTGTTAAAACCAACTTTCTCATAACGCGAAAACATGTTACACTCTTTACTATGTCTGGCGATAAAATCCGAGTAATCCACAATTTGAGCGTCGGCTATTATACGGTCCTCAATACCTCGTGTATTTTTAACAGAGATACAGATAAGGTGCTTTTTTTTCTCTCTCTAAACTCTTTGAAAACAAAACAAACCAAAAAATTATTTATAATTAATGACAAGACCGCATCTTAAACACGCTTGAAGCACCGCACTTTACACTCAATCATTGTTATCATTTTCCCGGATTAAAATGAGGAAGACATCTTGCTAATCAATGCCAATTAAAGTCATCCACACCTGACAAACACCACCTGTACGAACAGTAATGGTCACTATGGAAACCATCCTCGCCACCCTCGATGATTACGGTATTGTCTCAAATCTATTGTTCCGCTCTCACCTAACGGTGTTAGCCGTTACGCAACTTCCTGATGGGGCGCGTCAGTGGCGCGTGGCCGTTCGTACCAGTGTGGGGTACCAAATGGGGTCAAATATGGTGGCCGTTGGTCGTAGTAAGCAGTTGGTCGCTGATAGCAGGTGTAATATAGAACGAAATTGGTCGGGGGGAATTTTAAGTGGCCGTTGTTAGCAGTTGGTCGCTGCTAGCAGGTGGCCGTTGGACCAGGTTCGACTGTATATGCTTCAGATTTTAGGACTTTGAAAAATTCAATTCTGAAAAGTAATTCAAATATTTATATGGAAATGAGAGAGGAATGAACTGAAACAAGAGATAGTCTAATAAACCAGACTAGACAGTATCATGCATCATTCCCCTCATGTTTTCAGAAACTGAAATTTATCAGCAAGAGACTGACTGGTACTAGATAATGTTAACAAAGAGTATTCAATATGTCAAGGACTTATTTTGGTATCTGGAAATGCCAAACCATTAAAATGGATAAAACATATACTCTTGTGGTGTGTCAAAACCTTACAGCAAGAGTTGTCCCATTAGAACACATGCTGCTGGATAGTTACTATATGTAGTGTTGAAAACTTGTGACATTGGACCTGAACACATGTGGGAAGTTTCCATCCCCTAGCTTTATATAAGTACTTAGTGAGATAAGAACTTACATAGAAAACATTATCTAATCTTACATATACCAAATTTCAAAGAAAAAAAAAATAAGGAGTAAAGGTGAAAACTGTGCAAAAAATAGGGCTACAGGCCCTTTTGAAATGGGTTCCATTTTCATTAGTGAATAAGTATTCCAAGTTTGGAGTGAATATTTTTCGACAGTTTTTGAGAAATTGACCTATACAACAAACTTTACCAATGCCAACGCTGATGAGAGGGTCATGATAATAGTTCCACTATGTTTTAGAAAAATAGAGCTAAAAACCAGTCTCCTGATACACTACTTCTGATGTACACAATTGCATCACACAATCCGACTTGATGCAGAAAGAAATGCGTATTTTAAGGTCTTTATTTCACTAAGCATTAATGTTTTTAAAAAATTAACAAATTCTTCAAACAGTAAATTAGAAATATCCCAGAAATTCTGATTAAATCAGAATAACTTGAATTCTAGAGCTTGTTAAATACTGTTTTTGATTTAAAAAAAACCTGAGAATATCCTAGATAAAAAGCAACCAAAATAACAAGTATGTTCTTTGGAATACATGTGTCACCAGCTGAAGAGTGACAGAAAAAGTGTGATGGACAGACAGACAGATGATGGAAAAGACATCCCTAGGCCTATGTGTCACCTGAGACTGCTTACAGCAGGTGACACAAAAAGACACCAGTGACATTACAACTCTAAACAGTATTCCAAGCAATGAAGAGTTACCTGCTCCTGCTCGTTCTCATAACTTCCT
>CM037783.1:42443066-42489803 GCA_021229015.1 Solen grandis | reverse complement strand
AATTCTTGGCCACTGTGAAATAGGTCTATTTACGGTGTATCAGACCTAGCTATTTACTTGTATTGATGTTACCTTAATATGGTATCTCAGCCTATTTAATCTGGTTAATGTGGGGACGATCTAAAATATGGAAACCTCATGTAGAGCAGGATTTGAAGCGCTTGACTCCAAACTGACAGGCGCGGTGGTAACATAGACCCGGTATACGCGTGACCCGACAATGCACAAGGACACTTGCACCGAATGACCTGGATAAGACGATGACAATAATTTGTGAGTCGTCATTAATTTATACCATGACGCATGCGCACAAACAAGATGCTGTGTATAGTGATGGACAGATCGCTAAGTAGATAGAAAATTGGGAATATAATGAACTACAGACAATGACAGGTATCAGACACGAGGGAAATGGAAACAGAAGATAAAATATAACTGTACGTATCACAGATCGCGAGGTCTGGCATTCTTTACTGTTACAATAACAGATTAACGTACAGTTCGTAAGAACAACACGTGGATCTAAAGCAAATAACATTGTAAACAATTATGATATACAGTATAATTCATACAATAATAGGTCTATATGAAATGACAGTTAATTAACGAAAGATGATTTGTTATGTCAATACATTTTAACAATTTGTTATATCGTTATATATTTATCCCATAGATAATAAATAGTTCAAACACGGGTTTCAAAGACAGATCTATAAATGTAAACAACATGCATGTAAATGTACTTGGTTACAACATAAGACCGCTGCATGATCACATACGCTACAATATCTTTATGAGCTATAATATTTGTCATGATATTGACGAATTACAATGTACTATTTTAGATCACCCTTTACATGATAGATAAACTAAATGTTTTCACTAGATTGTATGATTGTGATGTTTTTTTTAATATTTTATTGATTATCTATATGTATCACAAATGACTGTGAAGTTTACGTGCAAATAAAACAAGTTCTGTTTAATCTTTTGATTACACACGTCAGACTTGTGTTTCTGGAAAATTTCTGGGTTCCATGTTTTATTTGTTATCTAGAAAAGCAACTAATAAAACACTATAAAAGCACCACAAACAAGTTACTTTTGATTGGCAGTGTGAAAAAGAGGAAACATGCAAAATAGTAATGAAGGGGCCCTGTATCGCTCACCTGATGACAATTTGTTTTAAACTTCCATGTTTTTTAGCAGCAAATAAACATTGAGTGATTCTGGTTGAGAATTTTTGCTGGAATAAAAGATGTTTAAATCGATCACTTTATACATAAAAGGTAAAATAGCCCTGTCCATAGCGGCCAGGCCATTTTTTACGGATTCAGAGTCCTATAGGGTTACCTAGGAACACCTCTGCCAAACTATTTTGGAATCTGGTCACATGTATTGGGGAAAGTTTTTATTAAAGACATATAAGGCAAACTGATCCTGCCCTAGCTTCCATGTTTTTATAGACTGTAAAAACTCAATCAATATTTCGCTGTTTACCCAAGAAATATATTTTATTTTTGAAATCAACCCAGTTGTTTTGAAGAGGACTACTTGAAAGTGTTCACTAAAGACATATAGGGTGGAAGCAATGATTTAATGACTTCAAATAATTTGAACAATCTTGATAGAGGGTTAGCATAAAACATTTTGAAACCGAGCCAGTCATTTTTGAGAAGAGGGTTTTTAATTCATACAGGAAAATAATTAATAGCTTAGTTCTCAGCGACAACAACATAAAAAAACATCTAAAAAAAATCAAAAACGATATACCGGTGAAATTTGTTAATGTATAAGTCCGGTAGCCCGAAATAACTTTATCTGAGTTAACACTTTTGGTTTTATAATATACACAAGTCATTGTATTATTACAATATGTAATTATTCACAATAAGGATATAATATACAGTTTTCCGTATAAGACAACACTATTATTCAAGTATATAGAGACTGACAAGCAGAGTTATGCACAGGACGAAGATAGGAAATAAAACGGCTTGAATCTTATTGAAACAGTCGATGTATGGAATAAACAAAATATGCCAACCACAAATCACACCTCAGGGGGCAGTTTCACTGGCATAGATCTGCAAACAACTCATTATTTAAAGAACAGAACAGAACAGACCTTTATTTGATCTCAACGTGTATATTTTACTAAGTTGCATCAACTATACACTATAAGTAATCTGTTACTGATCGGTCGGCACTCTAAACAAAACACACTCTCATACATACACTCTCCGTGCATACAACACAACACACTTAAACAAAATTCTATCTACCCCCTCTCTCTCTCTCTCTCTCTCTCCCCCACCCCACGGGTATTGGCACTCATCCTCATATTCCCTAACGTAAACATATACCAGAACTATGTTAGAATAAAATGAAATAATGAAATTTAGTAAAGAGTCTTCGCTTAAGTCGCAATTTAACAAAAATGTCTAATAAGTTATTACATAGCATTTTAGTCATGGACATTTTAAAGAAAATAAAGTAGGCAGCCAGCTTGACCAAGGTACACGGCCAGTGAAGCCATTAAATATGTCGGACATATTATCATTATAAACAATTCAGTGATGTTTAATGCTTAAAATCATGAGAGAAACATAAAACATGTATATAGTATTGTAGCGCAAATTTTTCACCTGAATAATTTACCGCTACAACAAAGCACCCACACACGCGCGCACAGAGAGAGAGAGAGAGAGAGAGAGAGAGAGAGAGCAGAGCTACAGATAAGACGCGTTTTTGTGTTTTTAAGCATTATTTTTTGGTAAAAACGCATTGAAAACAAAACTGAAAGGTGAAATAACGCATTTGAAATGTCCGATCAGCATTGTTACTCAACATTACGCATATTTCGGTATTCTTATTCCAAATCAATTTTATGGCATTGTGCCCGCAAAATAAACGAGGAGCGTGACGTCACCTCTACATTGTAGAATGATTTTATGGTATCGAACTAGTCTTGGTTTTAACATTGGTTCCCGGTTCTATTGTGTACTGTAGTAGTTAACGTTCTTGATAGTTGGGAATCATGATGTTGGTTCCCTTTTTTAAGTTATCGTTATCGGTATTCGGGTACCATGGGTATCGTGTAGACGCTAAAATAGTAGGTAGAAGCAAACCGGAGCGATTAAAGAGAAAATATTAAGCAATGTAGACAATCCTAGTGTTCTCATTTTTGTCAAAAATGAAAATGAATTGACGGATCTCAATCAAGCAAATATTTGAAGAAATAATATATGACAACGTTATTATGACCGAAAATGCTTCTAAGAAACATGCCGGTGATTCTGTTTCCGATGAAACTGTAAAGGTTATGGTCGGAGAAGCAACTATAGTTGAAAGTTTTTGACAGTTTGTAATAATATTATCATCTCAGTTGGAAAATAACGCGAGGAGTGTTGTACATAGCTCTTAATGTAGAACTTCTGAAATGTTGTCACTAAGCTGCAAGGTATAGAGATTGCTGAGACTTTTTTATCATGGTATATCCAAGTAAGAGGCATAAGTGCCATTTAGTTTTATGATGGGGCTGTAAAAATATTTGATTTTCAGTTTTCAGCATTACAAAAATATAGAGGGGGTAAATATCATTTAGACTTAAAAATTATCTGTAGCTCTGAGAGAGAGAGAGATTTTCGAATAAATAATTATGAAAACATAATAATTATAATTAAATGTGTATTTTTATACCGTCCATTCTGTTGTGTGCTGGAAAACTGGATAAATAAATAATAAAACATATCTCATATATATATAGAGTATCATTTTAAACCTGCATAGTCAAAAAAGGGAGATAAAGAGTGAGAAAGAGATAGATAGAGAGATGGATAGAACATATTTGTATGTTGGGTTTAACGTTCCACCCGAGAATATTTCATTCATTTGGAGACGATGTCTACTTGAGGCAGATGTAGTGCTGCCACACCGCAGTCACATTATCCTGACACAAGGCCAACCAGTCCTGCAACTACCCTTATATGCTGAGCGCCAACAAGGGAGCTATAGCAGTACCATTTTTACGACTTTGGTATGTCGCTGCCGTGGATTGAACCACGACCTCACGCTCCCAAGGCAGAAGCGCGCGCGCGCGAGAGAGAGAGAGAGAGAGAGAGAGAGAATTTCAACCGTTGGCCTACTTTCACTTTTACTTAGCCATTCTAGGAATCAAGTGACTTTCATTTCATTTTGATTGGCTGTTTCTACCTCTACAACAAAACATTAATACAATACAAATTAAGAAACGGATAAAATCGTCGATTTCTACTGAATTCCTTGTGGCTGAGGAAAGATTATGCATGCTGATGTGAGTAATTCATTTGTTTAATGGTCGGTTTACATCGGTTTACCTCGTCGTTGCTTAAACTTGTAGACTGGGCGTACGAACACGTGTTAATTTGGGGTGTTTTGCAAAGCGGGTTTCGTTGCATGGTATATGCGTTTGCATGGGTGAAAAAGTAGTGATTTACTGTTGTATGAATGTATACGCTTGCGATAGGTGCAAAGTATATAAAGATACCATCATAAAATAAAATGACCGAGATATTTTCATATTTCCGTGGAAGGTAGATCTATGAGTCTAGGTTAATCGGGTAGTGTCCCATGTGTATTATACTTGTACATAGTGATTTAAGACACACCTCTTTGTTGTTTATATGGTCAACTGACTGAGGTCAGTATAGAGTGTATACTCACCCTTGGGCGTTCATACTGACTGTACAGTTAATCTTTATTAAACTGAGTTAGCCAGATAATTTTCTGTTTTAATTTTTTTGTTTAATTTGTTTTGTGTTTTATTTGTGTGTGTGTGTGTTTTAACATACCGATAAGCAAAAGCAGACATCGTTTATTTATATAATTACCACAGCCGTCTGCATCGCACTATATATCTCCGCGCTCATGCCATGACCTCCATAGGTATGCAATTTATGAATGGAACATTATGTAACAATCAAAGCGCACAAGGCACTAGAGACTGACGACGGGTTTATCATGAATCATAGAGCGAAGTAAGTTGATAGAGTTGCAGAAAAACATGAAGAGGTTTTTGGTGCCAAATGACCCTCGCCTCTATCGACTTAACATTGGACTGAAAGTTATAGCTATTTCACCATGTAAATCCTGCCGGCAGTCTCTTAGGACACTTTGCTCTTTAAATTCTTAGTTGATTTATTGATACGTTTATTTTAAGTTTAGAGTTGATATTAGTTGAGTTCAAAGTGAATAATCATTGATATTAACTAGGAAAATGACGATTTTTATTTTTTTTATACGCCCATCTTAAGACATTTGTTGTCCGGGCTCTAACTTCAATACCGTTTGCCCAATCCTTTTCAAACTTTCCACACATGTGCATGGCCATAATATCACGGAAGAGTTCGATATCCAGCATTATCGCGTGAAAGACTTAAAAGTTATGGCCCTTGACGTACACAAAATACTTGAAATTGTGATTGTCCGGGCTCTAACTTCAATACAGTTGCCCATCTTTTCAAAATTTTCACACATGTGCATGGCCATAATATCCGGATGAGTTCAATATCCAGCATTATCGCGTGAATGACTTAGAAGTTATGGCCCTTGACGTACACAAAATACTTGAAATTGTGATTGTCTGGGCTCTAACTTCAATATCGTTAGACCAATCCTTTTCAAACTTTCCACACATGTGCATGGCCATAAAATTGTGGATGAGTTCGATATTCAGCATTATCGCGTGAATGACTTAGAAGTTATGGCCCTTGAACACTTGAATAAGTCAAAAGAGACATTTTCCTTCAAATTAATGGAAATGTTTCAACATGATTGTTTTAATAAGTAACATTCATTAACTAATGGGATTTAGGAGACAATAGCTTGTTTCTCTTAGCTATTTCTGAGAGTCCCCATACTGTGATGGGTGTATTTTGTGGCAGTCCTGACCCTTGTTTTTCATGACGAGTGCGACTTTAAAACCTCCTAATCGCTTTATTCCAATTTAATAAAGTTGTAAATGTATATTTGTTATTTATGCCTTTAAATATTTGAGTCAATGAGATGAAGGGGCCAGAGAAAGGTGGCGCACGTTTATCTTGTTGCTGTCCTAGTGCTGCTTACATTTTTTTTTTATTTGCGGTGTGTCTGCTGCCTCAGATGTTACAATGAAACTTGCTGAACACGTGATTCGTGATGTGCTTTTCGCGATAGCAAATATTTACATTAGACAAAAGTATCACTAGGGCCTATGTGTAGTGTAATTTTCCGCTTTTCGTGCGCTATAGCTCATTATTTGTTTGTTTATTGGGTTTATCGTACCACCGACAGTATTTCAGGCATTTGGAAACTATGTCTATTAGTGACAGATACAGTGCTGCCACACTGCAGTATCACGCATGATACCACACCCAGTCACATTATCCTAACACCTGGCCAGCCGGTCCAGGGACAACCCTTATATGCTGAGTGCCAAGCAAGAGAGCTGTACTAGTACATGTATCCTTTTTTACGACTTTGGTATGTCGCGGCCAGGATGGAACACACGAGTTCCCGCTCTCGAGAACTTTACTTTCGAAATTACGTAATATAACAATGTGAAACTTATCCAATAATAACAGAAATGCATATCCGTGTTGGGAATACATTCTTCTGTCATGCCCAACATTCGATTACACATTTCTATCATTTGAGTCCTGAAAACTCAATAATAGGACCATATCATACACTGTCAGGTTTCTTTTTTTAATGAGTTTATATTCGAAATCAGTTTTCATTTTCGGTGGTCTGAACTAAATTTAGTCGGATGTCAAAATATTTTCAGAGGAATAACGAGGGTAAAGTCGCTGAATTCAACACTCACTCAGCTTCTCACCGCGTGGGTTCGAATCCCGGCAGGGTCATTCGGATTTTCATGTGAGGAAGCCTTCCAGCTGGCTTGCGATAGGTCGGTGGTTCTACCCGGATGCCTCCGTGCATTTGGGGTCTTCCTCCACCTGTAATTAGCTGGACGTCGCTATATGACTGAAATACTGTCGAAGCGACGGTAAACTCAAATGATCAAGTCAGAGAAATAACAGTGACACTTTGCTGCATTTAACTTATACAGAGTCTGAGCTGGCCCAGTTTTCCGGCGTTGAACACTTTCTAAAGGGAAAATGGAACATACATGACGTAATGTACGATGAACTGAAGAAGTGAAAAAATTTCAAGGCGAACACAGAGGATTGAGAGGTAGAGCGTCCTTGAATATGGTAAGCGGAACGAATGTGATTTTCATTATTATGTGTATGAAGGATATTTTAAATTTTTCGTTAAAATGACAACTTTGATATTCTGACATGATTCTTGTTTTTGTATATTTCATACGTAATGTGGAATGTTCTGCTTGGTTTCCTTGGAGAGCCAAATATGATTGAACCACATCTGTCTCGCCTTTTTCTTTTCTGAAAGCAGAATTGGTTCAAGAAACAAAAGTAATTGTGCTCGTGTTGATAAACTTGCATGTGTGGATAAAAGGTCAGAACTATTTTTTGATACAAGAAACTGATGTACGATCAATGTTATTAAGCGAGTCTTTTTAGAATGTTAAACATATTTTTCTTTTGTCTCATATGAGTTTAATAACAGTTCAAATGATTAGTTGCTTTGTTTGATCGACATCACATTTATCCGTAGTTAGTTCCAGCTGTGGTACATCAGTTATGATGGTAAAATACGAGAGGAAGATTAGAGAATACTTACATTAAAAAAAGGGTAAAACATATGTACACATACATATATTGTACATTCGTCATTCGAATCCCGGTAGGGACTTCGGATTTTTCATGTGAGGAAGCCTTCCAGCTGGCTTGCGGTAGCTCGGTGGTTCTACCCGGGTACCTTTGTGTACTCGGGGTCTTCCTCCACCTGTAATTAGCTGGACGTCGCTATATGATTGAAATACTATCGCAGCGACGGTAAAACAACAACAACAACAACAACAACAACAACAACAACAACAACAACAACAACAACAACAACAACAACAACAACAACAACAACAACAACAACAACAACAACAACAACATTCGTCATTGACACGTTGTGTGATATACATAAATATGGCACCTGTAGTGCCTTGTTAAGGAGCTAGCTTTTTTGAAGACGTGGTAGATTTCAGCTCGGGGCAGTTAGAATTTGCTTGGTTACATATTACATATATAATTGCAATTTAGGCTTCGCCGCACATCTGTGTACACGCATAAACAGATTAAGAATAACCCAAATGTCCTAACTTAATTTCTCGAATTTTCAAAACATGATATATATGTATTACATATAGTTCATTTAAAAAGAACTATAAATGGCTTACCGGTTTTCTCACTTTTGTTAAGCAGGCCAAAGCGACACCTTTGAAGTCGGCGGTAGGGCACGTAGCTCTTGTAACCGTTCAAAACAAACTTATTACATTGTATTTTCATATAACCTATGCAGAAATGTAATATGGACTGAAAAAGAGCATTGACTGAAAAGTGGGAAAAACAGTTAAGTATAAATATACAGAGAGTGTCAGAGACGGCAAATGGGATGCAAGTAAGTATACTTGCAGAACGGAATGTGATTTGTGAGATAATTTAAGTAAATCCTGCTCAATTTGGTCTCAATTAATCTAGGGTATTTTGACATTTGCAGTTTAAGCTTCGGAAGACTTACGAAGCAGGATGGCAATCAAGTCAAAGCCAAACCATGAAAAGCAGGATTGATGATACAGGGTGTACACAGCAGAAGCCCGTGAACAGAACTCAAAGGTAACCCTTGATTTAGTAAAAACCAAAAAAACATTTTGTAAAAACATTGTATTTTCATCTTCAGGAGTTATCTTTCTTAAACAAATATAAATTGAGACAAATTTTAACTATCTATCCTTCACGTCATGACAGATTAGTTAGTGTAGTGATATAGGCCAAATATGTCCGCTTTCCACTTAAGTTAGATTTTCGAGTGATGTGGTTACTTGCTATCCTCGACTTGTTAAGTTAAGCAACGCCGGATATGCTCATGTACTGCTTAGCCGAGTGACTACCGGTCTCACTATGATGGTGTTAGCAGTAAACTCTCTGATGAAAAATGGTTACAAAATACTCATCGGTAATATGATAGAGCAGATAGTCTGCATGGTCACGGGTTTAAGTTGGACACCACCCTAAAAAGAGGAAAGAGGAGAAGTGTAGTGATACAGGCCGAGTATAACTGCCTTGCAGTTGGGCTAGCTTTTGTGCAGTGTATTTACTTACTAAATATTGTGAATTGCTTATAAAGCAACATCGGGTAGAGTCACTCGTGTAATGGGCGCTGTCAGTCTCACTTTATGTTAAAAGGCTTTCTAAAGAAGTTAGATATAGTATTTTAACAATGCAATATTCCAGTAAAGTTGATTGATTCGATCTGATTCAAAATGAACCTTATGCGGATATAGTGCCCAGGGTGTTATTATGCATATCATCTGCATGTTGGAATGTTTTGTCACTGAGTTATAGCCCTTTGCTTATTAAGTGCTTGAAAACTATCAAAGGGAAATACTTGAAACTCTGAATACCCATAGATAGAGAGTATTTGAAATGCCCCTTTCAAGAACCATAACAAAAACCCTCACATGAATTGTTTCATTAGTTTCAGTATCTCCCTATTATTAGTATTCTAAGATTGCGTGCAGGGACTCTTTCGTAATTGGTCTATGCTTTCTTCTCTGTAACAAAGCAATATTCGTGGGGGGGGGGGGGGGGGGTTATTACATCACCTTCATTGATAGTTCTAGTTAAGATTATAATTCTAACCTTGTGTTGTCTGCAGTTTTAGAAAGTAAGATGCTTAATACATGTAATAATTTGTTCATACTCGTTTTATTCCCAGACCAACATCAAGTTTGGACAATCCTGCCAGCAATTCGAGTGTCCAGAATGAAACCTGTAACCCTTGCAATTTCAACGGAGACAACAAAAATGCCACTGTCTACTGTCAAACATGCAAGGAGCACTTGTGCTTAAACTGCGAAAAGTCACATCGAGGATTAAAACTGACACGATATCACGTTCTGGGGACTGTAAGAGACGTATCATTTGATGGTAACCTTGGTAACCATGGAGTTTTGTCATCCACATGTGAAGAAAACACAGCGGAGATGATCAGGTACTCAATTACTTATTAAGGTAAAATCCCTGTAATGGTTCGTTACATTTTGGACCTCATGGCCTTTCACGGAGATAACAAAGGTTTCCTAATGTTTCATAAGGGTACCTTGGTTATCTTGGTAGAGGTAATAAGTGGTCCAAGATGTAGCGGAACCATTACAGGGACTTTACCTAGTTACATACACAGTCGATTTATAGTTGAAAATTAAATTCTATTCATTTCTATTTCAATATCAAAATTTGGCTTCGACAAGGAGGCATAAATTACACCCATTACATTTAAGCTGAAAAAAAAGAACAGCAAGAAGAAAGAAATACGATTACATATGCATATAAAGTGACACTTTCATGATTTATATATACGTAATTCTGCAGTTCATATGCATTACTGTTTACAAGTCATTTAATGTATTTTTGCCAAATGTATCAGTAAATACCTAGTTGTCTTGTTTGTTGTTTTTGGGCTTCAACCTCGCAATGACAGTATTTCAGTCATAGCGACGTTTAGCTATTTAGAAATGAAAGAACACCCAAGTGCTTAGAGGCGGTCGCGTCGTAAGTCAGCGGGAATGCTTCGTTATATGGAAAAAGTTCTTGTTACCAGACTGGAGCTCGAAGCCACAGCCTTAATGGGTTAAGGGATAATAAGTCAGCGATTAGAACCACTTGATCTCAAAGGTCCCTTCATATCTAGTTATATCATTTGAAATTTGTTTTATTCATTTACCAACTTGATCAAAGTCTTCTTAGGCAGTTTAATGAACTTACTAGTGTTATGTATTGCTCGTCAGATTTGACGTTTAACTTGACCTTTATTTTAATGGATTCGACTGTTCAACAACAATAAAGTTTTGAAAGTCCTTTTTGTTTACATGATTAATCCCCGATCATAGGCCACCGATAGTCGAATATTAAAATATATTTTCATTCATCCGTGTATTGTATGATGATAGAGGTCAAGTCAAATGTCAAATTTTACGAGCAATAAATGAAAGCAAAATTACTCGTGACAGGGATTTATTCCTTAAATTAATTTTTGTCTTGCTAGACTTTGGTTTGAAACGAAATGTTACGTCTTAGATTTTAATTTCTAGGTCGATCAAAATAAGTGATTTCAGTCTTATGATAAAATGTAATACAAAGTTGACTGAACTGCGAGAAAGAGTATATTAAACAAGAACTATCTTTAAAAAAGATATTCGGCGTTGATGAGGATTAAAGTAATAGAGATACAATGCCCATCGTCCCCCTCCACTGCAATCGGCAGAGTAAACCGATTCATCGTTAGATTTTGCTATTTAGTACTTTCTTTCAGGAATATTTGTGTACAACTTAATGACTTGATGAAAATTAATTTACTTAACTTTAAATGGTCATGCAACAATATATTTTTCATTGCTGTGCAAACTGTGGTGAATTTGAGCTACAGTACTGTAGGCCTATTAATCAACAGAGAAGACCCTGATCAACCAGTTTCTTCAAGGAGCAGTCTGATCTGGGTCTGCTTTGTTTACCAAGGCGTCAAAACGAATCTTTATCAGGTAAAGGTGTAAAAAATCTTCACATGCATCCCCCAAAATAGATTAATGTACTTAAGAGGTTAATTAATTGACATGCTGGTTTCAATACCCCTCTAAAATCCCCCAATTTCACCAAGGAAGGACTTAAATTCTCTATTTAAGAAACAATAGATTAACTTTGCCATGTAGACTGAGAGAATCTGAGCCACAATATTGTATGAACAAACAGAGGAGACCCTGATCAGATAATGCCCTCCAGGATCCGTCTGATCTAAATGGGTCGGCTTTGTTTGCCAATGCGTCAAAATCATGTGAGGAAGCCTTCCAGCCGTGGCCGAGCGGTTACAGTCGTGGACTACAAATCTCTACCGCTGTGGGTTCGAATTCCGGTAGGGACTTCAGATTTTTCATGTGAGGAAGCCTTCCAGCTGGCTTGCGGTAGGTCGGTGGTTCTACCCGGGTACCTCTGTGTACTCGGGGTCTTCCTCCACCTGCAATTAGCTGGACGTCGCGATATGATTGAAATACTATCGCAGCGACGGTAAACCCCAATACAACAACAACTAATGAAACATTAGGAAATCTTGGTTATCTCCGTGAGGTCCGAAATGTAGCGGAATCATTACAGGGATTTTACCTTAATCAGATAAGTTTGAACTGGAATTAAAGGTTGTGTTTTAGCTGTCCATGTATTGCACTTAAATTGACGGCCTAGAACGACGTTAAGATATGTTCTTAGAAGGAATGTGGATTTTTTTTTCAGAATAAGATTAATTGCCCTTTCCCTATTTCTGTATTTGTAAATCGTATATCACTGTAAATGACATTGTTTTATCGAACTGTTGTGTCACTTTTCTTATATTTATTTATATCTTTACAAACACCAGAATGGTCCTTAGAACAAGCAGCACGGTTGGCAGACCTGTCCCCCAGAATCTCCTGTTTTGTGAGACCTGCAAGAAACGTGGAAGAAATAGCAGGGCCACTACATACTTCGGCCTTTGTCAGGATTGTCAGGAGCCCCATCATGAAATTGAAACGAAAGTGACATGGTCTGGCACCTCTGATGATAAAAATGAGTTGTCTTCATCAATCAAACAGGAAGCTACGTTTGAACAATGTAAAACTCACAATACGGAGGTGGTTAAGTTTTACTGTGAGAACCACAAAAAGTTGATATGTGAACTGTGTCAGGTCACAAGTCATCGAAACTGCGACAAGACACTGCTTCCAGGTGTTTCTAGAAACCTAGTTAATTTTGTTGAAGCTGTAAACGACAAAGATTCGAGTTACATCACAATAAAAACAGAAGTCCATTAATAACTAGCCAATTAATTTTGAGTTGTGCCTGCATCTGAAAAAAGAGGTTCTTTGAGATTAAAACTTCGAAAGATCACGAGATAGAAGTGGATCTACTTTCAGAAAGTATTAGAAAGATATCTTGTCAAAATTATCTTCAATTTGTATGATAGTCAAGGTTATGTTTTAATACTAATTCAAGTCAACATTAAAACTGGTATTTAATTTATGTTAGTTGGTTCAAGCTCATTTGAGTCATGCTGAACATCAGATACAGTGGTTGCTGTCACCGCTCTATAGATTTTATCTGGAACTCGACAAATGTGGGATTTTCCTATCTAATCCGGTGGGTACAAACAAACTTAAGCCGTTACAGCTTCACGATGCACTACCATTCACAAGAAACTTAGTGCAACACAACGAAGTCATAACTATAAATGTTTGTTTGTACCCCCGGATTAGCTGGGAAATTCCCAAATATTCTTAATTCCGGAGTAACTCTATTGTCAAAAGTGATTCTGTTTGTGACCACAGAACCGATTCTAAGTTCTAAATCTCGGTAAACCAAACGTGCAATGGTATTGATTGTTATCTCGATATGCTGTACGTAATTTGTGAAAACTTCACTACTAGTTAAGGTAATTAAATCATTAAACTGTGATCTTGGTCCATCAAGTGATCATATGAATTTTATAGTTAATGCAAGCCTTTATAGACTTTGAGCAAATATATTTTAACTCCAAATCAATGGATGCTTGCATCTACACTGAAGTGTTTATAAGTATTTGAAAAACCATAATTATAATTTAATGATGGATGGATTACCTTAAAGAGAAATATTAATAGTGACAAAGGAAAACACTTTGTAACTTACCAGTTGCCAGCTGACTTCAGTTTAACCAGACCCACCTCTCGAAAGCCTTAATTGTATAGGGTTATATTTGTTACCGTATTTTTTTTGTTATGCAATGTGATTCTATCCAAATTGCATAGAATTTTGATCCTCGGTATTTCATAATTTCCACATATACATGAATAAGGAAACAAGTATCCAACTTAGGGTCTAGACATTTAATGGATTTACATAATTAATGCTAGCCTGCATGGCAAAGGGCTTTTGTTTATTATCTATGCAGAATACAATTAGGATCTGATAAACCTTAATATCTATATGATAAATATAAATTTATAATGAAATAACCACAGTCCTCGTCAAATTACATCATGTGTATATGTGTACAAATAGTAGATTCCTATTTATACAGCATATTTATGAATATGAATCTTAAAATGATTATTTGCTTTAATTAAAAAAAAACATCTATCGGAGACGACCGTAATGATGAACTAGGTTTTATTTCAAACAATGTTAATATGTCTCTACGATGAAAAAAAAAGCAATTTGATCAGTTCTCTGCATTGTATATCAGTCATTTTGTTACCAAATAGTTTTGATAATAATGTGACTTTCTTTACCTCAGTACATTCATCAATTAACTTCTTACTGTCCCAGGTGACAGTCAAAGGACGGCGAAAATTAAACACACACACACACACACACACACACACACACACACACACATCTGGAGGGATTATGTAATAATAATAATAATAATAATAATATTATTATTATTTGACATTTATCAGTATCTACTAGAGGAGATACGTATTACTTTTATTTAGATGTGAACCTACATCTTGTTTGTTTGTTTGCTTGTTTGTTGGGTTTAACGTCCTACCGACAGTATTTCAGTCATTTGGCGACGATGTCTACTTGAGAGATACAGTGCTGCCACACTGTAGTATCGCGCCGTAGACATGTGGCATGATACCACACCCAGTCACATTATCCTGACACCGGGCCAACCAGTCCTGCAACTACCCTTATATGCTAAGCGCCAAGCAAGGGAGCTATAACAGTACACCTTTTTACGACTTTGGTATGTCGCGGCCGGGGATCGAACCCACGACCTCACGCTCCCGGAATCTACATCTTGGCTATACATAGTATATATAATCTATCAAATCATATCATAAAATGGAGCTGTACATTTCATGCAAATTAATAGCCTTCTTGGTTGTAAAAGTCCACAGAAACACAAAGAGGCAATGATCAGTCATTGTCACTACAAAGGTTTGTTACATTTGTAAAGGGAGATAGCTGCGAAGGATTTTACAAAAAAGTGATGTGTAGTTCTCTCCCCTCGTAACATAAACTATATGTATATGTGGAGGAGGTCGAGAGTTGCTGTTCCTGGGATTTCCCCGGAATTAACACAGTGCTACCGAATGGAACGAGACGTGTAAGTATCATATTTTAACGAGTTTGCTTAGTAGGTGATCATTTTGAGTAAATTACATATATTCTGGTCGATCTGAGTTGCAAAAGATGCCTGACCACGATAAACTATGTAGTTACGTTTATTGTTCTAAAGAACTTTCAGTTTGAACAATTTTGTTGTTGTTGTTGTTGCTTATGTGTGTGTGTGGGGGTGCGGGGGTGTAATATCACATAACGATTTACCCTTCAATATAGACTTGAATGTCACTTCTACTGAAAGATAATACACATACATGATTTTGCATTCAAATGACTAATGATGTACATAAATTAAATCAGGCAGTTGTTGCACATTTCTTAAAGGTATGGTAGATGGGTGAACAAATTATATCCCGGAGTAACTTAAATTCGGCGCATTAAGACTTCGTTGTTATCTCTATTGAACAAGACAAGCAAAATTTCAATTAAATCTACGTAAGTGTAAACATAAACATCTAACCTTTCACAAGATATTTATTTTAACTTCGTTTGCATTTTCGTAACTATAAAATCAAAACAAAAATGGCCGCAGTGACCTATAACCTTACTTTGAAATCCGTACCCCAAATTCGGCGATTCTGATTGGCTGCTTATGTTGCGGCGGTAAAGTACTTCAGTATGGTGGACAATACGGATCATATGGCAAAAATATATTTTCAATCCTTTAAAAGTTTATGAATGAGTTTAAAGTTTATAAATGAATGAACAGGTAAGTTATTTTTTAACTTTGAACATATTTACAGTGACTGTTTTTTCTTACTTAAGATTTGCTGCAGACTGGGCACAAAAAAGTGTCACCACGTCTTAAAACTCTTACTGGGGAGCAAAATGTCAAGTGAACCCATTTTTGACAGGTATCACACTGCCCCCACTGAACAATTTTGATGTCATCAAAACCCTCTTTTCTAGGATAGAATCTCACACAGACACAACATTTCTCTTCATCTTCATCTGAAGACTCACAGTCTGAGAAATCTTCATCCATTTTTTTAGATTTTTGTTTTGTTTCAGGTTGTTTTCCCTTTAATGGGTTTGATGATGATGATGGTGTTGATGAACTTTTCAAAGGAGGAACAAATTTTCTTTTCCTTGAAGTGGACTGTCCTTCAATATGACTACGAATCTTATTGACAATTGCATCATCAGTGATTGGTTTACCCCCAACTACCTTGCTAAGGGTGTTTCTGACTTTGGCAGTTTTCAAATTTTTCAAAACCTCACCACCTTTACATTCAAGAAAACTAACAGGATTTTTAGATTTTTGTTCATTAGCTACTGTGGGGCAATTTTCATTTGTTGAAGAAGAAACTGGACCATCATTTGATACCATCGGAAAGCTTAAGGATGGAGCTAAGTAGTATAGGTATTGAATGTGTCTAGCTCACTGCGGGTCTAACACACTTCAAAACCCAGACGCGCTAATCCGCGCGTCTGGCTTATCATGTGTAAACCCCCAAAAAGCAGTCACATTCAATACCTATACTACTATTAGTTAAAAAAAATCAAAAAAATCACACTAATGTAAACTTTAAAAAAAATCACACTAATGTAAATTTTTTAAAAAAAACAACAGTGAAAAAAAATAAAAAATTTTATGCTTGCGAACACATAAAGGTTTTCCCAATATCTATTTATAAACTGAAAAATCCAATATTAGGCAAATAACACTTATGGATCGAAAGCAAATAGACAGCGTAGTATGAATAGACTAAATCGATTAACGTTGTCAGGATGTTGTCATAACATACCTGTAAACATAGAGCAGACTGGTGCGGTCTTTCGTTTCAAATTAACAGTGGTGAGAAGACGTTTTTACCTTGCCTCTTAACTTCTAAAAAAGGCAAATCAAAAGCTAAACCATGTAAGTACTGCATTTTATTTAATATTTTGTGTTCTGTTAAGATTAGAATGCAATTGCTTTCTAGAACGTATTTACGTGAATTTGGCGTCCATTCATTGTTTGTAGGTAATTATATTTATTAGTTTAGTGTATTTTTTAATAACAGGCTATATTTGAGTAATTATATGTCTACACCGTTAAGTTTCATAACGGTGTTACAGTATATTAATACCCGGAAGTTAGGAAATTTGTACAACCACCGTTAAGTTTCATAACGGTGTCACAGTACTTAAGAGAATAATTTACACCACCACCGTTAAGAAAAAATAACGGTGTTACAGTATATTAATACATTATTTTCAGGGACAACACAGAAGCAGCACAACTTCGAGTAGACTTACATCAACTCACCAACTATCTACGCACAACATATCCAGAAGATGAAATGATAAACCAATGGAATGTAACCTTTTTACAACAATACGACGGAATTAAATAAAGCAGCCAATTCAACAACGAAACAACGAAAGACTCACAAACAGACAAAGAAAGATAAAATTAAACAACGCCTTCAAACAGCATTTTCCACCAATGGACATTATGATGGAGAAGTGAACATTGACCTGAGTGACCTCACAAATGAACAGACAATCATACAAAATCTTTAAGACTTAAACAAATTAGAAAGTAGCAACAATAGAAAAGCAATTCATATAGCAGCACAACAAGGACAGCTTCTCCTGGTCATTAAAACCAACATTCCCAAATCACAACAAATACATGAATATTTATTACAGCACAACATTACTTACAGTCCACAAAAATGCAGGTCACTTGTTATTTTGTTTAATTTAGTTACAGAATTTGATACTCTACTTCAATGTGATGTTCCTGTTAGTTTTCTTACACAAAACAGTAAAATAATAAAAGAGATTTGTAAAGAATTAAACTGGTAAAATAAAATGTACATTTGTGATTTTATTCTATATTTATTCCGATATAATTACGCTATATTTAGTAACGGTTATGCATAACTGGGTAACTTTCTCATAAAAGCTGGTGAGAAGTGTTTATATGTATATTTTAAAACTCAGTAATCTGTAATTCTTGTTCATAAAAACTACCTGTAATGTCTTCACCTTTTAAATCTTTTATTTTATAAGTAACAGGATTTGTATTTAAAACTTCTTCAATTACAAATATTTCTCTAGTCCAACGAGTAGTATAACCCTTTTCAAATTTACCTTTCTTTTTTGTTATTCTTACTCTATCTCCAACTTTAAATTTAGGTTTCTTAATTTTCTTTTCTTCTTCTGGATATAAATTTTCATACACTGTTAATGTATTTTCTGATTTACTTGCTTCAACAGGTGTCATTTTAATTGAAGAATGAATTGTATTATTATAATCTTTAACTAATTGATCTAATACATCATAATATTTAGTAGTTTCATGAGCAGTAAAATATTTAAACATATGTTGTTTCATAGTTCCTATCCACCGTTCTACTACACTAGATTTTTCTTCATTCTCAGTTGAATATAATTTTATGTTATTATCTTTTAACAATTCTTTTACTTGTCGATTATAAAATTCAGATCCTTTATCTGACCAAATAAAAATTGGTTTTCTTTCTTCAAATAATGTTTTAAATGCTTCACTTACTGTTACTCCTGTTTTATTTTTCAATGGAATTAACCAACCATATTTACTAAAAACATCTATAACTGCTAATAAATATTTATAGTGTTTATTTTGTTTTGAATATTGTTGCATATCTACTAAATCTATTTTTCTTAGATCCACACTCAGAACATTTAGCTTTTAACATTTGTCTATTATTGGTTGTTGTTACTTGTTCTACTGAATTATTTTCAGTATTCTTTTTACAACGTAAACAATATATTTTTGGGTGATCCATTTTTAAATAGCTTAAATTTGTTTTCTTAAAAAATGGCAGATCGAAAAGTTTGTACAAAATGTAAAGAATACAAACTACTAAGTGAATATTATAAACAAACAGGAAGAAGATTTGGTATTAAATCTGTATGTAAACAATGTCTTAAGCCTAATCAACAAAAACATTATCAAAACAACAAAGAAAAGTATAAAAAAGCGTATCAAGAGTTTATTGTTAGAAATCCTGATTATATGAAAAATTATCATATGGCTGCGGAGCATTATGGAACAACTCGGGAACCGCTACAAAGTACAGTGAAACACAGTGAAACACCTAATTAAAATTTATTTCTTTTAAAATGAGACCAAGAAAATTTAAAGATCTCATTGATGAAAAAACTATTGATGATATAGATGAAGAAGATATAATTGAATATATTAAGTTATTAAGAAAAAGAATAGTTATTAATCAGTTTCCTTTGAAAATAAAAATAATAATAACAAGTGAATTTTTAACCCCTTTAGCTCTTGATATAATAGAAAGTCATTACTCTCACCCTGTTCAAGTTATTCAATCACAAAATAATATAAAAGAATTCTATAATAGTTTAATAGATAAATTTAAAGCTTGGATAGATGAATTTCAAGAAAGTGGATCTGGTTTTGTTTTTAGAAATATTAAAAGTGTAGAAGTAAAACAATATAAATATAATTATCAAAAAGCTTCATCTTATATACCTCTTCAATTTAAATCAAGTAATATTATTAATGTTCAAAATAAAAAAGATAATAAATGTTTTCTCTGGGCAATACTATCAAAGTTATTCCCTGCAGATGATAACAAAGAAAGAGTGACAAAATATAAACCATATGAAAATAAACTTAATATGGATGGGATTGAATATCCTGTAGCTATAAAAGATATTCCAAAAGTAGAGAGACAAAATAATTTAATTATAAATGTTTTCGCATTAGAAGATCAATCTAATAGACAATCTTTATATCCAGTTTATGTTTCAAACAATGTTTCACAGCTGGAAAATGCAAAGCAGCTGGAACAAAGTTCCATACAAAGTTCCGAAAATGTAGTTGATCTCTTATACATTGAAAGTAATGAAAATACCCATTATTGTTTAATTAAAAATTTAGATAGTTTTCGTTATAAGAATAATCATAAACAATTTACATGTAGAAATTGTTTACAAGGATTTCAAAGGGAAACAACATTAAATAATCATAAAGAAATATGTTATAATAATGAACACTGTAAATCTAAATTACCTGAACCAGGAAAAAATATTCTTAAATTTAAAAATTACCATTTCAAAAATAAATTACCATTTGTTATATATTCTGATTTTGAATCAAATAATATTCCATTATCTACTACTAAACCAAATCCTAATGAATCTTACACAAATAAAATAAAAATTGGATATATGTTCATTCAGAATATCCAAATATGTAGAAAAAGTAATAAAGATATTTAAAGAAATAAACTATAAGATTTACATTAGTGAACAGAAAAAACCAATATTAAATAAGTATGAAGAAGAAGAATTTCAAGAAGCAACTGAATGTTATATTTGTGAAAAAGGTTTTGAAAAACATGTTACTGGTAAAGTAAGAGAACATAATCATCTTTCTGGGAAATATAGAGGAGCAGCATGTCAATCATGTAATACAAAAGAAGGTAAAGTAACAAAGTTAATACCTGTATTCTTTCATAATGGTTCTAATTTTTCCATTTTTAAAAAATTATGAAATATGAAGATGAATATAATAAAGTAAAACTTCTTTCAAAAAGTTCAGAAGAATATATTTCTATAGATTATGGATCATATTATAAAAAATTAAGATTCTTAGATTCTTATAGATTTATGAGTAAAGGGTTAGCAGGGATAGCTGAATCAATGGATGAATTTCCCATTTTATAACAAGATTAGAATTTTATTAACTTAAAAAGAAGGAATATCTAAAAAAGAATATCAACATGCTCAAAGAGTTTTCAATCATTATAAATGTAAATCTTTAAAAGATTATCATGAATTATATTTAAAAACAGATGTTTTAATCTTAGCTGATGCATTTGAAAAGTTTAGAAAATTCTTCTTAAAACATCATGAAATAGATCCTTGTTATTGTTACTCTGCTCCAGGATTAACATGGCAATGTGGACTAAAATATACTGGAGTAGAGTTAGAATTATTAACTGATATAGATATGTTGCAAATGTTTGAAAAAGGAATAAGAGGAGGATTTTCAGGAGTATTAGGTCCTAGACATGTAAAAGCTTTTAACAAATATACTCCTAATTATAATGGAGGAAAAAGAATTTTAGATGAATATGAAAAAAAAGAAGCAAAAGAAATATTAAATAATGGTGGAGATTTATCTACATTCTTAGAAGAAAAATTCTTATTATCATTAGATTTAGAAGAAAAAGTTTAAAATTATAAAAATATTCCAAAGGGTAGAGGTTGTATAATTGAATGTGATTTAGAGTATACAGATGAATGTAAAAAGAAAACAAATAAATATCCTTTAGCACCTGAAAAGATGTGTATAAAGAAAGAAGAACTTTCTCCTTATCAATTAAATTTATTAGGAGATAAACCATTAGGTATTTTAAAAAGTAAAAAATTAGGAATGAAAATAAAAAGTTTATAGAACAATTTCATTTGAAGAATCAGATTGGTTAAAGAAATATATTGATTTTAACACTGAACAAAGAACTAAATCAACATCTAACTTTGAAAAGGATCTTTGGAAATTAATGAATAATAGTTTCTATGGAAAGACTTTAGAAAATATAAGAGGAAGAAATGAGATTAAATTACTTACCGATAGAGAAGAAGTAAAAAAATATATAAATAAACCTAATTTTAAAGATTCAGTTATATTCAATGATAACCTTGTTGCAATTGTAAATAATGTTACTTCTGTTACATTTAATAAACCTATTTATTTAGGACAAGCTATATTAGATTATTCTAAATTATTAATGTATCAACATTATTATGATGTTTTTAATGAACTATGGGAAAAGAATGAATTAGTTGCTTCAGATTCAGTTTTAGGTGATACTCCAATAATACTAAGATATAAAAACAAAATATATATTGATAAGATAGAAGATATTATAGATGAATATGAATATTCAAATGGTAAATTTTATTGTAAACTTATAAATTTAGAAGTTTGGACGAGTAAAGGATTTGTTAAATTAAAAACTGTAATTAAACATGAAACAGAAAAAGAAATTTTTAGAGTTGTTACACCAGTAGGATTTGTTGATGTAACTGAAGATCATTCTTTAATAAAAGATGATAATGAAATTATTAAACCTAAAGATTTAACACTAAATACAAATCTTTTATTTAACGATAATTATAAAGAAACATTAAATCCACCATTAAAAGAAGAATTTTTAAAATTAGAACCAACAACTTTAGAAGAGAAAAAAGCTTTTATAGAAGGATTCTTTTTAGCAGATGGATCTAGTGGAATTTATCCAAAAAATAAATATTGTTGGTGTTTAAATAATCAAGACTTAAATCTTTTAAATAAATGTTTAGAATGGTGTAAAGAAATATATCCAACAGATTTTAAAATAATAGATTGTATGAGATCAGTTTATAAAGTTATCCCAAAAAGGTTTTTAAAAATTTTATACTGATAAAAAAGAAAAATATATTCCTTATAAAATTCTTAATAAAGACTATAATTATAGATTATTCTTCTTTAGAGGATTTTACCAAGGAGATGGATATAAGAAAGGAAAGAAATCAAATTTCTCTTTTTCACAAAAAAGTAAAATTACATTTTCATGTTTACATTATCTTATAACATCTCTAGGATATAATGCAAACATTAATACAAGAATAGATAAACCAAATATATTCCATTTATTCATAACAAAAAAAGAACAAATTGCTACAGTAAAAAAGATAATACCGTTAGGAAAAGAAAAAAGAATAGTATATGATTTATCTACAGAAACTGGGGATTTTAATTGTGGATTTCCATTAATCGTAAAAAATACTGATAGTATCTTCTTATCAATAACAACAAAAGATGTTTATAAAGATTTAGAAAAAAAAAAGGTCCAAAAATTTTAAAATTAAATGATATTGTAAATTTAAATGAATTAATAGAAACTAAGAAATTAAAAGGAATAGGTAAAACAACAATAACTAAAGATATAAAGTTTGATTTAAAAATTGTTTATTTAATGAAACACAACAAATAAATAATAAATTAATAAAATAAGTATGTCTCCATTTGATGATAAAAGATATATATGTGAAAATGGAATAGATACTTTACCATTTATGTAGCTTCCATGCAACAAATCCAGTTAATGTCATTCCACCAATAATAAATATAATCTCTCTATTTTTTTGATCTTCAGAAGGAGTATAAAAATCACTTAATGTAGGTTCTTTACGGACAAGGGAACCGCTGCTCTGCACAAAGTCCGGCTGTGAAACATTATCAGTTTTATCACCACCAGTTGCATAATAATATTCTTTCATTGATTCATCAACATCTTCAAAGGTTTGTTTAGAGTGTTGTTCTTTTTGTAATTGTTCATTTAAAAAATCTTGTCTTTCTAATCTTTCTTTATTCCATTCATCACGTGCAGCTTGTAATTGTTCCATTGCTCTATCATGTCTTTTTTTCTCTTCATCACTATCCTTTTTACCAATATGAGAAAATAAATAATTACTACCTGAAAATGAAAATGCATTAACCACTGCTCCACCAATCATCATTGCTATTGCACTTGCCATTTTATATGGAACAAAAAGTTCCACTACTTCATAATATCAGCAGGAATAATACCTTGTTTAACTAACATATTTCTTGTATAAGTAGCTAGAAGAATATCAATAGTTAACATTGAAACATCACTAAAATTTAAATCTACTCTAGGAGCAGGTTTTTCTTAAAACCTTTTTAATTATTTCTGCATAACCAATTGTTAAAACAGAAACTACTCCTGCATGATAAGCTGTATTAACAATTTGTTTTTCATCCGCCATTTTTTAGAAAACAAATTTGTGTTAAGCTACGGAATATTAAAGATCAAATGGATCAACTTTTTCTTGTGGATCAACTTTTTCTTGTGGTTTAATTTCTTTCTGTATGGGTTTACGGAACGGCTGTGAAACATTACTTGTTTAGAATTATATATATATAATCCTAATCCAAAAACTCCGACTAAACATAAAGGTATATAATTTTTGTATATATTTACACGGATGAAATCCAACTGTGAACTTTGTCCACTATGTTGAACTTCTTTAACTTCATTATTGTGTTCCGTAGTGTTATACAGCCGTTCCGTAGCCGGACTTTGTCCGTCCTCTTTTGTAATAGATTTTAATTGAATGTTTTCTTTCTTCATTTTTTCCATTTCTTTTCTTTTTAATTCAGCTTTCATTTTTTTTACTTCTGCACCTTTCTTACCAGCAGATACTCGTTTTGGATTTTTTATTTTTATTTTAACTTCGGAACTAGTGTAGCCTTCAGGGGTTTCTTCATTCATTTTTATTAGTGATATTTTCACTTTTTTCAACTAGTGTTTCACAGCCGGACTTTGTCCGTAGTGTATTTTCAACTGGTGTATTTTCAACTGGTGTAGTAAAGTGCTCCGCAGTGTTATACAGCCGTTCCGTAGCCGGGCTTTGCTTGAAATCAATATGACTAGCAGTTGTTATCATAGTAGTAAAAGGAGCAAGATACATTCCATATCTATAATACAATTCACAACAAGTGTTATTTAAAGCATGATTGATAAATGGATCTTCTTCTAAATCTTGTATTAGTTTTGGTGGATTAACAACATTAAAATATTTTGATACACCCATAACATATAAATTAATAAAAGAATTACCTATTGTCTTAGTCATACTTGCTCCTAATCTAGCTTCATATCTACAGTATAATTTGTTTATTTGTTCTGGTGTTATTTTATCAATGTCTGACATTTGTAAGTCTTTACCAAGATATTGTTTACTTCCTCCACCAGCAACAATAGCTGATAATCTTTCACGTTTTGTTTCATCTATAGTGCTACGGATAAAGTCCGGCTGCGTAGCATTACGAACTTTGTCTGGCTGTGGACTTTGTGCAGAGCTATGCAGAGCAGCCGTTCCGTAGCGGTTCCCTTGTCCGGCTGCGGAGCATTGTGAAACACTATTTTGATTAAGAAATTCTTTGGCATCCATTTTATATATTAATTTTTTAAGTTTACTTATAAGTAAATTTATTTTAAATATTCCATATCCAACTATGGAACAGCTGCAGAGCAATATTGATAAGAATATAATATTTGTTATCACCGATGTTGTTTGATAGAGGATTGTTAACATTTTTTAAGCATTATTATGTATAACTTAAGGTATATATAAGCATTACTTTTACATTACTTAAGCATTACTATGTATACCTTAATAATTTTATTTATTCTTTTTCTATGTAGGTATTACATCGTTTTCTCTTAAACAGTTTTCAAAACTGTCTCTATCTTTAGTATAAAAAATACATAACCATTTTGTTTGTTCCCTAAGATCTTTTAAAACTGAATTATATCTTTGTGAAATAACCCATACACTTTGTTCTGCATGTCTACCTGAAAAAGCTAACTCTGATAACATATCTTTTTTCTTTGTTAATTGTTTAGTTGCACTACAGTCATCTATAATATATAGTGTTGGTTTTCCTTGATATTTATTAAAGAATATTCTTAATAATTCTTGTATTTTTTCTTCTCCATTAACAATAGGATTAACAATTATTAAATTCTTTGTTTTTGGATTTCTAATATCACCAATCCATTGTCTATTTTTATAAGCTTTATTCCATTGAATAGTAGGACAAAGAATAATAATATATTCAAATACACCTCTATAATCATTTTCTAAAAGATCTAAAACAAATTCTGTTTTTCCACATCCAGTTTGTCCACAGATAATTGCACAGTGTGGATATTTAGGTAACTCCATTTTTAATGGAACTTTGTTCCAGCTGTGGATGAAGTCCAGCTGTATAACACTATGAAACACTAATACACAATTTCTTTAAATCTTCCATCTTCAAAATTAATTTGTGCATCTTGTATAACAAACAGATAAAGATTTATTGGCTCATCCGATCCTGCGTCTTTTGTTATTTGTATAGTTATACCTTCTGATGCATTTTCAATTCTTCTCCCTGAACCATGTAGAGAGTTATCATCCGTTGAACGTAAATCTAACCATAATGCATAATTGGTTGTTAGATATTTTTCTAATGTTGTATAGGTAAAATTTAATTTTTTTATCATCTTACTAATTTCTTTATCATCTTTTGAATTAAAAGCAAAGAATTTATTTATCTCATCCCACTGTTGATAAGCTCTCATTCCTTGACTGTATAGTTGATTTGGAACTCCTTCTATTGTTATTTCTACTTTTGTTATTTCAGGATTAAAATAATGTTCTGTTGATGCTCTATCCGGATCTTCAAATAACATTAGAATACCTTTCATACTTCTAGCCGGAACATTTAGATTAATATTCCAAAGTGTATCAGATTTATTTTTTGTTATTTTCCTATGTCTAAGTATTCTATCATATAAAATAACCATCTTACCACTAAATCTATTTCTAATTATTCTAGCTAATTCAACATCAGAAACACTTTCAAATTCTAAACAAATATTCTTAATAACATAAGAAGCATTATTATCACTAGATTTAACTACATTATTATAATCATTAAATGTAAGTTCATATTCAAGTCTATCTCCTAGACCCGCTTGATAAAAAGGCATATGTGATTCTAATAATTCAAAATCTAGAGGAATACAAAATCTATTTCCATAAGCTTTTACAATAGCTTCATCTTGTGTATCTGAGGAAGCATTACCAGCTCCAACTCTATGTCTTAACATGTTTATTTTACCAATTCCTTGGTATGCCATATTTTCACGTTCTGTAGTAGACTTCCATAAATCAATATAACAATGATATATATCACTATCATCAATTGACATTACTTCATTTCCTGATATTTTTATTACAGTTTTCTTAATTATTGATCTTCCTATGTTTGGATATTGTTGCATTGCATCACTATCACTTTTGATTTCAATTTCAAATGCTAATCTTGTTGTTCCAGGAACAATAACATCATTACCACTTAGATTAGGAAATCTTACTAACAATTGTTGATTTTGATCAATGGTTGAAGGATTATTGCTTATTACAACACTTTGACGAATACCTCTAATACCTCTAGGTTCTCTTATTCTTCTGTATGGGTTTAGTTTTTCTCCGTAAGCTGCCATTTTTTAGAGGAAATTTTTAATGTTTTAAAACTGGAATTTTTATTCCATAGTGCTCCGCAACCGGATAAAATCCGTATTAAAATGGCAGAAGGAGGATATGATTTTGAAAATCCTGTATATGATGAAGATGATTATGATGATTATGATGAGGAAACTCCTCTTATAGATGATAATGATGAACAAAGTAGTGCTACGCAGCTGTTCCATACTTCTATTGATAATGTTTATAATAATGTTGATACAGGAACAAACCCTGAATATTTATTGAAACATATGACGAACTTGTTTTATGAAAGAAACCAAGAACCTATGAGGGAAATTAATACCTTAATAAAAAAGGATAAATTCAACAGACCTGTGTTATATGTTTTAGATGGTAATAAAGAATATCCTATATCATATTATGAAACAAACGATTCTAATGAAATAAAATATTATTCACTTGACACACTTCAGAAGAAATATCGTATTGATTTTGTTCGAAGGGTTTTAGGAGTAGATGATTTTCAATCTTATTCTACAAGGGTTAGTCATGGTAGAAAAGAGTTAGCTAAATTAAATGAAACAAATAAAGACTTAGCAAGAGAAAAAATAAATTAGAAAGAGCTAAGGAAGATAATGATGAATTCCAAATAGAAGAATCACTAAAAGAATAAGTGATTTAGAGATAGAGAGAACTTCAAGATTAGAAGTACTTGAAACAAATAGAGATAAACTAAGAACTCAAATAAATAGAATAAAAAGAGACAATACATAAAGTATTAAATGAAGATACAACATTAGCAGAAAGAATAAAAACTTTATTTAGAGAACAAGGGATAACAATTGTTAGTATTTTAACTGCTTTTGGAATGATTATTGGTGTTATTGTTGAGACTTTTATTCCTGGTGGTGGTGGAACTGTAACACCTAAACCTCCTGGGAAAGGAGGAAATGTAAGAGATTGGATAAAAAAACAATTATCAAATATTGCTAAACTATTAGCAAAACTTGCAGGAAAAGCGGTAGAAGCATTACCTGGAATTATTGGAGCTATTGTTGGATGGTTACTGAAAACAACAGGGAACATAGTTGCATGGTTTGGTAATAATTTATGGGCTTTTATTAATTTTAGTTATAGGAATGATTTATACAGCTGTTACCCGTTAGTGTTTCACAGCCGTTAGAGAACATACTCGTAAATAAATAAAGCTAAAAGTCCTACTGTAATACTTCCTGTTATAATAGCTGTTTTATCATCTTCATGTTCATCCGTTGTTTCAATGAGATCACTAGGTTTTCTACGGACAGAGTGCTCCGCAGCTGTTCCATAGTCCGGCTGGGAAACAATTGGTTTACTTATTTCTGGTAAAGATTTTTTTGTTGGTGTACCACTTATATCTGTGGGTTGTGTAGTAGTAGGTTCAACATGAGAAACATTTACATCATTATTTATTCCAAGTGTTTGAATTTCTTCTTCTTCTGCTACTACAATTTCATTATTATAATCTTGTATTGTTCCAATTCTTAATTCCATTCACTAGGAGACATATATAATCCTATTCCATAAACATAATCAACTTTGCTTCTTGCATATTTTAATACACTTTCATATTTTTTTATTTGAGTAGGTATATCAATTGGACTGTCAACTGCATCTTGAACATTTGCTAAAAATTGTTTTTGAGCATCAAATGCCATTCCTGTTCCTAAAATATCTGTTTTAGTTTGAGATTGTGCTCCAAGAATAGCCCAACAATATATTCTTATAGACTCATTAATTCTTTCAACTCCTGCTCTTGTAAAACCTTTTGACTCATCAAGAATAAAAGTTGTCCATATGTTTTTAATTTCATCTGGTTGTTGGAGATAATCAATATGAACTTTTTTAGGTGGGAGATATTCACATTTTGAAATACCACAATGTCTTCCTCCAGGTACTTCAGGACCAAATGTCATTTTTGATAAATCTAAAGTTTGAGAAGTGCTGCTTTTTATATGTTGTGAAGAATTATCTCTTCTAAAATCTGTTCTTTCCCAAGCTGTATGACTTGTTGTATATACAATTCCAAGACCTTCTTTATGTCTCCAATCTGTATTAGGATCTACATTAAACTCACTACAAATTTTTTCATAAGCTTCTCTATCATAATTATTATTAAAAGCATTCCAACTTTTATTTTGTGGAAGAGAAATAGATAATTCTTTTAATATTCTTCTTGTTTGATAATAAATATGGAATAAGAATAAAGAACCTGTTAATCCTCGGACTTTGTGCTTCGCTATGCTTTGCAGCTGGACTCCGTCCATAGCGGTTCCCTTGTCCGGCTGTGAAACACTACCCGCATTTATATGATTTTTTATGTCAACTCCACATCCTGTAGTTGAACACCAAATAGCAAAGTTTTAATTGATTCTGCCAAAATAACATCCAATCACTTTCCCACCTTTTTACTATTTCTTCTGATGTAACTTTATGTAATAAATATTTTTCAAATATATTAGGGAAATCTACATTAAAACTTTTCATTCCGTTTCCATCTGATGAAATTATTATTTCTTGTTTTATAATGTTAATATCCTTTTTTTTAAACACTCCTCCATGTAAATAATTAACATCTTTATTATATTTAAAAGCTTCAGGGATCATTTTTTATCGGTAAAAAATGTATCATATAATTTCTAATATTGATAAACCTATACACTTACAACAATATATAGATAATAAACATGGAGATAAGAAAATTAGATTAAAAAGTTTTAATTATACTATAGGATGGTATAATATAGAAAATATTCAAATAAAGGGTTTTTCAAATTCTCCACTCAAACATTTAAAAAAAAGAGATGTAGGTGATTTAGAATTATTATTAGAAACATTTAAAAATTATATAGAATTGCATGAAGAAAATTTAAAACTAACAAAAAAAGAGAAGGAAGAGGTGAAAGGGAAAAAAGAAAAGAAAAAGAGAAATATTAAAAGAGTTTGAAAAAAGAGAAAGAGAAAGAGAAAAAAAGATGAAAGAGAAAGAATAGAAAGAATAGAAAGAGAAAAGAAAGAGAAAGAGAAAGAATAGAAAGAGAAAGAGAAAAAAATGGAAAAGAAAAAATAAAAGCTAATATTATTAGTAATTATAAACAATTATATATTCACCTTGAACAAATAAATAGTACTTATAATTTTCATAATGGAGCACCTAGTAAAATCTTAGGAGTTGTTCCTGTTGAGAGTAATCAATTTGGAGATATTGTTATATTATTTTTGATAATTCAGAGTATAAAAATTAACTATAGGAAATATTTCTGAATTAACTATAAGTGTTTGTGATGAATGGGGGAAAAAAAATAAATAATCATGGATTACCAATGAGTTGTGTTTTAGAAATCATATAGGGAACTGCTGGAACTTTGTTCCACTAAATTATATAAAATTTATTTTTTATCAATAAAAATGAATCTTTATAATTTCTAATATTAATGAACCTATAAACCTACAACAATATATAGATAATAAACATGGAGATAAGAAAATTGGATTGAGAGGTTTTACTTATACTATGGGTTGGTATAATTTAATTGGACAATGGATTGATACTAACATTCGTAAATCCCCACCACCCAAAAAAATAATTTCAGATGGTTTTTATAATTTTCAACAAATAGTTGATGTATTTAAAAATTTTGACAACAAAAAAATGGTATTGCTTGTTTAAAAGCAGAAGAATACCCAACAATAAGTTCAGTTAGTGATATAACCTATGGATTAATAATAACCAAAGAATTAAGAAAAATGTTAGGATTTAAAGAGAGTCATTATTTGGAAAATTCACCTCTTCTTAACCTCCCATGCCATGGTGAACAATCAATAGATTTAGTTCCTTATAAACAATTATATGTTCACCTTGAACAAATAAATAGTTCTTATAATTTTTTTAATGGTACACCTAGTAATATTCTTGGTGTTATTCCTGTTGAGAGTAATCAATTTGGAGATATTGTTAATATAAACTTTAGTAATCCAGAGTATAAAAAATTAACTATGGGACATATTTCTGAATTAAATATATGTGTTTGTGATAAAAAAGGACAAAAAATAGATAATCATGAATTCCCAATGCATTGTGTTTTAGAGATCATATAGGGAACTGCTAGAACTTTGTTCCACTAAATTATATAAAATTTATTTTTTATCATAAAAATAATATATTCGGTTCTAAAAATATATACTAGATAATAGTAAGATAGATTCATATTTTAATAATTTAAACTCAAATTTAGAAAGTAAATTATTTAATAATTTAAAGTCAAATTTAGATAGAGAATTACTTAACACTTTAACAAAATTAGACCTTGTGGTAAAAAGAATAGAGGAATCCTTAAAAAAACATTACAATAAGTGCTGAAATAAAAGGTTCTTTATATAAAAGTAAGGTGTTTTCATTTGGAAATGCCGGTAGAGAAAAAGATGTTGGTTATGTTGTGATAAGGCGTGGTTATATTACTGGTATTGGTCTGTCGAGTAAAAGGACAAGTGGTGAAGTGCGAGTTGGTGTGTTGGTTGATGGAGAGCTTTTAAGTGGGTGTGATATTACTTTACAAACAACAACAGCAAAACATGATAATTTGAACGCCCTTTTTAGTTGAGGCTGGAAGTGTTATTAATTTTGTTAGTCTGGTAGATAATACAACTGTAGTTAATACTGTTGCCTCGTTATTGTTTGAATTCAAATAATATACTTAAAAATGAAGCAACCAACGGCCCCAAATTTATACCCTGATTTAAATAGTAAAATACTAGATTCACAGCCAGACTATGGAACAGCTGCAGAGCAGTCGGAAGTAGAACTTCATGAACCAAGTCAAAATTATAGATTACAAAAAATCTCAGAGATTGAGAAACATTAATTAATGAGAGAGATACTCGTAAAGCATTATATAAAAAAATATAAAAGAGGAATAAATATAACAGATGGAGTAGACACAGCTTTTATGTCTGCTAGTATAATTATAGAACTATTGGTTTAATTGTTCCTTTTCTATTTCCGTTAGAAATTGTAGCTCTTGTATGTGGAGGAGTTGGAGCCTCTGTAAAATTGTTAGACGTAAATTTATGAATAAAATTAAAAAACATGATAATATTAAAACTATTGCTAACAGTAAATTAAATAGTATAAAAAATTTAATCTCTAAAGCTTTAACAGATGGGGGAGATATCTGAACAAGAATTTAAACTTATATTAGATGAATTAGAAAAATATAATGAGCTTAAACAATTAACAAAAAACTCTGCGGTTCCAAAAAACTATTCAGAAGAAGAAAGGCAAAAATTAATAGAACAGGGGAGAAAAGAGGCAATGGAGATAATATCCAAAAATATAAAAACTGTATAATATTGAATTTTTATAATACGTTAGAAAACCCTCCTCCTCCATATTCAGAGTGGTAAAAAATGGTTCAGGAAAAAACATAATTTTCTTTATTTTTTTCATTGTTGTTTTTTTTAAAAAGTTTACACATGTGTTTTTTTTAAATTTTACATTAGTGTGATTTTTTTAATTTTTTTTAACTAATAGTAGTATAGGTATTGAATGTGACTGCTTTTTGGGGGTTTACACATGATAAGCCAGACGCGCGGATTAGCGCGTCTGGGTTTTGAAGTGTGTTAGACCCGCAGTGAGCCAGTCACATTCAATACCTATACTACTGAGCTATGTCAGAGTCTTTCACAACATTTGGATTAAAGGGGTAAATTCCAATTTTCTTAATGCTGTGTGTACATTTGAGGGTGTTAATGTTTAAGAATACACCTTAGAAGCAAGTTTGCTTACATCATAGCGACTAATAACCCTACCCCCATTTTCCCTCATATATGTGTGGCATGCAGAGTTCCAAGAAATTTCAAAGGGTCCAAAACAACTAAGGTCAAGAGGTTGGAGGAGATGGCTACAATGAGGGGGGAGTACAAACAACACAATATTGTTTTCTTTAGCCCAATCAATCAGAGTGAGTGATATGTGGCTTTTATGGCCATCATAAAGAACAAGAACGGGCAAACTTGCATCATGGGGCAGTAGGTATTTTACTAAATGCTCTTGCATATACTTCTTAAAAATATCTGAATTTGACCACCCGGTCTCTGACATCATGCCTGTAGCACCAGCAGAAGCACCCTCAAGCAAATTCTGGCAACATTCTTTTGCCAGGAAATACAAAAAATGGTGGTATCTGACTTCCCATGGCATTTACCCCACCAATCATGGTAACGGTTTGGGACCTCCCAGACGTAACTGCCTGCGTTTTATAAACAGCGCCGGAAACAATTTTTGGTGGCTTGTGGTTAGTAGAAAGACCCTTTTCATCAACATTGATATTGCTTCAGGTCGGTTTTCTAAATTATGAGTGAAATTATTTTTTCAAGCTCATTGAAGTAATTTGTTATGGCACTTTTTGTAGCATATCGTGCTCTTGCACTTTCAAGACTTCTTGGTTTTTTTACTGTCAGTTCAGGATATCGAGACAGGAATTGGTACAGCCACCTCAATGTTAATGGGTGTTCCCTATCTCTTAGGCCAAGGTGTGTTGCAAAGTCAGAGGCAAGATTTATAGTCTCAGTTCTTGAGTAGCCATACCCTATTTCTGCCATAGTACTGAGGTGATTGACAAGCAATATCTCCTGATCTTTTGAAAATAAAGTTGACCTGCCAGACTTAGCATTTTCTGCTGGAACAATGCCATACACTCTGTCTTTAAGGGTAGAAACTGGAACACCATATTGCCTAGCTGCCCTCTGCATAGGCAAATGCAGAGAGGTGACTGCCTTGTATGCATTTGACATAGTGGTTTGGTCATAACCCTGTCGATAGGGTCCTCTTTTAACACCATCGGACACTGCATTCTGAAAGAAAGAAAAAAAAAACACACCATTTATTCACTTATTAAAATGGCTTAATTATGGCCAAAATTGGCTTCCGTAGATTTTTTTCATAGTAGGAAATGACGTAATACTTTACTATACTATAGCAGACGGTAGATAGTAGTATGATAATGAACGAATATAACAAGCAAAAAAATGATTTTATTTTCATGATAGCATATATACAGGTAAGATATTATTATGACCATGATATTTTTATGAAATCATATTGTTTTACCTGTCTGATTTCCATTTTCAGAAACTAAAACCCGACATCGGACAAATATAGGTCGTGGGAATTTATTTTGTTGTGACAGATTGCGCGTGCTCTCGCGAGATATCGCGTGATCGTTAAAAAAACAAAATCGCCGGATTTAGGTTATCGCCGAATTTGGGGTACGGGAGGATATCATTTCTTTTTTCAAAATACAGTTGATTGACCTGTTCCGGATCACTACCAAATTTTCACTGATCATCGTAAAAATATTAAAAGATTTTGCGTATGCTCTGTATTTTGGAATTAAAAATTTTTAAATTTTAAATTACTTAGGGGCGTCTAAAAAGTAAGAAGAAAAACAAATTTACGATATTTTTCAACAATTTTATTGTTGCAAGAAAAATAAAGATAAATTGCATGATTAATACCTTTGGTAACATTATTAAAATCATAAATAACTGTATCACGGTCAACAGTGCATTTTACTGATTAAAGCACTGAGACGATATATCATTAAGACACAGCGTGTATATATTTCATGTCATATAAACACACACAGTTAATTAAACGGTTAAAACTGAAGTCATTTAGTGAAAAAATAGCAGCACATCAGCTCAGTTAATTATTAAAGAAATAATCAATATGATTTAGAGAACATATAAAAACAATATCAGTCTGACCATGAAAATCTTGTATCAATTCCCAAATGCCTCAACCCAAAAGAGCAATTAATTTTCAGCTATTGACAGAATACATGGGACAAAAATAAACCAGTGGAACATGCGTTGAATGCTATCAATAACAGACCAACTAGAATGACACCATCTGAGAGATACCAATGGAGGAACTTATCAAGATCATCTACCAATTCACCAAGTAGCACTAACACCATATAACAAGTCAAAATAACCAAGGAGACCCTGTACTCAAGAAGACCAGTCCAACATTAGATTCAATTCCATATATAGGGTATTTAAATAAGTAAGATGGCAGTTTAGAAAGAAATCTTTTTCACGATATAACATACAATTTGTTCATATATAAATCCATAAAAAATCAGATATTTACATAAAAAGCATAGCAAAAATGATAAAAAAGAGACTGCAATTGAAATAAAAAAAAGAATTCTTGACCTGGTTTTAAATGTAGTAAGATAACTTAACAATTGCCAACCGTCTTTTTAGCATCAATTAAATTTGTTGATTAATAAATGTCCCATGCTAGACATTATAAAATTAAGCTTTTCTTTATACCAAACATAGATGGTATCATTTTTTTTTCTTTTTTCTTTTTGCACAAAATATGTTCAATAGGCAAACTGGCAATATCAGTTAACTTAAGCTGTCTTTTTTCATCATTGGTCTTTAATTATCATGCAGCGATGAGTCACATGCTGAATAATGAGGCAGCCAATCAAGACGGCAAAAATTTATATTTGGTCTACAGCTAGTGTTCTGGCAGTCTTCTGTGCAGGACTTCAGAGATCTAATGTGGTTTTCTTCAGCCTAATTACTTCCTAAAATGGAAACAAAGCTTTGTTGAAACATATATACAATTATAAATCAAAAACAGTAGTGATTGATTTTCTGTTATAAATTCTGTATTTCTCAGTAATTTCATACTGGGATATCAAATGAACCATTAAATGTTGAATGCTAGAGCTTTTCTGTTATTAAACATATCAGGTTTATTATATTTGAGCATGTTATTGCTTGATTTATAATAATGAATGACCTTTTTCTTTTCATTATTCAACATAATACACGTAAAAATTTCTATCCAATGAACGGATATTAAAATTTTCGAAACGACCCTCGTTTTGTGTTGGTGATCCGGAATGCCTCAGGTGACATAGGCAGATTTACAAACAAATAAGTCTTTAAACTAGATTGATTTCGATGACGGCATTTTTGCACATGTTCCTTGGGGATGATGAATGCAATATCCATACCAAAATATTTGATTTACCTCTAAAAGTTCATCAGTTGTTCGCCGTTATTTCCAACCTTCGTATTTTGCGCCGCTGTTTAAACGTGTGATTTACTGACTGTGATAATCGGTAAGCAACCGTTTGAGGTCCGTTTTCGACGACTACGACTGTCATATTTTGGTTAAATCATACTAATGAATTGATTTTTGAAAATATCATATTGAGTTATGATTACATCGGCGGAAAAGATATAATAACATAACTAGAACTGATAACTGATCCGGAACCGGTCAATCAACTGTATAATACACTTTACGATTTGATACTCACTCTTCCCGGTAGGTTACATTCAATTTACATGTAATGTGTTATTTCAGCTCCTTTTTTGCCACAAACTGTAACAAAAATGTGTACTATTGTACTTCATCGCTGATTAGTGTCCGAAAACTGCCTCTGGGTATCTACATATACAATTCTGAGTACCTACATATCCGGTTCTGAGTATCTACATTTCCGGTCTGAGTATCTACATGTTCTGAGTATCTTCATAGACTCGGTTGTGTATCAACATATACGGTTCTGGGTATCTACATATACGGTTCTAAGTATCTACATATACGGTTCTTGGTATCTACATTTACGGTTCTGAGTATCTACATTTACGGTTCTGAGTATCTATCTACATTTACGGTTCTGAGTATCTACATATACGGTTCTGAGTATCTACATATACGGTTCTGAGTATCTACATATACGGTTCTGGATATCTACATTTACGGTTCTGAGTATCTACATTTACGGTTCTGGGTATCTACATTTACGGTTCTGAGTATCTACATTTACGGTTCTGAGTATCTACATTTACGGTTCTGGGTATCTACATTTACGGTTCTAGTATCTACATTTACGGTTCTGAGTATCTACATTTACGGTTCTGGGTATCTACACATACGGTTCTGGGTATCTACATTTACGGTTCTGAGTATCTACATTTACGGTTCTGAGTATCTACATTTACGGTTCTGGGTATCTACACATACGGTTCTGGGTATCTACACATACGGTTCTGAGTATCTACAATCCGGTTCTGAGTATCTACATATACGGTTCTGGGTATCTGCATATCCGGTTCTGGGTATCTGTATATCCTGTTCAGGGTATGTACATATCCGGTTCTGAGTATCTACATATACGGTTCTGATTATCTACATATACAGTTCTGAGTATCTACATATACTGTTCTGGGTATCAGCATATCCGGTTCACGGTATCTGTATATCCGGTTCTGGTTATCTACACACCCGGTTCTGAGTATCTACATTTACGGTTCTGAGTATCTACATATCCGGTTCTGAGTATCTACATATACGGTTCTTGGTATCTACATATACGGTTCTTGGTATCTACATATACGGTTCTTGGTATCTGCATATACGGTTCTTGGTATCTACATATACGGTTCTGGGAATCTACATACACAGTTCTGGGTTTCTAAATATCCGGTTCTTGGTATCTACATATACGGTTTTGGGTATCTACATATCCGGTTCTGGGTATCTGTATATCCGGTTCTGGTTATCTAAACATCCGGTTCTTGGGTATCTACATATACGGTTCTTGGGTATCTGCATATTCGGCTCTGGGTATCTGTATATCCTGTCCTGGGTATCTACATATACGGTTCTAGGTATCTATACATCCGGTTCTGAGTATTTACATTTCCGGTTCTGAGTATCCAATATCGGTTGTTGGTATCTACATATACGTTTCGGGAGTATCTACTTATCCGGTTTGTTTAAATTTTACACTTTAAAGAAATAAACAAACAAACGGAAGTAATGCATAGACACAATCAATTTATTTCACACCATTTGATAACGTTGGTTGAAAGATATACCATTTACTAAATCATTACAGTAATATACTTGTAAATATTTCCCATAACACACAGCTCTGCATTAAATAAGAAGCATTTGTTTAAATATAATATTACCGCTCTTTACTGCAAAGGTAGATGGCTATGAAGCAGTCTTCAAAGATTAAATTGTAGTTCTCTCCCATTTATCAAACAAGTATTCCCCCCTGTAAGTGATATTGTGTCTGAACGGCACACAATTTAGTTGCAAGTGTTATTGGCCTTTATTAATATACACTATATGACCTCACTACCAGCCTGCTAAAATCAACAATACCTGATTGGATGGTTTATATTTGGCCTCCTTAATATGCATGATTCAAATCACTTCGCGCGCGCATAGCTTTTCGGTGTCTTCCGTATAGAAACTTAATTGTCATTTGTAGTTTTTTTTATTGCGCGCGAAATGGTTTATAGTAATGCCAATCTACTTTCACGTTAAGTGAAAGTAAGACGCAATTTCCTGGAATCCTCCTCCTTTTTTTAAATATTTTCTGTTACTTACATAATTTATTGTCGTTTATAAAAGCTCTGTGTGAAAAAGTTACTTGGGTTTAACTTGGAATGTGTTGCAATAAAGAGAATTTATGACATGATTTTGTGTTTCAGAGCTAACTGAGCTTTCCTGTTTATAGCTCTGTAAAAGAAAGGTTTATTAACGTATTTTGTAGATATTAATATATGTGTTGTTTACTGTTCGTCTAACTCAGTGTTCTCAAACAGGTCAATTCTATATTTCCTTTATACATGAATAAACAAAATGCGTTCGAAAAATGCAATGCCCCCGCCCGAGACACATACCTTTTGACACCACTCCGATGGAGCGGGAGGTCGTAGATCGATCCTCGGCCGTGACATAACAAAATCGTAAAAAAATGGTACTAGTAAAAACTTCCCTGCTTGGCGCTTGAGGGTATAAGGGCAGTTGCAGGACTGGTTGGCTCGGTGTCAGGATAATGTGACTGTGGTATCATGCCACACGCCTACGGCGTGATCTACAGTGTGGCAGCACTATATCAGTCTTAAGTAGACATCGTCTCCAAATGGCTGATATTACTGTCTAAGGGAAGCTGAACCCAACAAACAAACACACAAACAAGAAATATCTTTAAAAAAGATACTCGGCCGTGGTAAACCAGGTTGATGATTAGTGTCTTAATGGTTTATATATATATTAGATTTTGTTGTTTGTTTTAATAGTTGTGTTAGTTAATAGATCTGTCAGGGTCGAACAATCAATTCCGAAATCTATGTGTTTCCAATTTTTTTAACGTTCTACTCTTTCAGTTTACCTTAAAAAGGGTGCAGTGTCTTACTATTCAGGACAAATCGTTCGCAGGGGAAGAACACTATTAAAGCAAACAGAGATCTAAAGAACTCGTTTCCGCAGCACCTTTCTTTTTCTTTTGACTAATTTTACAATGACCAATGGGAATTTTAGCAAAGTATATATATCCAATGAAAAGCCTTATTTTATTCCGCTTCATTACTGTGTGTTTCACATGAAGTCTGGGAGAAAATAAACGGCCTAACGGCCGAAAAAATAGAGATAATAAAAAATTGGACATGCAGAGTTATTTGTCAATGAACTGCTCCTATTCGCCATCATTTTATGTTTCAAGTCATTACCCTTTATTGTTTTTGAGTTTGGCTCCCCCCCCCCAAAAAAAATAAAAAAAATAAAAAAGGAAGACAATTAAAAAGTAGGACCAGGCAGAGTTATGGTTCTTTATCACTGCACCCTTTCTAGTTGTCTTCATTTTATATATGAAGTGTTTTCAAGTCGATATCCTGTATAGTTTTCAACTATAAAGTAAATGAGTTATTGTCTAGACAGAAAATCATTATGAAATTAAATTGACTGTATTTGTACATGTAGTTGTTTAGAAAGTGTTTAATATCTAAAGGTAGTAAAAATGAAATAGAATATACTGCTAAATAAACACATTCCTATAATTAACACAGTACATGAAACATTCTACTTTCCTGAATTATTTGCCCCATTTTAAGAATCAGTATCTTTTAACTACATCAATTTAATTTTAAGGTGTACAAACTTAACACATACATGTTTATTCAAGGAGTCAAAATAAAAGATACAGACACAGAATAATATTTGATACAAATGTGTAGTACTTATTATTAAGCAATTAGAAGTAAAATTTTGGCCATAGCAAACAATGTTAGAATGTAGGCACATTTTGAATGTTAATATTATAGGTGAAAAACGATGTTTGCAATGTTTATACAATGTTTGCAAACGTGCAGATCACTGTCATTCATGTATATTGTATTTTTGCAGTTCCAAAATGACCCATAAACCAGAATGGAATTTTGTAAACAAGAGGTTATATAGACAAGACAGAGAGGAGTCAGATCATGAAACGGAGACTTGGTGGGTTAAAGAAGGCACAAGAGGGATCTAAGAACAATACCTCGAGGTATCGCTGGTTATATAAACATTAAAGACTAAAAAGATGACCTTATAGACTTTAATATAATAAATACAAATGTTGATGTTTACCCTATGCGTCGTGAGATATTAATGGTTTTTTTTTTTCTAAAAAAAGTTAAAAAGTTAAAGACAACACATTTTATAATCATCTCTGAAATAAGTTTTTAGTGAATTCTAGTAAATCCGGTAATCGACAAATTCACATAGGGATGTCGTGTGTATGACCGCAAAAGAATTAACAAATCGATTATTAAAGTCCCATAATCTGTACGGCTTTCTCAAAAAAAATTAGAATCTGTTCCATATTTGATTAAATACAATCCAAATCCTGATATATTCAAACTGAATTGTGATTTTCTATTACATGATCCTAAACTTGTCTATTGAATGACCTCGATCGCTTTCTCCGAAAATGAAAAAAAAAAAAGCAAAAATTAAACTAACTGATTCGTTTTCATTCTCAAACCAGCTTGACGTTAAGATTGGGCATCCCTGAGAGAAGAATGAACATCCAGAACGAATCTCCTGTAACCCTTGTAAATACAACGGAGACAACCTGAAGGCCACTGTCTACTGCTCAGCATGTAACGAACACTTGTGTTTTACATGTGAAAAGTCACACCGAGGTTTAAAACTGACAAGGGGCCACGATCTGGTGACTATAAAAGATATACCACCTATTGTTAAACACGAACCTGTATCACCAACTTGCGAAGGAGATATTGCCGAGGGGACCAGGTACTACTTTCAGTTGTGATTTTTAACAGTTTATGTACTGTCGAATTTAACGCCTTTCTGGAATAATGATATTTATCCATTCATAGCTCAGTTATATATCACAAAAATACGTATAAAAAGACAACCATGAAATTTCAGTCTACCTAGTCTTTATCGCTCGTTTGTAATGGATTAGGGACATCATGTTTACACTTCAACATCGAGACTTAATATTTATACTATTTCTTCGTATAGAGGACATTTCTACAGACAATAAAAGACCTCAGCGAGCGTAGAAATAATAGCCTGAATTTGTGAAACTCTTGATTTCGTCAAATAGACCGATCTATTTTGTTCATGGCAAAATAGAAAGATGTTTTATTGAAATAAAATCACAATAAATTTAGAGTGACATCTTAATTCATGTAGTCTAAAAGCATTTATTGAGCACACTAATGCAATACTTGAGGAATGCTAAAATGTTGATTGGAGTATCTCTTCGATTCAAATAATCCACATTTAGTTTACTGATCTTTAAAATAGTATTTGACAATGATATGTTGGGAACAGGAATCAAAATAAATTTTCAGTGAAAAGACTATATCAAGACATGAAATTCCTGTAATTTCAGGAATGTTATGTGGAACTGTTCTCTTAAAATTTAGATTGCCAAAATTTCATGGCACAATAAAATACCATAGCACCATGTATCACGAAAGTCAACGCTGTTGTAAATAAAAGCGTAAAGGCACGGGTGGGGCTGTTGTAAAAAAAAAAAAATGCAGGGGACTGGTTACAAAAAGGCATGAAAAGATTTGTTGTATGTCGTATCGCCCAAAGTCTTTTGAACAGGGCAAGGCCCAAAAGCGTCGGGGATGGCTTTTTCAGTAATAGTTCACGAGTAAAATGGTTTTTATATATTTTATGTGTGTGAAAGTGGATAAATCGCTAAAATACAAAGTGAACTTGATTTAAGTTAAAAAAATTAACACATATGATAAAAATAACTTTAATGAACTTCTTTTCAAAATTTTGGTAGTGTGGTAGTCAAAACCAAAGGGACCGTAAACTTAAGTTTTCTTGCCCACCGGGAAGCCGAAAAAATAAACGTGCACTTACATTTACAAAGCGTTCAAACATTAAACTCTTTAAAGAAACTGTGAAAATATGTTTTGCATGATATTTTTTTAAAGTATTTGGTTGTATGGGGTAGTTTTGGAGATTAGAAAAAAGACAGACAGATAGACAGATTTTTATTTAGAATTGTACAAAGAGTACTCATGCCAGTATAAAATATTTGTCAAATGGTTCGCTTGTATAAAATGAGGCTCGGAATCAAACTGAATTTTTTTCAATGAAAAAAATTGCACACAGTTTTCAAAAGTGTAACTGGCAGTTTTGTCGTTTTTTACACAGATTTTTTTTAAAAGTTTTTGTAGATGTTTCGTTTACAGTATTCTTTTAAAAGTTGACCCGAATACATCTTTAAAGGGTTTTTGTAATTGAATATTTTACAGACGTAAAGCACCCTTTAAACACGCCCTTTATAATTCTAGGGAAAGAGTTCATGAAACATTGCAATGTTTTATTTTGACGGTTTGAAAATTCTTTGTCAGTTTATTTGCTCTCTCTCACCTGTAATCGTAAAACGCTGTACTTTTTATACTTGTATTTTCATGACTTTTTTTTTTATTTCTTTATATCATTTTTTCATTTACAAAAACAACTGCAATTTCATCAGAACAAAAAAACTCGTGCCCGCCTGAATCCAACCTATAGTCTTTGTCAGACCTGCAGGGGTAAGGAGAAGTAACGCAATGACCCCCTTTGTAAGGATTGTGAAGTCAGTCGTGAGTAAAAACCCACCGGGTTTACGGGTTTATGATGACGAAAATGGGTGTCCCTCGGTTGAAAGGAGCCGAGTTGCACCCTGTAAGGCTACATTGCCGGGTGATAAAGTTTACTGAAAAACCCCACAAGGCACGAAGCGAATTGTCCCAGGAAAAAAGTCACCAAGAATGTCAAAAGACATGCTTCCAGGTATATCAAAAAACCCTAAGGAGGCTTGGTAAAATTGAAACGACACGGCTGATTTCATTGGAAAAATGCAGGATTAAATCCCAGTCAAATCAACAATCTTTGGTTACTTGCACCCAGGAGAAAGTGCCAGTAAAATGAAAACAGTGTTTTTTGGAAGGAAGATCAAACATACCGGAACCTTTAATTGTACACTCTGAGAAAAAATGATATCTTGCGCACAATTTTTTTTCAAATGGTAAATGAATTTCATGATTTTTATGGCCTGTTTAAAACTCTTGATTTAATTTCCATTGTTTGTCATATTAACGTTTTCCCCGTTCAGATGTGTTCGGTTTATATCCGTATTTACAAAGATATGTGCAAAACATCTGACACAGAGGTTTTTACACAGAACCGTTTTCAAAAACCCTTCGTTTTTCCACGAACCGTCCTTTGTCTCGGGATTCATTTACATACACATGCCTGCTATGGGATCGACTGCTATCTCGGTATGCTGTACATGATTTGTGAAAACAACGGCATGGTAAAAGCGAAAATTTTTGGTGACGACAAAGGGAAAGGGAAAATTCAGAGGTTTTGAAGTTGAAAGATGATGGGAGGTATTCCTTCTATGCCCACATCGTATACGTTCAGCCGTAATAGTGGCCGATGATGTTGCTATAACTTAAACAACACCGTCACGTGCCTGACTCAAAACGGAATGTAGTCTATGAGTACAAAACACACGGATTTACTTGGCCTTCTTGACATTTATATAGCAGTGAAGTAACTCTTTGTGTGTGGGTTTTTTCTAACAATGTCCCCCGGTTTATAAAAAACGGTATCCACTCGTTTGTCAGTGAGAGTAGTGGAGTGATCTCGCCATTGTGTCTAGCATAACGTTTATGTGGTGCATTAGCTATAGGGATGAGAAAACACCTTCGTGTATGGTGTACTGGATACAATTAGCGGTAGGTCTTTTCGCCTGTGCGCAGGCGAAAAAATTTTTTCTGTTTTCAAAAACCCCACAAGTATCGAAAATATGAAGAGTTCCAAATTTCGGATTTCATATGTTGAGTTTTTTTGACTGTTTTTATATGCTTATTTTTAAATTTTCAAATTGTATAGTTTTATATTTAAAAAAAACTAATGGTTTAAGTTTTTTTATTAACTTGCAAAGGTCAAGGTTGTAGGGATTATTCATTTTTTCCCTTGATCTTAAATAGTTTTAAAATAAAAATGTTTTATTGAGGAATATGCACAAAAACATTTAAAAAGCTTTTCCCGTATTTATTTTTGAGATTATGTAAGATTTGGCTATTGTATGGCAATTCCATTTAATCCTTAGAAAATCAATTAAAAAAGTTAATTTCTAATTTAAAATTTTAAAATTGCATATCCAAATGCTATGTTAAAGTAAATTCTAGTCACGTAAAGGTATTTGCCGGTCGGGTGACCGAGTGGTTAATAGTCCGTCCCAGAATCGGGAGGTCGTGGGTTCGACCCCGCAAGCGAATACTAAAGTCGAAAAAATGGTATGAATAGCTCCCTTGCTTGACGAAATATACAGGGGTAGATCAGGACTGGTTGGGTCAGGATATGTCACTTGGTGGGTATCATCCCACATGTCTAGGGCGTGTTCGCAATTGTATCTTTTTAAAAATAGAAACGTCCCTAAATTTAAATTTAAATATCGGTGGGACGAAAACCCCACATCAAACAATAAAGAGCAATTCCCCCCTTTTTCCAATGTTATATATTATATTATATATATTTATAAAATATATGGGTCAATATAAAATTGGGAGTGTAAAACGTTTTAGCAGTCTCGGTTGATAATGATGATATGTATTCCAAAGCAATGAAACCCCGTGGTGTATATTAAACATTTTGTTACGTAGCAATGAATACAAGTTTTATTCTTTTCTTATTTTGTATGGCGTTTTATAATGTATATCCTTTGATTTTATGTTCAAAATTTATTGGCTTAAAATTTTTAAAAGCATCGGCGATGGCTGGGGATTTGGTCTTAAGTCGTTTAGTTTTATATTTAGCATAAAATGCATATTAAATCTGCAGTGTATACTTTAAAAGATTAACTGGAAATTTTTATATTACATAGCACCTTTGGCCTTTAAGGTCATCAATATTTTTTGCAGAAGTAACAGGTGTTTTGGGAAATACCGTTGTTGGTTTGTTTGAATTTTCATCAGGTAATCATATGCAATGTTGGTGATGTGTTTAGATTATAAAATTTGGGGACTGTTTAAATTTAAAATTTTTTTTTTTTAAAATAATAAATGTATTTTTTTGGAAAAAAAGATTTTTTTTTAGATTCATAAAAAACGGTGCAGAGGTATTTTTTCCCATCGGTCATTTGATAAGAAGTAAAGATACCGGGGGTTTGTTATAAATTTGAATGGTGAAATGAAAAATTTTAAATCAATAGAAATAATTTTTGTCATAATTTAAATTATTTTGAAATTCCCCTTTTGGTATTTAATTTTTAAAAAATTAAATATAATTATATTTTAATATTTTTAAAAATTTTTTCCTTTCATTTGTATAAAAATGTGTGATTTATGAATAAAAAAAGCTTTCACAAGTAACCAAAAAACAAGAGTTGCCCGCAAGACAGCACATCGACTATTCGAAATGTTGTTGGTAAATTAAATAAAATATTTTTAATTTTTCCCCCTTTACATACCGAATTATAATAATGGAAATATAGATAAGAAATAAAAACAAGGCGAACAGAATATGTCTTCCTATTTAAAATTGGTATAGCAGTTTTAAAATTTTACAAAAGAGCAAATTTTTTCAACCTAAAAAAAATGTTATTTATTGAATCATTTTTTTCAGAATTCACAGAACGACACAGTTAACCATTCAGTACCATTATTTCAACCTGAAAAGGAGGTTTAACTTGATTTTTCAGTTTTCCGTCGCTTCGACAGTTTTCTAATATAGCGACGTCCCCGTTAATCACGGGGGATGAAGAATCCGAAGGCAGGAGGCATCCCGGTAGAACCACCGACCTACCGCAAGCCAACTGGGAAGGGATTCACATGAAAAACTGAAAGCCCTGTGGGATTCGAACCCGTGGTGAGGGGCTGAGTGGGTTAAAAACAGCGACTTTACCCTCTCGGGTACGGAGGCCTCGAGGATTATTTTATTAAAAAAATTTATTTATTAGAATACCATGTAAAAATTAACCCCTCTATC
>CM037783.1:42392966-42442966 GCA_021229015.1 Solen grandis | reverse complement strand
CATTAGAAATGATGAAGTTATTAGGATTAAGAAGAAGAGTATGAAAAAGACATTTTTACATTAGTTTTTTTTCCAGATTTTTGGCCGGGTTACACAGGTTGTGCTTGACCATTGTATGAAATTGTTTTGAATTCCAACCAGTAGCTTTAAAGTTAAGCTCCGGACAAGGAAAAGTAACAAAGGGCAATAACTCTGTAATTACAATAGATAGAGTTATGGTTCTTGTGCACTGCACTTCCTCTTATTGTGGTTGACCATTGTATGAAATTGTTTTGAATTCCAACCAGTTCTTTTCAAGTTATGCTATGGACAAGGAAAAGTAACAAAGGGAAATAACTCTGTAATTACTCTAGATAGAGTTATGGTTCTTGTGCACTGCACTTCCTCATATTGTGGTTGACCATTGTATGAAATTGTTTTGAAATCCAACCAGTAGTTTACAAGTTATACTCTGGACAAGGAAAAGTAACTAAGGGCAATAACTCTGTAATTCCTATAGATAGAGTTATGGTTCTTGTGCACTGCACTTCCTCATATTGTGGTTGACCATTGTATGAAATTGTTTTGAAATCCAACAGTAGTTTACAATTATACTCGGACAAGGAAAAGTAACAAGGGCAATAACTCTGTAATTCCTTAGATAGAGTTATGGTTCTTGTGACTGCACTTCCTCTATTGTGTTGACCATTGTATGAAATTGTTTTGAAATCCAATGTACTTTCAATTATACTCCGGACAAGGTAACAACTTATACTCCGGACAAGGAAAAAATACAAAGGGCAATAACTCTGTAATTACTCTAGATAGAGTTATGGTTCTTGTGTACTGCACTTCCTCATATTGTGGTTGACCATTGTATGAAATTGTTTTGAAATCCAACTTGTACTTTTCAAGTTATGCTCCGGACAAGGAAAAGTAACAAAGGGCAATAACTCTGTAATAAGTCAAGATGGAGTTATGGTTCTTGTGCACTGCACTTCCTCTCCATGTGCTTGATCATTGCATGAAGTTGTATTGAATTCCAATAATGCAACGGACCGTTGGACCGACCGACCAACCAACCGACCGACCGACCGACCACCGGGTGACTCCTATATACCCCCCCAAACTTCGTTTCTGGGGTATAAAAATACAATTTTAATATACTGCAAAAGACTGGTCCAAAACTATCATTGTAAAATACTGCATAAGACTGGTCCAAAAATGACACGGTAAAATACTGAACAAGACTCTTCCAAAAATACCATTATAAAATACTGCATAAGACTGGTCCAAAAATGTCATGGTAAAATACTGCAAAAGACTGGTCAAAAAATGACACAGTAAAATACTGCATAAGACTGGTCGAAAAATGACATGCTAAAGTACTGCACAAGACTCTTCCAAAAATACCATTCTAAAATACTGCATAAGACTGGTCCAGAATGTCATGGTAAAATACTGCATAAGACTGATAAAAAAAAAAAATACCCTGGAAAAATACTGCGTATGACTGGTCCAAAGGTTGCAGGTTTGAACCTCCATTGAGGGTGAGAATAATTCAAGAAATGATCAATCAAGGACCTGTTGAGAGAGATGTGTTGTATAAACTTATTTTCTAGAAAATATAAAAGAAACAGTTTGATTCACAATGACCCAATAGCTGGTCTGTTTATATGATTTACCACCCTCAGACAACTTGTCCAACCCTTTCTTTTTTTCATACCAATGTTAACATATTTTCTAGCATTTGGGTTCTCACAGTTTTGAAGCACTGTTTTTCATCACATCCTCTTAGGAAATAAGAAAAAAAAAGAAAAGAATGATAATGATAATAGTAAAATATTGACAACCTATTTTTTTTCAGATGTTAGTGGAAACAAAAAACTTTTTTTTTTTTTTTTTGCCTTAAGAAGTTTTAAGCTTATTCTGGCTTATCTATATTATACCAGTATTCCAGTACTACCAGTCATGGTGTAAAGTGATAAACTAGTATTATAGCGAGATCACTGAAACCTACAATCTGGTTAACATGCCTTATCAACTTTTCCTTCAACATATCTGTATCACCAGAAAATAATGTCAACAGGAGTATTTAAAACATGTAATTTCTCTCACTTTGGATCCTGAAGCAGTTCTGGAACAAGATGCAGTTTTTGCAATTTCATACTCCAAATAAAACCTGTGGCTAAAAAACAACAGCCTCTAGGGTGGGAGGATGTGCTTACAGCCCACTGGCTGCGACAAACTAGTCATAAAATCGGCACCAGTATTGCGCCATTGCTTGGTGCTTTGCATGTTATGACAGTTTCAGAAATGCCGGGCCATGTGTTAAAAAAATGCAGCTAGGTCGTTATTGTGCCACAAACCCTCTGCCTTAAACAGACAATGTCTAAAACTTCCTAAAAAAATTTGTCAGCAAGATGAGAAATCCAGACATACTAGCAAACTGCATTCAGTTGACAATGTGCCACTGTAAGATATACCCTCAACATTACCGACAGAGTTAGGTCTCTGACATAAAGCTGTCTAATTTTTCTGTCTAAATTGTTTGTTTAAATATTCGGAAGCCAAGAATTCCTGATGGCCCCAACAATCTATAGCGCCCTTATCTATCAAGCAGATGCTGAAATTTCAGAGATTTTTTCTGTGACTTCTAGTTAATAAAACTGTTGTGTATCAGTCGATTAAGTGGAAAGTAAAATCAATCTCGATAAATGAACCGACTATGGTAATTAGCGATGATTGTCTATAAGATATTGCGGCAGCGCGGCTCCTTCAAACAATGCTTCTGACATAAACTAGATCCCATCGTTAGCATTTTAATAGCTTTTGCATATGCTAAACTGGACGATTACATCTTGCTTATAATTATACAATAAGCAGAAGTTTACATTTTGGTTAAAGTTTGTGTTTTTTATTCAAACAAACCATTCCTTCACGAGTGACGGCTTTTTCTGAAACAGAGCACTACACTGATAACAACTCAGGATGCCGACTAAATTTCATTTCAGAAAGATCTGTCACTTGGGAGCTATTGCTGATATATCGCTTAAGTCTAAGTATTTATACTGCTAAAGTTCATCATATTTTAGTTGTTTCCAATAAGGCAATTATATGAGAAATGAGCTCTTAAAATTCATTCAAAATTGGCTTGCAGAATTCTTTATTGAAAGCAAATCTAATCATCATCTAATACATTGTAATCCATGTCATTGCCATATAACCAGGAGTCATCCCCCCCCCACCCCTCCACCATAGCTTTTGATAAAGTTTGAAGAGAGAATTTAGGCAGCCATTCTAAATTTTTTAAACTGATGTGCAGGCTGATCTTGGTCTGCATTGGTTGCAAAGGCAGCCACATGAGCCCACAGAATTGAAAGGGTTAAATAAAGGTATCCAATTTTTGTACTCATAAAAATTAAACTAAACCTTAAATTCTAGAAATGTTTTTAAGATTAGAATGAACACTTTTGTTCAAAAGGGGTGATTATTGTTTAATGTATAGATTCAAGTGATGACTTTTTAATCTGGTTGCAATAGACCATACCCACAAACATTGCCATGTGGACTGGACCTTTTTTATATCCAAAATATAAATGTATTTTTTTCTGATTGAGCTAATTCAAAAGGTCCATTTGATGTTTGTTTTGTGGGAGGGAAATTTCATTTAATCGGGGGCTTGTATATTGGTGTTAGTATTCAAGTCCAAAAATTATATTTTACCATGCATAAAATGAAGCATAAACATACCCCCAAAAAATCTATTTCCTTGCAAGAAAAGATAATCATCGTCATATGTTCTGGTAAACCAGAAAAATATAATTAAGTGTCTTAAATCAGATATTTTTTACGAAAGAAAGTATAAACTCAAAATATAGAAAAATCTGCTAAAATCTGAATTAAAAGATTTTTTTAATATCATTCTGTCACCATTAAAAGTTTTTGTTTTCCTGATAATTTCCAGCGGTTAAAGGTTAAGAGCCACGGTGACATATCACGGCCAGCAATCGGTTTAAAAAAACACAAAGGTCTGTCCAAGACTATGACAGTAAACATCCATATCTTTTCCATGTGATTGTCCTAAAGGAAGAAAATCAAACTGACAAAAAAATGAAATATGTGAAATCAATCAAATAGACCTACAAAGAATTCCTATTTTCCCTCACGCCCAAAATCAGTGTTGTTCTGCAGATCATTGTGCTATTACAATATAAGGGAAAAACATTAATACCCAATCTCTTTAATAAATGCAATATCACTAAAACACAAAATCCTTCCTTGAGCTGGGGCTGTCTCTATATGCAAATAGGGTCAAGTGCCTTCACCAACGTAATGGTAATGAGGAACGGAGGGCTTGTTAAAATGGAGTTAGAAACGTCAATGCGAAAATTTTCTAATCAAGCAGACTGCCTATTTCTGTATTAATTGATTGCTAAAATCTCAGCAGTCGAGTATTGTCGGGGAAAGTAACAAGTAAATTAGTTTTGGGTCATCACACAAAGTGTGGAATTCAGAACAGAGATATTAGTAAATTGACTTAGCGCAGCGGCTTAATTGGTAATTTGCATTAATTTGGCATCTTTTCTGAGCTTAGCTACTGCGACCAGAGTGTATTCCAGGGGGCGCTGAGAGCAAAAGTCACATCAGAGTCATAAAGGTACTGATTTCCTTCCGAATTTATAGACAAAAAAAGGAAACCTGTTCCTTTTCAAGTCTAGCGCTGCACCATTTTGTACCAAAAAACAACTTATTGTCTGCAAATCATATACAGATGATGTCTAAATTTACAGTAAATCTAGCTGCGAGGATCCTTAATAAGACTGTTACAGATTGTAATCCTCCACGGTTATTTTAACTTTAAGATGAAGTTATGTATCGGGAGATATATAATGATACAGTAACTACCTCCTGAAAGCGTATTTATGCTATTTCATATATCCAGACACTTCAATTATATCATAGGCAGAAATTTAAATTGCAAATGCTTGTTATAACACTTAGAGTACATAACTGGAAATCTCTGATGTAGATAATATGCGTGATTGTTAACTCTAAGCTCTTAACTACTTTGCACATTTTTGTTCTGCTATTATTTGCCGAAAGATAAGTTAAAGAGGTAATATCATTATAGGTTTGATGAAAGGTAGATAAGGCAAAACTCTTCAAGCAAGATGAAGAAGGGTTTGGCATAAAACAGACAGGGAAAAAATTACAATCTTATCTGATTTTGTGCTGTTAATCTAAATTGTGAAAAGACATTCATAACTACATTTTGTTTTATCAGTAATTTCTTGTCCATTTTTTTTCTCTAGTTCTACCATTCATAAGAGATTAATGAAAAAGATATTTATCTGTTGATCTTGGGCAGAACACAAATCTTTATGTCCGACATAAAACCCCCCCTCAAACCATCGCTGATAAAGCACTCTCATAAACATCACTTAAAGTGCATAGAGTTTCTGCGTTAACTGTCATTAAAATAGCATTTTGATAGATGTGAAATTTACATCAAAAGCTTGAACATTTGATTAATATTTATACCATTTGTTTTCAGGGAATACCGTTTTAATTCGGGCAATTAAAGTGGCTATTTCATGCATAACACGATCAGCTTACTGATTTACAACCAGTGATTCAAACAAGTTAAACTATCAGTTGCAAAGTTCTCCTGAAATTTCCCCCCACTTAAATTAGCACAAGTAAAGCCAGCCTAACATCCTTCTTAATGGTTCTAATGTGTGATAGATACTGGGTTACAATTATCGTAGTCCGAATGGCAGAAAGGATTCAGTTACACTTCACTTATTTCCAGGATGGGCACTTCAATGAACGCTCCAATTAGCTTATCAGCTACCTTACACATAGTTAAAATATTTCCACCTAACATAATTAGCTCCCTTTAATAAAAAGCCTGAGCAGAAGTTTGCCTTAATAACGCAGACGTGCCGCTGCCAAGTTCAATTACTTATAAAGAACAAAAGTTTATCGACAAACAGGCCTATCTGATTTTAAAGGGACATGGCTGTGGGGTTTATTTCATGCAAAATAGCATTCACTTGTCAGTTAATCACTTATCAAAACACACTGCTTTTGGCAAAAATTCAAGCCAGCCTGTAAAAACAATTGAAATAGATTTCTTTCAAGTCAGAACAGGAGCTATAAGGCATCTGCAGATATCTATTGACCTTAGAAAATTAAGAGTCTATCAACTTGTACAGAAACAAATAAGATAACTTTCGAAGCTTTTCCTGAGCACTGGCAAACGGATGCTAGATGCTTTAGCTGCCCATTTCTCTAGAAGCAGATGCTTGAATTTTGGCCTCTGCACTGACCTGGGTAACTACTTTAGAAACATCTCTAGTTAGCAGCCAATGTCTGCCGCAAATTACAAGGTTTATTTCTTCTTTGCTTTCACTTTATGATATCTATGGTAAATGAATACTTAAATCATTGCACAATATGTTTGAAACATGGTTTTTATATTGTTCCCTTTCCCTATAATATACACTGGAGATTTACTCAACTTGGACTTTATGTATTTTGTCATCGACTAAAATTCAATTACCAATGGCTAAAAAGAATAGAAGTTTTATTCCAACCATTTTAATGCTTATGATTCAAATCTTTCTAGACACTTTTCGCCCCAAAATCATTTACAGACTTTCCTATTTTTTTAGATACATCCAATGCTTCCTCTCCAATTTATTCAAAAAGATTCCCGTACGATATTGCGAGTTTTACAAGTCGTGTACCGCTCATCGGAGTATTGTTCCACAATTCCTTCCCAATTACAATCATTAGAAGTCGCCTCTTGTGCCCAAATATAATTCTGCCCTGTTATTCTCTCGAATCTATGAAAGAATTGCCCAAGAGGTTTAATGAAAGCCGCTGACACTATGCAATTATGTGTGGACTAATTAAATCTTGCCACATGCAAGTATTTACCAAGGCAGGGCGATTGTTCACCGGACTTACGAGAAGTCCGTAATTTGCATATCATTACGAAGTGACAAGAGCAAAATCAGAAAACAGTCAGCATCGTTACAGCATGGCATGAGTAATGAGTAAAATATGAAAATGATCATATACAGTTACAAGAGAAACAAATACCATAGCAAAACCTCCGAAAATTTTAATTATATATCTAAACTTGAAATTAAAGCCAGCAATAAGTAATTAAAGGCACACAATTAAATAACAAGACAAGTTTTTATCTCCCATATTGTCATTCGTATCAGATTGGTGTTTAGGCCATGAAATATAAGATCTTTAATTTGTTCAAGGTTCCAATTAATGTGATTGAGAACAAAGCTAACGGAAATCAAAGAAATAAGAATTCAAGTTAATTACAAATCAAGGCTGATAAAGATTGACAAGTGATTTCCAGCTTTTCAATGCATCTATTTCAAAATCTGCAAGAAAAAAGAAGTGCCAGAATACAGAATGCAAGGATTACTTGGGAAGATGAAAAACTTGAAGAAAAAAAGTTTAGTTAATCAAAAAATGACGTTTACAATGAAAAGTAGAACCACCGCAAATTACTTTGAACTAGGACCTAAGCATATCAACCCGAAAAAAAAAATTTCAAGGTCTTATATACGTTTGAAGCTAAACAGGTTTCGTTTACATGAAATTATAACAAAGATAGAGTATTTTTCAAGTAATTCAAAAACTCTCCAAAATATTTGTGTCAGTCTGCCTAGGGCTATACTGGAAACAAAGAAAACTGATTATATTATTGGTTTTTTAGAAATTTCATCTACACTCAAATTAATCAGGGACAGAAACCACTTAGGGCAAAACAATAACAGGGTTGAATGTCAAGGTAAAAGTACAATGCAAAACTACAAAAATGAGTTGACCGCGGCCCTACAAGTACAGTTTAACAATTAGAAGCGATTGTACAACCACCCTTAAATCATTCAAGAGTGTCAAATTAATACACAGCTATATTGATCTACAACAAATTATTATTTTTTTTTTTTTGCTTTTTAAAATTTAGTTTTACATGTGAACAGATATGTAATAAAACTTGAAATGGATCACAATTGTGCCATATTTCAGCTTTTAATCTTAGTTTTCTTGAGTTTAACATACCATTAATAATATTTTAGTCATTTTGGGGACATGTCTAATAATGCTTCCTCAAGGCAATCTTACGCCATAGACATGTGGCATTAAACCACACCCAGTGCAATTATCCTGACACGGGGCCAACCAGTCCAAGAACTACCTATTTTGTGCTGAAAGCTAAACAACAAAGAACACAAGCCAGTCAAAAACTGAACCAAAGAGCTCACTGTGACTGGTTTCATGTTTTAATGCGCAAATAAGAAATTAGTAAACACTAAGCAGGATACCATTCTTAGGACTAAGATAACTTTGTTCTTTCTTAGTTGAATAAATCAACTCTTAACACGCTTAGACTTACTTTTCTCAATCAGCTCCTCATGGCTGTGTTCAATCCAGGACAGGGCCAGTCTGATTTTTGATGTGAGGAAGTCTTCCAGTGGACTTGCAGTAGGTTGGTGGTTCTACCAGGGTGCCTCTGTGCACGTAGGGTCTTCCTCCACCTGGACAGGGTTAGGCACTATGGCTAAATTAATCTTTAGTGTTTTAAAGGAATGAAGAATGATGCAATGAAGAAGAATACTGTCACTACGGTAATTTCCTACACAACACTAAGACTCACTTTGTTATACCCAGAATTCATCTGTGTGGTCAGGACCATTTCTTCTTTTCTTTTGTCTGTAATATCTTTTCCTCTCACACATCTATACTCATGTTATCACTCTGTTCCTTGTCTTCTGCTGCTGCTAGCTTCTACATGTACCAGAATCTATATCAAATCAAACAGCAGTTAAATAAAACTATGATTACATAAAAAAAAAAATATATATATATATATATATTTTATACATTCTATTTTATAATAAATTGGAAGTTGAAATTCATATGTTTTTCAAAATAGAAAAGGGCACTCAGACAGAATTAATTTCATTTTTATCTAATTCATTTATTCTATACCAAAGCACAAAAAAAAGTTGTATTTTGAGGGGGAAGGGGGAGAGGCGATGCCACTGTGGCCAAATGGTCATAGACGTTGACTTCTAATTAAAAGGGATTTCATGAAAAAATAATATGACATTTAAAAAAAAAAAAAAAATTTGCCAGGGGGTCAGGAGAAATTTCAGAAGTTCAAATATTGAAAAACAATTAATTTTTAAACAATTTTAACCAATGATTTCAACTTGCAATCATTTATGTAACAGTTGGGTTGTTCAGATTCCGCCTACCAGCTGGCATGTGGATGATGAGTTTTTTTTTTCAAGGTGCTCTGCTATATGACTGAATATGAAACCCCAAATATCTATTAGAAATAACTAGTATCAATGGACATGTAAGTCCAAGAAATTTCTGTAAAACCTGTTCAGGGAATTGTTTTTGGCAAAATCTATTTTATTAGTGGTCTAACATGTAAAATAATTGTGAATCTAAAAGGAATAAGGCATTGGATGACTCAGAAGTCAATTTGCTTTAAATATTTATCTTACTTTAAATTATAATACAGTGGTCACGGGATTCCTCAATGTGGCGATTCATTGAATACTGGCGAAGACTGAGCTAAAAGCCGGTCCCTTGATTTAGCCCTTCTTATTCTATCTAAATTTATGGGCGATTCTTCATACATGCGATTTTGGATTCTTTGAGCTCCGTCTTGGTCCCAAGACAGTATATCCTATACAATTTCTATGCGATTCCTCAAAGTCAATAACGAAACCTACCTGTATTTCCATGACAACCATACTTTGCCCCTATGACCACATGTCCTTGTAATTAACACTTTGGTTGAGGTGGTTTTGTATTTGTTTTTGCACATCATCAAACCTCCAGAGAGTACATAAGGGAACTGTTACATCAACATGACCATGTAAAACGTATTTTTACACCTACTGATCATGTAACAAACTGTGAGGGGTCTGCATGATTAATCATTTGTCATTAAAAGGAGCCGGTTTTGTTTGTTTGTGTGTTGTTCTATATCTCTTTAAGCATTAATATGGAAAACCACAGCATAATGTTTAGTGGTTATTAAAAGAACGCAAAAAAAATATTCAAAGCCGCCATATACACAAACTAAAACAAAGGGTTTCAATTAAATTATCGGTAAAAAAAAAGAACCTATTTCTGACTTAATTCTCACAATGAAAGCTATGACCATCTTATTTTTGCAAAGGTTAAACATATTTTATGTTTAAAAAGTATTATTCAAGGCTAAACGTAACAAAATAATTAATGAAAAGACGATGTTAAGAACTTAAGCTATCAACAACGGTAAAAGTATTCTGACATATAAATGATTTCTCGAATAAGGCAATTCTTTGAGCTTTTTTGCAGATCCCGTCCAATCTCGAGGAATCACGTGACCACTGTATTACAATATCTACATTATTATTATTTTTTTTTATTATATTGCTAATTTGATTTAATTTAAACAGGTAACTGCCCTTTTGAGAAACAAGAGGGTCATGATGGACATGTGACACTCATCTAATTAAGACAGAGATGTTTAGGTCAGCATGATGTAATTCTGTTAACGTTATTTTTATGGAGATATGGCCTCTTCAGTGTTCACAAGCAGTAATTCAATGTTGATAGCAGACCAATCACAAAAGCTGAAATCCTCAGTACAAGCACTTAGGTGAGCTAAAAAAATGTATCTAAATAAAATAAGTTGAATTCCAAACATATATAGGTCCTGGGTTGGACTTGGTTATAATAGAATATAAGCCAAAGTGGGGTTCAAACCGAAATCTTTCAGATCTAGGGTCATGCACCCTATTAATGAACCAGCAAGTATCAGAATGTCTAAGGAATTAGTTAATCTGTATGAAATGCTCTCATGTATGAACCCAGTATGAGCTTTTTGGCCTTCTGCAAGATAGTATGCAAAACCTCTGAAAAAAAAATCTAGAATAGTCAAACAAGAAGAAGAAGAAGATGAAGAAGAAGAAGAAGATATTAACCCTTTCCCTCATATAGACTCATTTTGACGCACTCAGTAGGTACCACGTAAAGCCTGATCTGCAGAAAACCACAGTTAAACCTTACCAAATTTAATTACAAAATCCTCATTTCCAGACCACTGAGGAGCAGCAAACAGCATAAAACCTGATCAGCCTGCGAGTTACTCGCAGGCTGATCTGGTTTTATGTTGTTCGCATAGGTCTTTTCATGGTTTCCTCTATGAGGGAAAGTGTTAACAACCTTTTTCAAAAAATGAGGAAAATATTACCAGGAATGCTTTGGGATATACATTGTAGGTTTGCTAGGTCATTAATTTGTTACAATTTTCCCATGAGTTTAGGTACAGGAAAACAGATTAGATATGAAAAATTTGCACTTGTAACTTCCTATCAGCCAAAATCATTTGATTTGTTTATACATATATTGATTAACTTATTTGTCCTTCCCTGAACCAAGCAGGAAATGTGATTTATATGGAAGAGATTTTAATAGTTTTGAGTGTCCTTATGAGGTCTCCTAGCAACCCTTTGTCTTCAATAAAAATCATTAAAACAGTACATATTTTGTTATGAATTTATGCCTTTTCCAAATGCTACATTAAAATATATATTTCAAACATGAATGTTACATTGAGTGCATACAGGATTTTTCATGCACATCTAGTTTTATGTTTAGGAAGTACACTTAGTATGTTTAAGAAATGAGGTCATCAATCATTGATATAAATCAGAAAGTCATAAAAAATTAAAAGTAACAATCATTAAACTGTCAAACTTGAATTATGGGTTTTTAATCTTATGTTTTAGTAAAGGAGTTTCTTGTATAGAAAAAGTCTTATTCCACTTTCAATATTTGCTATTATCACTTAACTGATTAATAATTTGATATGTTCTGTTAAACTAGATAGATGCATATATATATATATATATATTATTTTTTCATTTTTACTTTAATCAGAATCTATTTATTTTAAAAGATCTCATGCATTTCTGTTTTCTTTCATCTCAGATCTATTCAGATATATATTCTATACAAATATGTACTATGATTTACTCTTGCTCTTGTTAAGTTTTATAAAAAATACCCATCAACTATCATTTCAGAAATATTTTTCCTTCCCTAGCTTTTGCAACAAAGATTTGGCTATTTTCAATCTGGACCACACATTTCATAAATACATGACTGTACATTTAAATTAACTTTGGCAGCCTTGCTTTAAATAACGAAAAAAAAATAAAAAAATGGTGAACCTCTGTATTTATAAAACTTGCTACGAGCATTAATTATTCCTTTTTTGTCTTCTCTCTTTTGATTTCTGCTTGTTACTGACTACCCCCTGCAAGGCTCTCCATTTCTCTCTATCTCATTTCTCCCAATACTGCATATTACTCCCTTTCTTATCTTCGTATCTTGTCTCTTATTTCAGTACTTTGGTTCTTTGCTTCCCCCCACCTCTCAACCCCCAAACCAACGGAAGATTTCCATTAAAACCAGGTTTAGCTCAATATTCCGATGCCATTTGACTTCCAGCAGTTCCCAGATTCTTATATAGGCATTAATTACATCCATCCAACAACTTATTTTTATGCAAATGGGCTACAAAAATATAGCGGCAGAACTAATCGCACAATGCCATCAATCAATATTTCCGAATTAGCGTCCCAATCTGATGTTTTGATTAGTATCTGTAGTAAGAAAAATCGTGACGTTCACGCACAGATTTTGGAATTAGAATTAGATCACAATGTCTAAATGTCAATTTCATTTAAATCTGCTGAAGTTTTGAGCATCATTTCAATATTTTTTAAGCCTCATAATTAATATTTATCATATATTTTCGGTTAAAATATGCTAGTGATACAGCATTGATGGCCGTGAATATGACATGCGAACTCATTCCGCAGAAACAAAACATATACCTAATTGAGGATGTAGACAGTAAGGAGTCATAACTGCATTTGATATTACTATTTTACCATTACAAAACTATATACGCTTACTAATATTTGGTTTATCAATTTTCCCATACATACTTACAGCATTGATATGTTTACTGGTGAAAAAAAATGATTAGAATCTCACAAAACAATGACGATGTCTATTCCTAATGTTACATTCGTTTTATCAACAGGCATGATCAGTTAAAAATGATATAAAAAGCAAATTAGGGAGTGCGTCTTAGGAATAGGGTATCAAGTCAATTAACTGATTTAATATAAAATTAATATAAAGAATGATCAAGAAGAAGAAAAGCTGACACTGGTATTGGTTTATTTAAGCCCTCAGTAATTTTCAAATCTATTTCAGACCATGTTAGAATGACAGAGACCCAGATCAGATTGAAAAAAAATAAATTTCAGTCTGATTTAAAGTGACGCCAGACCATCTCAAAATAAACTTCTATAATGACTTAATCAGTGAACGGCTATAAAACCTCAGATACACCAACCAAAAGATGGCAGCAGAAATGTCTCATTTTCTTCTATTTCGATATGCATTTAGAATAGAAAGGCATGTGAGCCTTGCTTTCAATAGCTACTTTTGTTTAAAAAACAAAAACCCCACAAACATTAGGGACAGAGATGCTTTTGTTTTTTAAAATTTTGTTGACTTGTAAAACAATGTTACTTTCTTATCCTATGAGTAGCAAACAGTATAAAGCCTGATCTGTCTACAAATTTAATATCTCCCTATTTCAGTGATTTTCCAAATCCATGTGCCTGCTAAAAATATGGGATCTGACCTGTATGTTTTTTTTAATATAATGTAAATAATCAGCCATTCATGTATATGTCACGGTACCTATAATTCACAATAGGGGATAATTATATATAAGCAGCTGGATAGATCAGTTGGTAAAGCATTTGCCCTGTAAGCAAAAGGTCATGGGTTCGAGTCCCGGCAGGCTGTATATTTTTCTCACCTTGCGACATTTGGAATGCTCTACTGACTGAGCTACCCGGTCGCTTATATAATATTAGGATTCTCCCCAATTGTGACCGCTAGATTGGAATTCATCCTCAAATTTCCAGAGAACAAGGTGAACATGATCTTGGAGCACATACAGCTACAGCCCCACATTGGGCGCCAAATGTCACAGGGTGAGAAAAATATGCAGCCTGACTGGGACTTGAACCTGGGGCCTTTTGCTTACAGGCCGAATGCTCTACTCGTCTCTTTCATGTGAGTTATCTGTACTGTGACATATAAGCCAGCAAAAAAAAAAAAATGTAATTCAACAAGGAAGCATGAACGGATTGAGAAGGGGTTTTGAGGGTCATGACCCCCCCCCCCCCCCCACTGGGATTTGGCTATTATGTTTTAAAATATGCATTAAATATAGCATGCAAATGTTTTGACATCAAAAAAAGACCTGGATCCCCTTAAAAGATCTAAAAAAAACAGAGGAAGAGAAAAGGAGCAAAGAATCTCTATCTCCTTGGAAAAAATGTTGGACCTGTCCTGTAAATATGGATGGACCTTTCCTGAAAAGTCTTGAAAGAAAAATCAGACACACACCCGTCCCCTGGTGAATTTCAGGATTTTTATAGTAGGCATGGTATGGGTAATTTTCATAGTTGACCAACATATCCACATATCCCTGTCAGACCCCCCCCCCCTCCCATATACACTCTTAGATAAATAGCCTGTGATGAATCTGCGCATGGGAAGTATGAAGAGGTGATTTTTTTATTTTATTTATTATCCATAATTTTTTTAAAAACATTTTAATGAAATAAAAAAAAATTAACCTTTTTAAAAGGTATTTTTATTAAACAGAATTCACTTAAGTTTTATTTCAAAAGCAATTTTTCAATATCGCCAAAATCATTGTGTGTATATATATATTATATATAATTAAGATGCAATTATCAATACTTAAGCAGAATTACAAATGATGCCTTAAACATGAAGTTATCTTTACTTAATAAATTATATACAATTTCAAAGAAATGAATGTTTTGTTCTTTTAAAATTGGTCTACTGGAATCATAGCTGAACTTAATATACACGCCCACATGTCAACATGCAAAAATAATACAAAGTCTTAGAAAGTCTGTGATTTAATAGCGCATCATTCGCTTCCATTACACAGTCAATATAACTTCTGTAATTTCTATAGAATTATACTCAGTTGTTCCCCCTGATTTCAACCCTCTCATCAGCTGATAGCTGTCAAATTATATCTATACGATTTTCTATCACAAAATACAATATTTCAGATAATTAAAACTTACCATTCAAAAGACAACTTATTTCTGTGCATGTCTGCAAAAACAGTTTTGCATGACACGTTTTCGCAGACGCGAGACATTAAATCAATTCGCTGAATCAGTTTTTGTGTATCTCGTCTATATTTAGAACACGCCAGCTTCTCATATGGCGGGAAATTGCATGCTGGGATATTGCATATGGCGACCATAGATATTTAACCGGTATGAAAATGTGATCTTTATCCACGTTTGGTTAAAGTAAGGTCTATTCAAGTTAATGAATGGTTTTATGTTTTTCTAGGAAGTACACCTGTCTGTTTGATCATGGTTAAATGCTCTGTCAGTTCTACATACCTACGTAATAGCAAACCGGAAATGCAGAAAACCACACTTGCATCATCATCTGTCAAAATCGTAAGGAAATATTGCTGTAAATATATCTAAATTATGCAAAGTCTGGACCAAAATTTTGCTACTCGGGCAATTAAAAAGTATGCATCTTCAATGGGATACTGAAAAAAGAAGATTCGAGACTGTAATTGATTATATATCAGAAATAGTGATCATTTTTCAATGATAAAACAGGTGGCCATGTGTTTTGCTTTTGATCTGCAAATGACTAACCATCCACAATGTAAAGAACAATTGTTGATTCTCATGTCATCCATTCTGTAGGTCCATTTATCATGTGCTTCTTCTTATTTTCATCACACGTATCATTCTTAATATCAATGTTTAAGTTCATTCCAGAATCAAAAACTTTGTTTTCTTATGATTTGATATTTGATTAATTTGCAGACATAAATTATGGTCTGTCTTGCTGTGAAGCTGCTTTCTGTGCAGGCCTAGGATAATAACCTCACCCCAGAAGAAAGTTAATTATGCTTTTGAAATATGAAACATATAATGTTTATCATGTAATTATCATAAGTATTATTCCCTTAGGATAATTATGTTGGAGATCCAAATATGGTTGTTTAGAGTATGATTCATATTTTTTTTTTTACATGAGAAATTATAACACACTCATGATGTCATAGAAGAACTTGGAAGATGTAACATAATCAGAAAAATAAAAATACCAAGCAATAGAAAATGACATATTATTATTTTCAGTGATTGTGCCAGTCCTCATTCAGTATTTAGATTCAGTTAAAATATCACCTAGTTGCCAAGTGGTTAGAGCATCCACCACAGAATTGGGATGGCATGGGTTTGATCACCAGTCGGGATATACCAAAGTCGGAAAAAATGGTACTGATATAGCTCCCTAATTGCTTGGCAATCAGCATATAAGGGAAGTTCCAGGACTGGTTGGCCTGGTGTCAGGATAATGTGACTGGGTATGGTATCATGTCACATGTCTATAGTACGTCTCCAAATGACTGAAATACTCTCAGTGGGACGTAAAACCCAACAAACAAGGTTGTTCTACTTTCAGTTTTGTAACTTTTCCCAGCTTATTCTTGTCTGTGTGGTGGAGTGTGCAGACTGTGTTGTCACTAATTCCAAACACTTGTTTTTATTCAATTGTTTTCCTGAGCAGCTTGAATTTGAATGTATGAGAGAACTCCAACTTTTAATAAGTCCTTGTCAGGGCTTAAGTCAAAGAAAGCTGAATATATATATAGTGTCCTTCACATATCTCTGTGTTTATGGGTTTGATCTCTGGTCACAACATACCTTATTTGTTAGAAATGGTACAGTATATATTCCTTACTTGGCATTCAGCATAAAAGGGTAGTTCCAGTTTATGGTTGGTCTAGTGTCAGGATAATGGTTGTTTCTGGACTAATTTTAGGATGATGTTACTGGATAGAGGCAGTACTAGTCTGTATCTGTCAAAATGTAGACAGAGTTTCCAGATTAGGTGCAGCTAGGTATAAGGCGCATCCTAATTTTCGGGTAACTTATTTGGGAAAAAAAAAAATCACATCGTATCGTATGCAGCGAAATCTTGTTTTGAAATTTGTGTTGTACATTTTGACAGACTGAAAGCTATCCGTACATCGCTGGGCTAATCATACGGTGAACCGTTTTATTTACACATGGCAAAAGATTACCGTTAGACCGTTACATTAACGAGGGGTAGGATAAAGGTGACACATTTTCATAACATGACATTACGCAACCGTGTCCCCGCATTCTAAATAACACTGAGGACCATTGTCACCTGTCAAAATTTTCCAAACTAGCAAACATTTTGTAACAATTGCCACCTGTCAAGTTTCTCCTGTACATCATGAGGTCCCGTAAAATAAACTTATTTGTTCATATTGAAAATGGCTTCCATCAAGTTATTTAAGTTCTCACAATCATTTTATCATGAAATATACCAGTAGGATAACTGATAAGAACAAAAAAATAACCTGGTATTGTTTTTATCATGGTTCCGTATAAACGTTGTGGCATATTATCGTATTCATTGGCTTTCAGTAAATCCATTTTCTGAGATCGTATACCGGTAAATTTCACTTCTCGGGGATAGAAAAAAGAAACCTGAAAAGCTGCACACCATCATATAAGGCGCATCCCCTCTATAAACCTGAATTATTTGGAAAAAAAAGTGTGCCTAATCTGCCAGTGTATACGGTAAGTTTAAACCCAAGAAAACAAACTTTCCAAAACTCAAGAAAACAAACTGACATAGACAAACAACTCATTTTTATTCAGATTTATATGTAAACAACTTTCTTCTGTAGCTTATAAAATTTTTCTTTGTATGTCAGAAATTATGAAAATACAATAATGAATATAGTGATGCTCTACCTATTAAAGTTTTAAAATTTATTGCAGCTTTTACATGCAAGCTTTTACCTATGCAACCCATTTTAATGTATGGGATAACCCTGTCTGTCAGATGTTCCAGTTTGCCAGACTGACTGTCTAGTAAACATTTATGGGATGATAATTTCATCAAGGGTTTCTGGCTAGCATTGTGGTTAATGCACTGATTATTCACAATTGCAACCTGGTGTTTGATCCAAGTTCTGATGTATTTGAAATAGTATTTGGTTGCCAGTTTAGGCATATTGGTCAATTTCCTCCAGTTGTGTATGTATTCTTCCTGTATCAAAGACCATGTTAATGCCACTCAGGGGTGGGGTTATCCCCCCTCCCACCACCACCACCACCAAATCCCAAATTTGAAATTTTTAAGAAGCAGGAAAGCAATTTACTATGTGTAACATAAGAGTTCAAAAAGGCATTTTCTTTCATAAACACAATTAACAAATGAAATGCTTAATATGTTTTTGCCAATACCATTTTCAATAGGATATAGGTTTGATATTTTGACCCTACAAATTGGCAGAAAAAAACCCTGTTAATCAGAACTGTTACCAATATAATCTTTGTTCAATCAAGTAATCTGAAAGGACATTTAAAGGCAGCATATAATGATGCTTTTACCTTCCATAGGATTCCAAAACAGATATTTTGATGTTTGGTTAATGCCATCTGTAGACAGGGATGTGGCTTTCATTCTGTTATCTGTGTAAATATTTTTCCTAAGTGTGCAGGGATATGTCTGCCTGGAAAAATCATGAGACAAAAGCATTTAAAAATAATTGAGAACTTGTTCATGTCCAGTGAGAGATTTAAGACCTTTGTATGACTGGTTTACATTTTTAGCTCACCTGAGCACAACGCGTCCGTCGTCAACAATATCTTTAAACAACATCTCCTTCTAAACTACTCACTGGATTTTGATAAAACTTCACAGGAATGTTCATTATGGGGCCCTTTACCAAAGTTGTTAAAATTATTTTGATTGGTCAAAAATCTAGGTCACAGGGATCACTTGATTTTACATAGACTTAGTTTGGAAAAAAACTAGAAAAATCTTCTTCTCAAAAACCACAAGGTCTGGAGTTTAGATATTTGGTATGTAACATGGGCTAATAGACCTCTACCAAGTTTGTTCAAATCATGACCCTGGGGTCAAAATTGGCTCTGCCCCAGGGGTCACTTGATTTTACATAGCCTAATGATACCAGGTGAGCAATCCAGGGCCATCATGGCCCTCTTGTTACAAGTAGATCTTTCAAAATTGATATATATGGTAATTCATAAAACCTGTTTAGTTTGAACTTTGTTACATGTTTATATAACATTGTTAAATGTTTACTCATAAAATGATGATGTCACCACATTCTGTGTGTAAATTAGATGCTGATCATAAGATGCTGATTAAATCATGTTGGTAAATGAACATGTTTGATTAGATGCTTCCACAGCAGTGATTTTTAAGGAAGCAAATCCTCTAAAATAAATAATGCAGAAAATTTCACTGACAGATTTAATATAAAAAACATAAGGGGAAAATAGCGTATGATAACAAATAGGAATGATCTTGGGCATATCGGTTAGTAACATCAGAGGTTTGAGGAAATTTTGCCAGAGCTCATCATTTATCCAGGAAAAAAGAGTTAAGTTTGTTAATGTACTGGTAATTAGTATTTATTGATTTGAGACAATATAATTATTTTTATTTCAATATTGTTAACAGTACTTGCAACAATGGATTTAGCAGTTTTAAGATTTAAAAATGAGATGTTGGACATCATTGCAAAGTATGAAAAAAATACTGTTCTTGCTTTATTCAGTAATGAAACAAATTTACTTAAACATGTGTATAACTAAGACTATAAATTACAATGCATAGAAAGATTGAACAAATAGAAATGCTTTTAGGCAAGTAACCAGTCTAAATATGCAAGTGTTCTCAGAAGAATCACAGTCAGGAGTTAATGGTCCCTCAATTTTGAAAAAAAAATGTCACATTGTTTTACATTCTAGCATCTGAATCTAAGAAGCAGTCTTGATCAAACTTGTGGGCAAATTTACAGACAGAACTTAACAAGATCTACACAGAATTTCTACATGATTTTCAGCAAGAATTTGAAATAGATAAACACTTTTTTTTTTCTTTTTGGTATTTTACATGGGGGAAAAATTAAACCTGTACATACCAAAGAAGCCAGAGCTCTTCCGTGTGAAGTGCAGTGCCCCATCTATCTATAAATAGATGGGGTTCCCTGCAGTTTAAAGCGCCGTCTAGCGACCTCATGTTCGACAATGCTAGTTTCCTTGACAACTAGCATTGTGTGTTATGCGAACATTGCATCATTGTACGTTTGATTGGCGAACTTTGTAAAGTCACTAGATGTAATATTGAGAGTTTGCTGGCAAAAGTAGAATTATCAAAGTTACAACGACATCAGTTTGCAATTACACTGTAAACACACTGCACATTTCTAAATTGATTTAGAAAAACAATTGTTAAAAGTTATGAATAGAAATTAGAAAATGAAATGCAAGAGTTGAAATTTGAAAATACTAATTACAATTATTAATTCAAAAGTTACAAGTTAAAATAGATATTTAGTAATAAAAATAAGAAATGCAGTCCTTGCAAATTACCAAACAGTAAGTATTAGAATATTGGCGGATATCCCCTTCCATAGAAGATGGTAGTTTTTGGTCAGCCCTCGAGGTGGGGAGGGAGGGGGTATAGATTTGCCTTTGTCCATCTGTCAGTACGTCCGTCCGTACCATAACTTTGTGACACGCATTAACTCTGAAAGTATTTGTACTACAGACTTGATATAATTCAGAACATGAACTTGCGCATCTGGGTATTTTCATTGGACCGATATTGAAGCTGACAGAGTTATGGGCCTTTGTTTTTGTAAAATATGAAATTTTATGCTTGTGACACATGTAACTGGGAAAGTATTTGTACTACAGACTTGAAACTTCACAAATATATTATTCAGGACATGAACTTGTGCACCGGGGTATATTTATCCGACCACGGTTGACATTGACAGAACTATGGACCTTTGTTTAGGAAAAAAATGAAATTATAACTCCAATAGTATTTATATTACAAAATTGAAGCTTGGTGGATATATTAGTCAGGGCATACACTTGTTCATCTGGGCATTTTAACTGGCCAGTTTTCACTTAGATAAGCTTTCACTTTTCTCAGGGAACACTAATTCCACTGCATGGGCAGCAGTGAAAATTAACAAATAAAGCCATGGGACATGACTTGCGCACATGGGTATTGGCCTTAAATTGTTTTGGAAAATGGGGGCATCTGTGTCCTCTGGTATATATCAGGCTTTTATGTTAGCTGTTTCTTTTAAAACTTGACACAAAATTTATCAAATAAAATGGTAAATTGTTCTTTTTAGTGAGACCAATACTGCATTGGTCTGTAAGAGATATTTTGCCTAGGATTCTTCCAAAACATTTAAGTGGAGTAGATTTTTAGTTCAACATATATAATTTGGCTTTGGTGTGTTATGATAACTTAGTTTACGCAATTTTGAAAAAGTACTAAGCTGTGTCTCCAAAAAATACCCTGTATAGCTTGCTTTTTTGGCGCCAAGCATATATACAGGGTAGTTCCAGAATTGGTTGGCCCGGTGTCAGGATAATGTGATTGGATGTGGTATCATGCCCCTTGTTTATGGCGTAATACTACAGTTTGGCAGCACTTATATAGATATATATAGTTTCCAAATGACTGAGATACTGTTGGTGGGATGTTAAATGCAACAAAGATGAAAATCAAAGCCCGAAAGTAGAAAATCAAGGCCCAACCGATAGACTGATGGTCTGGTCTAGCTATGTCTTAGGCTAGCAAGATCAACTAGTCATGTTCTATATCGGTCAGACTTTGTCTAATTTCCACCTATTAATGAATAAAAAATAATTGAAGTGGTCAAAATTTTGTTCTTTGTCGATACAGTTGCTGGGAAACCAATCTGTGTTATATTTGGAGGCATAATTAGCAACAACCTGTACACTGTGACATTCACTCATTGGCTGGTGCTTTTAGAACAAAGCCACGCACATGCCAAAGCTAAGATTGCTTATTTCTTCATCTTAATTTTTTGTATTATTGATATTTTCTTTTCTTAAAAATGTGAGTGATGCAAGCTAATGCGAGAACGCTAATTTGTTATGTTGGGATCCCAAGTATAACCCTAACAGACCTTTCAACAGTATGTTTTTACCGCAATGCGCAGCCGATACCAAAATGTATTTTCATCCGACAAAAAAGACAATGACAGTAATGAACGAAAAGGTAAAGAGGAATCAAAGAAACTGTATGGAAAGATGAGGCAAAACTAAATTGAAAAGTTTGAAAATAATTAAACAATAAATGAAGTCAAGGACTTTTATAAATGGGGTTTTCCATGTAGGTACAATCCAGGTGTTTGTGCAGTGTTAATGAAAGGCATGCAGCACAACAGTAAATCTAGTGTTATTCTTTGTGTCCCTTTATTCATTTTTAGTGGTAAACCTGTGCTTATACATACATGGATTTGGAGAAAAAAAATGTTAGGTATTCCGAAGTAAGTATGACAGAATGTTTATGGTCTGATTTTGGTCTAGTTCAGTTTAGGTTTGGTCAAATTCCACCAACAATTTTTAGCTCTTATAAAATCTAAATACTTAAGGGTGAATTTCATCAGTCTTGTTTATCTAATAAAAACATGCTTCATTTCCTACCAATTATTGTTTGTTATTAAGGTAATAATTCATATTCTTGAATATTTTATTTAATAGTAAAGGAGGAATGTGTATCTATCTAGGTTACTGAACCATTTGTCCAGCTCTCAGAAAAGTTAACGTCAAACCCTGCAAACAAAATACAAGCAGCAAACAGAAAATACAAGCATCACTGGCCATCTCAAATAATATAAAACTGGAAATGATATATACAGAAGTCTGTGGTATGAACTTGGATTTAGTGGCTCATCCTTTTGGTGATAACTCTTATTGATGTACTGTGTTCATTCTATTTAACACCCCGGGGGGTTTACATTTTTCTTACAAAAACAGATCCTCAATAAATTTCCCCTTCTTGTTTTTCATCTAAACATGGCCATTTGTAATTGTGTTATTTACTGCGTCAAATAAATATACCAGAACTTAAGTATGTCTTCATAGTCTAACAGGGTTGAAAAGTTCAACAAAATGTTGTTTTTTTCTTCAAATTAAACTCTACCTATCTATCAGTGTTTTATGAAATGTTTGGTTGGGATTGTTTTAAAGCCTATATTCAAGCAGATGCAATTCTCTTATATATATTCAAAGATGTCCATTGGTCCATGTAGACAAAATCGTGTAATAACTATCCTTCTAATCGACCCTTAGGTTCAAACTTGGCATGGTTGCCTATGACAAGTAGGAGACCTATGTTGATTTTGGGGTCAGTTCCTTAAAGGTCAAGGTCAGGATTACATATTGGACTTTAAAAACAGAATATGATTTATAAGTACCACGAGCAATAAAATATTTCCTATCTATCTTTTGGTACAATTGTTGCTTTGAAATAGTAGAGCCTAGAGGTTTTGTTTTGATTTTTCCTCAAAGGTCAAGGTCGAAAGGTCATATTTTGAACTAGTGCAAACAATGTCAGTGAAGCCTTTTTCAAGTATTATAAAAGTTTCAGGTCTGTAGACTTCATGTAATTGTTACTTTTAACTGATAGATGACTCCTGTCAGTACTTCAGAGGTCAAGGTCACATTTTGAACACATTCAAAGTTCAAGTCTTGTGTACCTGAAAGAATAAGATGTGATTATGATTCTTGGAAAGAGAGGGGGCATATTGGTTTTCACATTTGGTTGGTTATGTTGGTTCAGCCTCGTCTGAGTGATCGCTATTTGTATTGGGGTCAGTACCTCAAATGTCACACTCTATGTCAAGGTCACATAGACTTTTTACAAAACGTTTCACAGGGTTTTTTTCTATGATGCACAAAATTACCCATTTTTACCATCAAATTTTCTAAACTTTGACCAGATATTTAAAAATATCACTTGACCCACACTTGTGGAAATCAAAGGAAAACCTTCAAAACTTCAGTAAGTTCTGATATTTTAATGTGTCAAGATCTCAGATGATTCTATTTTAAAATCTCACTTAACTTTATACAAGTAATTGAGTGGTATTTTTTTATTGTTGCAATATTGATAATTATGACTAGTAGCTTGCCCCAGATAAGTTTTTGACCAATTTGTCACAACCATGTTAATATTTCAGAGTCAAATGTATACTTGCATAATTACGTAAAATAACCTATGAACAGGTGAGCATCATAATGCTTTACAAACAACTCCCTTATTTTATTATACTTTAATATTCTCATGATCGAATTCTTTTCGCTGTGCCACAATCATAACCTATTATTTCATCCGGGTTTCGCGCATGACTTTGATGGTAAATGGTTATGAAGATGTAAAGTGTTATAACCACATTGTTTGTTTTGGTTTTATTACAGGGCATAATCAGTGGGTGTTCACAAAAGAAGTGCCTGTCTTTTTGATGTGTACATTTGTAAGCCTGTCTGAATTAGTAGTTAAGGGGTGCCACAGAACAGGAATGCATATTATAATCCATTAAGCAATAATCAGCAACGATAAGAAAGATTTATAATTGCTTTATTAAGACCCTTTTCATAAATAGGTCATAATGATTGTATACATGTAACAAACAGGTTATGAATAGGTATAGCAATAAATCTTTGACGAAAGGTAACTTATGGTAAATAAGATAGAGAAGGAAATTGAAAATTAGGTGGAGGAAGTTTTTGCTTGAGGAGGAAAGTTATATGCATGTAGGGATTGTGCGGATATTTCTATAGACGGTAATAAGTTAGGTTTTGTGTTTTTGTACATGTTTATAATTAGTTGACGAATGTAAACATACTACCAGTAAATAATTAATGCAATTTATAAAGATGAATTTGTGGCTTGCATGACAGAGATGCCTGGAGCAGGTAGTCTGGATTTTTATGCTGGCCGATATGAAACACTGTAGATAATAAGAGGGTCTGAATCTGCCTATAGAAATGCAATGGCATATTTTTAGCTCACCTGAGCACAACGTGCTCAAGGTGAGCTTTTGTGATCGCCCTTCGTCCGGCGTCCGTCGTCAACAATTTGGCTTGTTAACACTCTAGAGGCCATTTTTTTTACCTATCTTCATGAAACTTGGTCAGAATGTCTTTCTCCATAAAATCTTGGACAAGTTCAAATTTGGGAGTTTGAATTTGGGTCATGCAGGGTTTTCCTTGATGCAGAAATCCTGCGTCATTGTCGCATTTTTTCACCAAATGACCCCCAAAATAAATTCTTATGCGTCCAAGTGGACGCAAGTGTGCTCGGACATTCAGTCTGTTTACATCTCGATTTTCTGAAAATCTATTTTCACTTTTAGGTCGACTGGTATGCCTTTTTTAAGATTCCTATCGCTTACACAGCCAACATAATGAAAACCAGTCTGTAGGTAAGACCGGTTTACATTTTATCAAGCCCTTTTCTTTAGATTGATTATCACGACAAAGTTCCAGTCTGATTTAAGACTGTGTTTCTTACATTTTAATTTTATTTCAACATACCAAAAGCGCTTCTGCATCGAAGATTGTTTTAAACGAAAACTTGGTTTTGGACAGCCGATATCCTAAACAAAGGAGGCAAATTCAATTTTAGTAAACTTTCGGAAGATTTTGTAGATGATAACATTATCAGACAAATACTTGATAATTCAGAGTTCATGAAGCGACACATAGCGATGCCTAGCGCTTCACCGCTGGTCTTTAAGTTAGTAAAATAAGCTGTCAGTCTGCAAATTCTAAATGCATCGAACACTATTTAGCAACTCTAAATCATTTAATGCATTACCCATGAATATAACAGGGCGCTACTACGATTTATTTTTATTTCTAAAAATATGTTTATTTTTTTTATATGAATAAGGCCTAAAGCTTACCAACGTAAAAACATGTGAGAAATTATTTCGTTTTTTTAGCTCACCTGAGCAAAGCTCAGGGTGAGCTATTGTGATCCCGTGAGCGTCCGTCGTCCGTCGTGCGGCATCAACAATTTTTAGTGTTTACACTCTATCACCTTTATTTCTTAAGCAATCATCTTCAAACTTTAAGACAATGTTTATGACCATAATGTCTCGATTGAGTTCGATTATGGCTGAGATCCGTCAATTAGGTCAGGAGTTATGCCCCTTTAAATATTAAAAAAATGCCATATTTCACGTTGTTTACACTCTAGCTTCTTCATCTTTTGAGCAATCATCTTCAAACTATATGGCAATGCTTATTACCATAAGGTCTCGATTGAGTTCGATTATGGCTGAGATCGGTCAATTAGGTCAGAAGTTATGCCTCTTTTAATATTAAAAAAATGCCATATTTCACGTTGTTTACACTCTAGCATCTTCATTTTTTGAGCAATCATCTTCAAACTTTATGGCAATGCTTATGACCATAAGGTCTCGATTGAGTTCGATTATGGCTGAGATCCGTCAATTAGGTAAGAAGTTATGCCCCTTTTAATATTAAAAAAACACCATATTTCACATTGTTTACACTCTAGCACCTTTATCTTTTGAGCAATCATCTTAAAACTTTATGGCAATGCTTATGACCATAAAGTCTCAATTGAGTTTGATTATGGCTGAGATCAGTTGATTAGGTCAGGAGTTATGCCCCTTTAAATATAAAAAAATGCCATATTTCACGTTGTTTACACTCTAACATTTTCATCTTTTGAGCAATCATTTTCAAACTTTATTACAATGTTCATGACCATAGGGTCTCGATTGAGTTTGATTAATGCTGAGATCCGTCAATTAGTTCAGAAGTTATGCCCCTTTTAATCTTCAAAAAATGTCTTATTTCACTTTGTTTACACTCTAGCATCTTCATCTTTTAAGCAATCATCTTCAAACTTTATGACAATGCTTATGACCATAAGGTCTCAATAGAGTTCGATTATGGCTGAGATCCGTCTATTAGGTTAGGAGTTACGCCCCTTTTAATATAAAAAATGCCATACTTCACATCGTTTACACTCTAGCAGCTTCCTTTTTAGCTCACCTGAGCACAACGTGCTCATGGTGAGCTATTGTGATCGCCTTTTGTCCGTCGTCCGTCGTCCGTGCGTGCGTGCGTGCGTCCGTCGTCAACAATTTGCTTTAAACAACATCTCCTCATGAACCGCTGAAGGGATTTTGACCAAACTTCACAGGAATCATCCTTATGATGCCCTCTATCAAAGTTGTACAAATTATTCAGATTGGTTAAAAAAGTAGGTCACAGGAGCTAAAAATAGATTTTAAAAATGCAAACTTTGAAAATCTTCTTCTGCAAAACTGCAAGGCCTAGAGCTTAGATATTTGGTATGTAGCATCATCTTTTGGGCCATTACCAAGATTGTACAAATCATAGCCCTACGGTGATAAATGACCCCGCACCAGGGGTCACTTGTTTTACATAGAGTTATATAGGAAAATCTTTAAAAATCTTCTTCTAGGCCTAAAAAAAAAATACTCTTGTTTCTGGTGACCCGACCGACCGTACTTTTTTACCCCCGACCGCATTTTTTTTATGGCCAATTTTCGTAGTGGAACCCGGCAAGACAACGACGCGTATTTATTAGCGACAATTAGCGGAAGATGACAACGATATTTTTATTCGTCGTAAAATTCGCATGTCGTTGCCAGGTTACAAAATGGCTGCGCACTCGCCGGTGTTAACATGTCTGCTTGCAGTTCGGGTAGATAAATGCAAGCACTTTGACGGAGCAAACGAAATAAAAGCAATAGAAACTAGAAATACACCAAAGCAACTGTTTTTTGACATACACGGTTACAAACCTGATGTTGAAATTGAGGCAAAGTGCTCAGTATGTAATTCGTTCTAATCTTAAGATTAATCGTTAAAATAAAAAATTAAATATCACGATAGATCGGTAAATTTAGGTGTATAAATATAATATAAATAATTAAATCATTCACTGGAATGATTATGATGCAAATTTACTGATACGAATTTTAAAAATAATCTACAGATCAAGTATTGCTGCAATATCAGTGGAAATTTCTCGTCTGTTTTTGGCCCTGGTACCGGTATCGGTGAACCATTTAGTTTGGGTTTGGAACACTGTTGAATATCATAATAATATTTTGTGACTTTGTCAGTACCTTTTTGATATACTGAAAATTGGACCACCCACATTGTATTTTTTTTTTAAGAATAATGGTTGATCAATTTCTATGAAGATTATGTGTTCATGATCTGTTACAGACAAAAATCCAGGCATCAGATTCATCAATGTATGTCATTGACCCGAGCCTGAGCATAGCTGATCTGATGGGTTTTTATCCGTTGAAAACATTATACCTAAAATGTAAAACCCCTACACATACAGAGGAAAATCATCCTGAGAAGGGCATAGGAGTAGAAACACGCATAAATGCTTTCAACTTGCTCTTGGCAGTGGTCTGGAAATGAGGATTTAATATAATTATATTTGGTATAAAGGTTTAACTGGTATTCTTCAGGCTTTATGTGGTACCTATTGAGGGTGTCAAAATGAGTCTATATGAGGGAAAGGGCCATTCTAATGTCATTCTAATGTATATCCATGAGATATATATTAAGTTTTCAAAAGTTATAGTAAAAAATGCTTTTGTGGTACTATCACAGTCAAAATTTTAATATCACAGTTTTGGAAAAAAAATGCATTCTACAATAATAAATATTTTGAGTATAGTTAAAAGTTAGTACTATCACAGACAGTATTACATGTATCACATATGTATCACTTTTTTTAAATATTGCATTGGAAACATGCTGATTATTATGTTTAAAGAAATAATATATTGTGTGTTCTGACAATGTCATTTCTCATGCTTCTAGTCATTCTGATAAATTTATTTACAAATGAATATTAAAGTCATTCTAATGTATATCCATGGGATATATTTGCAGTTTTCAATATTAAAAGTAAAAATGCTTTTGTGGTACTATCACAGTCAAAATTAATATGTCATAAGTATCACAGTCTTGGAAAGAAATTGCATTCTAAAATAATAAATATTTTGAGCATAGTAAAAAAAATTACAACTATCACAGATATTACTATCACATATGTATCACATTTTTTAAATTGCCTTGCAAACATGTTGATATTATTATTATTTGAAAAAGTAATTGTGTATTCTGACAATGTCATTTCTCATGCTTATAGGCATTCCTTAAACTAGTCATTTCATTATTCTAGTCTGACATTCCTTGATTGTCAATAGTTTAATATAAATGTTAAGAAATAAAAAAATGGTTATTAACTGCACACTGTCTTTGTTTTAAATACATTAGTCAAGAAGACTTGCATGTACATTCAAAGTGTGTGAAATTCCATTTGGTTGTATAGCTCTCTTCTTCTTGCTGGTAAACAGATGTTAAAAAAAAAAAAAAAAAAAAAAAAAAAAAAATCCCTACCTACCGACCCAAATTTTTTTGAGGGGTGTCACCAGAAACAAGAGTATTTTTTTTTTAGGCCCTATGAATCCATTAGGCCTAGAGCTAAGATATTTGGTATGTAGCATCATCTAATGGTTCATTACCAAGATTGTTCAAATCATAGCCCTACGGTGATAAATGCCCCCGCACCAGGGGTCACTTGTTTTACATAGAGTTATATAGGAAAATGTTTAAAAATCTTCTTCTATGAATCCATAAGGCCTAGAGATTAGATATTTGGTATGAAGCATCATCTTATGGTTCATTACCAAGATTGTACAAATCATGACCCTATGGTGATAAATGACCCCGCACCATGGGTCACTTGTTTTACATAGAGTTATATAGGAAAAACTTTAAAAATCTTCTTCTATGAATCCATTAGGCCTAGAGCTTAGATATTTGGTATGTAGCATCATTTTATGGTTCATTACCAAGATTGTTCAAATCATAGCCAAACGGTGATAAATGCCCCCGCAAAGGGGTCACTTGTTTTACATAGAGTTATATAGGAAAATCTTTAAAAATCTTCTTCTATGAATCCATAAGGCCTAGAGCTTAGATATTTCATATGTAGCATCATCTAATGGTTCATTACCAAGATTGTTCAAATCATAGCCAAACGGTGATAAATGCCCCCGCAATAGGGGTCACTTGTTTTACATAGAGTTATATAGGAAAATTTTAAAAATCTTCTTCTATGAATCCATAAGGCCTAGAGATTAGATATTTGGTATGAAGCATCATCTTATGGTTCATTACCAAGATTGTACAAATCATACCCTACGGTGATAAATGCCCCCGCACCAGGGGTCACTTGTTTTACATAGAGTTATATAGGAAAATGTTTAAAAATCTTCTTCTATGAATCCATAAGGCCTAGAGATTAGATATTTGGTATGAAGCATCATCTTATGGTTCATTACCAAGATTGTACAAATCATGACCCTATGGTGATAAATGACCCCGCACCATGGGTCACTTGTTTTACATAGAGTTATATAGAAAAAACTTTAAAAATCTTCTTCTTTGAATCCATTAGGCCTAGAGCTTAGATATTTGGTATGTAGCATCATCTTATGGGCCATTACCAAGATTGTACAAATGATAGCCCTACGATGATAAATGACCCCGCACCAGGGGTCACTTGTTTTACATAGAGTTATATAGGAAAATCTTTAAAAATCTTCTTCTTTGAATCCATTAGGCCTAGAGCTTAGATATTTGGTATGTAGCATCATCTTATGGTTTATTACCAAGATTGTACAAATCATGACCCTATGGTGATAAATGCCCCCGCACCAGGGGTCACTTGTTTAACATAGAGTTATATAGGAAAATCTTTAAAAATCTTCTTCTATGAATCCATTAGGCCTAGAGCTTAGATATTTGGTATGTAGCATCATCTAATGGTTCATTATCAAGATTTTCAAAATGGTGGCCCTTTGGAGATAAATGCCCCCGCACTAAGTCTTCTCCTCTGAAACCATAAGGCCCAGTGCTTATATATTTGGTGTGTAGTATTGTCAGGGCTAAAATGTTTAAGATTGAGTTATATCAGAATTCTTGTCTGTTTAAAAACCTTGTAATCAGTTGTAGCAATGGTACTCAGGTGAGCGATCCAGGGCCATCATGGCCCTCTTGTTTAGCAATCATCTTCAAACTTTATGACATTGTTAATGACCATAATGTCTCGATTGAGTTCAATTGTGGCTGAGATGGGTCATTTAGGTCAGGAGTTATGCCCCTTTTAATACAAAAAATGTAAGATTTCACTTTGTTTATTCTCTACCAACTTCATTTTTTTAACAATCTTTTTTAAACTTTAAGACAATGTTTATGCCCATAATCTCACAATCGGGTTCAATTATAACTAATATTGACTTGTAAATTTAGGAGGTATGCCCATTTCACCATAAAAAAAAGCCAGATTTCACTTTTACACTTAAGCATCTTTATTTCTTAAGCATCATCTTTCTCAGGTGAGCGACCAAGGGCCATCTTGGCCCTCTTGTTTTTTTTTTCATTTATGGATTCTTATCAAAAACAATATGACATGTTTGAGTGCATAATGAGCTAAATTTGCGCATCCCTTAATTTTATCAATATTTGGTAGTTTTTTAATGGATGACCCCCCAAAATTTAGTATGACCCCCATTTATGAAAGTAAGGGGGTCAAAATGACCCTCATCTCTGGAAGAGGAGGGAAAACCCTGGTCATGTGGGTCAAAAAGTAGGTCACGAGGTCAAATCTTAGTAAAACCTTGTCAATACTCTAGAGGCCACATTTTTGGCCCAATCTTCATGAAACTTGGTCAGAATGTTTGTTTCCATTAAATCTTGGACAAGTTCCAATTTGGGTCATGTGGGGTCAAAAAGTAGGCCATGTGGTCAAATCTTAGAAAAACCTTGTTAACACTCTAGAGGCCACATTTTTGGCCCAATCTTTATGAAACTTGGTCAGAATGTTTGTTTCCAAATCTTGGACAGGTTTGAAATTGGGTCATGTGGGGTCAAAAAGTAGGTCAATATAAAAAATCCAACATATGTTGCTTATTTATAATCAGGTGAGCGATTCAGGGCCTTCATGGCCCTCTTGTTACGTTTAAGTATAGTCTGAATCTCGCAATAATTTACACTATTTATTTTTTCGTTGCTTGGAAAAGAAAATTCTTACTATCTACTCTGGACGGTTCCTGGCTTTGACCAGTACTTTGCACCTGGGAAGGCTATGAGCATTGCTTGTCGAACAGGGTTCGAACCCAACATCCTTCAGATCCACAGTTGGATATGTTACCACTGGACCGCAGTGCCAGATTTAAATCTGTCTTAATGGAATGTGAGAACATACAGAGTATTTAGGTAACCAAGTTGTTACAGAAGTTTGACAGATTGACATTCAGTGTATATTGGGATGAAGGACTTTTAGGTAGTGCTGATCCAGACACCATGATGAGAGTAATACCTTCAAATATATGTTGCGATTATGCATTGATCACATCCTCACTTTTATCTATTTCAATCAATCTATTAATCATTCGTTTGTTAAGTTGAATCATATATACATTTCTGGTAATTGAGAAGTAAATAACATACGAAACTAATCTATCATAACTTTACATAATTATATTACTTATTTCCGGTTAAGACATAACCACAATTATTATGAAATGCTTCACTACACAGGAAGGTTGTCTGTTACGCTAATGGCTGATTTTATAGACTTTGTTTTATTCAGCCATGCAAGTACTTGTGTAATTTGTTACAATCCTAGAAAATGTCTGCACGGTTGTTGATTATTAAAGTCAAGAAACATTAATTAATTGTGGTAAATATTCATTTGTCAACAGTGAGAATATGCTTAGAAATTAAATTGGTTCATAAAGGTTTAGCAGTGTCCCCAAAGAAAACTTTAATAGTTAACCCAGAATCAATATTTACATATAATTGGGTAATGCTTATGCAAAATTGTCAGTAGAATTATTTTTTTTCCAAACTGAAATGTTGGCAATCTATGGGCAAGTAGTCTTTAAAAAATGGAAAGACTGGTCAAGCATTTTATTGGTACCAGGCGTGCGTTCAGTGTGACAAACCGTATGCAACCGTACGTTTTCAATCAGCTGTGAAACTATCTCAGTGTTATAAACCACGATTTTGAAGTAAACCCCATGTACAGCATACAAGGAGCATGTGAACAGCATGCTATATGGTCCTAAGACAACCCCATAGCTGAATGTTAGCAACCGGTTGCATACATTTTGCCATACTGAACGCACGCCTGGCTTATGTTCCCGTGCTAATTTCAACAATTTCCCTTGGAATCTGAATGCAATGGGTTTGATCCCAAGCTGCGACATAGTAACCAAAGTCGTAAAAAAATGGTAATGTATAGCTCCCTCCCTGGTGCTCAGCATATAAGGGTGGTTCCAGGACTGGTTGGCCCGGGGTCAGGATAATGTGACTGGGTATAGTATCATGCCACATGTCTGTGGCGTGATACTGCAGTGTGGCAGCACTATATCTGTCTCAAGTGACGTAAGTCACCAAATGACTGAAATACTGTCAGCGGGATGTTAAACCCAATAACAAACAAACAAACAAACAGTAATTGAAACCACTGTTGTCCTATTCAGGAATTTGTAGAGATATTATAAGAATTTGTTTCCCATTTGATATTAAAGAACTTTGTTAAACAGGATAAATGATTACAAATTCCAAGTTTAACAATTTCTCAAGTTTAACATGCCTTGATAATTGCCTATAATAGATATTTGTCAGAAGTCGTCTCATAATAGCAACATTAACCAATATTGCTAAAGTGAGGGGAATGAGTATTTTGTTGTTACCAGTCTTTGTTATTTTTGGTGATGCTTTCAATTTAAATCCTGGAACTTTAGACCACCTCTTTCGTCCTTTGCGAAACACAAGTTTATTAGGGGAAAAACAATCGTCTGATCGGATTCCAGGATTGAAATTTCCATTGCATTTCATTAGTAAGGCTCAACCTTTTAATATTCTTTGAACGTTTTCAAAAACCTGCACCTTTATCATGAGTCTTTTTTGTTAAATTTTTGTCATCTGATGTTTTTCATGCTGTTTTTCTTTAATGGTTTCATTTAAATGTAAATTGCAGCCATTTTTATTTTCAAAGAAATTGTCACTGGCATATTAATGCACTTAAAAAGAGCCTTTATATTTTTAGACAAAAAATATGGAATCTGCAAAATTTATGTTCCGTTTCCGTGGCAATGCCATTAATTTACATTTTGGAATATTGATGAAGTATTTTCATTTAGCATCTTAAAATGTGAACTTATCATAAACAATGGCATGGTTGAAACACGGAGACAGAAAAATTTGCATACATTGTAAAACGCTAAACACATTTCAGAATTAACAAAACACAGGTTGCCACGGCAAGGGATTGAGTATAATGTCAGGCTTCATTATAGTTGACATGATCTAATTATTCGTACAAGTGGACTTCGGAAGCTATTATGGTGATCACTGAAGCTATCGCTAACTCCCAAATTGCACTCGATTCCCATTATCTGAATACATAATATGCATTTTTGATGAAAAATATATCAAAATCTAATTTCTTTGAAGTCATTAGGGAACTTTAATGTCGGATACTAGCACGGACTGGCTAATTGAGTTGATATAAGCCGGCAGAAACAAATACCATTACAGCCAGTAATCTTTGCTAATCCAGTTTGGGTTTGTGGGATGTACACATTATCAGAAGGACTGGAATCACTGGGAAAGCGAAAGGAAGATCAAGGCATAGCCAGTAGGGGTGTTCTGGTGCTGTGACTAATATATGTAATAAAGTTTTCTGGGATTACATTGTCCTGTGTTTTCTGTGTAATGATTATGAAAGTGACAGTGTTTAAAAGTCCGTGAAGGGGGCGCGTAGAGCTTTTCTCACATACAAGACCGGCAGAGTGTGGCGGACTGTGGAAGCAAGTCACATGCCACATTTAACACTGTCTCCCTCATTTGGGAACACTCTTTTCTTTATTCTTTGGAAATTCTAATTGGTAAAGGATCTCTTGAAATGCATCATCAGGCATTCATTGGTTTGTTCCCATGTGCATGTGCATTATTAGTTGGTTTAGGGTCGTCAGCAGCTTGATATGGTATTGCTGAAAATCTAATGTCAAGGTCAGTTGGTTAACAAAACTTCCAAGTCAAGTTTGGTGTTAATGAAATGTCAAGAACAGTTATTGAATGTAGCTGCATGTTAAGGTCGTTGTCTTGGTATGGTTTCCCATTAATGTCAAGGTCAGGACTCATCATTGTCTTGGTATGACTTCCCATTTATGTCAAGGTCAGGGCTCATTTCATGTCAAGGTCACTATTCTGATATTTTATTGTAAAAGAAAAGTGATCTGTCATATGTTTACCTGTAATTTTTGTGTACATTCAAGGCCGAAAGTTCAGTTGCTGTATATTTAATGCTAAGGTCAGAATCTGGAATATTTATACTAAGTTGCAAACAAGACTATCAAGTGATAGACATATTTGATTCCAGTAGATAAGTGAACAAGTGTGACCATACTGGGAGTTGATTGTGTGGACAATGATGGGAGATAATGTTGCGGACATCATATATGAAATAATGGGTCAAAATTGGGGAAATATGTTGTCGGAAAAAGGCATGCACAATGATAAATATCCTGTAATTATCCTGTGATTATTTTCCTTTTGGCTACCTTAACCCTTTCCCTCATATAGACTCATTTTGACGCACTCAATAGGTACCACATAAAGCCTGATCTGCAGAAAACCACAGTTCAACCTTACCAAATTTAATTACAATGTCCTCATTTCCAGACCACTGAGGAGCAGCGAACAGCATAAAACCTGATCAGCTTGCGAGTTACTCGCAGGCTGATCTGGTTTTATGCTGTTCGCATAGGTCTTTTCATGGTTTCCTCTATGAGGGAAAGGGTTAATATAAAAACTGCAGCTAAGAATATTTAATGTCAGTTTTAAGGTAGTTAAGATAAATATCTAAAAGTTAAGCTGATGGTAGCCGTGATGGTGATTATGATATTGTTAATGATTGTGCTACTGCTGATGCTGCTAATGTTGTTTTAAATGATAAAATATTTTCCTGCTAACTACATTCTTATTCCATATTTTCATGTACCATTCCTTGTAATGACTCTTTTTTTCATCGTCATTGATGGTTTTCATCATATTATTATGAGGGCTTGGTTCAAAACTATTGTAACTACATATAAATAAAGAAGCAGTTAAAATAGTTTGCACCGAGCTCTCGCAGTTGAAGTTAAATGCTTATCTTGTAAAATGAAGAAATCGGAGCAAATTAAGTAACGTTGGAGAAATAAAGGCATTGAAAGTAGTCTATTGTTAATCCCTAGTGTTACGAAAGATCCTTTGCAGAATTACTCACGATTCTACTTGCCTTAATTCCAAGTACGGTGGACACATTTTGCATGGAATAACTACTTTGAATATCATTAATTCATTTCTGCTAGCCCATCATGAAAATCAACAATGAATTTTTACAATACCAAAAATTAATGAGGAAAAAAAAAAGGCATTAGAGCAAAAGGGAAAGTGGCTTGTGGAAATATTCATTTCAAAAATCCCATATTTGCAAGTCATAGATTTTATTATTCACTAGCCTTAAAATGATTTCTGGTCTCTTTTTTTTTTTATTTTAGATGTTTGTGCTAATTTCACATTGAACAAGAATCTCTTTAAAGGAAATGCTTTAGCTGTAAAGGATTATGAGAGAGAAGGATATCAAACTGTAGAAAGACTAATTGTTCGAGTCCTATAGGCTATTTTTTGTATCCGTTCTTGTAATATTTTGGTTAGGAATATTACATAATTATGCAAATTCAAAATGCAGCCATTTTTAGTGGTCCTATTTTTATTTTATAAATTTAAATCTTAATTTAGAAAATGATTGCTCACTTTCTGTATAGTATTTGAGTTACATTTGAATGTAACTTTCTTGAATTTTTTTGATGCCTCAGAAAACAATGGTTTTATACAAACATATTGGGGTGGACTTGAAAGCAAATTTGTTGATGCAAGACTGCTGCAACTTAATTATGATTTTCCATTGATATAAGGGTATCATGCCACATGACAATGACGTGGTACTCTAGTGTGGCAGCGTGACTTGAGATATTTTGTGAAAATGATTTCAGTTCATTTTTTTCCCCCGTAAAGTATTAAAGCTATTAGCTGCAAACTTCGATAAGGATTTATCCTGATAAGACTCGTTTACATTTGTAGTAATTTTTGTGTAATCTGCTAAGGATCACTGTCGGTTTTTGTTGTCATCAAAAAGGGATGCAGGAGTATCAGTCAGATCCTGTGAATGTTTAAGTTTTATGAGTCATGCTGATTACGGATAAAGTAATTGATAACTAACACCTTAACCCTTTCCCTCATAGAGGAAACCATGAAAAGACTTATGCGAACAGCATAAAACCAGATCAGCCTGCGAGTAACTCGCAGGCTGATAAGGTTTTATGCTGTTCGCTGCTTCTCAGTGGTCTGGAAATGAGGACTTTATAATTAAATTTGGTAAGGTTTAACTGTGGTTTTCTGCAGATCAGGCTTTATGTGGTACCTATTGAGTGCGTCAAAATGAGTCTATATGAGGGAAAGGGTTAAGTCACCCATTGTCTGCAGGTAATCATATTCCTTTTACACTGACTGATATAAGATCAATTTTTTGTTGGGGGAAATGGTTTTGCAACAGGTCACTTATTGTTTAAAATGGCTAAAGAATAAAAAGAATAACCATATATGTCAGGTTAGATAATTACTTGTGTTTCAGAAGTGCAGATAATGATATCATCCTTAACAAACGTTGATTATCAAATAAAGCATTGACTGGTTTTAAAGAAAACAGAAAAATAGAAAAAAAAGGGTGATTATGTGTAAACAAAGTTGCATTGTTAGAAACTGACATATTGGCAGATCCAGGCACCGGGAGACTGGGCCGTAATATTAAGTGTATTTTCCACATTCGGAGAAATTTCCCCCCTGCCAATCATCCAATACAATTAAGACATTGGAGCGCATCTCTATGAATGCCATTAAGAAATCACCATAAAAGCATATCATCAATTAGGTCTCAAGACTGGATGCCCTTCTGTTAATTTCATTTATCAATATACGGTGTAGTAGATTTCTTTCTTTATGTGAAATGACAAGGAAATCTCTCAGCAACTTGATTAAGAATTATGCAATGGTTTTCTATAGATCTAATGCTTTTTTAAATGTGAAAATGGGATGGATAGTTTGTTCTGTCAAGTGCCTGGACAGAATGGGAACTTGCCATTAACAGACGTGTGTTGCTTATGTAATCTATAATTCTCTATACTTATGGAGCCTGGCTGAAAATAAATAAAATTGGGTACACTTTGTGAGAATTTGAAAATTTGTTTTTAGTTTGAAAACTGGAGAGTCTCTCACCAGAGGGCATCTTAAGGCGGAGAACTGGTTTTCTTGTCCTCTCTAGCATCATAATTTAATGCATGAACAAACCCATAAGCAGTGATATTAAGATTTAAGGGGGTCGAATGAATGATATCAGCATGAAAAATATTCTGATTTTAAACTTAAGGTTAACTATTCTTAGGGATAGACTGTTTTCTAAGGTGGTGCTTACAGGAGCCATTTCAGGGATGGAGGTTGTGAATTCAAGCCAAGTCCAGGCCCTGTGCTCGCGAAAATAAAAAATGGTACTTAAGTTTGATTTTTAGCTCACCTGAGCACATAGTGCTCATGTCAGCTATTAGGATCGATGGCTGTCCGTCGTCCATCTGTCATCCACAATTGTTTTAAACTTCTCCTCTGAAACCACTGGGCCAAATTTGGTAAAACTTGCCTGTGATGTTCCTTGCATGAAGCTCTACCAAATGGTTCCGTTTCTTTGCATATTTTGGTCACAGGAGCTAAGAATATATTTTAAAAGTGAAATCTTTAAAAATCTTCTTCTCTGAAAGCATAGGCTTAGATATTTGGTATGTGGCATTATCTAGTTGAATGGACCTCTCCAATTTTTAAACCATCCCTCCCCTGGATTTTATTTTTTTCTTTGTTCAAAAATTTGGCCCCGCAAGGGGTTTTACAAGGCCTGGAGTTAAGATGGACCTCAACAAAATCTGTTCAAATCATGGCCCTGGTGTCAAAATTGGCTTCACCCCAGGCCCCATGTTGTCGAAAATAAAATCGTACTTCAGTATGATTTTCATATTCAAACTCAAAATATGCCCATTAGTTTCATTAGGTATTTTAGGATGATACTCAAATTTGATCCTAAAATCAAATTCAAATATTTTCAAGAACATGGGGCCAGAAGTCACTTGATTTAATATAGACTTATCAGAGCTATGACCTTCAAAATGTGATTTTTGCGTGGAATTTAGATGATCTTGCTGTACTTCTGCATGGTTAATGTATTCAGTATGACTCGTAATACATGTACTATAATTGGCATTGAAGGCAATGTTTCTTAGGTGAGCGACAAGTGCAGTTAACTTTGTCAAGGATTTTGTAAGAATTATAGCCCTTTTTCTGTGTCAGAACGATATGTTGTTATATGAATCACATTCAGTGATAGCTCTAGTTGTAATAATGTATTAAAAAAAAAGTTTATTGCTGAAATAATTTGCGCAGCCAGAATTGTTCTGTCTTTCCTTCGAAATCAGCAGAATTTCAGCTTAATGTAACTACAGTAATGACAGACAAGGTGAAAAACTGATTGTTACTGCTGTTGCTCTTAACACTGGCCTGTCTAATTTCAAGTTGTACACTCTTTGTAAAGGCAGAATACGTTAGCAGTCTTGCTAAAGTTGCAAGTTACCCTGTCTCAATGTGACATTCTCATAGCCTTTAGCATTCCGTCAAATTCAGATATCATACAAAAAAAGGTTACACATTTCCTCTTGTTCTCTCGGAATTACAGGGGATAAATAGCCCTGACGAGATCAAGCACAGCCAAATTTTGAGTATAGACTTGGGCTGTAATGCACTTAAAAAAAAAAATGGGTAAATTAAATTTCAAACTAAATTCTCCTGAACCTTTTTATAGAATGCTGTAATAAAATTCCGTTTTTCGTAGGAATTCAAGATGGTGATACCAGAGATTTTTTTTTTCTTAAATTAATTTCTAAGTATGGCCAGGACAATGTGATTTGTCAATAAGAATGTGTTTGATTTATTTTTCACATTCAAATAGGGTTCGTAGTCACCAAAATATCCCAGGGTGGCCAACACCAAGGTGTTCCAAAACTGCTAAGTGTTTTCCACCGTGGACGTCATTCTTTGGTTTATGCACATGTAACAGCCAAATGTGTGTCCCGTGTGTTATGGTTTGTCGCGCTGTGCTGTCAATTTCATAGTGCTTGGTCGAAGGCTATGGTGCCAGATGTCTGCACTCAGAACGCATTAAAATGGTTTGGGCACCTTCTTCCATGCTCCTGTCAACCCTGATTTAGGCCGGCCTGTGCTCCACCTTGGATTAAAATTTAGAATTAAAGTTTATCAGTATATGCTTCTATAATTGTATGGTTCGTCTCCAGTTTAAGTGCTGGCTTAAAAGTTGAGAAGGGATGTTTTTAACTAGTTTGGTAACGTAATTGAATTGAAATGGGCTTCAGTGCCTGCTCTTGAGCAATAGAAGCTTGTAAAAGTTCTTAAGGAAGGGACATAAAAGTTAATTTTACTAAACACACATGAGGCCTTTATGGTGTTTTTTTCTGCTTTTAATTGGTCATACGATCTCGTTTATATCACTGGGGATACTTGAAAAGCATTTTAATGACGAGGAATTGATCTTTGAACTCGGAAACGACAATTAGACCCTTTTAAGCAAGATACAATAAAGATGCACATTGATAGCTAATGAATTTATGCTGCCCATTACTTGTATCAAAATTGCCAATGGTACACTTTCATTTTCTGTAATTCCGAATGATAATTGCATCAAGGAGCTAGATGCATGATTTGATAGAGCCCTTTCTTACTGGACATTTTTTCCCTGATGTGTATGTATTACTTTATCATATAAAAAATATAAACTCTTAACATGCAGATATATTTCAATAACGGTACCCTTGTCTGCAGCAGAGATATATCTAATTTTTCTTTTTTGTAACTTAATGAATAAATTATTTTGCCGACTTGCATGTTCAGAAGGAATGATCGATTTTAATCGTTTAAAATTGAGAATGTACGTATTGCTGAAATGACATCAAATTTTCTGTGATCAATAAGTCGCTAAGTATAGCAATTTGTCTGCCTTTTACATCAGTTTACAAGAAAAATATGGTAAATTGCCGGTAATGAGGGATTACCATGGTGCTTTTTGTGATCGCTATTAAACAATAAAGAGAAATAAAATGTAACAGATATATTTGAAGTGGCAAGGGATGCATGTATGCCAATGGCTTTTTCTGCTTGTCTGATTTGGTCTCAAGGAAAATGGGACTGGGAATGGGAATCAGTTCACATCGACGGTGGAAGACAAATGTCCGCAGTGTCCGACTCTGCCGGTTTCCTATCTGTATGCAATATTTAATCTTCATGTAGGGCAACCAGCACAAGAAAACTTTTTAAGGAAAAAGGTGTGCTTCACAAGTAGTCTTTTCAGTGCTTGGCCTCAAAGTATCCTTGGAAGTATAGGGGCTTCATTCACAAAATATTGTAAGATATTTCTTGACACTTTAGTTGAATTAGGACAAATCATATATTTGCTGAGCCTGAGGTATTGCTTTCTCAAACCCTATGAAAACTTGATTACCAGATGAAAGGAACAAAATGTAATATTTATCTTTATAGACCTTCAGGAAACATTTTTGTAAAAAAAATTAAAAAAAAAAGTAATGATAAGATTTTTCACTTGAGTGAAAACTTAGGATGCGCAGTATTTGAGGGTAGTATACCAGGGTTTGTCAGCCAGGCCCCGTGTTCCCGAAAATGAAAATGTTACTGAGTATGATTTTCATTCTCAAACTATGCCCATTAGTTGAAAAAGGGATTTGAGCATGAAATTGTACTTAAGTATTTTTGAAAACACGGGGGCCAGGTGTTGTCAGTGTTTGAATGACTGGTATTTCACATTCATATGGCAATAATGCCACTTTTTAATGGTATTTATAGATAGCATAGTATATGAGTTTAATCCATGGAACTAGTTTGGAAACAGGTAGAAGTAAATAGAGAAATTATCTTATTTACTTCTAGCTGCCAGGCTCAGTTATGAAAAATAGTCCCATGGATCAAACTTGTTCAGAAAGTGCTTGGACAGTGATGGTGCATGCTTTGACATTATTTTTTATTGAAGCTATATTGGATGTTTGCGTCTGCTTGTATCTTAAATGTCTAGGAAATTTTACAAAAAATTGCTCATAAAATCTATGAAAACAAGAAAAATCTTGTTGATTAATATATACACATTTTCAGTGTTTTCATGATGCCATGTTATTTCTTATGAACTTAATATATACTTTAATTTGTTAAATTACCTACCATCAGATTAGTCTTTTGATAATTTAAATAGGACTTGTTCTTAATTTTAAAATTGATAATGTACTTAGACTAGTACTTTTGATAATGCTCTAGGACTGGTGCTCTTGATAATGTACTTAGACTAGTACTTTTGATAATGCTCTAAGACTGGTACTCTTGATAATGTACTTAGACTGGTACTCTTGATAATGTACTTAGACTAGTACTTTTGATAATGTTCTAGGACTGGTGCTCTTGATAATGTACTTAGACTAGTACTTTTGATAATGTTCTAGGACTGGTACTCTTGATAATGTACTTAGACTAGTACTTTTGATAATGTTCTAGGACAGGTACTCTTGATAATGTACTTAGACTAGTACTTTTGATAATGTTCTAGGACAGGTACTCTTAATAATGTACTTAGACTAGTACTTTTGATAATGTTCTAGGACTGGTACTCTTGATAATGCACTTAGACTAGTGCTTTTGATAATGTTCTAGGACTGGTACTCTTGATAATGCACTTAGACTAGTGCTTTTGATAATGTTCTAGGACTGGTGCTCTTGATAATGCACTAGGACTCGTACTCTTGATAATGCACTTAGACTAGTACTTTTGATAATGTTCTAGGACTGGTACTTTTGATAATGTTCTAGGACTGGTACTCTTGATAATGCACTTAGACAAGTGCTTTTGATAATGCTGTAGGACTGGTGCTCTTGATAATGTACTTAGACTAGTACTTTTGATAATGTTCTAGGACTGGTACTCTTGATAATGTTCTAGGACTGGTACTCTTGATAATGCACTTAGACTAGTACTTTTGATAATGTTCTAGGACTGGTACTTTTGATAATGTTCTAGGACTGGTACTCTTGATAATGTACTTAGAATAGTGCTTTTGATAATGTTCTAGGACTGGTGCTCTTGATAATGTACTTAGACTAGTGCTTTTGATAATGTTCTAGGACTGGTGCTCTTGATAATGTACTTAGAATAGTGCTTTTGATAATGTTCTAGGACTGGTGCTCTTGATAATGTTCTAGGACTGGTACTCTTGATAATGCACTTAGACTAGTACTTTTGATAATGTACTTAGACTAGTACTTTTGATAATGTTCTAGGACTGGTACTCTTGATAATGTACTTAGAATAGTGCTTTTGATAATGTTCTAAGACTGGTGCTCTTTATAATGTACTTAGACTAGTACTTTTGATAATGTTCTAAGACTGGTACTCTTGATAATCTTTTTCGGCGTAGCTGTATAATTTCGATTTCAACTCGCATCTTAAACCAATCAAATGTACGCTAACAGCGGTAAATAATTCTAAGCTGAATAAAAGGACTCCTGTTATTGGTTAACGCATCGTTATGGACTATAAAATTACTGTAAATAAGGAGTGCAGCTTGTATATATCATTCAGCTTAGTGTTATTACTTTTCTTTTTGATGTAAACATGAAAGTGATTTCAGTAAGTTAAATACAATCCTTTTCCATCAATTGAGGAATGCTACTTTGTGAAAATGATTTAAAACAACAAAAAAGAATCCACCGTGTTATGACATGAAACCCCTTAATTACTATGTATATTGAATTCTTCCAGCCTGCCGAGATGCTCTCATTGAAAATGAATTCGCCAAAACCAAAACAACTAATAACGCTTTTATATCATAATTGTCATATGCAATAATGATATGAACAAATATCAACAAGCCTATTTACAGATATAATTTTTCTATTTCTAGAGCGTACTTAATTTCTTGTGCGTCGGTCTTTCGCGCGCTTTTCCTCAGAATGTTCTAGAAGACTGGAAATCTCGTTTTTCTTTCATCCTACGCCGAATATCTTTTTTAAAGATATTTCTTGTTTACCTTGTTTACAGTATGCTTATCTTGTGAAGAAAAAAAATCAAATTCTTAATTTTTCCTGTTAAAATAGAATGAAAAGAACAACACTTGCATTTTTGAAGGAAAAAATGACTATCTTTTCATGTAATATAGATAATTTACTTCAAATTTGAAAATAAGCATTTTTTACAAATACAAAAGGCATGGCCCTCTTAACAAAAAAGTGAAGGAAAAAAACACGTATATATGATAATGTGCCAAATATGAATATTGAATATGAAATATTTGTATCAAATCAATTCCCTGTTTTAAACATTAAATGATAGCAAAACATTGTTTAAAAAAGTTAGTTCTAGTTTGTTAAAACCCACAAAAATTTAAATATTTTAGATACCCTTTGTACGAAAAACTCGTTGATCGATCAGGTATTTTAAAAGAAAAGGCCCTATGTTTGCCAAATCAACACAATTTTATTAATAAAGATGCTTTTTTTCATTGTCATTACTGAAATGTGTTCCAAAATGAAATTGAAGATGGCATCAAATATCATGGATTTTGGCAACATTGCAGAAAGATTAGTCATGAAAAGACGTTGAAATTTTTGTCTGTTTCCTTCATTTCATAGAACACATTATCATTACTGCTGTGCTCTGACATGTTGGAAAAGGAATGGAAAAAGAAAATGCAGTTGAAAAATGTTTTCCACTCTTCAAGATTCGGATATTTGATATGTTTGTCAGATAGGGCGTAAGGTCAAGGGTAGCGTAGTGAAGACTCCATCGAGCTTGCCAACTGCGTCTTTCTCATTGTTAATGTCAATTATTTTATCCGCTTTCATACAGCGAAACACTGAATCATTCTTAACCTGTTTGATGTAAATTCATTGAAAAGACAAAAGCCACTGAGCTGATAAAACAGACGAGAAAGATCCAACAAGTTATTGTCACTGCGTGTCAAGAAACAACAGCCATATTTATTTCGCAATACACAAAACTCCGGGAGGTCAACCATTACTTTCCTGGCATGAATATAAGACCTTGTATTCCTGCCATTGGTCGCATCATAAACTTGGCTATCCGTCAATATATACCCGACTTATTAAATTACTAATGAACTTATCTTTCTTCTCCCGTCTTCTTGTGCTTCACCTAAATTTGTGTAAATGTCATAATGCTTTAGATTATATTTTCTGTTATGCAATTATATCTTCGAAGGAACTATCAATATTAATTCCATTTGCTTGCTTCAAAGAATTATATGACGGAAACTCTCCCCAAATTGGATTAAGTTAGAATAATTTTGTGTTTTCACTTTCTCTGATGGACTGATTCCGAAAATGAATCATGGACAAGACAGCCGTATTCAGATTTTATCATCTTTTCATGTTAATTGAGAACTTTATAATACCCCATCGTTCTCCCGTGACACATTTTGCAATTAAAATTGTGCACGAGCAATATTCACGCTAATCTGATTGCGAACTTGATGGGCACATAGCAAAACAGTATACTGCAGCATAGAAGGAAGCAAAGAATAATGAAGCTTTGGCTAATCAATCAAAGGAATTTGTGAAATGAAATAAAAAAGCTAATTTTTTGGCTCTCCTGCAAAATGTATGATTTTTTCCCCTCATTCATTTAATTGTTCATTTGTGCTTCTATTCAGAGTGTTTGATGTTTCAAATATGAAATAAAATTTGTTTTGAACTTGATTAAGATGCTAGAATTGTATGGTAAGGAGCAAATTGGAAGGCTTTTAAAACTTTTCATTCCTAAGAAAGAAACATATTTCTGGACAAAGAAAAGGCAGTATTCCGTCATTGTGTTCCCCAGTGCTCAATTTAGATTAATTTTAAAAAAGTGTTTTCTAAATTCCCCTAAATGAAAATCGTATTGTCATTCATATGAAATTTTAACCTGTTTGAATGTTGCTCTTGAATATGTTTATTGCTTTCACAGTACAGAAATATTCTTTAATTCTTAATTATTTTTTTTTATCATATGTTGTGGCATACGTCAGTTGCTCCATTTTACAGGTGATGTAATTGTCACTTTGCAATTAATGAAAATTAACACGGTGTGAATTTTCTTGATTCTCGTAATAAAAAAACCTTATTCAGTGCTCCAGATAATTTTTTATCCAATCAGTACAGTACTGATTAAAATCAAAACATATCAGTACCGACCAACTTCCATCAGTACCACTTGTACAATAGAGAGAACACAATGTTAATCACAAACACTTTTAATTTCATATTCTAAAGACAAACATGTTACACTTTTTTATAATGAAAATAGTATATATTTTTTTCATTTTATAAAAATCTGTATCTTTTTAAATATATTTTGCAAAAGTTTATGGACAATCCTTCATCTGCATGAAGAGGTCACATGACTGTCATATGTATTCTATGTAATCAAGTGTTGAAAATAATGTATTCTGAAAGAGCAGACTTTTACACATTTCTTGTTAAATTTGTCCTCAGAGAGTAAGCTTTAGTTTGATAAAAAAAAGTGCAAGCAAAGGATTTACTACGAATAAACTAAAAAGTGAATAAATTTATTTTTAGCACTTTTGTTCTGTCCCTTTTGTTCTGTTTTTACAAGGAGATCTCCAAAATTATATCTCGTCAAACTATGATACAATAATCGATCTCTATTTCTAAATTATAGATTTAAATCATACTTCTTTCTTAAAAAAACAAGCAAGTAACAAGTTAAATTACAATTTGTTGACACTGAAAACATTTAAGTATAAGTACACATATACAACATTTCTACCTGCATGTGGTTATCAATCACCTCGATGTCAGCGATTTTAGTTTATCACATTTTCGGGCGCGTATTATGCCAACTTATTTGTGTGGTTGTGTGTTTTTGGTGCTACAACTGATTTGATGATATCTTCCAGTAACGCTGCAACGAATTCATTTGCCTGTTTGTGCAGCACATCAGGTGGTGACTGCAATTTTGAATAGTGAAAATAATTAGTAATTTCTGATTGCTTCGCCATATTTGCGCATTTGAGAGTGACTTCCCTTGAATGATACATTCAGTCGTAACTACGGTACTCGGCATTGTCCGCGCTATATCGGTACATACCTATGGTTTCCATTAATAAAAGCCGATAAATCTCTTTTTTTATGCACTCTAGACGTAACAGCTACAGAATATCGGTACTGACAGAACTGAAATTTGTTGCGTACACGGATTTTTCCCACGTATTTGGTACGATGGATTTTGAAAATTCTAGCGTACTGCATATTTTTGCCGCGTATTTTACGTGGATACGCCGCCTATCTGGAGCACTGCTTATTTAATTATGAATTTTTTAAGATATGTAAAAGTATTGCAAGATAGTTGTGTAAATATTCAAAAATATTTAAAATAGCAATCCTTCTGTAATAAAACTTTACATACTTGTTCACTATCACAATGGCTACATTCACATCAAGGGCCATAACTCTTAGGTCCATTTTGACCATATTTACCTCCCATTAAAAAAAAAAAAAAAATACAGTTAAAAACTTTAACCTCAGCCTTAACTTCTAAACTGTAAATCCTTCACATACTTGTTCACTATTACAAGAACTACATTCCCAACAAAATCAATAACTTGAAGATTCATTTTGACAAAATGTTTTCCATTTTTTTAACACCTTTCCCTTATATAGACTCATTTTGACGCACTCAGTAGGTACCACATAAAGCCTGATCTGCAGAAAACCACAGTTAAACCTTACCAAATTTAATTACAAAATCCTCATTTCCAGACCACTGCGGAGCAGCGAATATCATAAAACCTGATCAGCCTGCGAGTTACTCTGGTTTTATGCTGTTCGCATAGGTCTTTTCATGGTGTCCTCTATGAGGGAAAGGGTTAAAAAATATTGTGAACCTCGGCCACAACTTCTAAACAAGTATTCCTTAAAGTTAACATATTTGTTCACTATCACAAGGACAACATTCCCAACAAGGGCCATAACTCTTAGGTCTTCTTTGACAGAATTTATCTCCCCTTTTTTAAAAAAAACCCAAAAAACAATTGACAAACGTTGGCATCGGCATGTGGTGCTCTTGTTAGTATTTTATATCTATCTAAAGAAGTACATTGTTACAAGTTATGCTACTTTGTAGTTATGCAACTTTGAAAGTATTTATGTCACTTTGTTTATTCATGGAATATTTCAGGAAATGATCTTCCTTAACCATATTTAATTTAAGACTTTAACCATTTCTTAGCACAAAGTTTTTACAGTGGAATTTTAGCCAAGAATTATTATTGCTTTAAATTGCCATGTGTTTGAACACATAACCCAAATTTACTTACATTCTGAACGTATAAAATATTCTCTTATGTTACAGGGGTTATTTAGGTGTGAGATATAGAGAGATTTGCTCCACTTTTTGCTTGAAATCTCATTGATGTCTACTAAAACTAAGTCATGAATAAGACTCTGTCTGGACAAGTTCTCACTTATGTATGCGGAATGAGATGTTCTATCCCATACTTTGAAAGGAGAGGGCCTGTGCCTTAGTCACATTCGAACATAAAATGTCACCCTGAAATGATAAATGTCAAAGTGTTCTGAGAAAAATGTAAAAAAAAAAAAAATATGCAAAATTTAACATTAAAAAAATCTTCCTCAGTCACTGATGTACAGTTTAACCTGTATTAAGCGGCCACCTTTATTAAGTGGTCAACCTGTATTTAGCGGTAACTTAATATTACCAAAATATAGATTCGTGTTTAACTTTAATTAATTTATTAAGACAGATTTGACTATATTTTTCATACAGAATTAACCCTTGTATACGGATAAAAGTAGATCTATTTCGGGACTTTTCATGTATTTTGTCCATGGTACATGAACCAGATCTTGCAGACTAATCTTGTATTATTCTGTCCGTTCATCATTGATACCTTTGAGACGAGAAGAATTTGCAGAAAAAAAAAACGGTTCAAATTTTAAATTAGTTCTGTCTAATCAAATTTCACTGGTAAAATAAGGGGTGATTTGGTGTGTATTTCAGTGATTAACCCTTTATTTTATATAGGCTTATTTTGACACATCGACAGGTGGAGAGGACCGAGATCAGACAGCTCCTGGAAGTGTCTCCTCTGTTTGGTCATATAAACTTGTTGCTCAGATTCTTCACAATCTGCATGGCAAAGAAAAATCCACTGTTTCATATAATTATATCAACCATTTTGAGTTCAGTAAATGAATATTGTTCAAGTCATAAGTTTGTACATGAATATTCATGAGGTAAAGGGTTATTTACTATCAAAAGACCAATCCAAATTCTTATACTTTTCAGTTGTGGATTAAGGATTTCAAGATAGTTAGGGTGCAGGTACCAATGTCACTGAGTTTTGGTCTTGGGTTTGCAAGGTCGTGCTAATTTCAATTAGAGCTTGAGTCTTCCATATGTGATGTCCGTCTCAAAACAAATGTTAGACCTAACATGTGTATTTGTGTATCTTTCAGGTAGAGAACACCAGTCTAAGACGATCTGAACGCCTGCTTGTCATCCACAGTGTAAGTTCCTTCTCTTACGAGTAA
>CM037783.1:42342866-42392866 GCA_021229015.1 Solen grandis | reverse complement strand
GTTTGATTATAGTTGTTATCGGCAAATTCAGTCAGCAGTTATGGCCCTTGAATGATAAAAATGCCAAAGTTTTACTTTCTTTACACTTAAGTATCAGCAATCATTAAGCAATCATCATTTACCTTAAACACAATAATAATGGCAACAATATATCAGTGGAGTTCGATTATGACTGATATTTGACTAATAAATCTACATTTTCAGGCCCTTGAAATATCGGAACATCATACAGATTTGCAATTTATGCACTTTTACATCTTCATGTCTTAAGCAGTGCAGACAATGGTTCTCACGTGAGCGACTTCAGGGCCATCTTGGCCCTCTTGTTATTATTTGGTAGTGTATGCTATTCCTGGGTTCGATTCGATCTTGCGGCTGGGTATATTTTTCACCCAACGTAGAACCGCTACAATGTAGTGGGCGGTTCTCCAGTGTACGTACATGCACATCATCTCTGGGTTCACAAAGAATAAAACACTTGGCAAGTTGTTGAGGAGTTTAAAGGATCAGTAAATTGGTCAAGTAAGCACCATACAGTTGACTATTTTCTCCGTATTAGCATCTATTTTTTTTTAAATTTCTTTTCGAAAATTTCAGACACAATTCATTCTTTCTTCTTATACGCTGGAGTGCGACATGAGTTCGTGTGAGAAAAGGCCATACATAAATTTTGTGTTTTTACGGCCACCAGAGAACCTTACAAATATTGCAATCATTCTACTACTACCACTACTACTACTAATACTACTATCTTAACGTCATTAACGTCATACATAATTGGCAATGCACTAACTTTGTTCTAGATTTACACTGGTTACAACTCAAGTAATTAGGGGTTATTATCGATAATAAACTAACTTGGAACTCTCAAATTGACCCATTTATGATCTCTTTGAGACGCAATATCTGCAATAAAATATTGTCATCAGGTTTCATATCAACCGTTTGTCGAACCAGCTCATGGTTCAGCTATCATCTGTTTTTAGAATTTTGATGCAATTTTCATGAATCAATTAAGTCACAGAACGAATAACGAGTGGAAGGAAATCCAATCAGCTTATTAATTATCACTATTGTTTAATGATAATATCGGTCTTTTGGAAATTTTCATAGTTTAGCAAGCTTGCCAATTAACAAGAATTAGTTTATTTTATCAGCAAGTAAGGAGAGTATTTACGTAGCTTTAGAAACACATTGCTAATCTTTCCGAGAGGAAAGTCCAAATCATTACGCATAAAAAACTTGTTAAAGCTTACTAATCATATGTTTCGAAAGTAGATAAAAATATTGATTTCGTCCATATGAATTAAACCGACGTAGAAGCTTAGAAACCATCGGAAGGTGGCAACGGGCACTAACTTGACAATTTCAATAATGTCAATGTTTACTAAAAATATTTACAATTAAATAAAGCTCCAATCACATCTAAATGGCGAAAACAGAAAGTTTGTATTTATTTGAATGTCTTATACATATATTTGGACAAGTACCCAGATAGAAAATTCATATTGCATACCAAAAATCTTCAGTAGCGACTTTATTCGTTGACGTCAACTTAGAATATATTTTCACTGTCAACACTACACTTGAAATTTTAATTTACAAAAAAATGTTCCATGGAGTCCAAAGTAGTATAAATGCTTTATTTCTAACCGTTTTTTAATTCCAATTTTGGTCTGTGTATTTATTATCATTTCTTTTAGATAAAAGACATTTAATGGAACTTAAATACCAACACGTATCTCCATATACCTTCAGCTTACACGTATTAAAATATTTTAAATATCTAATCTCGTAATAGTCAGTACATGTCGCCCAATAAATGTATTTTGAGAACGAAAGCTGTAAGACATTTAATGAAAGAGGAGCATGATTTTATTAATTCTACTAGCGAGCGCAAACGAGAAGATGGAATTTTTATTCTTACAGAAAAACAAAGTAAATCGGAAACCTCAAATTGATAACAATAAGTAAATAAGTTTCTGTGCAAATTTGTCACATGGCATGATACCACATCCAGTCACATTTTTGAAACTGGCCTTAATAAGCGACATCCTTTCATGTATACTTAATTCTACAATTCAATAATTAATACACTTTATATGCATTCATAGTTAAGTGCTAAATATTTATAATTATATGCAGTCGCTCCTAGAATTGTATATATTTTGTATGTGTTCATATTTATAAAATATGGCGGGTTTATCATATTATTTTACTCTACATTAACTAATGAATTTTGAATACTAGTAATCTTTCTTAGCTGACCTACACACCAACCGGATAATTTAGTAGAGGCGAAAAGGGTATTTACACCTGTGCTGAACTGGTTCCCTAAAATTTATACTGGTTCCTTTAAATTAATATTAACGTTAAACTTATGATGGGGTCGATATCATTTGATTCCACTTCAGTTGCAGTTTTGTGAGTATTAATATTAATGTTAAGCTTCCAAAAACAACATGGACGTGCTCATAATTTGGAGGAGAGCAGTGTGACTGGGTGTGATATCAGGCCGCATATCTACGGCGTGATACTGTAGTGTGGCAGCACTATATCTGTCTCAAGTAGATATAGTCTCCAAATGATTGAAATACTGTCGGTGGGACGTTAAACCCAACAAACAAATAAACTATACTGGATACTAGTCAGAAAAGCGCATGCTGTTGCAAGCTTGTTTCAAAGTGGATTATGAACGAAATAACTCCTGAAATCACTTTTATTTTAATAATGTATCTATTTTCCTGGTATGAAGCATTGTATTCAAATGTTTAAATACACAGTTCTAACCGATCATTTTAAACTAATAAAATGTCTCAAAACCTTGGGAATTGTAAGAATCAACTTTCATTTCATTTTCGGGTATGTGAAAGGTGAACATTATGTGCAAAATTTCATTGAAAGTGGTTGTGAATTAAAATGGCAGTACGCTATGATGTAAACCTACCCTCAAAAGTCAAGTCAAAACAGACAATATAAAAAGTGATCGGATAGAACTTTCCATCAGTGTACATCACATTAATTTGTTGAAGAAGGAACATAGTGTGGGTAATATTATATTATCTATTTAAGCAATACGGACAATAGGAGTAGTAACAATTCTGGTAGAAAACAAACAAAATAGTGGACTGGACTTACTTTTATTGAAACCACACCTACACATTACAAATAGTAAAAAAAGCTACACCAACGTGTTTTCTTCCTTGTTTCTCCTCGTCGAACAAGACAGCATGACTACCACATAATAATATATTTTTTTAATCCCATGAATGCAATTAAATAAATCAACTAGTTCCATTCTAACAATTAGAATTCGCTCGTCAAATCTGACTTTTAACTTGACCTTATTTATTATACATTACAGGGAGGAATAACATGTATTTTTATCTTTGGCTATCGATAGCCTTTAAGCAGGGAATATTTATGTAAACAATAGGGAATAGAGAATAAAGATCAAGTCAAATGTCAAATTTGGCGAACTATACTATTTACTATAAATTAACTAATGTTTTGAACAGACAGACAATTGTATTCGCGTTCTGATTTTTCTCTCGTTCCATCTTGAAAATCTAACATGTTGTAAACGTTTCCACTGGCGTATTGTCCATGGCTGTCATCTGCAAAATGGCTGTCAACATTCACGTACGCGTTTGCTCCAGTTTCATTTATTGTCCTTTCCGGTTGATGTGTGTCGAGTCTAACTACATTCATGTAATCATTGACCGCACTTACAGCACGTCGGTGTGTTTCATTTGGTTTTGGTCTTCTTTTCCTTTATTATGGCAGAAAGTATTTTAATATTGAATTAACAAATTATTTTGAAATTAGCTTTTGTGCTTTCAGAAGCAGTTTTTAAGATCCAGGTGATTTTTTTGTAATTTATTGTACAAGAAAAACAAGAGGGCCATGATGGCCCTAAATCGCTCACCTGAGATAAATAGGTTGACCCAAGGAACATCTGTACCAATTTATTTTAAAATCTGGCCAGTAGTTTTGAAGAAGATGATTTTTAAAGTTTCCATTTTTTCCCTTTTTGTTGCCATGGCAACCAGAGATCTTCATGGATCAACTTTATTTTAGCAACTTTTGTAGAGCCTCACCCAAGGAACATTCCTGCCAAGTTTCATTAAATTCTGTCCAGCGGTTTCAGAGGAGATGTCGTTTAAAGCAAATTGTTGACGATGGACGACGCACGACGACGGACGCCGGACGAAGGGCGATCACAAAAGCTCACCTTGAGCACTTTGTGCTCAGGTGAGCTAAAAAGACCGAATTGGTTGGAAAGCCGATGGCGATATGCGGAGAATTATGAAAATATTTGCAAATTGTATGACTGACATTTCTAAAAATAAAAATGAATTTATAGTTATATTTAATATTTCCCTATTTTTTTTCAAGTTTGCTATGAATATTCTCTAAATCCAGGAATTGTAATCTGTACATCAATGCTTTGATTTTTTTTCACATTTATTACACCACTGCATTGTACTTATAACTAATCATTATTAGTCATAATTCATAATAAATGGCAAATTCATAAATGAGAACCTCATGTATTTTAAAACTTTAAAGTTTAAGTATTTGATCTAAGGATACGCGCAACTATGATAGGGATTTTCAGAGCATTCCTGTATTTTTGCTATGTCGGACTGATACTTTAGTTATTTTGTATTTTCCTACTGTATTAAAATGCCTTCTATATTTTCCAGTATTGCAGAATTAATTAATCTAATTGCTTGGTTTGATAGGTTACTTGTTGATAATTTTGAATCTCTATTTGGCAACAATAATAAAACGGAGGTTAAGGTAGAAACACCTAAACATTCTCTAACGACATAAATCATTTTCATTTTGTTTTCTTTGTGTAGATCTATATTCTTACATGTACTTTAGGTTACAGAAAATATTTCATGATAAAACTATGCATTTGTAGTCAGTAAAATTATTATACTCAAGCCAAACATAGAGTAATGTAACTGAAATACACATTTCTCAAGTTACGAACAGTAACATATTTTGTAGTATCCTCGATATCATGCATTTGGATCCCAAAACATCACTTCCACGCAATTTAACACCATCGTTTGGTGCAATTTTGTTCATTTTCTAGTAGTATTAAAGAAAATCTATCTATCACAATTTTACAAACCTCAACACTAGATCTGTCTAATTTAACTGTATACATATATAGATTGGAAGCACAGTGCATGTCCCCAGTATTGTGAATTAATGGATGGTTTTAGGGATCCAAAGATCATTGCTAAGTGCTAGAAATTAAAAAAAAAATCATACCAATTACTCTAAACTCCCCCCCCCCTTATAACAAATCGTCGAACGTAACTGAAATAAATTGTAAAATACTTTTTTCGTAGTCAACGCTAAAGAACAAGTAATGTTTACGGAAGTATCATAGTGTATTATTGCTAGTATCATAGTGTATTATTGCTGAATATTAAAATTGTGTTAACACACATATTTTATTTCCTTGTCTTGTTGTCTTTATGAAGGAGATAATTAGAATACTGAAACTTTTAGCGACTACTTGATTCGGATATAAATCGGATTCGATCGAATCATGCCACTCCAGTGGAAACCCAGATCAGCCTGAATGCCCTTCTTAGTCTGAAAAGTTGTGCAATGTTACAGTTGCCACTTGCAATTAATAAAAAGTAAAAAAAAAGAGACTTTTCCAAGGTTATTTTACCTCACACTTGGGGTGCCCACAATACACATCCCAAGTCTGAAGTTAAAAACCTAAGAAAAAATCTTTCCTTTCTATGATGGGCATCTTATTTTGTAAACCTGATCGATGCAACAGGTATTTTTAAATGTCATATAACTTATCACTAAATAAACACAATAATTTGTAGTGAATAAAAAATGCAGAAACTAATTTTATGTTCAAAATCAAGTAATTAGCATGTCTACGATTGGCGCCTAGATTGAGCACAAATGATACATAAAATCCATTTGTAATTAATATAAAAGCAGCTTGAATAACAATGATAAAAAGCAAAGGTATCGTCAACAAGTGTCATCTAAGATTCAAAACTGAGCACTTATATACGTCTGTATGTGATAATTAGAAATCTAAAATTTCCGAACGTTCCACTGTGAATGAAGCATATATATATAACATGTGATATGAAATGAGATATATATCTTTAGGGATTCATATAACTGTGCAAAGTTAGGTAAATATTTACATCAATTCATTCTTGTGTTGTAAAAGATATGGTAAGACAGGCTTTACCTGCTTTACCTGTAAAAAAAGACGACAACCAAGAAGACGACACCGACCAGCACTACAGTGGCTCCCCCTGCTGCTCCCAGGACCATACCTGTAGACAGAGAGAACTAGGTCACGCAAAGGTGACTCAAATACCTGGAACTAAAGCAATCGTGGTCGCCATCATCATCATTTACACTTGTTATTAACAGACCATTTCATGTACTTTTTGCTTGATGATATATATTATTATACTCAATACCATAATTAATTGAAAACAACCGCCATAACCAATATATTTTGTAACTATATGCTTTGTCCAATGTTATTTACTATGTAAATCTTGGAAATAAACTATTGAATTGAAAAAACAATTTCAGTATCACTGCAGGACTTTATAATTTTTCTAAAATTATCCTAAGGCTTATAAATCAAATTAAGTTTTCGTTAAATTCTGTTGGGGAAGGATAACAAATCGCGTTACTTTTGTTTATAAAGGTGTATTGATTAATAATCTGCAGTTATTTGACCGTCAATGATATGATGGATGTAGAACAATATATGTAATCAACATACAAAATTGATACTCACAACCGCAAAAAGATTTAACATTTTTCAAACATGACATTATCATCTTATCAGCTATCAAGATTGCATACTAAAATAGTTCTGCAATTTAACCCCCCCAAACAACAACAACAACAACAACAAAACAACAACAACAACAAAAACAACAACAAAAAACAAACAAAAACAAACACACACACACACCAAAAAACAACAAAAAGTAACAAACAAAAAACAACAACAACAACAACATTTTAAAAGCTATCATACAATATTATTATTTCAGCAAATCAATTCAACTAGACCAAAAATAATTACCAGTAAATGTTATTATTATTGTTATTTATTTTTTATATTTTTTTCATTTACAATACTCGTATTTGTTTATACTACGTGTATATGTATTAATTATATAATCAGCTGTCATACAATATGAGTTCTTTATTATTTCAGCAAATCATTTCAACTAGACCAAAATAATTACCAGTAAATGTTATTATCATTGTTATTTATTTTTTATATTTTTTTCATTTACAATACTCGTATTTATTTATACTACGTGTATATGTATTAAATATATAATCAGCATAGTTACCGATGTTATCTCCATCATCTGTATTCTCTTGTTCCAAATCATCAGTGCTCGGATGTATGTCTAGAAATGTATACAACAGACGCATATATGATCATGCATACATGAAACTCACTGATTTTTTTTGTATTCCCTGTCACTATATGCATATAGCGACCAACTGAAGCACTATTTTCATCCGTTAAGTCTTTATTAAGTTATTTATACATTTAACTGCAGTATTGTATTTTAATGGATGCATTACTTATTACTTAGGTATTATAAATATCATGCCAGCATCAATCAATATATCACCATCTGTACCAATAGTGTGTTCAATACGTAGTGTGTCACAAGGCTTAGTGTTTTCATCAACATATGCGAGTTGATATACTTTTATTATATGATCTTGAAATGACTTATATATCACACATGTTTGTTATAATGCACGTCATTACTGCTATATTGGAAATTGCAATAAGATAGGGGAAGTGCCGTAACTAAGTTGGATAAAACTTGTAGCCCGATCCCATATCAAATATTTTGAAATAAAATATGTTTAAACTATTTGTACCAATTGCTAACTTGATCATCAGCGATATTTAATACTGACATTTACATATTGATAACCTGAACTAAATACCATTAACAACTTGACTAAAGACTTCCGAAAGACAATAGAATTTCATTTTAGTAGTAATAGTATTATTGTTCCTTCCCATGGGAAGGAACATCTATAGTCATACATTTCAACTTGACAGTTTCAGATTCGCTTCCTGCGGAGATGTTATCCCGCTTAGTATCTGATTTGCCTCATGATACCTACGATGAGACGGGATCCAGTCGGAAGTGACGTGTTAGCAGAAACCGCCATTTATCCGCCATTTTATTTCACGTGATGTCCGCCATTTTATCGGCCATTTTAGTCAGTCTAGCAGGTGCGCGTAGGTTTAAATTACGGCTTCGTATTGTCCCGTTTAAGAAAATAAGATGTCAGCCTAAATTAAACTTAGCCCTATTTAAGTCCTTGAATTTCTTGCTTCATTTCCTGTGCTACCATGATTTAAAGAAAAAAGAAGAACTTAAGAAAGGTTTGACTTGGAGAGAAATGTTCAACCACCAATACAGTTTGTCCTTTTCGTACTCTAAGGTTATCCCTTCCATATGCAAATGCTGAAAAACAGCTTTCACTTCATACTTCATAGTTTAGAAATGCCCTGGAAGGAACTTTTGGTTGACTAAAACTTGTATTAAAGTGCTGAAGGTACTGGAATTGCGTTTATCTCATTACACGACAAGTGTTAGAAAGTTATACGGGCTGCAGCTTATTATCAATGCGCACTTAGAGATTGCCGGCAAATCTACATGAAATAAATGTAATTCTAACATCAGCTTTACAGCAGGGCTGAACTCGATAGAGGTAGAGGTCATATGATGCCAAAAACTCCTTACGCTTTCCTGCAACTTTAGTTATCAGTAAGTCAGTTGAATTCGCTCAACTTGCCGGATGTCTTTCAGTGCATTGCGCTCTTTGATTTGTGTCATAATGATCTAGGTTGAGGGTCATAACCCTGATTGCATGCCTAAGGAGGTCATGAACTATATTCGTCTTCATGGGACATGCGCAAGAAGTGATTTCGTGATCAAAACAGTTACACAATGGGAATGTTGTTCTATAATGATTTCATGTCACTGGCAGTTATTGTATCCTGTAATTGTTTATATTTAAAACTAAATTAATTCTTTTCAACACCTTTGCTTAAATCTAAAACAACAACAACAACAACAACAACAACAACAACAACAACAACAACAACAAATTAAAAAAAAGAGTTGTACGGTTATGTTAAATATTTCGATCGTTTTTCACAAAATAGAGAAATACTTCGGTTTTAAAAGTGAAGGCGGATATATGGAAAAGCAGGTACAAACATTTCTAAGTAATACAAGAACTATAATTGCAGATGATAAATACTCTCAGATACCGCTTTGTCACAGTTACTGTTACCATGTCAGACAGTTTATAAATAAAGTTTAAGGATAAAGATAAAAACACCAAAATCAGGTAGGTCTCATACATTTATAAATGTATCGCTGACAAAAAATTCAATAAATATAAAAAAAAACTTGACATGCCAATGATATGTGCAACTAGTGTTGGGACTTATAAATGTTGTGAAGTTTTATCAAAATATAATCAATAGTAGCTGAGAAATAGAGTAGATAAAATATATTAGAAATATTGTAAGGGGGCATAACACAATGAAAATAAAAGCAAACATGACCCGCTTACAACATGAACAAGTACAGGCTTGGTATTTTAAATTGTTGTGATGTTAAATAAAAATAAGCAAAAAGAAATAGTGTGGGCAAAATATCTTCAATTAATATAACAAAGGGCCCTAACTCATACAAAATCAAGGCGGTCATGATATGCCAATGCCATGTGCAACTAGATTTGGTACTTATCAATATTGTTCAGTTAAATCAAAATCAGAAGATTGATAGCAAAGAAATAGTGTGGACAAACCTAACTATATTAACTATTAACTCATTTAAAATCCAGTTGATGAAGACATGCCAACGATATGCACAACTTCGCTTCGTTCTCAGTAATGATGTGAGGTTTAATCAAAATCCGACCAAAGGTAGCCGAGAAATAGTGCCGACAAAATACATTTAAGAGATATAACAAAAGGTCATAACTCATCTTAAAATCAAGCGAACCATAATGTGCCAACGATATGCACAACAAGGCTTAGTATTTAAGGAATTAATCAAAATAAAAAATAGCCGGACAAAATTTAAGAAAAAAAGGGAAACTTTAAAATAGATCATGAAGTGCCAACGATATGCATGTGCAAGGCTTGGTACTTATCAGTTGTTTTTTTTTAAATCAAAATCCGACTAAAGGTAGCCGAGAAATGGGGTGGACAAATCTCGTCCTCAGACGGACCGACCGACAGACCTACCGACGGACATGACTCCAATATAGCCCCCATATACTTCATATCTGAGGGTATAATAAGGGTAGCTACTGGTCATGACTTACGCACTAGCACTTAATATATTTATATTTTTATTTATGTTACATACCTCATAAATATCCCATTTAACATTTATTTATTGTCCGAATACTTTGATCTAATAATAATAATAGGCCCTAATAATAAAAAAGCTCAATTATCTCGTCAGTGAAAGTCACGTTAACCTTAGTTTAAAACCTAGACGCTTATTTCCTGAAAACATAAACAACATAGACATTCAGCATCTACCAAAATTGCGCTCATCTTTTACAAACATTGACGAAATCTAAACTTAAAGTCAAAATGTCTAAACACCTGAGCACCGACGGAAATTTTGAGATAAAACGAACGACATCGAGTGTTAACAATTTTAACAGTTTAAGGCCGTTACATCTAAAAAAAGAGTAATGAAACAGTGTCAGTAGATGGTGCTCTTTCTCTCTCTCTCTTATATATATATAGTGTATATATCGTCTGTTATATTAAAACATTCGTCTTTATTACCTGCCTCACAGTTGTATCCAGCGAAATCCTCATCACACGTGCAAACGTACAGATTGATGAGATCGTGGCACGTGGCTCCGTTCAGGCAAGGGCTACTCTCACATTCATTTATATCTGCAAAGGATGCAAATGACACAATATGCTATACAGTCTCTCTAAGAACAAGCAAATGTGTCTCTGCGACGCTGATGCTCTGCTAGAACAGAATACTTGCTTGTATTCTAAAAGCTTATACGAGTAACATAATGTACATTTATATCAAGTTTCTTGATGAAGTCATTTTTATAGAAAAAAAAACCCTTTAACACAAAGGTTAGCCTAGCGTAGAGCACCCATTTTACCATGTTCATCCAACCGTGATAAGTTCCATATTCATTCATCCATCCATCCGTGAAATATCGGCCATGGCCACAAATAACCTGAATAGTTGGTGCTGAATATATGTATAGTGTTCATATCGTGAATTACATGAAAACATTCGTCTTCTTTACCTGTCTCAGAGTTGTACCCGGAAAAACGTGGCTCCGTTCAGACAAGGGTTGCTCTCACATTCATTTATATCTGCAAAAGGAGGCCAGGTAACATAAGTCGTATTCATACATTATGCAAACTTACGCTTTTAGGGCCATTAAAACATTTTATGTAGCCGTTTTTTGGATTGAATAAGTTCATCCAACGAGTTTCAGCCGTATGTATCCTTACTGAATTTTCTCTTTGCTAAATCGTTAAGAACTAACCCTTTTTAAGAAAGAGTTTCGTGGCCAATTTACGTGAGGGAAACTTACATACCTATTTCACAGTTGGTTCCCGTGTATCCAGAAAGACACGTGCAGGTATACTTGTTGTCGCCGTTAGTACAGGTGGCCCCGTTCTGACACGGATTGCTTTCACATTCGTTTAAGTCTGAAATATGATAATTAATTTCTGTACTAGCGATCTTAGCTCGAGTCGGAAGCGAGCTCTTCGGTAACGTGTAGTTGTAATTTTTAGTTATGTGTGACGTTAGTCACACCAACTATAGTACTACGTTTTCAACCCGGGGGTGCGTTCAGTATGTCAAACCGTATGCAACCGGTCGCTTAAAGTCAGGTAAAGTCAGAGTTGTTTAGGACCATAGAGCAAGCTGTTCACATGCTCCTTATGCTTAAACGAGCCTGTATCCTCCCGCTGTCTATTGCACGTACGGTGCTTCGAGACATTGCCTTTTACATATTATATCCTCGAGTGCTCAAACTGCGCCCATCTAAGATTTAATTAGGAAATGCAACATTATTAAAATAAACAGGAATAAAAAATGCTCACGTACCAATTAATTCTATCAAATTCACATTGATACCCCCAAAATAATTCTTTTATAAATAATTATTCACTTGAAAATAACATTTAATACATTACGAGTCAAATATTATGCCATCATTTTGTGTGGTCCTAACTCCGCCCCCTAGATGACGCCATAACAGTTGCGAATTGTACACATATGACTTCCATTTATAAATATGTAAACACAGAAGATGGAATTTCCGAGATACTTTTATTTTAAATAACTGCGTGAAAAAGGGCCATTCTGCGTGGAAATCATTTTGTATTAAGAAAAAACACAAAAAGAGTGGTGCGAGGTGAAATTTGCAATAATTATCGTACAAAAATCATCTGAGTATGTCATATTTACAGAAACATAGTAAAAAAATTATCTCAGTCGCTTACACGTGTGATAAAATGTAGCAAGACTACGATGAAAAAGGAAGGTGGTGGAGTTCGGACAAGGGCGCAGTTAGGACCTCCGACGATACACAATTGTTGAATTGAAAGAAAAATTAAGGAAAGCACACGTACTTACCTTAATCGGACAATCGAGTTATCTAATATTTTGCTAGTGACTAAAGTTTGTGTCTATAGTTTACAAACATTTAATTTCAATTAGTAGATAACAATTATGTAAAAAGTATGCGTTGCCATGGTGAAATTAATCTTGTCTACGGAGTACTTTAAATGTCAAAAAAAAATCTATTGCATATATGTATGAACATACTACATACTTTGATAATAGTTTCCGTTTATGAAATATGTGATTACCAGGCCCAGATCCAGAATTTCTTCCAGAAGGGGGGGGGGGGGGGGGGGGGGCAAAGTCTGAATGTGATGTGAGTGCTAGGGGTGTCCGATCCATCTTATGTACTTCGGGGAAGATTCTGGAGATTATGAGAATTTGGTGATGGACAAAATCAAGGGTAGACTTTCGGGGGTTTATGAGGATGCCCCCAGCAATGCCCCATGACCAAAAAAGCAACACATTTTAGAGTGCGCTAGCCGAAATTTGTGCAAATATTCTGAGATTCTATCACAAGATCTGGAATACGTCACAGAAAGGTCGCCGAACCTTCGAGACATAACCGAACCCTAGGGGGGGGGGGGGGGGGGGGGGGTCCTCAGAGGAAAAAATATTTCGCGGAAGCTCCCTGAATGCTTCCCAGGAGCTTCCGGGAAGCTATGCGTATGTTTCCCCGACCTGTTTTCCCCGATAAAACTTCGAGAACATATAGGGAAAAATTTCAATGCAAGCAGTGAAGTTCTCCCGAGGCCTCCCAATGACTCCACATGGCTCGCAACGCTTTCGAAGCTTTCGCGGGACACAGGGGAACCTGTTCCCGACGCCTCCCAGGGCTCATCAATTTCCATCGGCAGTACATCCCCTAGGCAAAATTTGTCAAGTGGGACTGAGCCTTGAGCGATATAATTTTATATTTTACCTTCGCAAAGCCATGTTTTTTTAATATTAACTACTGTGCAATAGTATTTGACTACATGACTACAGTGGTATTAAAAAAATGACGGTAGTAAAGGGGGAAAGGGAAGACTGGCATAAACAAAATTAATAAGTGCTTTTTGGACCCACGCCCCCCCCCCCCCAAAAAAAAGTCACTTGTGTACACTATCAATTAGTGAATGCTTTGAATAGTCATCAGTTTTAGACTCACCATTGTAAAAGACAGTTTAGTTTAAATCTGAGGAAAAAATCACTTTAAACATATTTTGTCAAATATGTTGAAGGGAATACCAGGTTTATTTATGCTGTATTAGGTTCGAATTTGGTAATCTTGACTGTCTAATTGTCGATCTTGAAGCAGCCTTCACACACACACTTCCCAGATAAAAAAAAGGTTTGAGTCCCTTCTGCGTGTCGATTTTTTGGTACATTTTTTTAAATGTTAAATCTGTGACAAAACAAACAATATTCAGTAATAAAAGATGTTGATATTTAATATAACATCTTTAATATCCGTTTTATTTCGCACATAAATTGTGTTTTCTGTGCATTAGTATTAAGTATTCATTGACTTATCAGTAACATTGCTCAATGACTGATTACCTGGATTTGATTTGAATTAGTGATCATGCATAATCAACATATACATTGTCCCAAAATATGGATTGTCACAAAATATGGCAGATTGAAATTTTCAAATTCTTTCACCAGGGTGTCTATATTAAGAGACCATGCACATACATGTAGATTATTATATTCGTTAATATTAAAAAGTGAACATGATGATGTATCGGCCTACTGTTTGTACTTATTCCTTTCAGGAAAAATATTTAGGAGTTTCATAAAAATAATACTTAAAAAATATGTAGAAATAGTAAAGCTGATGATATTTAAGAACACAACCCATTTCTGATTAAGTTTAATTTGCATGGCTAGCGATAGGTATGCATCTACTCTGAAGTTTGCTACAGCAAAAAAAAAAATCATTACTTTTTCAAAAACGAATCGGCAATTTTTCATACCTGAAAGCTCATCAACCTGCCAGCAGCTTATTAGCCAACTTTTAATGCAAGATTTAAAAACTTTATACATGAAGAAAAAAGTGAATTAAAAATTCGTTGAGTAGATTTCGTCAAAGCAGTTTATTATTATTATTATTATTTCTTTTTTATTAACAGGTCGGTGGTTCTACCCGGATGTCTCCGTGCATTCGGGGTCTCCCTCCACCTGTAATTAGCTGGACGTTGCTATATGACTGAAATATTGTCGAAGCGACGGTAAACTCAAATAGTCATGTCAAGTCAAGAAGGTAACAAATCAACTAGTATTCCTACATTTATCAACACACGTCTGTACATTCCTAGAGCAATCATGTACATCATCTTTATTAACATATCGTCATTGCACAAAAGTATAACATACATCCATATATCATGAGTGACATGAGTACAATAGCGAATTTTAATGGAATTAGAACGAACCATCGTTTTTGCGCAATACAGTATACGACATGAAACTAAAATGCATTGAATATCATACAGACGACACTTAAAACAAGAGCACCGCATGCGGGTGCCAACGCTCGTCTCTTTTTGCCAACGTTACACATTTTTGTAAAACACTTAAAAAAGTTGACATTGAAAATCACAACTGAAACTGTAAGCCATTAAATGCAAAGTTTAAGTACCATACCCTTTAAATTTGATCTTGACCTTGAAGGATGACCTTGACCTATGCATGGAATAGAATATATGCAACATAAAAATGTAAAATATGTAAGCAAATAATCACAATTGCTTATCCATTGAGTTTTTGATCATCAACACAAAATTGTAAAAACTGTAAAATTTAAAAAAAAAAAAATTTTTTTAAAACCTTATGTGACAAACCAGTAAAAAGTTTTTTTTAAAAAAATATTAAAATTAAAAGAAATAAGATTATAAATTTTCAAAGTTATGGCAAAATAAGGTCAAAGGTCAAGGTCCATACATAAAATATTGAGGTTATCTGAAAAATCATTGTCATGATGAATATGCATACCAAATATAAAAGATGTATGTCAAATAGTAATAAGTTATGGCCAACGTTCAAGTTTTTTTGTTTAACATTTCAAAAATAGGTAAAAGTTCAAAGGTCAAGGTCAAAGTCCAAAAGTGTAACATTGATGGAAAGGTCTTGCCACAAGGAATTCACATGTGAAATATCAGTGCCATGTTGGTAACGGTTCTGAAATGACAGGCATTTTAAAGTTTCCAAAAAATACAGCATAAATAGGTCAAAGGTCAAGGTCAAGGTCGATAGATGAAATGTTAAGGTATATCTGAATAGCTCTTGCAAAGATGAATATGCATACCAAAAATAAAAGTTGTATATCAAATAGTAAAGAAATTACGGCCAACGTTAAAGTTTTTTGTTAAATATTTCAAAAATAGGTCAAAGATCAAAGGTCAACGTCAAAACCCCAAAAGTGTAACATTGATAGAAAGGTCTTGCCATAAGGAATTCACATGTGAAATACCATTGCCCTATTGGTAACGGTTCTGAAATGACAGGCATTTTAAAATTTTCAAAAAATACAGCAAAAATAGGTGAAATAGGTGAATATTTTTATATGTCTGTATAGGCCTTGTCCAGATGAATATGCATACCAAAAATGAATGTTGCATATAGAATAGTAGAGACGCTATGGCCAACGTTAAGATTCTGGACGACGACGACGACAACGCGGACGCCGGAGTTACGACAATAGCTCGTATTTTTATCTTCGAAAAACAGACGAGCAAAAAAATAGGTCTGAAGCAATGGACAAAAGCAGACAAAGGAAAAAAAACAACAAAAAAAAAAAAAAAAAACTACCCCCCCCCACACACACACACTCACACGCCTAAAATAACTTGTTTCTCCGTTCTGTTGTGTTAGTGAACTTCAGTGTGAGGCGTTCAAGAACTTTTCTATTTTTCACATCACTAATTTTGATTGCATAAAATATAAGCTTACCTGTACAACCGGTGGTCCAGTGGGCAGGACAAGGTACAGACAGATAACACCGCTGTCCTGCAGCACACTGAGTTCCATATACTACACAGTAGTGTTCCCTGTCTGATTCTAGCTGAAATAAAAAAAAAGTCATTTCTGATTCTTGTTTAACTATCCGTCGACAATTTTTGTTTAATATGGTTGTTAAACATATCATGCCTTCGACATATTATCAACACTTAGAAGGCTACCCAGCTCGGCCTCTTGCTGTTTTACAGCCGAGGTTAAGTGCTATAGCCTCTTGCTTACTGTGGTATCTGTTTAGTTATACCTATTCTAAAAGTATACAGATGTTGGAAAATAAGTAAAATATAAAGAATATTCATGTATTATCATTATTTACAGTAAATGACGTCAACTTTTTACAACAATTTATAATGTTGTTAGGAAGTTGTAACATCTCTTTACGGCCAATTTATATTTTTGCTATTACGACGCATTGTTGCCTGAAGAAGTCTGAAGTCAGAACGTGATACAAATCGAAGTTTATCTTTATTTACCCGATTTTATCAAACATATAACAATAGAAATATTATGTATAGAAAAAATATAGTTGCTTGACTTAGTATTCATATACTTTTGCTTAAAATGAAACAAATTATCTCCCCTTTTTGGCTGTATCATATTATACATTATAAAATTACAGTTTTTTTCTTTATCTGTGTTATATATAGGAAAAGACAACTCAACTTTCCACGTGATGACATGAGATTAACAGCAACAAACACTTTCAGTATAAAATTTGATATTCTGGGACTAATTGTTGAAAAGAAATATTCAAATAATCGCAAGGTTCGATAAAAAGGAAAATATGTTTTCTCTGTTGCTGTATGTTTCTCCGCGTCAAACTTGGAATTTCATTCGAATTAGGCACAGTGCTCATTGCGATCTTACGACATCCTTACAACACACATGTAGATGTAGATAACTATACTTACACTGCAAAAAGGTATGTTTGCCTCACAAAAGACCTCGTTCGTTAAACATTGGGAGAGCTGCCGCTTTTCTCGCTCCAGGAAGGTATTTGCCTTCTCTTTGGTGAAGAATTCATTTCCGCCTAAGTACTTCCGGGTATCGTGATGGCCTTCGTGGGCATATACTGTAAAAATAACCGAGATGGACTTAAGTAAAGACTTATGACATTACGCGTTTGTTGTAAAATATTTCGCCTGTAATTGATGTTTCATAAGGAATAAACCAGTAGATATTTTTGCATTTCAATTATGTTTATACATGTATGTCTTGACCTACCTATCGCTAAACTTATTGGTCTGTGCCGGAGTATTTTGGAAAAGTTCTGGTCTGTGCGTGCAATGTAACGTTTACTTTTAATACTAGAGATAGTAAAGTAGTGAAATGTAAATATCCGAACTGTTTAGTAGATCTACTGTTGTTTAAATACAGTTAATTGCCTATAAATTGCCTCAAACTTGTTCGAATTCAGCTCGGTCTGGTTTTTCTTTATTTTTATTGTTATTATTATCAAATCTTATTACAATATCATTATCAAAACATAATAATCAATAATATAAGAAAACATACCATGCGTAAATAAAATCATAAAAGTAATTGATTCTTCATGATATTTTTGGGCTCATTATTAAAAGTAGAATGTTTATTTTGTTTGTATTTTTTTTACATGTGTATAGACCATTTCACTCCGAAATGAGACCTTATCCTACGTAAATCATCGAGTACTTCTCGAACACATAATCTACATTCTGGTAAGATTTTTCCCCCAGTCATTGATAGGTCAATTAAGATCAGCGAATTATACCGAGTATTGCCGATCCTCTTGTGAAATGATCTGTTATCAAACTCTCCCGCAACAGTTACTTCCCTCGATTATATTCTATGCTCGCTTGTAATATCACTGCTAGTATCGATTGGCATTAGTTCTGTTTTAACTATTGGGAAAAGTATTATAAAACACCCTAGGCGAAGATTAACGAGTATTTAGGTATTACCAATCAATAAAAAAAAACAATTAAATATTCATGTACAATCGAATATGGAAGATTATGTATGTAAACATTACAACACGCTTACTTCCGAGTTCTTTAAGAAAAATGACATGTGAATGCAGCGAAGTATAAATTTCCATATTGCCTTATTTCATTTCTGTTAATCGGTTTCAAATGAAAAAAATGTAGTGCTTATGCTAAATAGTATGTGGTTACTGACTATCAAATTTGCCAGTATTTTAAGACCTAGGTACTAATTACCAAATGATACATTACAAATGAGAAGAGCAATCATTTAAGTGTGTATATGCTGATAGCCTTGTCGCATTTCTTTTGAGAAGTGTATAGTGTTAAATGCTTTTTGCTTTCTACCAAATAAGAATTGCAAGAATATGTTTGTAAGATTTGTATGTTAATGGCAATTGCTTGCAGTTCTTGAAATGACTCGTACGTAAACGCAAAGGGTTCAAATAATAATTTATTTTAAGTGTAAGAGCATTATAAGTGTAATTGGTAGATTTTTATAAAATAAGTCTTACCTTGCGTGGAAGGGATGAATAAAGACATACAGGTACAAAAAAATTGTGGCTTTTGTTTTTCTATAGTTTTAAACGGGAGAGATTGGCAAGATTACCTCGGTCAGGTCTCTTCCGACCAAACGCGTTTTTGAATTCGCGAACGGTTTTAGGGCGATTCCTTAAACTTGTGAATGTTTTTGTACATGCATGTCTTCATTCATCCCTTCCACGCAAAATAAGATCAATTTAATGATCTACCAATTTTCATAGGAGTAACGGCATTTGAAACGGCGAGATGTATGATTTCAATGGAAAAAGTTACCTACATTTTCGGCCGTTAGGCCGTTCATTTTCACCCTGACTTCCAGTGAAACACACAGTAATGAACCGGAGTGAAATTCGGCTTTTTAATGGTTATTATATACTTTGCTAAATTCCCATTGGTAATTGTAAAATTAGACAAAAGAAAAGAAAGGAGTTGCGGAAACGAGTTTTTAGATCTCTGTTTGTTTTAAAAGTTGAAGTTTTCTTCCCCTGCGAACGATTTGTCCCGAATAGTAAGACACTGCACATTTTTAAGGTAAACTGAAAGAGTAGAACGCTAAAAAATAGGAAACACATAGATTTCGGAATTGATTGATCGGCCCTGACAGATCCTATATTCAACAAAAACGTAATATCCGGTTTCGTTTTGTAGCCCGCGATAATTCTTGTTATAAATAAGGTTGTTGATTTTCAAAGCAATATACCAGATACCTTTGAAAATACTCATACTTTTTTTTTAAAACTATTTACCTTTTCCAGCACCTGACATAACAGAAAACATTCTTGTAAAATAGTTTGTCGTTGCTCTTGTTTGTCGTTGTTTTTGTTGTTGTTGTTTGTCGTTGTTTGTTATGGTTTATCGATTTAATTGTTTGTCATTTTTATTATTATTGTCGTTGTCTGCTGTAGTTACTGTTGCCTTAAGTGATTGATATAACATTAACAGTATTACTTACCAGAAATAATAGGATATAGACACAAACTAAAATAAATCCAATTCCTTCTTAATGTAGTCATCTTAGAATGTAAATCAATATCTATCAAGATCAATATCAAACCTAACAAAAACACATTGGGTTTGTTAGTTTCTTCTTATTATTATTATCAATTTAATTTTCTGTTGTTTAATACATTTCACATAGTTATCCTTAAATGATTTTCTTCAAATTCATACCAAGCATGTATCTCAAAGTAATCTATTGAATTTAGGGTTTGTGTCATATGAACCTCATTTGACATCACTGAAAAAAAACTTTTACAAATATTTGTTCGCCTCTAGCGCCTATATACAGTACAACAATCTGAATTAAGATTTCAGATTTATAGAGTATCTGTGGTAGCGAATATCTTTTTATTTTTTTCTAGTCACGTGGTTTTATATAAACAAAAGTTCGGAACCTAAGTGATTTATTTTGGATAAATGAAACTGATAATCGTATAAGAATTCCTTCCTTGTGTTTTCGTTTGTTTAGTGGCTGAAAATTTATAAGGATGTCGCATGTCTTGAAACTAAACCAAAATACACCCAAATAGTTCTTCCGTGTTTCTATCTTAAAAACATCGTGAGAAACAGGTTTTAGGCAGTGTATAAGGAAAATAATGTTTGCTTGTTTTGTTCATGAGAAAACTGGATATAGAGCCACCAGCATAACTTCATCCATCTAGGAAGCAATCCGGGTGATCAGCCCTGGTCTGGAAGACAAGGAGGCTATTGAATGAGAGATAGTAGGCCAAGCACTAAGTCCACTCGCTCTCGGTATAATCTTAAAATAGAAAGCATCAATGTTCTTTTAAATTGAGACATAAACTGTTAGGTCATGTATACTGCTTATGACTACAGTTTTGGTAGGTTGGCATTACACATTGAAATAGGTGAAATATGTTAACATACTTCGGTGATGTGAGAATGAGTTACTGTATCTGAATTTGGTGAGTATTGTTCACCCGTTTTAGTAAGTAATGTTAACATATTTTGGATAGTAATGCTCAGATGAGCATAACTCACTAAATAAGGTAATGTTTGTGAAATAAATTGAGTACTTTCCGCCTACTTAAGTGAATACTGCTCACCTTATTCATCTGTTTAGGGGAAACAGTACTTACTGACATAGATTAGTACTGTTCACCAACTTGAGTGAGTAATGCTTATCTAATTGGTGAACAGAATTCACTCTCAAACAGGTGAGCATTTCTTACTGAGTTATCATTAGTATATGAGCTTTGCTCGCCTTTTTCAGCCAGTAATGTTTATCTAAACAGTTGTTGTTATTGTATTGGGGTTTTCCGTCGCTGCGATAGTATTTCAATCATATAGCGACGTCCAGCTAATTACAGGTGGAGGAAGACCCCGAGTACACAGAGGTACCCGGGTAGAACCACCGACCTACCGCAAGCTAGCTGGAATATCTAAACAGTAAGGGACGCCTAAGAGACTACAGTTCATCCATTCAGTCAGCAATGATGAAGCATGCAGTGAGAAAAGAAACTCTGAAAGCAAAAGAATAACACAAAAGATTGGTAAATTTAGTTAGCATTTAGAAAATTGTGCATCAGAACCCATGACCAGCATCATGCTTTGATAGAGACCTAAACTGTTAAGCAGTATGGATAGGATAAGTTCGCTCTTAGCGAACTTTAGAAATATGCATAGTTCACATTGTGTAGACCCTCGTTGCAAATCTGCATTCTATCAACAATTTACTCTCTATAAATCTTTCTTCTTTCTTGTTATATCTTTCGCACGGGTATGACGTCAACATTTTCAACATTTTTATACGCCCGTCGAACACGAGGCGTATTATGGATTCACATGCGGCGGGCGGGCAGGAGGCAGGAGATGTTGACCGCTCTCTTAAACAAACAAACATGAACCGATTTTTACCAAACTTTGTCACAACTTATATAGCACTCTCAGTTCTTTTTGATAACCAGCCTAACTTTCCCAGACACACATAAGTAATGGCCCTTGAATTGATGAAAAAATGCTGAATTAACTCTGAACTTCACTAGAATTATCAGAATGTATATGGGCACAATATCTCGGTTCATTTCGATAACTAGACAGAGACAAATTATCCCATACACTCTGGAGTTATGGCTCTTGAAATTTTGAAAATGTTTAATTCGACAGTGTCCACTCTCTTCCTCGAACAAATGTGAACTGAATTTTACCAAGCTTGGTCACAATGTATATGGGCACAATTTCTACGTTCCTTTCTTTAACCATCCCTTGAATTGATAAAATGGCATGACAATCGAATTTTGCGATAATCCGCGCTCTTATTTATTCTCTTCTTGATATTAATGATTGTTTTTTATTGAACACTTATCATGCCGATGATTGTTTAATACATACAAAGTATGTCTTCCTAATAAAAGCTAAATATAGCGTGAGAAAGGCCTACAACAACTACGTCCGGGATATTGTCACCAAAGGCAGGAACCAGAAGAATCTCTATATACTTATGTCAAAGGCAAGCGTTGCGACAGCAGTGGCATCTCTCCCCTCAAGAGTGAAAGAGTTGCACATAGTGACCCAAAAGTAAAGGCATCTATACTAAACAGCCAGTTCAGCAGCCTTTTTACAGAAGAGAACAGGGGCCGACGTGGCCGAGCGGTTACAGTCGTGGACTACAAATCTCTCAGCCCCTCACCGCTGTGGGTTCGAATCCCGGTGGGACTTCGGATTTTTCATGTGAGGAAGCCTTACAGCTGGCTTGCGGTAGGTCGATGGTTCTACCCGGGTACCTCTGTGAACTCGGGGTCTTTCTCCACCTGCAATTAGCTGGACGTCGCTATATGATTGAAATACTATCGCAGCGACGGTAAACCCCAATACATCAACAACAACAGAAGAGAACACTGCACACTTCCCATCCATGCTTGGAGATCCTTGCCCATGTATCCACTTCGAGATCAGTTAAGAAGACGTTCGGAAATCTTTCCGGGACCTGGACATGACTGCAGGCCCAGACACTATTTCTACACGCTTCTTGAAGGAGACAGCAGACCGGATCAGATTGCTCCCGCACTGACACTAGTTTTCCAGGCATCACTACAATAGGACAGGGTCCCAGAGGGCTGGAGGCAGACACACGTCTGTGACGTCACCCAAGTATTCAAGAAAGGCGACTTAAGCCTCCCAGCAAATTACGGGCCTGTTTCCCAGACTTCTGTCTGTTGTAAGGTTGGAACACATTCTGCATATACAGATATTGTCACATCTGGACACCAGATCCTGTCAGATCAGCAACATAGCTTCCGCAAGAATAGATCCTGTGCTGACACTACAAGACATCACTGTTGAACTAGATCTGGTGAACAAATAGCGTAACACTCCTTGACTTCAGGCATTTGACAAAGTGCTCCACGAAACACTGATGATCAAGTTGAGACACTGCGGCATCAGGGGACCAGTTTGGAAATAGATCAAGAGCTTCCTCACGGACAGGAATCAACAGGTCCTAGCTGAAGGTCACCTGTCAGTCCTCGGCCCACTTCTCTTCCTTCTGTACACCAATGATCTTCCGAGCTCCACATCTCGCCTCTTTGCAGATAACAATCTCCTCTACCTGATCATCAAGAGTCCCGGGGACACAGTGAAGTTGCAGGAGGACCTTTGCAAGCTACAGGAATGGGAGCACGATTGGCTAATGTCCTTTAAACCATCAAAATGTCATCCGTATCCCCAAGAAGCAGAAATCCATCCTTTACGACCACTCGATACATGGTCGCAAACTGGCAATGTCAAGACAGGAATGTGCCTGGGGACAGCGCTTTCAGTCAACCTTTCATGGAAGCCAAATATCACCGACACTGCTAAGAAAGCAAACAACAGCTTGGCCTTCATCCGACGAAATCTGTCTAGCTGCCCACAAGAAATCAAAACACAAGCTTACAAGTTCCTCGTTAGACTCATTCTAGAGTTTGCCTCCACAAAGTCGGATCCACATACCCAGGTCTGTGTGCAGCAGATAGAGGCCGTCCAACGGAGAGCTACCCATTTTGTCAAAGGAGACCACCGTGTCAACAGCAGCACCTCCCGGATGATAATCGACCTCGGATGGCAGTCCCTACAGTACAGGAGACAGCAGGCCAAACTGTCCAAGATGTACCGGATTATGTACTGTCATATCGACATCCCTGTACCCCAAGTATCTCCACTTTGTAGTTACCGCGACCACAGCTACTTATACAGATTTGTCGTTCCCTACTGTCGCAAAGATAACCTTCGCCACGCCTCTTTTCTCTTCACTGTTTGCTTGTTGAACCAGATGCCAGCACACTTCATCAAAGCATTAGAGGCATTCAAAGAATGGTTGGCAATATTTTTAAACTGCACTTGTTTGCGCTTTCCATTATCTTGTATAGTTCAACATAATAATGATCCGCTATTTATCAAAAACTTCACATTAAGCGCCATAGTTAGAGTTCCTTAATATCCTGTAAAGTGTCTTTCATATTCCAGGTAACTAATAATGATGGTTGTTATAACAAATAAATAAATATAACAAACAAACAAACAAACAATAAAACAACCAATAAAACAACCAATAAAACAGCGCCGAGAGGGTATCAAAGTACAAAGTATTGTTTTTTTATATTGGGAGGTAGTTTTATTGTTGTGCAAATGTCATGGATGGTGAGCTTTCGTAAATGTGGAGAAAACAAATATAGTTTTGATCTCAATTAATAACTTATTCTATTAATAGAAGATAAATAAACTTATCAATAACCTCTATCATAAATCAGTGGATTGCAACCAAATTCGAACTTGACCTATTATTTGCATACTAAATATGAATCCCAATACTCAAAGTCTTTCTAAAACGAAATATCAAAGACAGACAGACAGACGGACGGACGGAGAACGTCATATCAGAGATCGTCCAAATAAAGCAAAAAATATTATTACTACAAAGAAATACAGGACTAGTTCATATTTGAAGCATACAAAAAATGCAAAGATACAGATAGTTATACAATATTATTTTTAGAAAAACATTTGCAGAAAAAAGTGTTCAGTTGTAAGACTTATCTCCCCCCCCCCCCGCGCAAAAAAAAGGTCTAAATCATGACCACTAATTCATTGAAAATATATAGTTGATGAATTTTTTTATACCCCTTGTTTTCTGTTTGATTTAAAAGTATTTTTTAAACCCTATTTATAAAAATAATAATTGGATAATTTATTTACTGGTAAAACTTATTTCTAATATTATACGTTGTTGAGTGTGATGAACTCCAACACATACCTATTGACGAGGAAAATAAATTGATTGACCTTGATCAAAGGGAACTGAAAAAATACATCCCATTTGAAGGGCGTACACAAAAACAGTGACCAAATATTGGCAAACAAATCTAAATTATCCTTTATGTGGGCAAATTTTATTTATAACAGCTATAAATTTTTCGATTTCAATTAAGGAATAATTTGAAAGAAAAATAAATCTTATTATAAATCAGAATACTTGTGTTTGGATAACATAATGTAAAGGAAAGGATTTACCCGCTCAAAGACAGCCGTACTTTTATCGGGCCATTTCTTTGGTTTATCTTTTTTATCTTGGAATTTTCAGGATGTGCGGCTAAATAGATAACCAACCATCGTAGATTTCTCCAAGAAAGCAGAAGACAATAGCGTCTAATTACCATTGTCACTAGCTCAATTAGAATTTACATTTTTTGAGACTAAGACCACAGTTGCCTGCCCTTGGTTATTCTGCATCCGGATGTGCTTACACAGAAAATGCTGACCCTATTTAATGCTGAATTATGGTGACTTTTTTTTTACTGAAAGACATGCAATAAAGGATTAAATCCTATATAACTGTTGAAATAGCCATAAAATGCCCAATTCGGAGGCCTTATTGCGCAACAACCTTAAAAGTTGAGCATTACTTAGAGCTGGATTTTTGAGAAAAAAAATGGTGTGAAATGGCCGACCATTTATTAAATTTATTTTGAAAATAAAGTTCATTTGCACTTTGTCCAGCGCTTTACTGTGATAATTATGCAAGGATCAGTGTTTACAGATAAAGTGGCTCGTAACTATTTTCGGAGAGTTCGGTCGTTTTATAGTGCTACAATAACCCCTGGAAGTATCTGAGGTCGATAGCTTGATGCGATAATTTGTAGTAGTACTATCTTTATTTACATCTCATCATTGCACAAACATGAAAATAAATACAAATCAAAGCAGAGTTTAAAATAGTACAATGCCATTCCACATGGAGTTACAAGAGATGAATATTTACATATTAAAAATAACACTTTATTATATCTGAGCACAACGCTCGTGTGTCATTAAAAAAACTTACCCGTAACTAACTTTACACGCAAAATGATAGAAATGTGATTTAGAGAAAGGCTGTTTAAAAGAGTATAAACAGCAGCACAGACGCTTTTAAAACATCAAATAACAAATAAAAGATAATGAACAGGAAATTACAAACGTAAAACAATTTATCTACAAAGTGAAACACGGCGCCTATCTAGAATATTCTAGCAGGTTTTGGCATACAATCTTAATATCGTTGAGTTTGTATTGGAACACAGAAATATATATTTATCAAAATCCTGCATTTTAGCAAACATATTATTATACGAAGTTGCCTTAGAGTATAGTTCATCTCTTAAATCATCATAAACATGACAATGAAATAAAATATGCAGTTTACTTTCTATTGAGTTATCATTACAAAAGGACAAAATCTGACTTTTTCTAACTCAAACTCTCGTAACGACCAGTCTCAATACGAATTGGTGCAACCCTTTATCTAAATTTACTGAAAGCTGATCGATGAACAGGTGGTAGAATCATATTACAATATTGTTCAGTTTTAAATTCAGATTTCACAGACTGGTACAGTCTTAATTTATTCCGATCTTGACCAGATGGCCCAATAACATTATTTAAACAAGTTTGCCATTCAAATTCATTCGTTAACAAAGTTATTCATTGTAAAAGTCTCAAGAATGAACACGCACAAAGGTACCAGCCATGCGATTTGGTAAACTTAAGTATATGTTCAAATATTCAGAATTAAAAAATACTTACATAAAAATACATTTTTTAATGACCGATTTGCCTTACTGTATGCCCAGAGTGCAATACGTTTGGTTAACCTGAATTCCTTCATTTTCGATAATTTCAACCAATATAAAGCAATGAATTTCCATAGACGGACAATCGGGGGCTTTCAGCCCATTTCACCCGCAAGCCCACTATTTGGTGTGTATTTGCCAACATCATTGTGCCCTGTTATGAACGGCCTCAATACAAGAGTATGAGCAATATCCTCATAGTGGAGAGCTGTAACTAACGACAGGCCACACAACTACATCATATAAATTTGTAATAAATACATTGAAGGGGAGACCACTCATACTTTTACATTTTGCGATAAGTAGTAGACCTAATGCGCGACTAGCACCGGGCCACAGTCTTAACAGTAACATTGAGATCTAGATGATCATGAAAAACTACACCAAGGTAAGTATACCTATCTACAAATGTTGAATGACTGGAACCACATGTAAACTTAAAATTTGTACGAGCCACGGAATTAGGTCTTATATTTAGTTGAATTAAAATGCATATCATTTACAGAACACTAATTAAATATAATAGACTTTTTCTAAAATTAATACAATCTCAATAAGTAGATTTACGAGACTTCTTCCTAGAGTAAAGAACAGTATGCAATGGCGTGATATGATCCACCGTGTTTCTACCCTTTCTAAAACCATTTTGCTCTTCCGCAATAATATCATCCGACTATTTATTGAATCTACAGTTTAGTTTATACATAGATGACGCAAGAGAAAGACTTCAAGCTTTCTATCTCGGATACCTCCAAGAGTTATTGTAACACTATATATGAACAGACCCGAATCTGCATATTTACTATCCACATTTAGTTACGATCCCCTTTTGTACCAAAACAAACTATATTCGTTCTCATGGTAAATGAATTGTAATGAGCTGAGTAAGCACGTAACAAATACTGATTTTTTATTTATAATTAAAAAAATGAAATTTTAGATAATTTTACATATCTAGGGATGAATTTTACCTTGTCCCATACAGAAAATATGTCTAGTGCTGCCAAATGATGCATGGTCGAGCTTTAATAGTAGTCTTTGTTTGAAAATGTTCAGTTAGATGTTAAAACTAAATTGTGTATTTAAAAGATGTTGATAAGCTACATTTGCGATTTCTGAAATATTTGCTTGGTGTTAAAAGACAAACTCCGAATTATGCTCTGTATGGAGAGTTTGGACGGTGTACTTTATCTGTGATAAGTGCTCTGTTGAATATGCTGTAAAATGTTGGTTAAAAAATATGAATTTACTAGAGTCATCTTACCCATGTATTGTATGTACCGGTATTATTGTCTTTGATAAAATGTAAATAGTTCTTGTTGAACAACTAGTATAGATTCATATAAACGCATAGATCACTTGTTATATATTGGAGTATTCGTTCAAAATATCTTGGTAATGTTTCGTGGTCAAATTCAAATATGTTACTAAACATTTTAAACTCATCAAATCTCAAAAGATTGTTAATCTCGTTAAATATATTTCAAAGGAAGAATGTGCGTTAGACAGAGTACCTTTAATTTATTGTTTGTTTGTTAGGTTTAACGTCACACCGACAGTATGTCAGTCATTTGCACAGTATATAAACGAGTCTACTTCCTGTTTTCACAAAGAAGGTACAAGTTTAAATTTAAAGGCTCCCAAGAAAAGTGGTACAGTGATTTCGTTTATCTACTGTAATTTAGAGACTATGTCTATTTGAGAAAGATAAAGTGCTGCCACACTGCAATATCACGCCTAAGTCACATTATCCTGACACCGGGCCAACCAGTTCTACCAGTCCTAGAACTACCCTTATAAGCTGAGCGCCAAACAAGAGAGTTATACCAGTAATATTTTTTTACGACTTTGGTATGTCGTCTTAGTTTAAGCTGCTTCTTAATTTTCAAAATGTCATAAAGGAATATTATATTCTTAGTGTAATATGTTTTTTTTAATTATTATTTTATTTTATATTTTTATGTATAATACATTTACTGAAATGTCTATTGTGTCTATATTGTAAATGGCCAAAGATAGTGAGAAACAAATAGATATATAACAATTAAGAGAGGTGAAGAGAAAATTGTTTGTATATTTGTTTGTTGGGTTTAACGTCCCGCCGACAGGAAAGGTATATTGTACACATGGAAAGAGGAGCCTACTGTACAAAAACACAACAGTAACGTTTGCAGAGTGTAATTCAAAACTAACTGAAATAAAATGCATATGCATATTTTTATTTGATAAAATCTGTACACATAAACCAACTCATATAATTACTCCTATACGGTGTCCGGTCTCTTAGACCGGTCAGGGTTTCTTTAATTCTGTATATACAGAGACCCTGGACTGGCGAAGTCCGGAGACCGGCTTTTAGTAGGATAACCACGATTGATTTGCTTTTAGAAAAAAAAAGTACATGAAGGATAATCTTTTAATCAACAATCAGTACAATCTAGACACATATTCTAAGTTTTGTGTTTGCCTAAACTAAAAGAAATTGCAACCTGCTATGTTAAATTGGAACCTGCTATGATAAAATATACCTGAGAATAAACGCTATTTAAATCGGATATATTCGGAATGTTTTATTTACTTTTACATGGCCATTTCTGTCCAAGAAGGTTACAGAACCACGGAGGAGTTAATTTTATTGACATGCTGAAATAGTTCAGTAAAAGTGACATAAATAGCCAAGTAAGATTTTCTTTTCTTAAGAACGATATATCCATATATTAGATATGTATTTTGATATTATTATGATTTAGAAAGTGTGTGGCAGGCCGTCAACATAAATAATTCAATTGACACGATATTGCACCAGATTTGGTGTCTCTACTTTTTGAGATAAATTTACTGCCTCTCAGGTCACTTAACTGCATGAAAGAGTGGACATATCGTTCCGTCTTGGGCTGCAATTTTAGCCAGTGTATCAGTTACTTGATTTTATCTCGAACTCCTATGGCACAAATATCCATGATCTAAGCAAATTTTGAATGTTACGTTGCTACGCTGTAGACTTTAAAACTGGGTTTTATTCTGTCACCATACTCACATTGTGGTATAAACTGCCTATCGAATAAACTTAGCTTTATACTCATTCGTGATCTTTTATAAACTCTTGACTTTATCTGTGACTACTTTCTTGTTTACTACATGTATGACATGAATTACGGACGTTTCGTCTACCTGCCATTTCGTCTACAAAGTAACATATAGAGTAGACGAAAGACGTTTCGTCTACGAAGTAATATAGTATAGACGAAAGACGTTTCGTCTACTAATAATTTAGTATATGATGAAATATTACATTGATGCTTATTTATTTATTATGTTATAGATCTAATATTAAAGATATTTGATAATCAGAATTAATGAAGATATGGAAAAAGTATGATTTTGTTTATATTCGAAAGTATACATATGTTATGCAAATAATATGCCTATGTAATTAAAAAAAAAGTAGGTTTAATTTTATAAAATTTATTTATTCGTGAAATTGATTTAATTGAAGCGATAATCGTCAAATACTTATACTTTTGGACATGTTTTAACAGGTAATTGTAGGCATGTTTTACTAAACTAAACTAAACTGTTTAATTTGGTTAAACGCCTATTTCTATGATGAATACATATTCAATGGCGTTGTACATTGTATGCATAAAATATAAAATCCATAAGACATATACAAAACAACTTGAAATATTTACATGATAAAAAATATATATATACATATTTTAACTATGCAGATAATAATAACAGGGAAAGAAATCATATAGTACACACGAAAAAAATATCATGTATTAAATCTCTAAAATGACATTAACGGTTTTTAACATATTTTAAACATGTACTTTTTAAAAAAAAAAATATATATATACTATATTATCTAAATGATAAAATATAGTATTTATTCCAGTATCATGTCAGTATAAATTATGAAAAGCAACGCAATTAAAACAGTTTGTAAAAGTCCTTTAAATAGTGGGTTTTCAACTGTTTCTTAAACACGTCCAAGGATGTTGACTGTCTGATGGTCAATGGAAGTTGTTTTACATTTGTTAGAACTAATAAACAATAGTTATACCAAAATTAAAAGAAGTTAAAAGAAAAGAAAGAATTATGGACCGTCTGTTTGAACTAAACAACGATTAATTTACATTATAAATTTTCATCAGTTTACAGTTTTATTTGAGGCAAAATCGGCAGTATCCTGCCTTTGGCCACATACAATTGTATAAAATGGCAAGTACAAAACATAAGTAATAAAACGTACACAATATAAAAGCGAAAAGTACAAAAACATACAATACAGAACCAGAACATGAATAAATTATATTAAAGTGGAACAGTTAAATTTTCCAGAGTATTTTTACGAATGTTATTAGCTTCATACACAAATTTAGAAATATTACAAACTATTTTCATATTATTAGAAGACAAAAGTTGAACAAATTTAGTCAGCGTAGGCCATGTTAAATTTCTAAAATATTTTTTTCTTAAGTCTAGAAGACAATTTAATACACGACCGTACACGACTATATATAGACTTAACAATAGTAAGCATTTTACTATTTATCCCTAGTTGTACCAGCTTGAGCCACAACGCTTCTCTTATTACTGTGTCAAATGCCTTTTCATAATCGATAAAAACACACCACAGTTTCTTATTATGTGCAAGTACCTTTTGTATAACTGAATGAAGAATAAAAATTGCATCGGACGTTGACTTATTATCTCGAAAACCAAACTGATTTTCATGAAATTTACCCTCTCGCTCACACCAAATATTTATTCTATTGCGTAAGATCAAGGAGAATATTTTAGCCATGATATTAACAATAGTGATTCCTCTGTAATTATTTGGATCTTTTGCATCACCTTTTTTGTATAATGGTATAACGGCCGCTTTCGACCATGAATCAGGATATACACCAGTATCAAATATATGATTAAAAATAACACACAAATAGGGACAAATAAACTCATGCGCGTCAATGAAAAAATCAGCTACGTTATTTTCAAGGTCATTCGATTTATTTCTCTTAAGAGATAACAGTGTTTTCTTTATTTCATCCAAATTTATAGGAACATCTAATTCTTCAATATAAAGATGTTCCTCAAAATTGATGCCAAGTAAAGTTTCATCAAAATCACAATGTTTAATATTAGAAATAGTTGAAAAATGATTTACAAAATCCTCCATACTAATATCACTTGATATATTATTTTTATTCTTTTTAAACTTATTAATGTATTTCCAAAAAATTCTTGGATTATTTTTACTCAGGTAACATAAATTATGCTTTTCATTTTCATAAAATAACATTTTTGCCCTACGCTTGACTTTTGCAAAATGTTTGCGACTATTTATGAAAACAACTTTATCAAAAGATTAGCATTAATTGTTTTCCTTTTGTATACCAATTAGCGGCACGTGTTTTCTCTGTTATGAAACACCCGGCTATAAATAAAGATTTTTGTATATTGTGTCGTATTCTTTTAATGTCCTTTTCGGTATTGTAATGTCCTTTATATAATAATAAAGTAAAAAAGAAACTGTATACCTATTGTAAACCAATTAGCGGCACGTGTGAAAATGAAACCAGGATTCACCGAAGGAGGTACCGGGAAGTCCATGGCCGCCTCTTTGAAGCCTGGGACGCATATGAGGAGGAAGATATCACCACCACTCAGCTCCTTCGCAGGTGCAGCAGCATCGCTGGACTGGGTACTGTGGACTGCCAGGACCCAATCCACGATGAGGAGTAATCTGAATGTTGTGCTTGTGGTGTTTGTAGATACGTAGTACTTAGCAAAAGTCTGATTTTTTTACATGTGAGTCCCGAATCCTTGACTCAAAAAATTTGCAAGGGACTTTTGATATATTGGACTCATTGATTTTTATAAATTAAGTGGTACATGACTCATTGTCTTGACATGTAAAGTGACGTTATGTTATACTGTGGTGTAAATATATGTTTTATAAATATATGTTGTATATAAATTTTATATAAATTATGATAATTATTTGATTTGATTTTTCAGTAATAAATATTGGTTGTTTATACTTTTATTTTAGTGTTTTCTTCTCAGTCCCCAAAAACGAGAACAGAGAGAAAGTAGAGAGAAAGAGAGAAATGTGTGACTGAGTGTGAATAATTACAACATTCTAAGCAAGCCTCAATACTATCACCTCGTCCAAAGGCATTTAATAATCACCTTTAACCATTTAAAGTATCAGCTATTCAGTAGTTGATTAATCTTGTCCACACTTCACACATTTGCAATCACCTTCAGCCAAGAGGTGTGAAATAATGATATTACAAGGTAACAACGCTCTTGTAAGACACACTTTTCATTAACTTGAACACGTGCACTTTAATGTATTTAATATTCTACATTCTACAATAAAAAAAAATCTACTTTTTTTTTTATTTTAATCACTCGCATCACGATTAAGTCCATTGCGCTTATTTGGTAAGAATTTTTTATTACATTAGTAATTAGATCTACTAACTGTACAAAATTAGACAATTAAATTATTTAAATTAATCGAATAATTAAAATAATTGAATGACTGCCGAAATAAAACACAATCAAACATAATTAACGTTTCATACAAATTACATACTTGATTGTTCATTGCGCTTATTTCGGCCTTGGCCTACTCCATTAATCACATAAATTACGTACTTCTCATCGTTATGAACTAATTATCAAATACCCTATATAACAAACAAACAAAAAACACTCCAAACACTTAAAATATTCTCTTTGTTTATCAAAAATAAATTAATACATTAATTCCTTTTTAACTCTATATAATGTATATGTAGACGAAATGTCTACCCCTTTTCAACTATAAATTCAGTTAGACGAAATGGCAGGTAGACGAAACGTCCGACAACGTATGACATCACAGAGTTGAAGGTCATTTGATCGGATAATTTGTTTATTTTACATTCTTTCTTTTCATTTTCACACATTTTGAACACATTTCACCATAGCTCTTCTTATAATTGTATTTTTAAACTAATGCACTCCTGTTCATATCTTTTTAACTTTCACCTTGTCTCTTAACAAACACACTTTGCTGATACGCAAATATCTGTGTCCCCATGAGGAGTTTGACATAAATGGAAGATAGATAAATAAATAGAATGCTAGGTAAGTGTTGAATAAAGATAGTTTATCCTGCTTGGCTAAGAAAATATAAACTGCTTGCCAAGGCTAGTGGCATATTTTTCTAAGCCTTGCAGGATAAACTTATCTTTATTCAACACAAACCTAGTATTCTCTATTTACTCAATGTAATTATGTTATCACGAAACTAGCCTAAATGGAATCTCTTAAAAAATCCAGGTAATCTACTCTTTTTGGTACTGATTGTCATGCCTCTGCATAGAGGATTGTTCCAAACCGAAAGTAGATAGGGTTTTTAAAGTTTAATAAATCAAAAGGACTATATTATTATAATCATTGATGCCATGGCTTCTTTGTATTTCAGAATGGTAGGATTAGATTACAGAAACAAAGTGATCCTGGCTCCAATGGTGAGGATTGGAACTCTACCTACCAGGTTGCTTGCATTGAGATATGGTGCTGACATTGTGTACACAGAGGTCTGTATAGAACACCAAAAACTAAAACACTTACAGTAGTAAAGCTTATTTTATGTCATTTGGGAAACAAGTTCTATAAGTTAAACTAATTGCCCTCAACAGTTCCTTGGATGGACCAGTACTTTGCACCTGGGAAGGTCATGATATATCCTTTGTATTGTCTTGTTGCATCATGTGACATCCAATCCTGCTTTGTGATAAGTTAAGAATCTTTACATATTATATGGTCAAGCCAAGGTGATCTAGCATGGATATTTATCACCTTTTAAATATTAATTGCTTGTGTTTTTGTTGTCTGTCTTTCCTGAAATGAAGATAAAAACATTGAAAATTTGACATGATAATGAGATATGAACTGCAATTTTTTTTTTGTTCAAAAATTCTTTTATTCTCCCCAACATAGGTATGTGAGGGTCGGGGAGGACCATCCCTCTACATGAACTGCAATATTTGTATTTGAATGGTTAAGAGATGAAATTAATTAATGGTTTAACCCTTTCCCTCATAGAGGACACCATGAAAAGACCTATGCGAACAGCATAAAACCAGATCAGCCTGCGAGTAACTCGCAGGCTGATCAGGTTTTATGCTGTTCGCTGCTCCTCAGTGGTGTGGAAATGAGGATTTTGATAATAAATTTGGTAAGGTTTAACTGTGGTTTTCTGCAGATCAGGCATTATGTGATACCTATTGAGGGCGTCAAAATGAGTCTATATGAGGGAAAGGGTTAACTGTTTATACCAAGTTGGACCATTCTTTGTCAGTGCAGGTCTTTATATTCTCTCACCTTCCTGTCTCAAAAGTACTGGTGTGTAGAGATTAAGTACATACAGTATCTTCCACAAAAAGAACAAATATATTTCTTGACTTGTTTTCTTGTAAATAGAAAAATGATAATAGTTCAACTTTTTTTATTTCTTCAAGATATTCTACCAACATGTATGATTTCCATTTTCCACTGATACAATGATGTTAGAAAGTTCGGATTTATTTGGGAGTTGGGGTTTCTTTAATTCATTTTTTTTTTAATTAATTAAAATGAATCTCTTTTCAGGAAATCATAGACCATAAGATATTGGCTGCAAAAAGAATAGAAAATGGTAAGACTTTGTCACTTTTAGAGTTTATTTTCAGAATTGATGTATGTATAAAAATTTTAATATAAATTTCAATTTAAAGATTCCTTATTTTTTATTTCGCTTATTTGTTCATTGAACTCATACTTCCCAGTTTACAGTATTTTCTGACTATCATTTATTAAAACTAAGTATTTTTCTCTGGAAAGGTAAAAACCTGATAAGGTAACTGTCAGAGTAATGAGAGAACATTATAAAACTTGATAAGCCTTTTAGTAACGGGCAATCTGGTCCGGATTATGCCGGACAGTCTCATAAGTCCTCTCACATATGAAAGGTTGAAATTTGTTTGTATTGGTAACGGTAAAGGGAGGTAACTATGCTGTAGTTATTAAGATTTACCTGTGTTTGTTACAGAGATTCTAGGCACTGTGGACTATGTTCTGCCAGACACCACCCTTGTGTTTAGGGTGCACCCAGCGGAGAAGGGAAAGCTTGTCTTTCAGTTGGTAAGCTATTAACTGAGCATTTTTCTGAGTTTTTTCATATATTTACATGTACCATTTTTTGAATTATTTCCCTTTATTTAATTTTACAATGATTTCAGTACAGAGAATAACTAATTTACTATGTATTTGAAAACTATACAAGGTATTGACTTGAAACTTCATATATAAGTAGATGACAACTAGGAATAGTGCAGTGACTGAGAACCATAACTCTACCAAGTCTGGTTTTTGATTATCTCCCTTTACTTTTTAAATTTTTTTTTTTAAGCAAATCTCATACACAAGACCTAAGACTTGAAACAGAATATGATAGCAAGTAGGAGCAGTGCAGTAACCAAGAACCGTAACTCTGTCTGGTCTGATTTTCTTATCATCTCCCTTTATTTTATATATCACACGGAAAAGGTCGATGGTTATAAAGACAAAAAACACTGTCACATTTGTTAATAACTTTTATTCTTTTTACTGAATTACATGAGAACAATGGGTCCAACTGCAACTACTCTTATTTTCTTATCTCATCGCCACTTTAGTCACTCTGAAGTTATGATTTCTCAGTTAAGGACCTCACCAATCTGTCAAATTATCAAAACTTCCCCATCTACAAACACGTAACACAATTTGAAACAGAATATCACACTTACACAGGGGAACAATTGCAAATATAGATAATTCAATTTAAAGGTGCAAAGTTACATAACATTTTCATTAATGTCTCTGTTAAATGGGCTTTCTCTTATTCCTAATATATAGTTCCCAGCAGCTGAGAGGTTAGATGGTCCGTTGGGAGCAGGAGGCTGTGGGTCTGATCCTCAGCTTCAACATACCAAAGTCATTAATAATGATACTGGTATATCTCCCTTGTTTGGTGCTCAGCATATAAGGATAGTTCCAGGACTGATTGGTCTGGTGTCAGGATAATGTGGTTGGGTATGGTATCATGATATATGATGGCTTTCTTTGCACAACCATTGCTTGAAAAGTTTATCAAAGAGGGTTACAAATAAAAGTTTTTATGAAGAAGATTACATTGGTTTGCAACAAATGTGGCTGTTCAATTTACTTTTAATCGAAAGTTACCCCTAGCATGTCAGTTTTGGAGTCCCTTCTCAATTTTTGGTGTCCTCTGGATCCCGGGTGTTAGTGTCAACCACTGCCTATATTTGAGGACTCTTCCTTTTTGTGACAATCATTATCAAGGACTCCAGTTTTCAGAATCCTACTGAGAACCCAGTCTGTTAAGATTTTATAATCCCTAAGCCAGCATGCACAATATTTATTATTGCAAGGTTGTGATGTAACAACGACTAAGAGATATCACTTAGTTTTGGGACACACTTAATATAATTATTTTTGATGACATAAATTCCTAAATGTTATTTTATTTTTTATTTTTCCAATACATGCACTTTATGTGATTACAGTATTTACCTTTTTTTTTGGTACATGAATTTCAATCTTAATGACATTTATCGCCAGGTTTTAGCAACTTGTACATTAACTTTCTAGATTCCTGTGCAATGATATGTTTGGTTGTTTCAACATACTGTTGATGATTTCTCAGAAATGAAAGTAGTTACCTAGCACCAAAAGTGGCCATTTTACATTTAACCCTTTCCCTCATATAGACTCATTTTGACACACTTAATAGGTACCACATAAAGCCTGATCTGCAGAAAACCCCAGTTAAACCTTACCAAATTTAATTATAAAATCCTCATTTCCACACCACTGAGGAGCAGCGAACAGCATAAAACCTGATCAGCCTGTGAGTTACCCGCAGGCTGATCTGGTTTTATGCTGTTCGCATAGGTCTTTTCATGGTTTCCTCTATGAGGGAAAGGGTTAATAATCATATTTGAAATAATGATTTATAACTTAAACATCAAATTCAACAACAAAAATGAAACTTATTTCTTATAAAAAAAGTAATTAGTCATATATTTTGATAAACATATTTTACATCAAAATAATGACATAGTACAAAACATGTATCAACAAACTCAGCAGTGTTCTAATAAATACAACATCTATTCATCTAAAAAAATGTGTACATGATGAATGTACAGTCGGTTGGAGCTGATAACTCTTGTGTTGTTATTATGTATATATTGGAAGTGCTTGATGAAAAGTAGGAGTGTTTTGTATAAATATACATTGCCAGGTACCACCAGTATGCTGGTATTCCTGTGTTGCTTGAGATGAGGTTGTAGTTGATAGGGTTTGTACCTGTAGTGTATTGCATGGAATAGTGATAGGGTTTGTACCTGTAGTTTATTGCATGGAATAGTGATAGGGTTTGTACCTGTAGTGTATAGCATGGAAAAGTGATAGGGTTTGTACCTGTTGTGTATTGCATGGAATAGTGATAGGGTTTGTACCTGTAGTGTATTGCATGGAATAGTGATAGGGTTTGTACCTGTATAGTGATAGGGTTTGTACCTGTAGTGTATTGAATGGAATTGTGGAAGGTGTTTGTACCTGTAGTGGATTACATTGAATAGCATTGAAGTGTATTGCTTGGAATAGCAGTGGGGTTTGTACCTGTAGTGTATTACATTGAATAGCATTGAAGTGTATTGCTTGGAATAGCAGTGGGGTTTGTACCTGTAGTGTATTACATTGAATAGCATTGAAGTGTATTGCTGGGAACAGCAGTGGGGTTTGTACCTGTAGTGTATTGCATGGAATTGTGGAAGGTGTTTGTACCTGTTGTATATTGCATGAATCAATGGAGTATGAGTATGATTTTAGTAGTGTGTTTATTGAATATAGTTGTTTTTCAAATTAAATATTATACATAGAATGACTATTTTTAATGATGTATTAAATAATTTTGCACAAATATATCCCTATAGAAGTAGAGTAAACTTGAACACTTCCCTGTGTTGCTATTGTGTACATGTATAAGATTATTTGCAGTGTATTCAATGTTTTGTTTGTGTTTATAGTATAAAAGTGGGTGTATTTGGGGTTTAAGTAGGATGTTTTGGTTGTGTATTAGATTATTTTCTTTGTTTTGAATGTATAGTTTATATGTAAAAGTTAGCACTCAATGAAGTTAATATATTTTTGCTGGATTTCAACTAAGTATCGGATTCATGAATAGGTAGTGTAAGGTGATTTTTCTATATTAAAAGAGTGAATATTTAGTTTGTAGTGTATTGGATATTTTGGTTGTGTATTGGTTGTGTATCAGATGTGTTGGCAGTGTATCAAATGCAGTGATAGTGAGTTAAATGCCATGGCTGTGTGTGGGATCCCAGAATGGTTATGACGTCTCCTTCATGTATCTCCTTTTTCCTTTCACTACCTTGCCCCCTGGATCGGTCACTTTGTATACCTGGCGGAGATAGTGATAAAGCGGATAATGATTAGACTGAGAACTTGATTCAAATCAATGGTAAGGGTGCCATGTTACTTTGGTAGTATACATGATTACAGATTTGAAGGTTTCGAATTTGAGCCTCTTTAGGGGCAGGAATCTTTCCCAGGCTCATGGTACTGGTCGTCCAACCTAAGAACTGTCTGAAAGGATTAATACTGGCTGTCAAACACTTGGCATCAGTTACAAAGCAGTCATCTGTAACTGTAACATTACCAGGCAGGGTTTTTGCAACTTGTAAGGTGGATGTTGAAAAATTCTTCTTAGAAGTTTATGGCTCATATTCATAGAAGAATAAAGTTTAATGTAACCATTGTGATCTCACACAAATCACTAGTGTTCTGAGTGTCCACCATTGGAGCGGGAGACCCCCAACCCCAACCCAGACATACCAATTAGTCATTAGAAAATGATGCTGGTAGCTTCCTGCTTTGTGCTCAGGCCTAAAATTCTGTGTTTCGAGCAATGGTTGAACCCGACCCTATCTAGTGAAAACCCACCAAGTTTTTAGTTGTTTTTAGTTGTCGTTTTTAGTGGCCATTTTGAGATGGCTGTTTTCTGTGATTCATTCACTGTTATGACTGGACTTGACTTTAATCTCGACCATACCTTTATTTTTTATAAGTGCAAGGATTTGATACCTTAATATAACTAAGGTACTCATGCACTATATAGTCCAGTATGTTTTTAGCTCGACTATTCAAAGAATATGAGAGCTAGTGTAGTCGCCCTGGCGTTGGCGTTGCAGCTTTTGGTTAAAGTTTTGCATGCAAGTTACTATCAACCTTATATCTCAATAACCATTTATGGTATTGACTTGAAAGTTTATGAATATGTTAGGGGCATTAGACAACCAAGGTAGGTAACTCTTGACTGACTTTAATATGAATTATGGCCCCTTTTTAACTTAGAAATTTTGGTTAAAGTTTGGCATGCAATAGAAAATTTGGTTAAAGTTTTGCATGCAAGCTTCTATCAGCCTTATATCTCAATAACCATTCATGGTATTGATTTGAAAGTTTATGAATATGTTAAGGGCCATCAGACAACCAAGGTAAATAATTCTTGATGGAATATATTACAAATTATGGCCCCTTTTTAACTTAGAAATTTTGGTTAAAGTTTTGCATGCAAGGTACTGTCATGCTAATATCTCAGTATCCAGGCATGCAATTTATTTGATCTTAAATACATTTAGGGGTATCATACTATCAATATAGATAACTTTTGATGGAATATATTACAAGTTATGGCCCCTTTTTTAACTCTGAAATTTTGGTTAAGGTTTTGCATGCAAGGTACTTTCATGCTTATATCTCAGTGTCCAGGCATGGATTGATTTGAAACATTTTTAATGTTTTTAGGGGTATCATATAAAGGAAGATAACACTTGATGGAATATATTAAAAAATATGGCCACCTTTTAACTTAGAATTTTTATAAATTTTTTGCATTTAAGCTACTGTCCAGCTTATATCTCAGAAATTGCTTGTGGAATTGACTAGAAAGTTAAGGAGTGTCTTCAGGGGCATCAAAAAACCAAGGAGGATAGCTCTTGGACTGAATTTTATGCAAATTATGGCCCTTTTCTTGCTTGGATTTTTGGTTAAAGTTTTGCATGCACAGTGTTATTATGCTTATGTCTCAGTAACTAGGTATGGGATTGATTAGACTTCATAGAAATATTAAGGGGTATCAGACTTTCAAGGTATGTCATTTTTGACTATTATTATGTACAAGGTTTGTGAAGTGCAAGAATTGAAATAGATTTCATTTGATTTACCAACAAGCCATTCGAATAGTCGAGCGTGCTGTCCTCTGACAGCTCTTGTTTTTGAGACCGTTGCCCGAAACACAAAATTTTTTTTTAGGCCTAGGCATATATACAGGGTAGTTCCAGAACTGGTTGACTCAGGTTAATGTGACTGGGTGTGGTATCATGCCACATATCTATGGCGTGATACTGCAGTGTTGCAGCACTATATCTTCAAATGATTGAAATACGGTACTGGGATGTTAAACCCAACAACAAAAACAACCCAAAACAAATAAACAAGAGATTTATCCCTAGTCCTGACACAATCTCAATTACTAAATATATAGTCATATTCTCTTGGTTGTCCAAGCCTCACAATCTTCTGAGGATTTTAAATTCTATCTTTAGTTCTCAAATTATCACTGTGATCAGATTTAATCATATTCCTTCTACTGCTGTTTTGTTGGTTTGTTTTGCATTGGTGCTCAGGTGTATTGTGCATGATGGTGCGGTTTTATGCTGAGCACCTCTGAATTCAGTTCTCTTCGACTTTGACAGGTGCACCTTAACACAGAAACAGATGTGGATACAAGGGATCCGGGTGTGCTACCCTGGCTTATTCTGAATAGATCCCCTGGTTCTTTAACATGCCAAGTATATAGCTTTGATACACGTGAAGCCCCTTAACCACTGTCTGGATGAACCAGCACTAGGCTTCTAGTTAGGCAAGGAACACTGAAATTTTCCAAGGTTTGACCATGATTTAAACCCCAGACCCCTGGATTAGTTGTCCATCGTGTTACCACTGAGCCACCACTCCGCCACATTAAAATGCTGACATAGGTCATTATCTTAAAACCTGTCAATTACGCCCTTACATGTGCCCCTACCTGTAGAAGTTTTCCATTGGTGTCCAGGGAGTGTTCAATCACGTGTGCCAACATGGGGCTCTGGACAGGGGTCATTTTCTGGACCAGTTGTTCACCTTCCCAATGTAGGCTTACCTAGAACATTACAGGGAGGTAGAGTTTGCTTGCTAGAGAAATAGAATTTCTAAATTATTATGTTCTTAAAACAGAAAAAGAGGATAGTGGAGATCTAATGATCCATTACTTTGTACTGGGGTGAAACAGTACAGGACCATCATGATATGGTATGATATAGTATGATATAGTACACAGTACATGGTCTTCAGTATAATACAGTACTGAGTAATTATTGTTCTAAGTGTTTTGCTGTATGTAATTGTTTGAAGATTTGCATGTTGACTGGGCTAAGCTTGCAAAATGTGATATATGTTGGTACCTTTTCCATCCAAAGTCAAAATACATTCAAACCTTAGACAAGCAGAATGGATGATCATCAATAATTTTTAAGCCATCTATATCAGGACTTCTGTTCATATTTAGAAATAATGAAAATCAAGACAGAAAGTCACATTTCATTGGCTATGCAGCAGCCATAGATGTATAAAGCATTGATCACTCCCTCGGCCTATGCAAATTGGTACTTAGTATGTATGAAACTACAAAGAAATATACTGGGTACTGAACTGCAATACAAATTATTGCCATATAGTTGTACCATCTCTTACAGTTTACCATCTCTTACAGTTTACTATCTCATACAGTTTACCATCTCATACAGTTTACCATCTCATACAGTTTACCATCTCTTACAGTTTACCATCTCTTACAGTTTACCATCTCATACAGTTTACCATCTCATACAGTTTACCATCTCTTACAGTTGTACCATCTCTTACAGTTACCATCTCATATAGTTGACCATCTCTTACAGTTGTACCATCTCTTACAGTTTACTATCTCATATAGTTTACCATCTCTTACAGTTGTACCATCTCTTACAGTTTACCATCTCTTACAGTTGTACCATCTCTTACAGTTTACCATCTCTTACAGTTTACTATCTCATATAGTTTACCATCTCTTACAGTTTACCATCTCTTACAGTTTACCATCTCTTACAGTTGTAGAATCTCTTACAGTTGTAGAATCTCTTACAGTTTACCATCTCATATAGTTTACCATCTCTTACAGTTGTACGATCTCTTACAGTTGTACCATCTCTTACAGTTTACCATCTCTTACAGTTTACCATCTCTTACAGTTGTAGAATCTCTTACAGTTTACCATCTCATACAGTTTACCATCTCTTACAGTTGTACCATCTCTTACAGTTTACCATTTCTTACAGTTGACCATCTCTTACAGTTGACCATCTCTTACAGTTGACCATCTCATATAGTTTACCATCTCTTACAAGTTGTACCATCTCTTACAGTTTACCATCTCATACAATTTACCATCTCATACAGTTGTACCATCTTTTACAGTTTACTATCTCTTACAGTTTACCATCTCATACAGTTTATCATCTCTTACAGTTTATCATCTTATAGAGTTTATCCTCTCAGTTGACCATCTCAAACAGTTGATCATCTCATACAGTTGACCATCTCATACAGTTTACCATTTCATACAGTTTACCATCTCATACAGTTTCAGCCCTACCATGTTTTCCATTATAATGAGGAACAATTCAGCATGCCAATGTTGCATTATCGTGGATGGGGAAGGATTCAGACTAAAACCCGAAATGGTTTACACTCTTGTGTCCACTAAGATGATCATGAGAGAAAACTCATGATAGAGCATTTGTAGGTGAAACTTTTGTTAAAACCTTCAGCATAAAAGAGCAGAAGATTTTGTTTGTGATACTGTACTGATTATTGATGACCTAGCCATGTATGGGACAGATGGGCCTTGTATTTTCAATGCTAAAAACTGGAACAGTGAATCACGATATACCTGCAATACATGTCCATGTGGCTCAATCTTGAAGTCTGTGTTCAGTTTAGTGCGGACGTCTGCCTTTATGTTGGGATCCTTCTCAGGGTGGGGGATATTGCATATATGTACGATGTCATCTTCGACATCAATGATCAGTCTGGGTGTGCTGGTCAGCATGTACTGTTTTTCAATCTCAGATGCACCTGCAATTTATATAAATTTTTCAAGATCATATTTTTATATCTCAAACTGTGTAGACTATTGGCTTTTCTAAAGGGTTTTATAACCCTTATAGGTTATTTTACACTGAAGAATCCAATATGGATATATACCAAGATTGCAAAACCATATTGGAGTCACCTAAGGGCTTTACAACGAAATGCTTCTGTTAATCCAGACTCTTGCTGTAAAGCACTAGCATACACCTATTTCATCTCAATGCTTATTTGTTACCGGCTTTTATTGTACACTTTATCGTGTCTGAGATGATGAGATTACTGTCCAGTTATGTAATATATTTCGATGATGTACTGTCCAGTAGAGTTATGCCCAGTATGATCATGTGGTATTGCATTGATTGGTTCTAGAAATTGGATATAGAAAATATAAAATATTTGGGGTCCAAGCATAGATATTGCGTTATATGGGATCGCAGAATAACTATGTTACAACAATGTACAAATTTTAGATTTGGGACCCAAGGTTTGATCTGTGTTTCTATAAGTTAAGAAGGTATTATATAGACAATGTGTCAAACTGTACTAAAATCCATAAACCATTTATGTTTTAACCCTATACCCCATAATTATAGAGGCACAATGATGCCTGGCAAACAGAGGAGATCCAGCCCAGACATTAGTGAAGCTCAGTTCCTACACAGTCAAAGATCAAAGGACTGAGAGTCCTAATGTTGTGTTAAGCATCAACTGGAACAGTAAAGGACAAAATGTGGCTTGTAATTTGGAACTGTTTTATTGATTTCCCTCATCAAATGGATCTTGCAGCTGTGAGGTCCGAGCAACATTATTTGATTTGTTATATTCGTATTAGATTAACCAAGGACACATTAAATGTCAGAGGTGCTTCACTGGCTTACGTCACACAACTTCATTCATAGTATTTTCACTGATAATTTTTCCCACCTATGCAAACAGGTGCACATATATCGTGTCCACAAGAGGGCATTGAATGTAGGTATCAGGTATTGTCATTTTCGCATTCGGTTTCAGTATGTTGCATTGTAAACAAGGCAATGCAAAAAAATCCATTGTTTTTTGTAACGTTTAAAGTTCAGTAAATAAATATTTACCAGGGTATGAAAAAAATCTTCATAAGCCTAAATCCATAAATGTGAAATAGTATTTTGCCTGTGAATTTTTCTGTACAAAAAGCATTGGATTTGTATAATGTAATGGGATGGACCAACTTTCTTAATGTGTTATTGTGCACTTAAGACATTGGTAGACACTATGTAGAACGACATACTAATGACCAAATCTATATTTTGTTTGTATGAAGTTTAGGGAAAGGAACCCAAGGTCATGAATTTTTACATGAATATTCATTCATTTTCATATACATGTACATTGTATGAATTCATTACTATAGTACCGGTAATCTTTTATTTATTTGAAACATAAACATAAGTATCCTTGGTCGAATTCCACCAACAATACTTAGCACTAAATAATACTTAAATACTTATGGGCTAATTTTATTAGTCTTGATTCTCTAATTAAAAAACCCCCAAACTTTAAATTTCTTATCCATTATTGTAAGTAATTAAGGTAATTATTCATTTCAACTTAGTTGTGTGCTTGAATATTTCATAAAATAGTAATGGTGGAATGTGTATCTAGTAGTTTAAGAATTTAAGTAATACTTAGCGCTAAGTATTGTTTGTGGTATTCGAGCTTGGTTACATCCCAGATACATGCAGGGCTTTGTATACATACCTACTGTATCAAAAAATGGTGGCATGTGGTCATCCTGATAGTGCGTCCATGTCCCGGAGAGTTTGACCTTCACCTCAGCAGCCATCTTGTCAAGTCTCAAACCTGTGTGCAGTGTGATTAGGGTTGGAGCAGTATTCTTCACAGTCATATAGATAAAAGCAAATATGCCCATTTATTCAAATTTTTGGTAAAACGATTGAAACTGTTCATGAATGATAAATGATTTCATTCACCGTAGGAAATAAAATGTTATCATTTTTATTGTAATCAAAGTTTCCTGCATGTCTCATTTACAGTAACATAAAGTTGACTGAATAAGGCTTGAATAATAATCGCTTATGATTAAAAGTAAACATGAAATAAATAAAATAATTGTTTAAGGTAGCGACACTGGGTAATGGACAGCTATCAAATTTACTGGTTTTGAATAACCTGAGTATAAACATAGTTAGTACAAAAGTTATACCCCTATCTTATGTCAAGATATCTGTTCTCAGAGTCGACAAAATATAATTAGTACCTTTATTATTCCCCATATTGCACACATTTTTCGAAAATTTCGGACAGCGATATCTAAGTCATTTTTTCAGTAAATAACTTCGTTTTTGTATTAAAATGTATCTTTACAAATGAACTAGTGATCCGTGTCTCAAATTTCTTTTAAAATTTTCTGTTCAAAAGTTATTTAACTTAACTTTTTATTTTCGCTTCGAAACACGCCGCTCGTCAATTAATTAGCCATTGTAACAAAACTAAAACAATTATTGAAAAACTGAGACACGGATCACTAGACGGATCAAAGACCTTCCGACAGACGAAAACCGCTTTGAAATCGGACAACAATCAACTTTGTAATCACTGTCCAAACACCCCCACTACAAGCTAATTCCAGTGTGTGGAAAATTAGCTTGAAAGATAAAACGATCAAAATGTGCTAATTAAATGGGATTATCGCATAACTGTTCAGCCTTAATTAAATTCTTTTTGCTCAGTAGTTTAGCTGTTTGATACATCGTCCATTATTCACACTTTCCGAACATATTAGTACCTAAACTTTTGGTTTACATCCCATAAAGTCATCTAGTGTCATAGTGCACACGGCATATAACACATAAAAAGCCACGTGACTATCTTCAAGCGTCGAGATAAGGGGCCCCACACAGGGAAATAATGGATACCGAAACCGCACTAAGCAAATTAGAGGCCCGTTAGTTGTCAACATGTAGCCAGTTACACTGGGGACAGGAAGTCTATGACGTAATATACTAGGTGACAGCTCGGGCCCCGAGTCCAGTAAACTTTGTGATATATGACCAAACGGCACACGGTAATAAAAGCACACGTGCAGTACACACAGGAAACCAGTTTTCAGGGGAATTGTTTAACCCAACCCAGACAAATCAAGTCATAATTTATATAGACAATATTTTTGAAACACAAAGTTTTTGTATTGTATTGTTGCAAAAGTAGTAAACAAAACTTTATATATGCCAATACGTTTCAATAAGGTTATTTTCAGTTTAAAGTATTCCCTCGCAATGGCTTTATTTTTATAATCTTTTATTTGCAATTATATTTACACATACAATTAAAAAAACAACCATTATAATTACTAATTTTAAGAAATCAATCTATTGTTATAGAAGTTTACAGTTTTGGTATATTGGGGTTCGTATATTGCATGTTAGCAGGATAAGAAATCGTTTATATGTAAGAAATGATGAGACAGTGTTGATAAATAAGCAAACCAATCAAAAGTCCGATAAAACCCATGCTTTTTTGTCGTGAAGATTTCAGTTAAGAATCACAATAAAAGTTCTCCGCGTAAAATTCACTTTCATCATTATTTGTCTCATTGAAAGTGTCCACCTTAATTTTCTGAGCCGACACAGATTGTTCATTAATTTCTGGATCCGTATACAAGCTACCAGTTCCAAGCACTTTTAAATTTTCCTTGTCCTCGTCACTGAACAGTTTCTTTTGAACTTTACTCTTTTTTATTTCTTTTATTTCCCATATTTACTTCAGGTGATAATAAACATTAACCTGCTGCTATAGTAACTGATAGTTATTTGACAAACGACAAACTAATATCTTCCTAGCGTATAAACTGATTTCCCTACACGGCGCCTCTAAAAGCCCCGCCTACTCGACGTCACGTGATCGAAATAGCGGACTGCTTTTTCGGCTATATGGGGTCTGGTTATTCAGGGCCATAAATCGCATATTTTAAAGTGAGATATTGGATTTTTGTTTTCACAGATCATTAGAAGAAGGTGTGAAGTATTTTATTCCGTTAGAAACCCATTTTGATGCATTTTACCGTTATTACCCAATGTCGCTACCTTAAATAGGATTGTGTTTTTAGCTCATCTGTTTTTCAAAGAAAAAAAGTTCAAGTCTTGTCATTGCTGCGGTGTCGTTGTTGTTGTTGTTGGCATTGGCGTCGTCATGGTGAAAAACATTAACTTTGGCCATAACTTCTAAACTATTAAATGGTCTGTCATCAAACTTCAAATTCTTGTTCACTAATACAAAAGGCTACCTTCAAATCAAGGGCCATAACTCTTAGGTCCATTTTGTCCATTATCTCCATCTTTTTTAATAAAAAAACCCTAACAAAGAGTGTTGGCACCTGTATGCTGTGGTCTTGTTTGTTTTTGTTATCATAAAAAATTGATATTTTCACTTGTGGCTCTTTCTATTCTTAGATATATTTTCTATGACCAGCCATGAAATAAAATTTAATCTTACACTTCAATTAACAAATATCCTCTGTCTTGTTTTTAATAGCTGAAACATCAAAAGCAGGCATCCTCAGATTGATGGAGTTAATTTAACTGTATCAATCCAATTTCAGAAGCATATATCCATGCAATGGGATTCTGTGCTAAGGCCAAAAAAAAAAAAGTTCCGTTTCAGGTCTCCCGACTGACCCTCTCTTTTAACGAACGACCCTAAAGTTTTTTCACCTTTCTGCCTTTAAAAAAAAAAAAAATCCTTTTTTTAACCTTTAGTTTCATGTAAAAAAAAAATAATAATAATAAAATCCTGTCCTACCAACCCTCTTTTTTATTTGCTGGAGACCAGAAATAAACTTTTTTTTTTTTTTGCCTAACAAGTGGTAATGTGTCCTAGACGTTTTGTGTTATATTTTGTTTAAGTAGCTCTCTTTTACAGTTGTTGCTGCTGAAAAATTCCATTTTATGCTGGAATTTACCCTAAGTAGTTATCAGGTATTTTGCATAAGAATAAGTTAATTTCGAAAAGTTCCTTCTGGAGCATCTCTTTTCTGTGAAATAGAAAGGCAAACTGAAAAATATTGTTGATTATCAAGGACCTTGTCAAATTTGTACACGTACATGTAATCAGCAACAGATATTCACAGTGAACACATGTAGTACTGATCAAAGTAAGGTCATGACCTCCATAGATGCAGAAGGTATGCAACTTATAATGGGAATCAAGGTCAGATCATTCTGAAACAAATTTGTTGGGAAAAATTAAGACACAGGTTGGTTACTTTTAATTGTCATAATTTACAAGGGAGGGAAAGATTATCAATG
>CM037783.1:42313012-42342766 GCA_021229015.1 Solen grandis | reverse complement strand
ATTGAAGCATGTGATTCCGTTCTGGGATTGTAGAATGAAAACTTATTTGTTTAAAATGAAACTAGAACTGCATTGAAAGTTAATAGTACTTCAGCATAATGCATTGACCAAGAAAAAGGCTCTTATGAAACTCGACAGAGTTATCTGCACTTGTCTACTGAATGGTCTTATTATGATATTCCATAAACAACAGTTATACCAAACTTCATGTACTGAGGATGTAGGATATGACAAGCTTGATTCCTATATAGCACCTACTTCACTATGTCAATCAAGGGTATATATATTTTCATATTCAAGTTTGTTTGTTTGTTTGTTGGGTTTAACATCCCACCGACAGTATTTCAGTCATTTGGAGATGATGTCTACTTGAGGCAGATATAGTGCTGCCACACTGCAGTATCACGCCATAGACATGTGGAATGATACCGGGCAAACAGTTTAGTGCTCAGCATATAAGGTTAGTTCCAGGACTGGTTGGCCCAGTGTCAGGATAATGTGACTGGGTGTGGCATCATGCCACATGCCTCTAGTATACATAGTCTCCAAATGACAAAAATACTGTTGGTGGGGCTTTAAATCAATTAAACAAAGAAATAACAATTTAAATTTTGATACAGATCAAATTCAATAAGCAATAACCTCAATCTTTGTTGATAAAGTACCACAACATTCTAAAAATCATAATCATGCAATCATACATTATTCCTGTAAAATGGTTTATGTTAGCTTTGCCAGTGAACTCAAGAAAGATCATAAACTTACAGGCTTATTATTACATGCAGCTGGTAGTAATTATAAAGCTATATATTTTATAGCTTATAAAATATAGCACATGTGACATTAAATTACTTGTACCTTAGGTGTATGTCATTTTGACCTTAGCAAACAGTGCAAGCCAAGGTCACACTGCTTCTGGATAGATAGTGCAATAAATGGAATTCGTAATATCATTCTGGCAAGAGCATAGAATATAAAGAAAACAAGAAATATTTCAAGCTAAAGTAGACATTTAGGTGGCATTTTCTTATGGAGACAGTCATATGCTATACAAAAGATACATATCCTATTGCCGATGTTTCAATTTCATCATGAGCTGACAGCACTTGGACTCAAGCAGTTACAAGGGTTTGGCATATTGATAAGGAAAACAGTCTTGACCCTATTTCATGAGTCTTCCAAAATGTGATGGAAAAAAGAAACATTTGACATGCATTGAAATTTCAACATTGATTTGGAGACAATGTTGCAGACATGCCAACGAACACACAGACGGATGATAAGCCTGTGGAGTTTAGCATCCCTGTAATAGTGTTTCATCATACAGCCATGTCCGGCAAATTAGAAGGAGGAAAACCCGAGCACACAGAGGCACCTAGGTAGAACTACTAACCTAATATAAGCCAGTTCCATCAAAAATAAAAACAAGAGCCATGTTGACATGGCCATCCCCCGCCAAATGCTTGCTCTTTAGAAGATGTGTTGGAGAGTAGATTATTTCATTTTTAAAAGAAAAGTTTTGGTAATGAAGACTGATGTTTGAATTGATTATAGATATGAAACCATGTGAAGACCTACTAATTCCTCTATTTTGAGGTCTGCATGTAAAATGTTAAGGTCAAAAAAAAAAAAAAGGAAAATTAAAAATGGGGTTTATTTTAACCTGAAGTTTTAAGTTGATATCTCAAATACTTTTTGAGTTTTGCTCTGGCCAAAAAATAAGTCTAAAAAATAACAAAGGGCAATTACTCAAAATTTATTAAAGGTAGAGTTATCATTCTTGTGCACTGCACTCCTCCTCAGTAAGATCTATCCACCTATGAAGTTCCAAGTTGATACCTCAAATACTTTTTACCTTATGCTCCGGACAAAAAGTAAGTCTGAAAAATAAAGGGCAATAACTCAAAAATTATGAAAGATAGAGTTATCATTCTTGTGCACTGCACTCCTCCCCAATGACATCTATTGACCTATGAAGTATCAAGTTGATACCTCAAATACTTTTTGTGTTATGCTCCAGACAAAAATTAAGTCTGAAAAATAACAAAGGGCAATAACTAAAAAAATATGAAAGGTAGAGTTAACATTCTTGTGTACAGCACTTTACCTCTATAAGATTGATCCACCTATGAAGTATCAAGATGATACCTCAAATACTTTTCAAGTTAATTTTGGGCCAACAACTCAAAAATTATGAAAGGTAGAGTTATCATTCTTGTGCTATGCACTCCTCCTAAATGAGATCTATCCACCTATAGAGTATCAATTTGATACCTCAAATACTTTTCGAGTTATGCTCTAGACAAAAATGTGGGATGGAAGGATGGACAGACAGATAGAGACTATTACAATATCCCCTGCCGCCTTTGGCAGGGGAAAATAAAAATGGAAGAAATTCTGCTAGGATTTGAAGTGACGAGAGAAGCTGAATGATGTTAAACTACCGACATAACATATCAGATCCATGGTGAAAACTGTATTATACTGACATTCACGTTTAATGAAGCAAAAAGCGATAGATGTAAGCTTTTCAAAATTTTGTAAGCTTTTCAAAACTTTGTTTTGTGGGGAATGAAAATGTTTATGGTAGACAAGCAATATATTCCACTCATAAATCACTATGTTTATCCTTTTGCTATTATGTGTAAGTGTTTGAAGGCTTGATAAAATTAACATATCTCCATGAAACACAAGTAAATATTAAGTGATTATTCTCTTGCCAGCAAAATATTTTGGTGTTTTAGCAATTTAAAGCTTCTGTGAGCAATAACCTGAGTTTCTCCTTCCAAATGCCAATCTGGATAAAAGATGCACTTAGAACTTTAATCTTTACACTGAACAAAACCTTGAAGTGGGTGGAATAAGAAAATAATTGCCATGGCAACCATAAATCTAAATGATGCTTTTTAAAGAAAGCTAGGGAGAACTAAGGTTTCACAACAGTCAAGGTCACCGTGAATCTATTCTACAGGCATAACTTCATGTTAATGTCTTGTCAAGTGTAACCCTTAATTCACTGTGCTTGAGAGCTGTGTAGTCAGGTGGAAGCATACATAATTGTGGATACTAAGGTTACATGTTTGAAACTCATGTGGGAGAGAATATATCATGATCTTCTCTGGAGCCAAGTACTAGTCTAATCCAGGAATTGTTGAGAAGGATAAGTATAAATTATAACAATTTGTTTCTTTAACAAAGCAAAAAGAATAAGAGTTGTTGGAACAACACATATGCCCCCCCACTCCTATCAAGGTCACTGTGACCTTGACCTTTGACCAAGTGACCCCCAAATCTACTAGTCATGACCAATCATCTTATAAAGTTTAAGGAATGTGGACCCAAGTGTTCTCCAGTTATTGAACGAAAACAAAGTGATCTACCGATTGACGGACGAATCAACCGACCATCAGACAGTCATTTGCAAAACAATATGCCCCTTTTCTACGGGGGGGGGGGGGGGGGGCATAATAACAGTAATTAAGTTTTGTTAAGAAATGAAATACAAGATAAAACAAAATACCTTCAGCCCTGAAGTATCACTTAGTTAAGTATAAGCTAAGTATTGTTGGAGGAATTTACCAACTGTATACAGAATTTTGTAATTTCCTTCAAATCTTTTTGGTATGGAGGTAGATCCTGAACAGACTGTAAATAAACTATATCAACCTACCCATGTACTTGAATATTTCCTTATACAGGAATAGTGGAATGCATTTCTACGTTTCTACTGAGCTTAACAAAAATTGTTCTTTAGAACACATGCGCTGAAGCTGAAAGAAGTGTGACATAAACATGTGACAGCCAGACAGGTCGACGACGGTGTTAATTTTAGTTTAGTTAAGACAGAAAATTGTCTTAGCTAATGTACACTGTTTGCCAATTATATTAAGAATGCTTAATGAATGTGATTACTAGGATGTAAACATGGTAAATCCTGGCATGTTTGGATAATTCAAGGCCCATAACTCCAGACCTTGATGTCCCTCCTGACCAAATAGTCTAATATTTTTACTAAAAGGTATCTGCCATTAATAATGCTTCTAGGTTTTATCAAGATTGCAAAGTTCATGCTATAAACCCTGATGCTAGAGATGAAACAAACTAATTACTATGGAAGGACGAATAACCAACATCCAATGATCCTAAAGGCTAAACTTAAATATGGCACCTTTTTTGATCATTATAGGGCAATGACTCTATACTTCTACATCTTAAAAAATGAAATTATAAAAAAAAAAAAAATTATCCTTCAACATTATTTCAAGCTCGTTCATGCAAAAGTATAGCACAGCATAAACCGAGATTGACTCTTGAGCAGGTAATGTCATGCACTGATCTTGCACATGCACGAGCTAACACATGCACTGACTGCACACAATACTATGACGTACACAACCCTTAGATAATAGACATAAGGTTAAAACTTTACACTTATTGATTTCACACCCTGTCACAGAAGATAAGGAACAAAAGTAGAAAGGCTTATCACACAAGCTATTACAGATAACTACCAGTGTGGTGTATTATCTTTTCAGAAGCAATAAACATTAAAGTTCACGTAAGAGGATAAGGTTTACGTCATACTAACTGGATATACTTTATTTTCCCTGTATTATGACTTGAAAAAATCCTTAAACTCCTAACAATTGGTATTTTGTTTCCTAAAACAGAACTTAGCACAAAAACACTATTTTAAATCCCAACTTAAAATAGTTTACAAATCAAACTAAGGTTTGGTGTTCTAAAATTTGTGACTTAACACTAAATTTTATGTCCACTGCTTCAAATATCATAACACTTAAACTTCATGTTCAAGTTAGAAATACTAGGTTAAGTCCCCCCCCCCCACACACACACACAATGGTGCTTGTTTCATTACTGAAAGATATTAAACTTAAAATAAGGTTTGATTTTTATTAATTTTATATTGTCTGTTAGTTTCTTTTTTTCTGTTGGGTACCATGTTCTCCATGCAGGCATAAACTTACAAAATAAATTTCATATCAACTTAATGTAAGAGATCACCAAGGTTCCTGTTTTGAACATATGTGTTTTTGGGGGCCTCCATGGCCCAGAGGGTAAAGTTGCTGACTTTAACACTCACTCAGCCCCTCACCGTGTGGGTTCGAATCCCAGCAGGGTCATTCGGATTTTCATATGAGGAAGCCTTCCAGCTGGCTTGCGGTAGGTCAGTGGTTCTACCCGGATGCCTCCATGCATTTGGGGTCTTCCTCCACCTGAAATTAGCTGGATGTCGCTATATGACTAAAATCAAAGTGACAGTAAACTCAAATAGTCAAGTCAAAACATTTGTGTTTTCAAGGATTCCCTTTGTCAAAAGAGATTTTGTCATCAAAGCTCATAAAGTGACCACAAACCTCTTACAATAGGCTTGTCGGTTATTACTTTGAACAAAGCAGACAGAATCACTTCTGGAAAATGGCACCTCCCTAGACAACGACTGTTAACTGACAGATTGGTCATCAAAGGAGTCAGGTGAGTAAAACTAATAATGTTTTCCAGACATGCATTTAGTCCTTTTTTCATTGGCTGAACTGCTGTTCACACATGTCCCAAGTTCATTTTTCCTAATGAAATAGCTTCCTTTGGTTCTGGAAAAGATTACTAATTGCTTGTTTGCTTGCTTGGGTTCAACATCAAAGACTTGATGGTGTCAAGCATGAGAAAGAGACTGGACAGTAGACATGTTGATACTGCATACCAAGGGCTGATTGCAAAATGTTCTAAATGCATATAGAAATAGAAGGAAATAAACAGTTTCCAAAATGGACTACTTTGTTAGCGGATCAATAAATGAATGAGCTCATGCTTGCAGTTTGATTCCTTGGAAACCCTAGCAAACCAGGCAAAACAATCTAAGAGGTACCAATAAACACTTCATTATTACTGCAACGTTCATAGAAGTATAACCATCACACAGTCGTTAGAGACTCATAACTGATTATTCATTGATCTAATATGTGAGTAAAAGTATTCACCAATTATAAGGGTAATTGCATCATCATCATACTAATTAAGATGTAAGACAGATATGCATATAAGGAGGGAATCAATTAAACATCACAAATAAATGCAAGTTTTTTTCTGCACAGTACTTGCCAGGAAGTACAAACTTATCAGCTCCAATTAAGACCAATTATTGAATATAAATTGGTTAACTGACTTAAGTGAGACTTCAAGTATGACTGGAAGGTACAATCATATTGAGGATGTTCTCGCAACTTTGACATATAGATTCAATGGCTTGCTAATTATCAGAATAGCAGGTTCTCTCTCACGCAGGGAGTGAACTGGTACACCAATCTGATTTTCTGCAATATGCTATGCCTGGTTAGGTTACATGATTTGAAACGAGTTATGATGCAGTTCAATATAGTGTGGTATCTACAGTCAAACCTGTCTTAACCCTTTCCCTCATATATACTCATTTTGACGCACTTAATAGGTACCACATAAAGCCTGATCTGCAGAAAACTACAGTTAAACCTTACCAAATTTAATTACAAAATCCTCATTTCCAGCAGCCCACTGAGGAGACTGAGGAGCAGCGAACAGCATAAAACCTGATCAGCCTGCGAGTTACTCAAAATGTGTATATATGAGGGAAAGGGTTAATATGTCACATATTTCCATATGTTCCACATATACCCATATGTTTTAAGTCTTTGTATCTAATGATAACCCCCAATACTGTCCTAGTTCACATACTCCCAGTGACCTGTACATTATTATATCTGTTAAATGTAGCGACCTTACCTTTGACCCAGCTGTGGGAAAATGAAGAAAAAAAAATCCTTGTTTCACAGAACAAAGATCAGCTTAATTAATTTTATATCTGAAAGTTAAGGGGGTGGGACATGACAAACATGTTTGCAGTATGGAAGTTAAGGGGGTGGGACATGACAAACATGTTTGCAATATGGCAGTTAAGGAGATGGAACATGACCAGTGTCAGATACCCATAGATGGCTATTACAATCTGTCAGTCTTGGAATACTTGGCTAACACTTTATTGTTAATAAGAGGTACATGGACCAATCAAAATGCACCTTACGCAATTGAGTATTTTTCAGTTGGATATCTAAAATCTGTAAGTCGGTTTGTCTAAGTGCCATACGTACGAGAGTTTCTAATGGTAAAATAATCCACACTACCTTGTGGGGCTTCCAATAGTGGTGCTGCTTTTCAAATAATCGACAACAAGCAAATGCTTACTAATTATCCTACAGTTGATGTATGGAGTAATGGAATGAGCACTTACAGGTTTCTGACACTGGGACATGGCAAGCATGTTTACATTTGACTTTCAAATAAATTACTTGAGAACGTCTTATTTTTATAAGACGGAGCCTGAGTTTTCTCTTTTTCTCTAAAATGTTATCAGTTGTACCACAGAGAAAGAGAGGCCTTATTTTGCATTGCATGCAAAGTGCATGAAACCTAAAATTTTACTCTGATTTAATCTGTGAAACAGATTTATTTCCCCCTATATTTGAGCAGTAACTTTCAGCTGAGATTAAAGTCTTACAAAACACTACAAGGGGGTGAATTGAATGAAATATTCACAAGATGTATGACACAATTCAATCTGGGTTCAATCAGAGACATCCTGCACTGATCCCAGCTGATCCACTTGATGCTTCATGTACAGTCTTTGCCTATGACACAGGAGCAAAGCAAGAGATATCTGTTGAGTTTTTGTTCCACCAACAGTATTTCAGTCATTAGGAGATTATGCATGTAGTGCTGCCACACTAAAGTATCATATTGTAGACATGTGGTATGATACCAAACATAGACAAATTATCTAGACCCCTAAGCCAACCAGTCCATAGATATGGTGAGCCCTAAGTAGGGAGCCTGAAGTTATGTGCAAAACATACATAGCAGTTCCATAATAATGTGATATTTAGAGTCCAAGTCCAAATTCCATTTTGGACTGCATTTTAACTATGTCAACATATCAAATGACAAAATAAAAATTTTGTGTGCAACTATGTGTGGTATTAGACTGGGATCTATATAAGATAGGAGAGAATTACCATGGTTCTATTTTTTCATTCCTATTACATGCAATCCTTACCATGAAATTCAACTCCATGACATTGAGTGGTGAGTAGTAATCAAAGTTATCAATACGATATTTGTATTGATATGAATTGATAGATTTTCTTGTAAAATCATAATATTTTCAGGGAATTTTAAATGAAGCAGAATTTGTAAATTTACCATTTAAAAATCTAATGTAATTACTAGATATATATTCTTCAAATGATGCATACCAATATCCAACTCATCATACCAATATCCAACTCATCATACCAATATCCAACTCATCATAACCCTTTTATGGCCAATGCCATAAAATTATCTAGTAAATTCTTTGATGACGTAAATGAATTTAACCATGCTAACAAAGGCACACCATGTTATTCACTTCAGTATTAAGAAATCCTGGATTTCATAGTTGCAGACATATCCAAGATGCTACATTCAGAAACTCTGCCATCTCTTTCAATACACAAAGAAACAATTTGATACAAAAATCTAAAGCGGAAACCTGTGTACTTACAACACAGTACCACTTCTAATGACTTGTACCCAAAAGACCTTGGAAGTATGGTTGAATTTCTATAAAAATTTTAAACCCGTAAAATCTTATATTTGAACAATGACTTTTAATAACAGGTACTTGTGTCACATAAATGACTACTTTGTGCCAGGCTTAATTTAAAACTTTAATATGCATTAATATGTCAACAAGTTTGCTGGCATTTTTATTTAATTTGCCATTCTCATGAGAGGCTTACTTTACAAACAGTTGTTGCTGGCAGTAAGAAGACACTAAGAAGCAATGTAGAAATTCCACTTGAAAAGCTAATCTACCAAGGGGATGCAAATACTACTTTGATATCACTTGTCTTAGTTTTCAGTTAACCATGTCAACATTATATAACATTGTTTTAATAAATACCTACCTTGTAGAGCAGTGTTTGATTGTCTCTTTCATAAATTGAATATGTAAGATAAGTTTGTCCAAATATAAAACAAGTTGTCCTTGACAACCTGTAGAAACACATACTGCTGTAGAAATAGATACACAATCATATAAAACAACCTGTAGAAACATACTGTTGTAGAAATAGATACACAATCATAATTCTAACAGACACAGCTTTAACCCTTTCCCTCATAGAGGACACCATGAAAAGACCTATGCGAACAACATAAAACCAGATCAGCCTGCGAGTTACAGATCAGCCTGCGAGTAACTCGCAGGCTGATCAGGTTTTATGCTGTTCGCTGCTCCTCAGTGGTTGAACCTGTAACAGCGAACACCTGTATCAAGTGGTCAACCTGCATTTAGCTGTCAGTTTTTACTATTACCAAACTAGCATTTTGGTATATATTTGACCTTCATTTAGTGGCCACCTGGGACTGTTAAGCGGTCACTTTCTCTTGTTCCTCTGATTGACTGCTTGAGACAGGTTTCACTGTTTACAGAAAGTAGCAATTACAAATTATATAAACAAATAGAATTGCTCTCTAGTGTGAACTTTGATGTTACAAGATTTTAATGTACTTTGATATTTCCACAGGTGTCCCCTAGACCACACTTAAACTTGGGAAGCCAATGTTTAACAAAGTCATATGATGGAGCAGTCTCCCCATAAATCCATGTTATCTCATCAAATGTCTCCTTTGATGTGCAGCTTTCAAATACAAGCACCTGATACTTGCTTCATACACAACTGGCATCATCATTCTACCATACAACACATTAGCATACATAATGGGAAACAAATTAGACATAACTACAAATTGCAATGTGACCTTGTATTATTAGTGAGTATAGTGAGCATCTTCATGTCTGTGTACTATTCCATCCTCCTATCTTAATCAAAGTAGGTCAGGGAAGTCTTTAACAAGAATTATCTTTGAAGATGATGAATACCCCGATATAACAGCTTTGCCACAGCTGTTATCATGTCAGACAGTCTTGATAAAGTTATATGATAAAAATAAACAAGAGGCCCATGATGGCCCTAAATCGCTCACCTGAGATAAATAGGTTGACCCAAGGAACATCTGTACCAATTTATTTTGAAATCTGGCCAGTAGTTTTGAAGAAGAAGATTTTTAAAGTTTCCATATTTTTTTTTCTTTTTGTTGCCATGGCAACCACAGTTCTACATGGATCAAGTTTATTTTAGCAACTTTTGTGAAGGTTGACCCAAGGATCATCCCTGCCAAGTTTAATCAAATTCTGTCCAGTGGTTTCAGAGGAGATGTTGTTTAAAGGTTTCTCTATATACATATTAGGCAAATAAGCCCCGCCCCTGGTGGCCATGTTTTTTTACAGATCGGAATAATTTTAGCAACTTTGGTAGAGGTTGACCCAAGGAACATCTGTACCAATTTATTTTCAAATCTGGCCAGTACTTTTGAAGAAGATGATTTTTAAAGTTTTCATTTTTTTTCTTCTTTTTGTTGTCATGGCAACCACAGTTCTACATGGATCAAGTTTATTTTAGCAACTTTTGTGAAGGTTGACCCAAGGATCATCCCTGCCAAGTTTAATCAAATTCTGTCCAGTGGTTTCAGAGGAGATGTTGTTTAAAGGTTTCTCTATATACATATAAGGCAAATAAGCCCCGCCCCTGGCGGCCATGTTTTTTTACAGATCGGAATAATTTTAGCAACTTTGGTAGAGGTTGACCCAAGGAACATCTGTACCAATTTATTTTAAAATCTGGCCAGTAGTTTTGAAGAAGATGATTTTTAAAGTTTTCATTTTTTTTTCTTTTTGTTGCCATGGCAACCACAGTTCTACATGGATCAAGTTTATTTTAGCAACTTCTGTGAAGGTTGACCCAAGGATCATCCCTGCCAAGTTTAATCAAATTCTGTCCAGTGGTTTCAGAGGAGATGTTGTTTAAAGTTTTCTCTATATACATATAAGGCAAATAAGCCCCGCCCCTGGCGGCCATGTTTTTTACGGATCGGAATAATTTTAGCAACTTTGGTAGAGGTTGACCCAAGGAACATCTGTACCAAATTTTTTTGAAATCTGGCAAGTAGTTTTGAAGGAGATGATTTTTAAAGTTTTCAAATTATTTTTCTTTTTGTAGCCATGGCAACCAGAGTTCTTCATGGATCAACTTTATTTTAGCAACTTTTGTAGAGCCTCACCCAAGGAACATTCCTGCCAAGTTTCATTAAATTCTGTCCAGCGGTTTCAGAGGAGATGTTTAAAGCAAATTGTTGACGACGGACGACGCCGGACGCCGGATGAAGGGCGATCACAAAAGCTCACCTTGAGCACTTTGTGCTCAGGTGAGCTAAAAACATATCAGGTAGAGCTCTGATGCACTTATAATACAAGTATTGCTGACAAAAAAAAATCAGTAAATATAAGAACAAGAGGGCCATGATGGCTCTGCAGGGATCACTCACCTGAGAACCAGGTATTAGTGGGAGGAAAAGAAACCGTAAATATCTTATGATATTATGGAAAAGGGCTCAGTACCCCCAAAATATATTCATATATGGAAAATGGGATCCGCTCCCTGGCAGCCATGTTTTTTTACCAATACGAATAATTTGAACAATCTTGGCAGAGAGTGACCTATGGAACATCTCTGCCAAGTAACTTTGAATCCAGCCAATACTTTAAGACAAGAAGAATTTTCAAATATGTACTGTATGCATATAAGGAAAATGAGCTCTGCTCCCAAGTGATCAAAATAATTTAAACAGTCTTGGTAGAGAGTGACCCAAGGAACATCTGTGCCTAATGACATTGAAATTCAGCCAGTACTTTTGAAGGAGAAGATTTTTTAATTTTTCTCATTTTTTTCCCCTTTTAGTTGCCATGGCAACCAGATTTAGGAATGGAATTAAATTCTTTAAACAACTTTGGAAGAAGACCACCCAAGTAATATCCCTGTTAAGTTTTATGAAAATTGGCCCAGTAATTTAGGAGATGTTAGGAGATGTTAGATGTGACAACTGACGACTGATAATTCAAAATTATATTTAAAAATCTCTGTATGATTTAAGAAGATTGAGTGATCACCATATCCTGCCAAGCAACAAATGAGTATGAGCAATTGAGTCTGCACTGATACAAAGGCCACTGTTACACTTACCTGGACAGATGCTATTTTTGCACCTGTTATGGTTATGTACTTTTTGCATATCTACATATACAGTCACATAGACCCCATTTTTTACCTTTGAACTCTTAGTGTGACCTTGACCTTGGAGTTACAGACCTTGGGATTGCACGCGGCACTTTGTCTCATAATGGTGAAAATTTCTGCCAAGTAATTTCAAAATCCATCATATGGAGCAGAAATGAAAAATAGACCCAATTTTGACCTATGTGCTCTTAGTGTGACCTTGACCTTGGAGCCACAGACCTGGGGATTGTCCGCGACACATCGTTTCATGATGGTGAATTTTTTTGCAAAGTAATTTCAAAATCCATCAAGGAATGTCATGGAGTTATGGAGCGTAAACAAAATCTGGACGGAGAGACGGACGGTGCGATTACAATATGCCCAACTCCAGGGGCATAATAACAACTTATTGCAGTCACATATCTGAAAAGTGTGTGTTTCACAGGGGAGGATAATAGTTGCAGCATTGGAATAAAGTGCAGAATGGACTAATAAATGAAAACTTCCAATTTCTGTGAACAATACTAGTTTTATTGCAACCTGCATTACAGAATTAAATGAACTCTACAGAAATGACAAACGAAATGAAAAAAAAAGAAAAAAAAAAAAGATAGCAACATGCACAGGTTAGACTTGGGCTGCATAATCCATTGCCCATTATTGGTTTGGCAATATTTACATTGAATCAGGTACAAAGGACATAACCCCCCCCCCCCCCCCCCCAAAAAAAAACCCCACTAAATACTGCACACAGCATAGAAGTTGTCTTAGCCTTGGGCAGAATACCATGCTTTTCACATTCACATGTACCTTGCAGACAACAGAGCCTTCTTTCCTAGCATTCCTATAAACGCCACACAACAAAATTGAACGATAAATTGGATAACTTGGATTACTGAATGGTTCCTGAATAACCATGATACTCTGTATACATAGTGTTGTTCCGTAACGGTGCCAAAAATCAGCTGGTTCTTTTATTGATATAGATGTCTTCCGAAAAAAAATGTAGTAGTTCATCAACCAAAATGCTTCATTTAAGGGAGGATGAAGCAAATGACCTAAATAAGTTGATCCAAATATGAGCTTAACTTAAACACCCACTTATATCTCACTTGGATTGTAAACAATTTTTAAGATTAACTACTTTTTGGGAAGACATTCCAAAGCTATTTAGAATAGTTTTTAATGACAAAACCAAAGTCTTACTCATTAAAATCCCTTCCCTTCCCTTTCTAGTCCCAAGCATCACAAAGGCTTAATTACCAGAGCATTAAGCAGCTCAATAAATCAGAAGTGTAAATTCATCAATGACAAAACCACACTTGAAGGTGGGATAAAGTTCTAAATCTTTTGATCCATATGTTGGCTCTTCAACTTCTGGGGAGCCATGTTTATTCGTTTGAGAACCCTCATTAGCTGTTCACAACAGAAACTTAAATTACTAGGCTTGTTTTTATTATTCAATCAGTTTACAATAAAATGATTAAGCAAGATTCCAAGAAAATGTTTGGATTACTGCAGAGAATCAATTTTCTATTAAAAATAATTTTTGGACAGCAGTCTAAGCGTTGTCTTTCATATCTAAGATTATTTGGTCTTCAACCTTTACCCCACAGAGATGTAATTTGACGCCAGTTGAAAAAGGGCTGTTCCAGAGCAGACAGCTTCTTGCACAAGGCATCAACTGTTTGCTAAAAAAAATGTACACATATCTGAAGGTCAGACAATATCAATTGTATCAAGTTTATATTTATCAGGTATATTCAGGTAAAGGGTTAAAAGCAGAGTGAATGTGACAGCAAAAAGCAATGTAGCCCACCAGATATATTTCAAATTTGGCTGTAGTTAGTTAAATGTTATTAGTAGAGGAAAGTTTGCTGAGAAAACAACAGTGAGGATATCAGTACAGAGGGTATTCAAAAAAAAGAGAACTTTTGAGGATATTCACAAGCACTGTAGCGGATATTCACAAGGGAGAGCACTGTAAATGATATTCACAAGGGGGAGCATCGTAAGGGATATTTACATGGGAGAGCACTGCAGACGGGGGGGGGGGGGGGGGGGGGGGAGAGGGAGAGATGTGAGCTATCCAATGTATAAAGAAGAAACATTACTATGTTTTTTGGTAACATACACTTAAATCCTCAGAGGACATTTTCTCCTTCTAATTAATTAATCTTTGTCTATGTATAGGTTAGTTCACAGTTGCCTTCAACTACACGATACAGTCATGAGGGCGGAGCCCGAGTGACTATGTCGTGTAGTCGAAAGCAACTATGAACTAAGCTATTTAGCACATGGTATTTTCCGTCCACTAGCGACAAAACGTCACAAAAGTGTGAGTTATGTGGTGGCTTAGTCCACACTTATTGATTTTTACAAAAGTGTTGGACTACGCGTTATAGTTCACGGTGACCATAAACAAATACTGGCATCTGATTGGACGAGAGGAAAATACCATGTGCTAAGTTTGAAATATAAACAGGAAGAACCTCAAAATGAAAAAGAAAACAAAGATGAATACAAAGTATTTGTTATATAAAATATTTGGCTTTTAGGAAACTGTAGTACATTCCAGTATAACTGTATCCTGAAAACTCAAAACAACAATACAGTGGAACTCCTCCAAACAGGAACTCCTATATACTGGAATTTCCTCTAAACCGGAAAAAAGTTTTGGTCCCGTTTTCAACCCTTATTTATTTCATATAATCGTAAACTCTGTATACCGGAAACCCTGCATTCCGGAAACCGGATGTATTTCAGGGCACACTTTCATTCATAGCAACAGAAAAGTCACCCTGGAAACCGGACACGTGTCTGGGACCTGACATCAACCCAGTGAACAGTACACAAACTCGAAACACCAAACTGCCCAAGGCAATGAATTCTACCTGTAGGGATCTGCCATTTCGCCGCTGTCGGTGCATCGTGTGATCAACATAGGTGTGAAAAATACACTTAGCCGGTGCATTGGATGTAAGGAATGACCGATAATGATTGTTATGAAAACAATTTTAATCCGACAATCAGCGTTTGAAATTAGTTATGATCCCTAAAATTAACACGAGAGGCGTTAGAAATTGTAGTTTGGTAAGTCTTACTGTGAAACTAAAGGACAGGATTGTGATTGACAGTTAAATAAACAATAGTAACCAATAAATTTATGATCTGTGAACAATAGAAAATAAGCTTCTTTGATTAATTACAAAAGTGGTAGCTAGCATTCATTTTGGATTTATCAGTTGAATTTTAACAGATCATCATGTCTCAACCTCCGACAAAACGTAGAAGAATAGAACTGTCTCTTGAAGACAAGATTAAGTTAATCAGAGACTCTGAATCTGTTCCAAAACCCACAATTGAGGTAAGTTTCAGCAAAGAGTAACTTAAAATAATAAAAACAAGAAAAAAAAAAGAATAAACTAACTTTAGAACATTACTGCTAAGGGTCATACTAAACACACAGTGTATCAAGAGGTAAAAAGTTACGCTGCTCTAAGCAGTGCTACAATGCGTAACAGTTCATTGTATTATGGTCTTCAAGTGTTCAGTTTTGTCTTCAATTTTATATTTAACAGACAAAAACTGTATATGATAGTGATGATAGTGATGTGCTGACATGTTTTAGTTTACTGTATTTACATATGCATAAAGTTATATGATATTCATTAATGCAAAACAAAAATAAAATGCAATAATAAAAATAAATAAATAAATAACAGTTTAAAACAGTTTTTCATCTCTTCCTTTCAATCCCAGCATAAAACAAACACATATACTGCATTACAATTATACATGTATATGTAGACATGGTTTGTTGTTCAAAAGGTCAAAACCCCTCTAAACTGGAAACCCCTCTAAACCGGAAATTTATGTTGTCCCCAACCTTGTCCGGTTTAAAGGGGTTCTACTGTAAAAGAATTTAACCCTTACCCTGCTGGAATCTTAAGTGCTAACCTTTGCCACCACTAAAGAGCCAGGCCAGCCTGCACATCCGTAGAATTAATAATGGACAGTTCCAAGATAGATGCCGGTTTAGTTCATTTGAGAAATTCAGCAGGTTACGGGTTAACCTCTTGACGCAGCTTGTTCACAGATGATCATTGACTAAGAATTTGATTCTTACCTATATGTGTGTGTTACATCTATCATTATCCTTCTACAGACACAATGCAACCATCTGTGCTCGAAAAAAATTGGCTGGTTCCCCATCACAAGCAATACCATCACAGTCGGTATTCAAACTATATTTAGACTGATAACTCCTATATTTAAATTCATTCCACATATGCTAACTTCATAAGGACAAAATTGATACCCTGAACTGGTAAAGATGCCATGTTCTGAAACTAACATAGCAATTTCCTGTGCAATGTGACCTAGAATTTCCTAGTTTATTTGTCAGAAAACAAAAACTTCATCAAAATTGACGAGGGAGAGTAGAATATGATTTTTCTTTTTTAAATTTCAACTGATCATCTGTAAATGAGCTACTTTAAAACACATTTCCTTTTTCAAAATCATTTTGAACAAACAATTTCACTGCAAGCTTGCCCACACACATTTCCAATTAAACTGAAGCAAGAAATCTGACAGATGTTTTTGTGGAAATATGCTTCATGTTTTTTGTGTTGTTTTTTCAGGATCTCCCATTTATAATAAAACAGCAACTCCTAATAATTGCAGTATCTTGACTACAAACCAAAATACATGATATTATTATATTCATTCACTGATATAATTATATTTTACTCCTTTATAAATGTAAACATATTTTTCCTCCCATGTTACTGTCACCAGAATAAATGAATATTATTTTCACCATTTTACAAAATCAATCATTTGAAAGTTGTCAAACAAAATTACAACAAGAGTCATGCTGACATGGCCATCCCCCACCAAATGCTTGATTGTTAGATGTTTTGGAGAGTAGAATAATTCATTTTTAAAAGAAAAGTTTTGGTAATGAAGACTGATGTTTAATGAAATCAGTCCACTATGAAGTTCCAAGTTGATATCTCAAATACTTTTTGACTTAAGCTCCGGACAAAAATTAGGCCTGAAAAGTAACAAAGGGCAATAACTCAAATATTATGATGGGTAGAGTTATCATTCTTGTGCACTTCACTCCTCCTCAATGAGATCTATCCACCTATGAAGTTTCCAATACCTTTTGACTTACGCTCAGGACACAAATTAAGCCTGAATAATATCAAAGGGCAATAACTCAAAAATGATTAAAGGTAGAGTTATAATTTTCTTTTTCATATCACTGCTCTCCTCCTCAATGAGATCTATCCACATATGAAGTATCAAGTTGATACCTCTAATACTTTTTTAGTTATGTTCTGGACAAAAACGTGGGACAGAAGGATGGAAACAGGCTAATAACATATCCCCCGCTGCCTTTGGTAGGGAATTAAAAACAAGAGGGCCAAGATGGCCCTAAAGACACTCACCTGAGAAAAACTGCCTTCATTGCCTGTACAAATTACTAAATTATAGCATAGTTGTACTGAATACATGAGATCGTTTATAATTCCACAAACTAAACAGTGCCTGTGGTCAAATTTTGAAGTCAAACTTGACTGAGAAATTAGGGCTTTAAACACACAAATTTAAACATTAAAAGGGGCCTAACTCCTGACCTAATTGATGGATATCTGCCATAATTGAACTTGGCCAAAAGAATATGGCTATAAACATTGTCATAGAGTTTGAAGATGATTGCTTAAGAAACCAAGATGCTAGACTGGAAACAGAGTAAAATCTGGCATTTTTCAATATTAAAAGGGGCATAACTCCTGACCTAATAGGCCGATATCAGCCATAATTTAACTTAGCCAAGAGATTATGGTAATAAATATGGTACTTAAGTTTGAAGATGATTGCTTGAGAAATGAAGATGCTAAAGTGCAAACAAACTAATTGTGGACGACAGACGGACAGACAACAGACATTCATCGATCCTTATAGCTCCTCCTGAGCACATGTGCTCAAACATGTTTCCGAACCAATCATTCTAGAGACAATATTATATCATTTCTTGATTATCAAAAGCTTCCCAAAGAGAACATGGTATAGATATGCCCAAATAATTTCTGACTTTGAGCAATAAGTCACACAAAATAGAGCTAGTTACTTCACTATACTCAGCCTTGACTAAACAATATCAAAAGATATTGAACTAAAATGGAACAATGCACATAATTCCAATATGCCCGTTAGCCCTTCTACACCCATGGATTGGAAGATACAATGGCAGCCCAATAAATGAGAACAAGGTTATCAGTTAAACTATATGACCTTGAACTTTAGATTCAAATCTTAAGCCAACCAGTTCTGACATTTCTTGTTTCCACTGAACATCAAATCTCGATTTCCTATTAGCATAAATTACTGAGAACTAAAAGTATGACCATGTGACCTTGACCATATAAAATTATCATCCTATAGTTTATTTTTTACTTAATGCAAATGTTTTAAAAACAAAGGGGTCCACAACTCAAGAAAGTCTTAGATATCATAATATGTACAATGCAGCCAGTCAAGGGATGTGGCCAGTTTCAATTCTTACCCTTCATATACTCTGTATAAAATAATAGTCAAAAATGATATTCTTTGATAGGCTTATACCCCTAAATATGTTTATGAAGTCTAAAATCAATCCCATGTCTAGTTATTGAGACATGAGCATAATAACACTGTGCATGCAAAACTTTAACCAAGTATCAAAGTTAGAAAATGGCCATAATTTGTATAAAATTCAGTCCAAGAGTTATCCTCCTTGGTTTTCTGATGCCCCTGAACAACTCCTAAACTTTTTAGTCAATACCATAAACAATTTCTGATATATAAGCAGGATAGGAGCTTGCATGCAAAACTTTAACCAAATAAGTGGCCCCTTAAATCTGCATTATATTCAGTCAAAAACTATCTGCCACTATAGCATGAAACAATTGAACACATTTAAGAAGTTTAAAATCAAACCCATGACTGGTTACTGAAATATAAGCATGAAAGTACCTTGCATGCAAAACTTTCACCAAAATTTCTAAGTAAAAAAGGGGCCATAATTTGTAATATATTTCATCAAGAGTTATCTATCTTAGTTGTCTGAAGCCCCTTAACACATTCATAAACTTCTAAGTCAATACCATGAATGTTTATTGAGATAAAAGCTGGATAGTAGCTTGCATGCAAAACTTTAACCAAATTTTCCATTGCATGCAAAACTTTAACCAAAATTTCTAAGTTAAAAAGGGGCCTTAATTTATATTAAATTCAGTCAAGAGGTATCTACCTTGGTTGTCTGATGCCCCTGACCATATTCATAAACTTTCAAGTCAATACCGTAAATGGTTATTGAGATATAAGGTTGATAGTAACTTGCATGCAAAACTTTAACCAAGAGCTGCAACGCCAAAACGCCAATGTCAACGCAAGGGTGACTACAATAGCTCTCATATTCTTCGAATAGTCAAGCTAATAATTAGAATTACAGTTGACCCAGTGCATGAAAGGTGCAAGAATACCAACTTAGTAATGCTGGCTGGTGTAGTGAGAGTTTGCTGACAAATTTGATGATACCCGCTGAGTCAAAACCAGAATTGGTTACTTAAGTGAAACCCATAAAGATAGTTATATATGACAGCATGCTGGATTCACCAACAGGAATGGCTTCACCCAGATGTGTCTGGCACCTGCCACACACACATTGTCAGGAGTAAAGGCTCGTTGATTTGGTTCCCAATCGTTTGAGCATAATTCTATCCCTTTGACATTGGTTAACCCTTTCCTCATATAGCCCACAAAATCTCACCAAAAAAAATTAAAATTTTTGACGCACTCAATAGGTACCACATAAAGCCTGATCTGCAGAAAACCTTACCAAATTTAATTACAAAATCCTCATTTCCAGACCACAGAGGAGCAGCGAACAGCATAAAACCTGATCAGCCTGCGAATTACTCGCAGGCTGATCTGGTTTTATGCTGTTCGCATAGGTCTTTTCATGGTTTCCTCTATGAGGGAAAGGGTTAATACTAAATGCAAATCATTCCTTCAGATAGAAATGGGTACCATGTAGTGGATTATTTCTTCAGGTTATTTATTTCTGCTATTCTGCAGATGAACACAAATCCATAGAAATAAAATTCGCCGAAAATAATTTACAGCAGAAAAATATTCGCAGTATAAAACTCTTTACTTCCCTTCAGAACATTAGATACTGATTTACATGAAATACACTGTGATGGTATTTCTATTACCAACAAGAGTCTGTTACCACTAGCAATAAGATAAAACAACCAGTCAATATAGTTTTCACTAAATGATTTGTAATAACAGGAAATGGATGAAAAGAACAAAGTGTAAAAATATAACAGTTTGACCACATTTCATTGTAATCTTCCCTTATCAATGGCACACGTGTCACCTTCCAGGTTCACCTTTGGATTGGGAGATATTCTCCACCTTGGGGTCTTAATTAACAATGCAAACTGCGCATATTTTTGCACATATAACAATGGTTTGCTCTCTGAATGAATTGCCCTCAAAATTTATCTACAGTTGAAAAATCTAGATTAAAATTTGCATTTGAAGATCTATACACATACAATGTAAAAGTCAAGTAATGGATGGTCTATTACTTACATATACCAAACAACTGTTAAATTGTGTGTGGTATGGTTGACAGAAGAGTATGTGAATTGTAATACAGAGTGATCTTCCTTATGTGCAATACTTAGAATTGGAGATTTTAATATGTTTACTTAAAATGGCAAGGTAAGCAAGCGCTGAAATAAATTCTTCCTGGGTCATTATAAAATCATAGAAAAATAAACCCTAGGAAAATACTAACCCATTTTTACTGCAAAAAAGCAGAATATTGCACTCGCAGAAATAACCCGCTATATGGTATCTTCTTCACAAATATCAAACCAGTATGTCCATGGCTGACTGCAAAACTCTTCTATCTCCTTCTACTTTTATATACACTTAGAATAGTTATGTTTTTAGTCCTCAAAAGGCCATTCAGAAAAAAGTAACCCAAGCTTTAAGATAAGAAGTGAATAAAAAATCGTCTGATGAACAAACAGCTGTTATAGAAATGCACTGGTTATGGATCTATTTTTCACACCAGAAATAAACATCAAAACACGGACGTTTCTCTTTAAAGCAGCACTTAGCTTGATATAGTGGCTACCTTCTTGTCATATATCCATTATGTTAACTGTGCTCTCAAAGTGAAGGCTAGAAGGAAGAATTGTGTGTTAGGAAGAAAAAAAAGAAGGAGAAATGACTTTTTAGTTATGACTCCACCTTTGATATGAGGTAACAATGAGGGCATGAAATACAAGATGCATCCTCACATACTGACCTTGATCTCTTGAACTATATTCACAAAGATTATATCTTTATGATGGATGCATAGAAAACAGAAGGCCTTTTTATATAAATATTCATATGATGGAAACTTTATTGTTTCAACATGTTAGGTACACTGAATAATGCACTGTACCAAACAATAGATGGTTGATGTATACCCCAGATCTTCACTGCCTTTACACAATTAAGTACAGTTTTTATCTAATATAAAACATTAGAGAAAGCTATCACTGAAGGGGAGATGAATACCCCTGCTACACTGCCATTACACAGTCTAATACAGTTTTCATATTAATTGTTAACTAGAGCTATCACTATCATTCAAGGTGGTGAATACTCCCACTACACTGCCTTTATTCAAACATGCTCAAGGAAGCTGTATGCCTGGTAAAGGTTCTTTAGATGCTGAGCATTAACCTCAATTTCCTTAATAAAAAGGGCAAATAACTCTTGAATGTTTAGAGAGACAGATAAGTCATTGCATCAAGCAACATTTGTTGTTTTAAACTGTACAGTTCTGACTATTTGGGTTTCAACAGAGTGGGAGTATTACTCTCTATGTTCATTTCTGCCAGTTTCTCTCAGTTTCAGCACTGTTTTATTCACCAGCATTTAAAACTGAAGTGGACAGAATTTTTTCTGTGTAAGGATTGAACTTAACCCCTTTTCTGAAAATTTGGTAAAACTTGGTTATTTGTTGCTTTGACATTTCATTTGCATGAAGGATCATAGAATTGTTAAAAATATTTACTGAAGAACTCATAATGTTAATTCACCAAAACTATTATTGTCCATTTAAATTCTTGTAACATTTTCCATCTGGTGTATATACATGTATATAAAAAAAAAATAACATGATAATTCAATACAACAGGACGACAAAAAGCAATGGAATAGAACTTGGTGACATGCAGTTTTTTGCTTGTTTTTCATTGTTGGGTATCACAGAGGTTTTCATAAGTGTAAATCATGCAGGATATTTGAGAAAAATTTGTGAATCCTGTGTTATAGAACTGACACTGCCTTCTGACAATGAATATGTGCAAAAAGAATTTTTAGAAATAGATTTTTTTTTGTAAAACGAGATGCAGTGTTCTGCCCAGGCCGCACCCTTGCGCCATTGGCGCTAAATAAATGTAAATGGCGCATAAATATCTCCACAGATGGGCCATTCGGCACGCTAAAATTGTGAGCCGATCTGATCACGAAATAAAACATTTGAATTCATAAATTTGCATTGCCGAAAGTTGCCCGTCATTTTGTACAAAGCGTCTGTTTTCATACCAACCAAGCGTCTAAGCAATCTCAAAGCGTAATCTCCTTTCTAGAGAGTTCCGATTGCTGTTTTGATTGGTGTTTAGCCAATCGGTATCCTGTGGCTCTTGGCTTCGGCGCTTCTTTCCAAAATGGCAGACAGCAAAAGAAAAATGAAATCTTATTAGTTTTCTTTAAATTGCAGACTACATGAGTACAAAAAACTAGCCAATCTAATGAAAACAATGCATCATGTACAAAGGATGTGAGCGCGGAACAACCAGTGTTAGTAGTGATTTAAATTCTTCCCCAAAATGCGTCCCCCACCCACCTCACATCAACTGCATCTGATACAGACAAAAAGAAAATGGCAACAGTCCCAGTTATTGGTGATAAAAGGAAGAAAAAGGAAAATCAGATCCTTTCAAAAAAGATGGTTTAATGAATTTACATGGTTAGGATACTGTGAAATATATCAAACTCTATGGTATGTAAACTGTCTGAAACATAAGAAATCGCTCTATGACTACACATGTGTGTAGAAATTGGAAAACAAGCAAAAATAAAAGTTACTCAAAAAAGCCCTAGGTTGATATGGCCCATAAAATTTGAGAATGGCCCACATTTTCTTGGCTCAATGGGCCCTGTGGCCTATAGTTTTTAAAGGCTGGGCAGAACACTGGAGATGCAACATTTTGTATGCAGCTTCTGATTAAGACCTGTCTTCACTTCATGCAGCCGGGATACGATGACAGTCTTAACAATTTTCTGAAGTCTCCAACTACAACCATTCTGAGTTCTAGATCTAGAAAACTATTATTAACAAAGTATAAATATTTGAAACTATTCATGCTGATTTGGTATGAGAAATATTTCATATCGTTGAATTTGGTATTATAAATCAAGTCACTCACTCACTCAACACAGCAGGGTTTTAATAAAGGAAATATTGTATGTAAATGTTAGCAATTAAGAACTACTTAATCACATTCAATATATTTATAAAGAGAGAAAAGAGGGAAAGCAACCACAATGAAACATAATTTTTAATATTTATTTATTATTTATAGCATCCTAACAGTCTGTCATTTTAGTATTTTGCTGAAATAAACCAGATCTGTTTACAGTGATTTTGTATTTCATAATATTATGGATCAATATTGTCTGTAGCACATCCGGTTCATATGATGAAAAATTCTGATGCATTCTAAAAATCGAAATTGATCTTTATAAATACTGTATAATTATATTCCAATGTAGCAGGGTTTCCCCGCCTAAAAAACATGCATCTTTAAGCCTTAAATCTTTTCCCTGAAATAATTACAATAGTTTTTGGCCTTCCCCTCTTTCAGGTGCAGGCAACATTTCAAATCATAATGTATTTCCTTGAAATCCATCAATAACAGGCCCGGATCCAGAATTTTTCCGCTGGGGGGGGGGGGGGGGGGGGGGGGGCTAAAATCTGAATGTGATGTGAGTGCTAGGGGGGGGTCCGGAATTTTTTTTTTAGTGTTATGGAGATGTGTTACGGAGATACATTCTGAAGGGTATCTGGGGATGAAAGTGAAGGTTTTTTTTGTTTTTTTTTAACTTGAACACTATATATCTAGTGCCTAGATCCCCATGGGGAAACATCATCAGCGATGTGGTAATACACAAATTTTCTCCCAATTGCATCAAATGTTTTAGCCAAAAAGACGGAGGAGTCCCATGAGAAGCTTCGGGATTGGTCCGTTGAAACATTCACTAATGTTTGGATCGGCTATGGTATGAATTGCCTTTTATCATCGGGGATGGCTTCCGATGCTCAGGAAATTTCTCCGATGATCGGGGATGGTGCCTCGGAGCTTCACCGAAATTGAAACATCATAGGGGGAATATCCCGCAGATTAGGGGATGTATTGTATCGAACCATCCTATGTGTCTCGGGAAAGATTATGGAGATTATGAGAATCGGTGATGAAATTAAGAGACAAAACCAAGGTGGACTTTGGGGGGTTTATGATGATGCCCCCAGGAATGTCCCATGGCTTTTTTGACCCCCAAAAGTCTACCCTTAGTCTAAGATTGACCAAAAAAGCAACAAATTTTAGAGTGCGTTTGTCGAATCTTTTTAGCGATTATTCTGAGATTCTATCACAAGATCTGGAATGTGTCACAGAAAGGTCGCCAAATCTTTGAGACATCACCGAAGCCTAGGAGATTCCTCGGAGGAAAAAAATATATCGCGGAAACTCCGTGAATGCTTCCCGGGAAGCTATGCGTATGTTTCCCCGGCCTGTTTTCCCCTATTCAAAAGTCCCGATTTTTCCCCTATATATTTCATATTGAAAAATACTCTCTAAACCGGACCCTCCGAATTCCAAATACCGCACGAAAATTTTGGGATATTTAGATAAATTGTGCCTATTTTAACCTCTGTAAACCGCACACAAATTTTCTGTCCGAGAAAAAAACCGCATGATTAATTTGAAATTCTGTACTGTAATTATGTGTTTATGGCCGTAATATGGTTAGAGATTAATCAGTGTTGCAATTTTATCCACTATGTGTGAAAAATACAATTAGCGGTGCTTGTTTGCAATGACTGGATTGATCAATTACAGAATACGGTAATAATAGTGTTAATCAAACTTAATGAGCATCAGAAGTGTATGATAATTAAATCAGAGATTAATTAAAAAGAAAACCGTCAACAAACACATCATTTCGTTTCCTTCATAAATTTTTGATGGTTACCGGATAAGCTGAAGTTAAATAAATCGGCTCTTTCTGATGTTAATTCTGTGGAATGCATTTTGTGATAAACTTTAATTATACATTGTTTTGAGTTTGATTCCCAATCCACTTCTATTTGGTGAACATGTACTTATCTTGTAATCAACACATTAATAAGAAATGAACAATTACACCTCACATAAAACTAATACCATGCACATAACATTTGAAGAATATACATTGAATCCCATACATAAAGCAAAATAAGCACTGAAAGAGCAAAAACCTCTTTAAACCGCACACCTCTGGAAACCGGACATTTTAGCTGGTCCGGGCACCATTTGGTTTAGAGAGGTTCCACTGTACATGAAGATAAAAGTGAATTAAAATTTCGTTGAGTAGATTTAGTCAAAGTAAGTAATTAATTGGTAATTGCCTATTTTTCCCCAATTGTTAGATCGCTCGGCAGACGACATATAAATATCTCACAATCAGTGAACGTGTCCGCAGTACCCTAAACACATGCTTATCACACAGTCATGGATGACTGCCGATTCAGATTACCTACACATTAACAGCAGGGGGCCATAAGACAAAAGGAGTCTGGCTGGTCAGGTGGAAAGATTATGGAGATTATGATAATCGGTGATGAAATTAAGAGACAAAACCAAGGTGGACTTTGGGGGGTTTATGATGATGCCCCCAGGAATGTCCCATGGCTTTTTTGACCCCCAAAAGTCTACCCTTAGTCTAAGATTGACCAAAAAAGCAACAAATTTTAGAGTGCGTTTGTCGAATCTTTTTAGCGATTATTCTGAGATTCTATCACAAGATCTGGAATGTGTCACAGAAAGGTCGCCGAATCTTTGAGACATCACCGAAGCCTAGGAGATTCCTCGGAGGAAAAAAATATATCGCGGAAACTCCGTGAATGCTTCCCGGGAAGCTATGCGTATGTTTCCCCGGCCTGTTTTCCCCTATAAAACTTCGAGAACATATTGGGAAAAATTTCAATGCAAGCAATGAAGTTCTCCTGATTACTCCACATGGCTCGCAACACTGTCGAAGCTTCTGCGAGACACAGGGGAACCTTTTCCTGACACCTCGCGAGGTTGATCATTTTCCATCGGGAGTACATCCCCGAGGCAAAAAAATGTCAAGTGGGACTGAACCTTGAGCGATATAATTTTTACCTTTGCAAAGCCATGTTATTGAATAACTACTTTGCAATAGTATTTGACTACAGTTGTATTAAAAAAATGACGGTAGTCGGGGTTATATAGATTGGGACACTGATATTACTGAAAGGGCATTTATTCCAGTATTGGGAGATATGGTAAAAAATAAAGGTTTCTCGTGCATTTTCAACCGCAAACTGGCATTAAAAATTAATGAGTGTTTTTTGGGAACCCCTCTCCCCACCCCCCCCAAAACAGTGACTTGCGTACACTATCAATTAGTCAATGCTTTGAATAATCATCTGTTTTAGACTCAACAGTGTAAAAGACAGTTTTGTTTAAGTCTGAGGGAAAAAAACACATTAAGCATATTTTGTCAAATATGTGGATGGGAATACCGGGTATATGCTGTATTAGATTCGAACTTGGTAATCTTGACTGTCTAATTGTCAATCTGAAAGCAGCTTTCACACATAGAATTCCCAGATAAAAACGCACGTTTTAGGGTCGGACGGTTGCAGAAGGTTTTGGGCCCCTTCTGTGTGTCAATTTTTTGCAATTTTATTTTTTCTAAATGTTAAATCAGTGACAAATCAGTGACAAAACAAACAATATTCAGTAATAAAAGATGTTGATATTTAATATAAAATCTTTAATGTCCTTTTTTTTATCGCACATAAATTCCTGTGCATTAGCATTTCATACTCATCGACTTATCAGTAACATTGCTCAATGACTGGTTACCTGGATTTGATTTGAATTAATGATCATGCATAATCTACATATACATTGACCCAAAATATGTATTGTCCCAAAATATGGCAGAATGAAATTTTCAAATTCTTTAATTTCTTTTTCATTTTTATATATATGTAAATTTAAAATACACCAGGGTGTCTATATTAAGACACAGACACGTAAATGCAGATTATGGCATTCGTTAATCTTAAAAAAGTGAACATGATGATGAATTGGCCTACTGTTTTTATTATTCCTTTCAGGAAAAATATTTAGGAGTTAGTTTCATAGAATAATACTTAAAAAGTTATGTAAAAAATAGTAAAGCTGATGACATTTAGAAACACAACTCATTTCTGATTAAGTTTAACTAGCTGGTGGCTTACCAACCGGCCATATAAGAACGATCCTCTGCCGGGGATCAAACCTTCGACCCCCCGCTCCCAAAGTGGATGCCTTAACCACTAGGCCATGGGATCGGTACATTTATATATTTATATACATGTATATTTAAAGAGGACACTTCTATTGCCATTGTTACCTCAATATGGTTCAATATTCTTGTACATTTTTGCATTCTTTCATATAACGAGATTTGCAGATTTTTATTTCTTCTCAGTATTCTTTGTTTCCCACCATGAGTGTGTATACAATATAGAATTATATTGTTCAAATTCAGCATTTCCTTTGCTGGAGGAGACAGGTATTTAGTGAGGGCTTTTTTTGTAGCTTTTTGTCTGATTTTGGCATGAAATTCTCTGAAGTAAAAATAACATTGTGAGAAGTGTCGGGTGACATTGTAAACGAGGCAGCCTCACAAACAAATTCTCATCAGGTCCCGGATTACTTTCAGAGTACATGTTTGTCTCATCAATTAGCTTTATCCGGACAGCATCTAAATAGAAACTTGGGACCAAGTTAATCTAAAAATGGGAAAAAAATGTCTCCTTTGATAAAAACATTGGTAATCAATACCAGTAAGAAAAGAAAGTACAGATTGTCATCTTATTAGCTTTGTTATCCTATTAATGCCTTAGAATATAATCAAAGCACCAAGAGTATACCAATTATTTAAATATTGGAGCATTTCTTTTAATTGTTATGTACAGCAAAAGCAATATCTCTTATTCACTATATTAGGGATAATATCAGCAGAGAAAATTAATCCAAATTAAATCACAATTCGCTGCATCTGGGAGGAAGAAAAGGGTGATTCATCGCATATGAAAAGGTGGGACACTGGTCATTAACTAAGGTTGATTGCCCATGTGGCCTGTGGAGGCTGACCATGTAACAATTGTGGAGGTTCCATCAATTTAGGGAGACTTTTGGTTGATTAGGTCTGGTGAGGCACAACAAAAAACAAAATAAACGTTACTTTGAAATAAAGTTTCAATCTTCATGGACAAGGTGATGATACCCCTACATAACTCAATTTGATTCAACAATATAAAGAAGTAAAATGCAAAAATTTACAAGGGAGATAGGGGTCATAACTCTAGACAAAACTACTGAAAAATGGAGTCCTTTCCCTATAAACTATGCCTGCAAAATTCTGTTGCTGTTTCTCAAAGGCACCTCAAGATGCTGAATATTTGGTATAACAGGAAAGGATGGGACAAAAAATAAATAGCGAAATGATATACATATTTCTTTTATGGCTTTCTGTATCACCATACAAATGAAGTAGCAGCATTATCAACATTTCTGTAACCTATGAAACTAAGTATGCCAAATAACTTAATAAAAGTGATCAAATAGCTTTTTTTAAATGCAATTAATCAATTAAATGCTCAATATTTTTGAAGCAAAATTGTTTTGACATTATATCGATATTAAGCCAAAAGCAACAATAAACTGAATTTAGACATGCTACTTAATCATTTTTTGCTAAAATGACGTAGATATTTATGATCTAGGCAATCCAACATGGTATTCAGTATTTCTATCATCTTTAGGGAGAAAAAAAAACAACCCAAGATATCAAGATCAATTTGCTAAGAGAAATTTAGAGGTGTGGGGCATTTTGTAAAATAGTATTAACCTAGTAAAGTCTACATCATAGTGTCTTCATACTGGCACACCATTGCACATGCAAACTAAAATGTGCATTGCTTACAAAAATTGTACATTTAACTGTGACTGCCAAATTAAATCAAATTGATTTTTAGGCACTGATGATTGCATTTACTCTGGAGAAGAAAAAAAATCAAATTAGAAGACCCCCTTAACAGCAGAACAAATGGATACTTCAGGAAAATTCTATT
>CM037783.1:42262912-42312912 GCA_021229015.1 Solen grandis | reverse complement strand
CTTTAATTAGTCACAGATTGAAACCACATATATATTTCACCTCATATTACATTTAAATCAAGTTTTTATTACTCATTTTTTTAACATTGATTTGTACAAACTTAGTATGTTTTGTAAAAAAAAACTTCTTGCATAAAGAATTGTTGACAAACCATTCACATTTTACGGTAAATTAGAATTATATATTAAAAACTGACATGTTGTCTTCATTCTGCATTGCTGTTTCATGTATGTGTGTTTATTTCATTCTGTATAAAAAACAAAATTAATGTTGTTAAAGTTATATTCAATAAATGTATGTTCTGTTCTTTAAAATATTTTAGATTTTAAATCAGATTGGTTAAAAAACTTTTTTTTCAAAATAATTAAGTACATTATTAAGCTGTCATATATAATTACCTCAGTAAGTAGCAATGTTCATTAAGAAATGAGTTATTTGGCTATTTTTATAAGAGAAACAAGAATGATGAAGTTTGCCCCTAAGTATCTAAGTATTACTTTGAGCTAAGTATGTTGGTACGTATTTGAGCCAGTAAGGACAGGAAACATACTTGCTACCTTCAGGGTTCAAAGCCTCAACCCTGTACACTACCACTTGGTTAGATGACTAGTTGATATTTGTTAACCCTTTCCCTCATATAGACTCATTTTGATGCCCTCAATAGGTATCACATAAAGCCTGATCTGCAGAAAACCACAGTTAAACCTTACCAAATTTTATTACAAAATCCTCATTTCCAGACCACTGAGGAGCAGCGAACAGCATAAACTCGCAGGCTGATCTGGTTTTATGCTGTTCGCATAGGTCTTTTCATGGTGTCCTCTATGAGGGAAAGGGTTAATGCTGCACTATAACAGCAAAAGTATTTATGTATCAGAGATATTAAATTCCTCAAGTTTTTATCACTAATTGTTATTTCATCTTTTCAAATGAATCTTAATTTCATTTTATAACAGACATGTGCTTAAAGACTTGTAAACCAACAAAGAGTCTGGTGAGAAATTACATTATTGCAAGTTCAAGCTATTCTGTTTAGGAGATTGCCATTATGGAGATTCTTATGTCTCCAACAGCAAAGAAATCTTCACGGACAGCTATACAGTTACAAAACAGTCTGGATTGCTTGTTATACATTCAAAACCATTTAGTCACTGTTGGTAAACAAGGTAATCTACCATTTCACACACATCCAGGGGCTTTGTAAGTGAAGTCATGCCTTCAAAAAAGTACATTCTTTATGGTTACATAGCTGGCTGATTATAGGCAAATGACCCGATTGATCCAGAGGGAAGTTCAAGATTTCTTTACCTGCACTTGTGTATTAATATTGCTCAAAGGCTCAACTTAGCTGTATCTTTCTGTGTGCATTGGACTTTTGAGACAGCCCTCACATAACTGATTTGTGTTATTTGGTACTTAAAAAGCCCTTTTTAACCTACAGTAATTGTTATTGGAAAAAGCAGACAATAAAAATTGTTGTCATATTTTGTTTGCCTTGTGAAATACCATTAGGGCCAAATACCTACTCACAAGGAGATAAATGTCCCCCACCACTGGGAAAAAACCTAACTTTCTATAATGTTTTCTCTCTCACCTTCTAATTCTGTATTGACACTTAAATACAGTATGATTTTTAGCATAGAATTTGTCTTTGAATTCTCAGAAATATTTTTTTCTTCTTGATTGTTGAGCTGTAGAGGGCCTATTGAAATTCCAGAAGTATAAAGGAAAAGAATGCATTGTGTCATTCCAGTGTTTTGAAATATCTTGTTTAACATTGAGGTAGTTGTTGTTTTCATAGAAATTTCCCACTGACTGTGTCTACCTGAGGAACATTAGCTGACAAACCTGGGTTGTTGTTGGATAACCCACAAAACATGCAAAAGAGACTGTGGTTGGATACAAGGGAGTCTGGGTATGTTACCCCAGCTCATTTTACAAACAGACCCCTTGGTTCTTTTACATGCTTTGTGTGAAGCACTGATACAGGGGAAACAAGTTCCTGGGTGGAACCAGTACTGAGTACTCCAAGTTACAATAGCAACTCATTTTGCCGAATTTAGTAACAATTTTATACATCTTCAATGGTTTGTGCTGTCATTGGAGGATGGAAGCAAAGTGCCATGGCTGGGATTCAAACTCCAGACCTCCTTATCGCGGAGTGGACACTACCGCTGAGCTATAGCGCCAGTACAGATATGCGGTACATGTACTGGTATCAAGTTGAGATTTATTAACACCTTGCTACTGTTAGCGGCTGTTTCTTGGCATCCAGGTCATGAGTTGTTGCCCAAGGTGTGACAGACTATTGTCATCAAACATCGTACAGAGGACCGGCTAGCTTGAGAGATGGCTTCTCACCAATATATCCCAAGTTTGATTCCCAGTTACATATATGAGAGGTTGATTGGTTGGCTATTCAAACATGCTGGTTTCCTGTATAGCTACTCATATAAACGGAGATGGATCTTATTATGCAATGCAACTACTTTTATGATCACTTTTTGTCCTAGACCTACTGCTTGCTTGTTATTGAATGGGTTGTAATTCAGTACAGCTACACTTCCATGCTATATGCAGGTGCATTGTCACACAACTTTAGTATTTAGTGGTGCAAATTTTGATTTGATAAATACTTTCTGAGGTTTGTTCAAACTGATGTAGAAAAAAATCAAGTGGCAAAAAATCACAAAAAAACGGAAATATCCAATAAGAAACAGTTTCTGGTCCATCAAACTATAATAAAAAAAAGAAAAGAAAAATCAGTCTGAAAATTCCAAGCTAGATGATCTTACATAACCTCTTAAATCTCATGAATATTTATTTACAAATGGTATACATTATAAACATTGGATCTTTCTTTACCATATAGACTGTGAGCTACAATAAACAGAGGAAACCCTGATCAGACAGCTCAAATAGGGTCTGCTCTGTTAAGAAAGTCATAAGACAGTAAAAAGTGATTATGGGAAGAAGTAATGGTCCAACTTGTCTGGAGAAGCAGGTGACACACACTTAGGAACAGAATGCAAAAGCCGTTTTATTTTTAAGTGAGATAATCTTTGTAGCCATGCACTTGAGATGTATTATATTGGTGTGGAATGTTTTTGTGTTGGAGGATTAGGAAACAAATAAATGTCACTTGTGTTCTTAGGGTTGTACCCAGAGATTTAAATAGCCTTCATTCGAAGTTTGATTAATGTTCGTGATTTGCATATGTAATTTGCTTCTTCAATATTTAAATATTTCACATATTATTGACAAAATTTTACTGAATGTGTAAATATTTCAGCAATACAACCCTTTAATCTGGTGATGGAAAGGAATTTAAATCATGCAAATGATTTCTCCTTTGTTTGAAATATGGAAATGACTGCTCTCTTGTAAATTCTCCATGGGAACCAATTTTGCAAATCTATCATTAGTCAGAATAAAGGAGTGGAGTGCTTGTTTGCAATTCATGGATATGAATTAACTAACTGCAAATTCAAGCGCTATTTTTTTTTTTTTTTTTTTTTTTTAACTATTTGGGCAAACTGAAATGCCTTTGCTGAAAATTATCCAGGGAAAGTTAATAGTTGTAAGCTGTGTGTGGGTGTAGGGACTATAGATTTGTTTGATATGGTCTACCAAGTGTATCAGACATTGTGTGCAGCTATTCATGTCATTTTGTACCAACTAGAAATAAATGATATATTTGTATACACTTCTCTGTAACTTTGTCATTATAAGTTGATAGGTGAGATTTTTGTTGGAAAATAAAGACGATTGATCCAGTCTGTGTCCTTCAAATATCAGCAGGATACCTCTTTTGGACAAGCACTCTTTTGAGGCAGACGCGATATTAGCGTAAATTAAAGAGAGCATCAAAGACAGCTGGGACAGTACTGCACTGTGACTGTGATTTGGTTTACTGCTAAAGTGTTTTTTTGGTGTGTTTTTTTTTAAATATTGGGTGGGAAATGGCAAGGGTGGATCCCACTATATACAAAACGAAGGCTTTTGTTTGGGTTATATTGTCAGTATAGTAAGGGCGTGCCAGTGACCTCTCCCATAGTTTACAGTGGTAATTATAAAACAAAGGACTAGTTTGAAGGAGGATTTGCCAGTAGGTTGATATATTTACAAAGACTTACCGCAGGGTTCACGTATTGTGAATAAAAGATAAGGAAGATGTGTTTACAGATAGTGAAGTATGCATTCAATACTAGCCTGTTGATAGGAACTCAGTAATTGATCAAATATATACCAAGTTATTTTTTGAAGATATTTGGGAGAAAGAAACAAACAGAAGTAAAATTGTGATAGGGTATTGTTTACAATGGAGGGATAATCCAGATAGAATGTATGTGGAGGGATATTTATTTTCTGTCGGAGATTAATATTTGGACTAGCACTGTACTACATACAGATTAATGCAGATATCTTGTTAAAGATATGGTCACATATACAATGCATGTCATATTTACACTATGTAGCTACATGTACATATTGTGTGTTGAATTTTCTCTGATTTTTTAAGTAAGATAAATATTGAAATGACACAGATTGCATCATTTCCATGTATGCTTTAAATGAATTTAAATTTGCAGAAACTAAATTTAATTGTATTTTAATTTGTTTGTTTACAGGAGCAGACCTGCATGTGCATAAATGGGAAAAAAGCTTGGATTTAATGCAACAGTTTATAAAATTCTTCAACTGCAAAGGAGTTCTCAAGGTGTATTTCATGAATTTGGATCAAATGAAATAATAACAAAAAGATTCACAAGTTGATGGCATTAAATTTATAAGAGTGAAGGAAATAAGTGTCGAAAGTGTGAAATTCAAACGATCTTATGTGAAAGTGGATATTGTCCAAAAGGAAGCGAAGGCTTATCCACAGGATGTGGGAGATATTTTCCTTTGAAATGACTTGAAGTGAAGAAGGGATTTTACACGTAAACACGTTGGCATGGCAACCAGGAATGCTGCTATTGGATGCTACTTCCTGTTGTTAATTTCAGTTGCCACTGCATTGGCAGGATGTTTAGACCGGCCAGGTAAAAACATTTTTTGCCGCCCTTAAATCTCATAAATGATTCTGAATTAAATGAGAGATAACAGGTTTTTAAGCTAAACAGAAGTTGTGTCTAATTGCGCAGTTTTCGTTGTATTAAGTTTTGTCACTTGCAGGTGACACATAACCCACACTTATAAGCTGTATAGTCAGGACACTTGATTGAATACTTGTGATATCGTTGTTGTTTTTTTTCATCTCGCAAAGGTGAATTAATTCTTTTCAATTTTGTGTAAAACAAAAATGAAAGGGAAGAGAAAATAAAAGTGACTTCCTTTTTGCATACTTTATGGTGTTTTAAAGTGTTATTTATTACAGAGATCCTACTTGGGCAATATTTAGTAATAAGTAGGTGTTTCCCTGTTCAGTATTCCATTTAAGGTTAAATTTTTAAATATATTTTTACTTAATTTTAAATTTACATGTTGTTGTTTTTAGCTCACCTGAGCACAACGTGCTCATGGTGAGCTATTGTGATCGCCTTTTGTCCGTCGTCCGTCGTCCGTCGTGCGTGCGTGCGTGCGTCCGTCGTCAACAATTTGCTTTAAACAACATCTCCTCATAAACCGCTGAAGGGATTTTGACCAAACTTCACAGGAATCATCCTTATGATGCCCTCTATCAAAGTTGTACAAATTATTCAGATTGGTTAAAAAAGTAGGTCACAGGAGCTAAAAATAGATTTTAAAAATGCAAACTTTGAAAATCTTCTTCTGCAAAACTGCAAGGCCTAGAGCTTAGATATTTGGTATGTAGCATCATCTTATGGGCCATTACCAAGATTGTACAAATCATAGCCCTACGGTGATAAATGACCCCGCACCAGGGGTCACTTGTTTTACATAGAGTTATATAGGAAAATCTTTAAAAATCTTCTTCTATGAATTCATTAGGCCTAGAGCTTAGATATTTGGTATGTAGCATCATCTAATGGTTCATTACCAAGATTGTTCAAATCATAGCCCTACGGTGATAAATGCCCCCGCACCAGGGGTCACTTGTTTTACATAGAGTTATATAGGAAAATCTTTAAAAATCTTCTTCAATGAATCCATAAGGCCTAGAGATTAGATATTTGGTATGAAGCATCATCTTATGGTTCATTACCAAGATTGTACAAATCATGACCCTATGGTGATAAATGACCCCGCACCATGGGTCACTTGTTTTACATAGAGTTATATAGGAAAAACTTTAAAAATCTTCTTCTATGAATCCATTAGGCCTAGAGCTTAGATATTTGGTATGTAGCATCATCTTATGGGCCATTACCAAGATTGTTCAAATCATAGCCCTATGGTGATAAATGCCCCCGCACCAGGGGTCACTTGTTTAACATAGATTTATATAGGAAAAACTTTAAAAATCTTCTTCTATGAATCCATAAGGCCTAGAGATTAGATATTTGGTATGTAGCATCATCTTATGGTTCATTACCAAGATTGTACAAATCATAGCCCTACGGTGATAAATGACCCCGCACCAGGGGTCACTTGTTTTACATAGAGTTATATAGGAAAATCTTGATAAAAATCTTCTTCTATGAAGCCATAAGGCCTAGAGATTAGATATTTGGTATGAAGCATCATCTTATGGTTTATTACCAAGATTGTACAAATCATGAGCCCTATGGTGATAAATGACCCCGCACCAGGGGTCACTTGTTTTACATAGAGTTATATAGGAAAATCTTGATAAAAATCTTCTTCTATGAAGCCATAAGGCCTAGAGATTAGATATTTGGTATGAAGCATCATCTTATGGTTTATTACCAAGATTTTCAAAATGGTGGCCCTTTGGAGATAAATGACCCTGCACTAAGTCTTCTCCTCTGAAACCATAAGGCCCAGTGCTTATATATTTGGTGTGTAGTATTGTCAGGGCTAAAATGTTTAAGATTGAGTTATATCAGAATTCTTGTCTGTTTAAAAACCTTGTAATCAGTTGTAGCAATGGTACTCAGGTGAGCGATCCAGGGCCATCATGGCCCTCTTGTTTCAATACATTATGGGAACTAGTATAAAAATAGCCTTACAAATATCAGTGTTAATGCTTTTTCAACAATGTTGTATTCGCTAAAAAACTGTTTATATGTGTAGTAATTTATCAACCACAAGATCATTCTTAATGTGGTATAGCTCTCTATTCTGGTTTGAATTCCAAAAGTACAAAATCAAAGGTCAACATTGAGTATTAATATGTGTATCTGGTCCCAGGTCAAGCGGGAAGATATATATCGGAAACCTGATGATATTCTTACTTACCTGTATGTATGATAATCAGGCTCAGCTATATTTTATCTGCAATGCACAGTGTTCACAACATCTTTTAACCCTTTCCCTCATATATACTCATTTTGATGCACTAAATAGGTACCACATAAAGCCTGATCTGCAGAAAACCAAACTCAAACCTTACCAAATTTAATTACAAAATCCTCATTTCCAGACCACTGAGGAGCAGCGAACAGCATAAAACCTGATCAGCCTGTGAGTTACTCGCAGGCTGATCTGGTTTTATGCTGTTCGCATAGGTCTTTTCATGGTATTCTCTATGAGGGAAAGGGTTAAACACTCTCAGCTAAGTCCTACTATGTTTGGGACAGTTTTTTATAGTCACTGCAATATCTTTCAAACCCATAACCTACCAATCAAGAGTCCCATACATTACCACTGAACCTCACCTTGACAATGCATAGTTCCATGACCCACCTATTTACATATTTTAACCCTTTCCCTCATAGAGGACACCATGAAAAGACCTATGCGAACAGCATAAAACCAGATCAGCCTGCAAGTAACTCGCAGGCTGATCAAGTTTTATGTTGTTCGCTGCTCCTCAGTGGTCTTGAAATGAGGACTTTATAATTAAATTTGGTAAGGTTTAACTGTGGTTTTCTGCAGATCAGGTTTTATGTGGTACCTGTTGAGTGCGTCAAAATGAGTCTATATGAGGGAAAGGGTTAATAATAGATAACAGTCAGATTTTGTCCCACAAACACGATGTTAACAAAGGAGCACATGTCATTGTTTGTGGCCAGACCTATATTGAAATAAAAGTTAGGGTCAGGGAACTATCCATAACATTATTGCCTTGCAGCATGCCATGTTTAAGACTCTGTACCAGGAACCCTAAAGGTCTCTTTTTGAGACTTTCCAAACTTCTGTGATTTGAGAAAGCTTGTCAGTTCTTTACAGATGTGTTGTCTTTAGTACTGGTTCAGCCAGGAACAAAGGTTTGACCAACTGATTGTCATTAAATGTTAGACCAATTTTGTGTCTTATTAGCTCAGTACCATCTGTCACTTTACAGTCACCCAGTACCGGCGCCACCTGTTCTACCACCAGGACAGCATCCCGATCGTGCTGGAGAACTCCCAGCGAATGTCGCACAACATCACCAACCACATCCTGAAGTACATCCTGGAGGAAGTGGTCGGATACGAGAAGGTGAAGATCGTCACCAAAGACTCCATGAACGCTTCAGCCATCATGAACAGGATCTCTGGTTGTCCGGTGGAGGGGTAAGTCTTGAGTCACTGTGATCCACATGCTTTGAACTTTTTCTCAGTTCATAACAAAATAAGAAGTAAAATGTGTTGTTCCTTGCAATGTTAAATATAGTGCAAATGCATTGCCTTGGACCCCATTATAGCACACCATGGACTCAAAATTTTCTGCTCCTTGATTGTCAGACTGTAATGTCAATATGGTGAAATATCAGCTGGTGTCTTGGTTTCAACACCAAATACTGCACATGCATGATGGCTTATCATCATGTACCAATTAAATATCTGATGACAGTACCTTTTATATATGGATATATTTAAATGTGCTTATAAATTGAATCTTACTCACATATATGAGTTCAAACTCATGTCTTCATTGTATGAGATGACATGAAAGTAGTAAACCACAGTATGTTAACATATTGTTTCTGTCATTATACCAACCTCCAGTTGTAAGCATGAATCATGTCAAGTACATTGTATTATTATTATAACTAGAAAAAGGCACACAATTTGGTATTCACTTAGGGTATGCACAAAAAAAATGTACATTGCTTAATGTAGACAGATACTATACTTAAAAATTAGGTTAAAGATTGGTGTCATCTCAGTTTGTTGAAAATACTGAAGTAGTATTTCAAGATATTCTTTTTAAAAGTTCATCTCAAGAAATATTCAGAACTTTGGTATATTTCTCAAGCGCTATTAGTTTAGCAGATCTATTTTACCCTGCAAATACCTGTTGAAAATATTCAATGCATTTTTTCTCTGCATTGATATCATTAGAAGCATATAAAAAAAATGAACTAAGTGACACATGTCGGCAAATAATTGAGAATATTGCGCCTAGTATTTCTCCTCAATTTTAGTATTTAAACAAGCAGGCATGTTTTATTCAGGGACACAAAGACATGTCTTGTTTTTGATATCCAGTCCTGTATCACGCTAAATGTCCTATTAAAAATGATAATAACCCCAATTATGTAAGTATGTTAATTTTGCCGATCTCTTGAAAATGATTTTTGTATTAAAAGATTTCTCACAATTGTGAGGTCTTTTTACAGATATAATGTGCTCTGTTCAGATGAGTCATAGCAAAATCGTTTTACCTCCTTTAAGCATACACATGAGGTATTGCACTTTTGCAAGACATTGAATATTCGTTTTTGTAATACACTTAACATTTATCATGAATAATTAAGTTGTCAGTTGTGTGGACGTCCAACATTTTGATGATTTTTTTACTACAAATGAGATTTCTTTGAAGTTGCTATATGACGGCCTAGTGATTGTCGATAAAAAGCCATTTTATTACAAGTGTAGCTTGTGATGATATGTTTGACATAAGATCGATGTGGGAGCAATTACAATGACAGCATTATGGGTAAAATTGCAGCGAACACTGTCAACTTACCTATGTATCTTCAGATGAATTATATACAAGCATACAATTATGATGGTATATACATAAAATGACATATACACATAGTGGTATAGACATAAAATGATAATTACAAACAGTGGTATATACATAAAATGACATATACACATAGTGGTATAAACATAAAATGATATATACACATAGTGGTATAGACATAAAATGATAATAAACAGTGGATATAATACATAAAATGACATATTTTTTACTATATCAGTTTAACCCATTAAGCGACTTTTTCATTAAGCGACCAGCGACCACATAAACCAAGTCCTAGCACGTAAAAATATGCACAAAATCAACTTTTTTGAGCGACCGTGTTTGATTCCGTTGCTAATTATCGTGTACGCTGGAGCATGTGTATATTCATCTTTAACACATCCGAACAAACAAACAATTATCCCGATCATATTAAGTGCTCACCTGAAACCAATTTGTTTAGACCACGCATGACTGCGCCATGTGCAACTAAATTCTAAAAATAGTTCCTGGTTCCCGTTTCAACAGTTACTAAGTATAGGTGAAACCATCCCCCCAAATTCCGAATGCTTCGGATTTTGGTAAAGGTATATTTGGGAATAAGGTAAATTAATACTTCTGGATGCAATGCGTACCATTAATAATTCGTACCTATAAGTATGTACATTGAGTCTTATGATACTCGACCAGGGCGCATGGTTGAAATAAATTTATCGGGGGTTTCTGGATTATGTTAGGCAGAGGCATAAAGAACCCTCATTGCTAAATAATATTTTTTCTTGAAATTTTCCGAATCCATCCATGAATTCGATGTCAAATGTTGTGTTTTTCCACCAAACACCAAATGTAAACTTCAGCAAATGATCCAAGGTATTATTCCAACATAACAGCTAAAAAATTGAAAGATATGACAAAAAATAAACATGTTGATGTTTATTGGTATAAAACAACAAAACATTGTGTAGTTTACATCGTATTCATGTTGTAAAATAATATTATTTAGCTTACAGTTTGTATATATGACTTGTTTGCCTGGATTTCCAAAAATATCTATTAAGAGACCATTTCATTAAGCGACCACTTTTTGGCAGTCCCTTGAGTGGTCTCTTAATACAATGTCGACTGTATATACATATGGTGGTATATACATAAAATGATATAAACATATAGTGGTATATACATAAAATGATATATACATATAGTGGTATATACATAAAATGATATATACATATAGTGGTATATACATAGAATGATATATACATATAGTGGTATATACATAGAATGATATATACATATAGTGGTATATACATAGAATGATAATTATATACATAGAATGGTATATACATATTTATAATGGTAACACATATAATGGTATTTACATAAAATGGTATATACATATAATGGTAAATACATAGAATGGTATAAGGATCAGTTTGAGAAGACAAGCTAGTCATTAATGAATCGTTTGACACTTTACCTCAGGGACATTTTATCAAAGTGGTTTAAACCTAAATTAGCTGAAAAGAAATTATTTATATCAAGATCATCTTTGCTAATTTGTGGTTTAAAAACTATGAAAATCTAACAATATTATTTGAACTTCTGGTCAGCCTATAAGATATAAACAGGCTGATCTGGGTTTAATTAAGTTATAATGGTTGCTCAGTGTACTCTACAGAGGTAATGGGTTCCTATCATCTGACACCCATATTAAGTTTATTATTTGTCAGGTGATAAAATCAGCAGTATTGGATGAATTCTGCCAATTTGTCATTAACTGTTAATTATATCAGTTCTTATCATGTAGGTATTACCATTTCCAACATTCTGTCTACTTTATTCCCTGTGGCTTAGATATTGGTGGGGTGCATTTTGGACAATTACTGCTAAACATGTTCTGTCAATACATGTGCACTTGATTTAGGGCATGTTTCATTTTGCTTTACAACAAAACAGTATAATAAAAATACCTTGCATTTGCATGGTTAGTATTGAAACAATTATGATGTATAGCTCTGTACAGTGTGTTCATTTATACTGTTTCTTTAGTAAACACACTAAGATAGGAGGAGGAAAGGCAGGTTAAGCTGTGCAGCTGTGATTTATCAATGTTAGTAGATTATAAGGAGGTACTGACTTACGATGTAGGGATTTGAGATAATAGTCTTTCATTGTTTTGACATAAAACAGCAGTCTAATATATACACTTAACTCTTAATTTGATGGACTGAATAAAAGGTATTTTAAGAAATTAATGTGTACTTGAATTCAGTTTTTGTGTCACACATAGGGATCACTTTTCCACTGTCTGTCTTTCTGTCCATCTGTCTGTCACACTTTTCCGTCACGCTTCAGCAGGAGACACATGTGCTCCAAAGAACACTCTTGTTGTGACTTTAAAAGATTCATGACAATGTGTTGATGCCTTCTCAAATTGCTGTAATTGCTTAAATTTAAAACATTAAAAAATAAAACTTCAGCTACTAGCTCATTTAAACTTAGATAAATTAAAAAAAAGCGTGAAAGAAAAATATCATGTGTGTACTTGATTTTGCATAAGGAATAAATTCATTTGACATACTGCTTTAAATCCACCGTAAAACTAAGTTGTTCAATTTCCATATTGATGAACTATTTAATAATATTTCTCATCATGCTGGAAACCATTTGAATTACATCATAATTTGCTGGAAACCAGTAAATTATCTTACCATATTTTGCTTGAATCCAGTTAATTTTCATGCCATATTTGCTTGAATCCATTAATTCTCATGCCATATTTTGCTTGAATCCAGTTAATTTTCATGCCATATTTGCTTGAATCCAATTAATTCTTATGCCATATTTGCTTGAATCCATTTAATTCTTATGCCATATTTTGCTTGAATCCAGTTAATTTTCATGCCATATTTGCTTGAATCAGTTAATTCTCATACCATATTTTGTTTGAATCCAGTTAATTCTTATGACATATTTTGTTGGAAACCAGCTGAATCTCACATCAAACACTCACTCAGCCCCTCACCATGTGGGTTCGAATCCTGGCAGGGTCATTAAGATTTTCATGTGAGGAAGCCTTCCAGCTGGCTTGTGGTAGGTCGGTGGTTCTACCCGGAAGCCTCCATGCATTTGGGGTCTTCCTCCACCTGTAATTAGCTGGAAGTCGCTATATGACTGAAATACTGTCGAAGCGACGGTAAACTCAAATAGTCAAGTCAATCTCACATCATATTTTTATGGATTAAAAATTTTTACCAGTTGAATATCATCTCATATTTAGATTGACAAGAAACTGGTTATATCTCAAGTCATATTCTGACAGAAACCAATTAAGTCTCAGGTATTAATTATGGAAACCATTTGGAGGATTATTATTAATTACTGTTGGATCAGTATCTTAATTTGTAACATTTTGAACATCTTGCTGGAAACCAGTTCAGTCTCATGCCAAATTTTGACATAAGCCAGTGAAATTTCACATCATATCTTGCTGGAAACCAGTTTCATTTCATGACAAATTTTGCTTGCATCCATTTCACCCTTATGAATATTTATTTACAAATTAAACTTGATGAATATTAATTTACTGAACTTTAAATGGTATGTTTTGCTGTGCAAGCTACAATTTGTCTGAGCAAACAGAGGTAACATCCCAGGAGCTGTCTGATCTGGGTCGACTGCTCTGTTTGTCAAGGTGTCACATGACTTTGGTCTAAATCAGCTGCATCAGGCAATGATTTAAAAACAAATAAAGAAGACTAAATCTTTCAAGTTATTTAAATTTCACATTTCCTGTTCAAGTTCATATTTAATGGCCTATTTATTGAAATATAAGGACTACATGGATTTGATTTTTATTAATTTTGTAGCTGTCAGACAGCTTTCGGAAGTCTGAATACCATTTTGTCCTAAGTTGATATTTGATTGTTAGTCTAGGGCTGAATTTACTACATCTGTTGTTTTCTTTGCCATAAAGATATCAGAGAGTGTTAACTTGTTGAGGTTTCCTTTGCTTTGTGTAAATCTTGACATAAGTGTTTCTCTCTGATCTATACAAATATCATTCTCTTTCTATTATCATTTAATCCTTAAATCATTGTAATATATGTACATATTGATATACCCAGCTATAATAAAATCAACCACTGCGATAATAGTTCTTCCCATTACACAAAGAATTCTTCAGGAGGTTGGCGGGTGCTCTGGCTCTCTGCCAGGATTTGGTCTAAATGGATCAAATGCTTTACATTGTTAAGTCTGTGTTGATAAAATGTTTTACATTTTCAGTCTTTGACAAGCGTACACAATTAAAATCAAAATCTGCCTGCAGAAGTAATATTGCCTGTGTGAAAAATTCTTAGTCCCAGCATGTCTTTTGCTGCAGGGATTTTGATTTATTATTTCCAATTTATATATACCCCTGAATAGTATATGGTCATTTAAGTTGGCTTGTCAAACATAGAAAATAGTTGTGGTTTGAATCGCTTTTCAATTTATGATTTGAAAAAGTATAATAGAGTGTTGTGTTCACTATTGACTAGGATATGTTGTGTATTAAACATGTGGATCAAATATGCCTTTATTTTATTTATTTATGAACAAAACCTTGATGTATGGATTAAACAACGTCTTTCAATTGAACAAATATTGACGGGCTACCGGCTCTTAAATGTCAAAGTTAATATCATCAAGTGATTGTGTGGCATAGTCATACATCACAGGGAACATTTGATGTGTTGACACTGCGATATCTGGGGCAGACTGATCAGATTCTTCCTGCAGTTGACAGGTCTCCTCTTGTTCTTCTCTTCTTGTCTGGTCAAAGAGATTTTATTTTATGTCTGTTTCTTAACAAAGCTTTTTCTATTTAAAAGAGAAAATGGTCTGCTTATCTGCTTGTCACTGCTAATCATGAAGTTTATGTCAGGAGACTAGTTTTGTCATTCAGTCCACAACCAGCTCCAGGTTGCTATACTTACCTTTAAGATCAGGTCAAACAATTCTCTTGACTATGTGTAGCTTCCACTTATACCATTTTTTTAACCCTTTCCCTCATATAGACTCATTTTGACGCACTCAATAGGTATCACATAAAGCCTGATCTGCAGAAAACCACAGTTAAACCTTACCAAATTTAATTACAAAATCCTCATTTCCAGACCACTGAGGAGCAGCGAACAGTACAAAACCTGATCAGCCTGCGAGTTACTCGCAGGCTGATCGGTTTTATGCTGTTCGCATAGGTCTTTTCATGGTGTCCTCTATGAGGGAAAGGGTTAAATGGGAGTTGCCTGATCAGGGTCTCTTCTGTTTGCTCATATGATATTGAAGCTTAGATTCTGCAAAAAGAAAGATTAATATAGAAGAATAATCTTTTTTTTATATCCTTTGTATACCTGTAACATAGTGAAATAGGTAAAAAAAAAATTGAGTTCTCAAAAATTATCCAATCTTTACAGTGAATGCATACAACATATTTGAATTGGTTTAAATTTTTCTCTCTACAAAACCTGCCCCCATTTCAGCATAAAAATCTGAAAAAAATCAGTATAGGAAAATTATTTCCAATTAATGTTTTTAATTTAAAGTTTTATAAAAGTGACTTAAAATGTACTTTTATATTCAGGGTATATAAGTATTTCCATTTGTGTATTAAAGTTTCTTTTTTATGGAGATATTAGGATCTATTAAATTTAAATTAAAAAAATATAAAATTTTTTTATTTTTATGATTTTCCTTAAACTAATAGAACTAATTAATAAGAGTGATTATCTTTAGATTTTTTATTATTATTGATTACCTCATTTTATTCATTTTTATGCTAAGTTATTTTTATATTAAACCAAATCATGCCAATGCTTAACTGAACTATGCGACTGTATTGTTGAAAAAAAATATTTTTAACCATTCAGATTGTCAACGTGTATCTCATTTTATGTTGAACCAAAATATTTTACATTAATTTTGTAAGTATTCTGTATGGTACATTATAGCCTCAGCTTATGTTTTCATAATGCTTCAGTAGTTAAATTGTGTCCAAAAATGAAGGTTTGTATGTTTATTGCCGAAAAACAGCAACAACCAACAAAATGTATTTGCAGGGTGTATATCAACATTATTCTTTTTCCTAAAACTATTGCAATTCTGGCATCTGTCTTTAAACCTGCAAAAAAGCAGCTGCCTCATTACATTGCAGACAATCATTGTAAATAGTGGCCCTGTTTTGCAGCAATATTTTTTTTTACCCATTTCAATTGCTACAGGAATTCACTGTAAAGATTTGCCAGGTGCGCAAAGAATATACCGTTTAAAGTAAATAAGTCACTTAATATACATGAATTTGAATAAACTGTACATGAATATTCATGAGATGAAGGGTTAATACTGATTGGCTGCTTAGTACAGGTGGTCACTTCTTTAGGTCAACCCTTGAATAATTATAAGTAGAATGATCACTAAAGAGGATTAATACCCCTGCATCCAACATGGTCTTTATAAAATGTGAGTGTAGGATTGGAGGCGACATGATGCAATGGGTGTGATTTCTATATAGTCTTAACTTCTGTGGAATGTTGGTATGATAACATTTTAAAAATCATTCCTTTTTTACCTCAAAGTTGAAAACTATCTGCAGTAAAGTTTAAAAAATATGTAGATAACAGAATGCACATTACTGGTGATACCTGATAAGAAAACAGTAAGTGCAAAAATAAAATCAATATCCCTATGTATAAATTTTATAGACTGTAAAACAGTGCATGGAGCCATACATTTTACAATTTAACTTAAACAATTTTATTTTTATGTAAGCTTAAAACAGCAGCAAATTTAAAATTTGTGATGGATTATTTTGCCTACACTTGCCCTAGTGTTACAGCCAGTTAACATGGTAGGCAAGGAAAACAATCTGAATGGAATGGGCCTTTTTTGTCTTGTTTAAAATTAATTTGAACATGTTTCGTGTATGGTATGGACAAAAATTGTAAATATTTCAGTAATTAGCGCTGAGATGGTTGTCCCAATAACAGCAAAAAGGAGACTTACATTGAATATTGGCCTTTGAAGCTGTTGATGTTAATCTTGTCTATCTGCCTCACCAAAAAAAATCAACATTTTTTTCATATTGTTGTATCAAGGCATCGCAACAGGGGCATGTGACCTATTTGAATGTCAGTCAGGGTTGGAAACTCATTCTGTGTCATGTGAAATGATTCCAGGATTGCACTGACACTGTGTTAAAGATTCCTTTTGAGGTATACACTTGTTAATTTGTTTGATTTCATTGCATGATTTAATTTCAACTACATTGATACATTGTACATGGTTACATTCCAGTTGCATTTACTCATTGTGTGTGGTTATAATATAATTGCATTGTATTATTGTGCGTGACTCTTTTTCAAATGCATTGACTCATTGCATGTACATGGTTCCATTTTACTTGCATTGACTCATTGTGCATGATTCCTCTCTAATTGCCTTTACTCATTGTGCATGATACCTTTCCAGTTGCATTTACTCATTGTGCATGATAACTTTCCTGTTGCATTTACTCATTGTGCATGGTTCAATTCCAATTGGATTTACTCATTGTGCATGGGTCCATTCCAATTGGATTTACTCATTGGGCATGGGTCCATTCCAATTGCATTGCCACATTGTGCATGGTTCCTTTCAAATTGCAGTAACTCATTGTGTGTGATTCCTTTCTAATAGCAGTGAGTAGGATTTCAGTCAAGGAGCAGTGACTCTGTATCCAGATGCATTGAATTTTGCAGTGAGTCAGTATCATTACATGATTCCATATAATGTTAAACTCCCTGTTTATGCTTTATTCAAAGTGCCAATGTTTTGTACCAATTAATGTTCAGTAAAATACTGTGTATGATTCATTTCCAGGTGTATTGACTCAGTAGAGGCAACACGCCCAGAAACCATGGTGAACCTAGAGGTCTGGATGATGGCAGGATTTAGCAGGACACCCTGGACCAACAAAGGCAATGTCATTGACCTTGGGCCACTTGGACCCTTTGGAAGGTATATAAACATTTTACTGTTGTATCATTTTCCTTTTTTTTTCGTAATGAAAATTCAACAAAGATTCCCCTTGCATTATGACAACTTTCTTATTTCAAATAATTAAGTTTGAGAAAATGCTGTAAACAGTTTCAAACCTACAAAGCTGATGATTTAGCACTTTCATCTACTGCATTATACTTACAAGGCAACCAGCTGAATGACTTGACTATTTGAGTTTACCGTCGCTTCGACAGTATTTCAGTCATATAGCCTCCAGCTAATTACAGGTGGAGGAAGACCCCAAATGCACGGAGTCAGCTGGAAGGCTTCCTCACATAAAAATCTGAATGACCCTGCTGGGATTCAAACCCACCCGGTGAGGGGCTGATGTTGTTGTTGTATTGGGGTTTACCGTCGCTGCGATAGTATTTCAATCATATAGCGACGTCCAGCTAATTACAGGTGGAGGAAGACCCCGAGTACACAGATGTACCTGGGTAGAACCACGGACCTACCGAAAGCCAGCTGGAAGGCTTCCTCACATAAAAATCTGAATGACCCTGCCGGGATTCAAACCCACGCGGTGAGGGGCTGAGTGAGTGTTAATGTCAGCGACATTACCCTCTCGGCCATGGAGGCCCCCCCCAGCTGAATGACAGGATCTTCAGATGCACAGCTTTAGTTATCACATAATCACTATGAATATACATTTCCAATGTAAATAATTGACCAACACATGCCACTGTTTATTACCTCATTTATCACTATATACAACAGACTTGGTTGGTTCATGCCATCGCGAACAGTGGACCGACTATGGAAGGACAACATCATCGCCGACCATTGGAGGGCCCTAAATCTCCCGGAGGTCATCCGGAACTTCACCCTGGCTGAACAGATAGACCAGATTAAGAACTTGACGAAGACTGGCGACAAAGAGGCAAAGTACTACTGTTCCAGTCCTGACTGTGTGGAGGGGATATATTATGGCCTCAAATGTAGCCCCACCAACATGTACACCTGTGCCACATTGCTGGCTAGCTACCCTGGTATGTATGTTTGTGTTATAACCCTTCACTGCACAGATACCGTATTTAATACCATTATTTAGTGGTAACTTATTTATTTTAAGTTGGTTAGAAAACAAACTTTTAAGTCTTTTGCTTAACCCTTTCCCTCATATAGACTCATTTTGACGCACTCAATAGGTACCACATAAAGCCTGATCTGCAGAAAACCACAGTTAAACCTTACCAAATTTAATTACAAAATCCTCATTTCCAGACCACTGAGGAGCAGCGAACATCAGTTACTCGCAGGCTGATCTGGTTTTTTGCTGTTCGCATAGGTCTTTTCATGGTGTCCTGTATGAGGGAAAGGGTTAACCTTCTTGATGATTCCTGAGAAGGACCAATACTTGCCCCCAGTGTGGTTCAGACCCATACCCTTTGGATCCACATTGTAGTATGTTACTACAGCACTACAGCAGGGTCAGATTAAACTGGAAGCATAATTCAGTCTGAACAGGTTACTGTGTTACCTCCTGATTTACCACATTATAAACCCTGATCAGCCTGTGGGTCACTTACAAGCTGGTTTAGTTTGATACTTGTCATCTCCCTGAAAGCTCATATGTAGTTGGAGATAAAACTTCTTTGACATGAGAGCTATACAAAGAATAAATTTCATAACTAGCATTGAATCAGACCAGCCTGGCTAGCTCACTGGTCAATCAGGATTTCTACTTTCTATACTTAGAAGTTGTTTAACATGTTAAACAGACTGAGAATTGCTTTTAGTTTGGTATTAAACAGATACATGCTGTGAAGTTTTGGTTAAAAAGGCTATGTGTAAACTTCCTCACTGCATGGTAATTAAACATCATTGCAGGGAGGTGAAACACCAAAATATTTCTTTGTATTTTTTTCTTGATTTTACTTTTTAAAATTTGAGCCTAGGATTTAAGCCCAAGAATTTAGGCCTAGGATATGATAAAGCAAGGGAGAGTTGAATAGAAAGTTTCAGATTCAATATTGAGAGTTTTTTTTATTTGTTTTACATTGATCATGACACAAATCCTTACAAATAATACTAATCCAGCTAGACTGCTTCTAGTTTGGATCAGTACTTTGTAGCTGACACAGAAAAGAGTTACTGAAAACTCTTATTTCCACTGTGGTCCTTTAAATGAAGGATCCTTGCCCTATATTGGGATTGAACCCTGAATTTTCAGACCTGCAGTTATGTATGCTTCAGATCACAATGCCCTAAATATTCTAATGAAACTTTGGGAAGTTGAAGGATGGAAAGCAGTGCCAGATAAATGTTTGCATTTATGTATGGTCTGGGAATTTTAGAGGGTGTGTGCACCAGGTGCAGCGCCCCCTTGAATCCCCCAGTGGAAATGGTGTGAGGCTGAAAAAGGTTGAAACAGAAATTGAAAATTCAGAAAAACAGGGTCCCCTAATGTAAAACCTGTTTTTATACTCCTGCCAAACGAAGTTTGGGGGGTATATAGGAGTCACCTTGTGGTTGGTCAGTTGGTTAGTTGAGCGGTCGGTCAGTCCATTGGAATTTTCTTGTCCGGAACATAACTTGAAAACTATGACTTGAATCTTAAAATATGTACAGATGGCAACTAGGAGAAGTGCAGTGTCCAAGAACTGTAACTACTTGGTCCCATTTTTTAATTATCTCCCTTTATCCTTGTCAGCAAACTACAAAATTATACAAGGTAGTGACTTAAAACATAAAAAATAGACAGATGGCAAATAGGAGAAGTGCAGTGTCCAATAACTGTAACTCTACATGTTCCTATTCTTGAATTATCTCCCTTTGTTTACTTCTTTTTTTCGTGTCCAGAACATAACTCAATAATTATACAAGGTAGTGACTTAAACTTAAATATAGACAGATGGCGAACAAGGAGAAGTGCAGTGTCCAAAAACTATAACTCTACATGTTCCAATTTTTGAATTATCTCCCTTTGTTTAATTCTTTTTTTCCTTGTCAGGAACATAACTAAAAAAATACATAAGGTATTGACTTGAAACTTAAAATGTAAACAGATAACAACTAGGAGAAGTGCAATGTCCAAGAAATGTAACTCCACACTGCCAAACAACCATAACTTTCTCTATCCACTTTAAATAAAGACTTTACTTATTTACTTACTTACTATCATAACTTTTATACTATGTATATACAGGTTCTTATCTATGCTCCACCTGGAGTCTGGTTTAATTAAAAGCCTTTTCATCATGTATTCTAGGGAAGCCTGAGAATGTTGATACATTAGGAGGCAAGTTTCATCTATCAAAAGCCAAAAATATCATATAGCTACGTAAATTATAAACAGCAGGATAAATTAGGGATGAAATTTAAGTGTTATTTTCTGCTGGTCAGACTGACCTTGCATCTCACCACCTAAGGAGAACCATAAATTGACTATGTTTTGTTGTGGAATAATTAGGTCACCATTTGACACTGCTGTTTATTTCATTATTTTAACCACACTTACACAATAAATTTGTACCTGAATCATGGGTAAGTTGAAGACTGCATAATGTCATCATTTGAGGGGAGATGATTTAGACAACTTTGCATTTTGGTAATTAGGATGGCTGGCCTAATTTATGGTGTCAAGAAGTAGTGCAGACGTTTATGAATGTTCTGAAATTGTTTAAATGTCAGACATTGTTATATTTCCTGACCTGTTCTGTGTTTTACACCATGTTAAACTGAATTTGATTTTTTAAATTTTTTTTTTTTTTTTTTTTTTTTTTTTGCCATTATATTTATATATAAATGTTTTTATTAGTTTAGTTTAAATGTAATTCATTGCTCTTCAAAAAAAACCATAAACACTGAATGAATGCACATATACAATTATGAATAGATACATACATGGACATACTTTTTTTGAGAATTATGACACAAATTTCACTTTTTCATATTTCTTAGATAAAGAAAAGGGTTGGCCCACAAGTTGAAACAACATCAGACATGGTCCTCCCTGAAAATATACTTATGTTAACAAAATACAAAATGTTAACAGCTGTTACAATAAAAGAAAGAAGAGAGAATAGTAAAGTGTTTTATAACCCCCAAGACTATTTGATAAAATGGTTTTGAAACACAGGACCTGAAATCATGGTAAGGGCTGACTGCAATATTGTCCCATCTTCTTCTTTTTCTTTATGCACTTAAAATAGTTTCCTGGTGAGTTACTGTTTCTGGAGTGCTGATATGTATAGGATTTTGTCATTGAAATATTTTTTTGTTATTAATCATATATTTGCCCCCCCCCCCCAAAAAAAAAAAAAAAATTAAATCATTCAATTTGTAACATTCTAATTTATAAAATATTTGCATGATTGTGTCACCTGCTGTAAGCAGAGGTGACTCACTTTTCCATCGTCTATCTGTCCGTTTGTCCATCTATCCGTCTGTCTGGCACACTTTTTCCATCACTCTTCAGCAGGTGACACGTGTTCCAAAGAACACTCTTGGTTTTAAGAATAATATGAGTATGTTTAACAACATTTTCTCTATCCTGAAACTCCGCTCCGCATCAGTCCTGCACCAATTTACTGTTTACTTTTCTGATTAAAATTTTGAGCAATTAAAGTTGAATCAACATGAAAAGCCTATTAATAATGTTTTGTATAAAGTACAAATTATATTTTGTAACATTTACTTCACATATTTGTGGTGAATTCTTGGGACAGTTTTTTTTCTTTGGCCTTAATTGTCTAGCTATGGTGATGAATTATGAAATGTCTAACAAAAGAAACAGCAATGATTTAAGTCTGGCAAAGCAATCAAGGCTTTTGTAATGACAATTTTGTTTGTTTTATTAAGCACGTCTTTGTCATGTGGTGTTGAAATTTCCCTCTCTTGGCTCATGATGAGCTTGTCATAAATTATCAACATACTGTGACTGCATGAATAAGAAATTTAGAGAAATACACTTAATGTATTCAGAAATAAACATAGCAAAAACCGTAGGAAGTTCATGTTGCCTTCAATAGATTTCTATGAATGAAGTAAGCAATATTAAATGACAAGCATCGTTATACTTTTGCTTGCATTATATGAAGTACATTGTAAAATAGCCATATATACCATACATGGAGATATAATGATAAACCAGGTTTATGTGTGAGTAATTGTCACTGTATAATGAATATTATCATGTCTTCCCTTCCTATCCCGGCTTATAATGGGGAAACATATTGTCAATCTGTCTGTCCATCTGTCTGCCCATTTCAAAGTGTCTTCTCAGTGTCTCCTAAATTGCTTATCCGATTTAAGTGTAGCTGTATTAATGTTCATATACAGTGAGACGATGCCAGTCTTGACTTCCATATCAAGGTCACTCTAACATTGATGATATTTCTTGTCCACTCTGTGTTAGAAAGAGTGCAGAGTAATAACTTTAGTAGTGTGAGATCAGTGCTATTTGTTTTAACCCAATCTGATAAATTCAAATAGGGGAAACATATGTTTACATGGAAAAACAATTAGCAGTGACACTGTTATCATGTATATGAAATGATTTTTATTACAACAATTTCACCTTGTTTTCTTATATTTTCAGACATGGACATGGGGGCGCTGAAAGCGCAGGTACGCAACTTAAACCTCCCTGTCAATATCGCATGGATTGGTCCTCATCTTAAAAAGTTTGTCAACGAGCGCATCAATCATTCCAAGCCTGTGCTCTTCTTCAGCTGGGACCCAAACACCCTGACTGCAGATAAATTGTTCACGCGAGTTAAATTTCCATTATGCCAAGATGACCCCACAAATCTGCCAAGAGACTGTGATTTTGGCCTCAACCAGTTCACCAAAGTCGTATGGTCCAAGGTCAAATCGAGCATTCCAGAAGCATATCATGTGATATCGAAAATGACATTCCACCAGGATCAATATATTCAGCTCCTTCAGATGTTCCGAAAGTATTCCACTGCTGAGGAGATAGCTTGCTCGTGGCTTAAAGAAAACAAGAAAATTTGGACAAAATGGCTGCCAGACAATTTATCCAACAAGACAAAGATTTATCTTGGTGGCCTTTTCCCTCTAACAGGGCGGTACTGGATGGAACCCGGTCTTGTTCAAGGTACAGTATGTTTCCTAACCCATTACCTTATACAGACGTGTTCTGACACCCTGGTAAACAGAGCTGTTTATAGTATCTCAGATTCTATACTGCCTGAATGCCAAAAGAATATTTGTTGTTTCAAATCACATTAAAAAAATTAGTGAATTGATATTCATGAAGTCAACAATTTGTACATGGATATTCATAAGAATAACTGACTAGCTATACTCAGTATGTATAGTCAGGTCCTTGATCTGATAGAGTTATTTGTTATGTGAGAAACAGTCCCAAACTAACGTGTAGTTGTACAATGTATTTTGAGCTTCATTCATGGTAATAGTACAGTTGAGACCTGTTATGTCGACATAGCGAGTCTCAACATTTAGTATATCTCAACATACTTGGAAAGACCCGACTTCCTCTATTAGAATATATATAAAATCCATTCTTATCTCAACATTTTATATTTTGACATTTTTTATATCTCAATGTATTTCTTTAGTCCCGATGGGAAAGTTTTCACCTGAAGCTATGTGTTTATCTCAGCACGTGCTGACACGCTCACAGACATGCAAAAATTCAGTATCGCCGCAGTAAGTTTTCACACTTTGTGGACTATGTCCCCAACCAGTGCAATTAGTGTCTGAGGTGTAAATTGTAATGTTTGGAATTTAACTGATTAATGTCAGATGCAATCATACACAATTAACTGAATTTAAAAAAAAAAGGTGTGAACTATTTTCACGACACAGGTGATCTAACATTGACGCCATTTGGCAGTTTTAGCAGCGAGTATACTGAAAGAAACTTGCATCATCAACTTCAACAAAACTAAGTTTAGGCTATAACATATAATATAAGACAAGTCTTAAATTGTGTCAAATACATGTCATTTAAATTTTTTCAAGATAACAGTCTCGACTGTACATGTATTGTGTATTTAATTTGAACATTTTCTGTAAGTGAACAAAGTAAAAATTCTATGTATCAAAAAGCATCTTTTACCCTGCTTCAGAAATCAGCTAAGTAGGAAGTCAGTTTGGGTCTTGATCTGTTTTACACAAAGTTTATTTTTAAGTCATGCAAGGCAATGTAATAGTAATGACCTTCACTGACATCTCTCAATTGCTGTTGGATCTAGAACATGAACCTTGGTCCTGCTAGGTCATATCATTAGGACAGGCAATGTCTTGACACCTATGTTGCTATAATAATAAAAAAAAATCAAATTTCTGAGTAGCTATAACTGCTTGCATGGGTGCAGACCGCAATATGGATACACCCACATGTAAAAAGTTATTGTCAAAATTTTAACAGGATATGAAATGTATAAATACCTGGATATTTTTCTTGAATTAAAAGATTGAAGTAGAAGATTTATTTCAAAAGTCTATAACATGTTTTTTTCCAGGAAAAGTGGATGAGGATGATTTTGACATTCTTTTGACAAACTTAACCCTTTCCCTCATAGAGGAAACCATGAAAAGACCTATGCGAACAGCATAAAACCAGATCAGCCTGCGAGTAACTCGCAGGCTGATCAGGTTTTATGCTGTTCGCTGCTCCTCAGTGGTCTGGTAATGAGGATTTTATAATTAAATTTGGTAAGGTTTGAGTTTGGCTTTCTGCAGATCAGGCTTTATGTGGTACCTATTGAGTGCGTCAAAATGAGTCTACATGAGGGAAAGGGTTAAAGTTCATAAACTGCAGAAACCTAAGATACATGCACTTTGTATGGTAACACTATGAATACTGCAGCAAAATAGTGCTATGTATGCAGATACTAACCTCTTATGATAAGAGACCACCACAACCAGCTAGAGGCCATATTCATAGGGGAAAAAAATCCCTTAGTTTCTAAGACTTAGGAGACTTATTCCAGTTAAGAATTTTTTCCTTAAAAAATACGACCCCTGATCACCTTCATAACCATTAGTTTCTACAGTTTACAATACATCTCAAATTAGGATTTTTCTCAGCTCAAAATTATGAAGACCTGGTACTCACCTATATATTGACATAGAGAATAGAAATATTTCCATACAAAAAAACTGTTAATAAGCTCTTACAATAAATGGTTTTCAGTTTCTTCAAAACTGCAGTGATTCAGAATTTGAGATTTATTTCAGTTAGAGATATTTCATGAAACACATGCCAGTACCCCATGGATCTTGCTATGGTTTTCTCGATATTTAAAACCACCTTGTTTTAAGACCACATGACTGTCGTTCCAATAATGGTTTTATCATAGAGTTTTTACTGTATACCATGAATGATTTATCATAGTGGCACCTTTTATTATTTTGTAATTTTTTTGCAATATCATGTTTCATGTGTCTGTGTGATTATACAGGTGGGGAACTCGCCCTTGACCGTGTGAACAGTAACCCACACATCCTGCCCGAACACCACCTGCAGTTGATTGTCAGCAACAGCGAGTGTCTGCCCGATGTGTCCATGAAGGCTTTCATCAAATACATCACCAACACCACCTTGCCCATTGCAGGGATCCTTGGTATGTGCCCCTGGCACAGTACTCCACTCATTTTTTCTGTTTTTTAATCCATCCAGTTTTTGCTGTGAAATTTCAGACTGATAAATTGTAGAAAAAAACAACCCAAAAAACTCACGTAAAGGCCACCTCAATATTATAACCAGTGTTTAGCTACTTGTAACAATCCTCAGGGCTTTTGTTTCACTTTTTAAACCAGGTTTTCAATGAAAATCCTGGTTATTAGAATGGGGTACATCGTTGGGTGGATGAGTGGGCAGGCATCAACATTTTGTTTCTGTTGAATATCTCCTGTTAGAATAGAGATGCAGTTTTAATACTTGGTAGGTAGGTACCTTATGGGAGAGGAAGATTGGGGTCAATTTTCTGGATGATCAGGTCGAGGTCACTGTTACTAAAAATAGATTTTTTGTTTCCATCAAATAACTTCTTTTAGGAGTGAGGTGTGATGATCAGATTTTGGAGATAGATACCTTAACCCTTTCCCTCATATAGACTCATTTTGACGCACTCAGTAGGTACCACATAAATCCTGATCTGCAGAAAACCACAGTTAAACCTTACCAAATTTAATTATAAAGTCCTCATTTCCAGACCACTGAGGAGCAGCGAACAGCATAAATCCTGATCAGCCTGCAAGTTACTCACAGGCTGATCTGGTTTTATGCTGTTCGCATAGGTCTTTTCATGGTTTCCTCTATGAGGGAAAGGGTTAAGAAAAAAGAGGAAGATTGGGATTGATTTTCAGATCAGTTGGGTCAAGATCAAGGTCACTGTTACTAAAAACAGTTTTGCTTGCCTAGGGCAACACTTTAAAACCTGGTTTCGTGTCATTTGACGTTTTTCTTGATTCTGTTTAACCCTTTCCCTCATAGAGGAAACCATGAAAAGACCTATGCGAACAACATAAAACCAGATCAGCCTGCGAGTAACTCGCAGGCTGATCAGGTTTTATGCTGTTCGCTGCTCCTCAGTGGTCTGGAAATGAGGATTTTATAATTAAATCTGGTAAGGTTTAACTGTGGTTCTCTGTAGATCAGGCTTTATGTGGTACCTATTGAGTGCGTCAAAATGAGTCTATATTAGGGAATTTAATGTTTCTTCAGTCCCAGTTATAGTCTCATTATTGTCAGATTTACAATACACATTCATGATTTTAATGTGTCTGGCTTAGAATGTGATTCTTACAAAGTCTTATTCACCTTTTTTTGTACTTTTTTTTATACCCTGCTATCAAACATGGTTACTGTCCCATCTTGTAGGTCCTGGATGTTCGGACGAGGCAGAGCCAATAGCGGCCCTATCACGCCACTTTAACATGCTGGTGGTCAGTTACGGAGCAGAGGCTTCTTCTCTCTCAGACAGACAGAAGTACCCGTATTTCTATCGTACCATACCACAGGTGGACCATCATAAGTAAGTGGATTAAAAAGGCAGGAGTGACTGATTGGTTTACCTTCTCATTCACACAGATAGTGGTGTTTGCATGGTCCATGATGTGGGAGGAAACCAGAGTACCTGTAGAAAACCCATGTGTCTGAGTTGGCAACCAAATACCCTTTCATATACAGCAGACTGACTTTGGGTTGAACTGGGGTTGACTTGTCTGGGATTGCATTAAGGTTGACTTGTCTGGGATTGCATTCAGTTGACTTGTCTGGGATTGCATTCAGGTTGACTTGTCTGGGATTGCATTCAGGTTGACTTGTCTGGGATTGCATTCAGGTTGACTTGTCTGGGATTCAACTTGTATTGGTGAAAATTGCCAGTGTGTGTTAGGACTATACTGAATACATTATAAGCATCTATGTATTCATCAATAAGAAAGTAAGAGTAAAATAAAAAACCATCAACAAGCAAAAGTTTTTTAAAAATTAACTATAACAGACTAGAAATCACTTAATTTGCTGATACAGCATGATATATAAAACATGGAATGAATTTTTGAACATTGTATCTGATTATTGTAATTTCATAATTATAATCAATTGTTTTAAGTTTTTCTATTTTACATCAAGAATGCATGAAAATTAAATTTCAACAACAGCTTAAATTAATGCAGGTATGTTTACGAGAGTTTCTTCAAAAAGATGGACTGGCAGCAGATTGGAGCAATCTCAGAAGGAGGCCAGGAGTTCCCAGAATACCACTTGTTGCTCCAGGAGCACCTGCAGCAGTCCGGGATCTCTGTCGTCGTCAAGAAGAAACTGGTCCACAAGTACAACCTCAACAAGCTGGATGTGTCTCAGGACGTGTCCGAGATCTTCGCTGACCTTAGGGCACACAATGTTCGTGTCATCATTGCAGATTTCTTTGTATTCTCAGCCAGGGTTGTGATGTGTGAGGCACGGAGACAGGTGAGAATTTTTAATTGCATTCTTAATCCATTGCACTGGTGGCTGAGTGGTTAGATCATCTGCCCAGATATGGAGAGGTCATGGGTTTGATCCCTGGCTGCGACATACCAAAGTTGTAAAAATGTTAGTATTGGTATAGCTCCTTTGCTTGGCACTCAGAATATATGGGTAGTTTCAGAACTGGTTTTAAACAGTGTCAGGATAATGTGACTGGGTGTGATATCATGCCACATGTCTACGGCATGATACTGCATTGTGGCAGCACTATATCTGTCTCAAGTAGACATAGTCTCCAAATGACAGAAATACTATCAACAGGTCAGTAAACCCAACAAACAATCAAACTTAATCATTGCCACAAAATGATCTTTGCAACCATCATTACTCAAGATCAGCCTGCAAGGCACTAGCTAAGTATCATGTTGTTTGTTTTTATTATTTTTGACAAGAGAAGATAATTTTATCAAACTTTTTTGACTGAGACCTGTATGTAATTGATTTGAAAAGCTAAATATATCAGTTATTGTTTATTTCTATTTAATTATCATTTCACACTTTTTTTTGTTAAAGTGAGTTTTGTTTGTTATGATTACTCTTTTGAAAGATACAACTTTTATCCATTTTAGATAATGAAAATATCAGATCAATAAATGTTAATTATAACAGAACTTAGATTACCAAATAAGATTTATTTACATGTAGTTACATTAATTGAAGGAATATAAAATTAAAAAATACTACTTTCATTAAGGTTTAACACTGACTAAGAGCCTTATGAAGTTTGCTTAATCTGAGAATTTTACATACCGGTAATTGTTTAAAAAAATAGGAGTATTTTTTATTTCAATTAATTCCCTGTGTGGTTCCCAGAGGATGACAGCTCGGGAAGGGTATGTGTGGTTTCTGCCATCCTGGTTCTCCAAGGACTGGTGGGATGTGGACTACTACAACAGTGCGCCAAGCCCCGGGGATGACCGACCCCAGGAGAAAATCCCCTGCTTCACCTCTGACATGGAGTACGCAGTTGAGGGGCACTTCATGCTACAGAAGACATTCACTGAGCCGGATACAACAGAGGTGATTGGCAACATCACCATCGGCGAGTACAAGCGGCTGTATGCTACTAGGGCTGGCAGTGCTGTAAGTTTTTTTTCATCCCGATGATTATTTGCAATCCGATGTTGCCTTCAAAATACGTGGTTTTATTCATTCATTTCACTAGGTCATATGCATCATCCCATAATGATCATCCCATAATGATGCATCCTGTTCCGTTTTAAGAACAGTTCAATATCTTGTCATAGTGTTGAGTCAAGACAGCGAAACTGTGGTTTACATGATCTTCAGTGTTAGCTCTATTGATTCATCTAGTTTCACCAACTCAGGTGTAATATCAATAATCATTGTTTAAATTGTCTTGAATAGTATACTATGGATTAGTTATTTTCATAATGCTGGAAACGGTACCACCAAATAAAGTTCTGGATCAAGAAAGTTCTTATGTGCTGAAATATACTTCAGTACATCATTTAGTTCATATTTCAAATATGACTGATGCAGTGAAATAGTGTTATATTAACTCAGTATCTTTTTTGGATGGGGTTTTCAATCAAAATTCCTTTCTTTGAATTGATGATGTCAGGGCTGGCGTCGGGCATCCACTCATGATTACCTTTTTTTTAAAATCTGCTATAACTTCTTTGTCCCTCATTGGATATCTTCAATATTTGGACAGTTACTTATGGGCCTTTACATTATGCTTTTGACCTTGTGACCTTGACCATGACCTTTGACCTAATTTTGATGAAAGAAGCAAAGAAGCATCTGGACAGGTTTATGTTAGGTTTATGTTTTGGTTTATCTACTTATGTTCTTCATTGGATTACTTTTATACATGGACAGTTGCTTAAGTGGATGGACTTCTTCATTATGCAGTTGGCCTTGACCTTGACCTTTGACCTACATTACATGTAAAAGCCCGAAAAAACCTGTCCATGTTGTTTCTTTGTTCCCAGGATCTGGATGGTACCCCATTTGCCTCCTATGTTTATGATGCAGTATGGGTGTATGCTTTGGCCCTGGATAGAGTATTAAAAACATATCCTGGGGCCTTGGAAAACATTCATTCCAGTGAAAATACAGCGTAAGTCATTGAAAGCCACTAAATAGCCTAACTTTCCAATTCTTTTACAAAATTACTTCTCTTTTCCCTACAGTACAACACTGTACAGATAAAAAGAGTGCATTTTATCCTTAAACTTTGATTATGTTTTGTTTGACCTTATAAGTTTTGAGGTGTATCATCAGATTACAAGTATATCCCATTGTTCAGACCATGATTAACCCTGTACCCCATACAGAATGATGTGTTTTGACACATAAGCAATAGGAGTTGGAAGAATATACTGTCTGATCAGGAGACTCCACTGTTTGCTCATACAATATTGTTGCTCAGATTCTGCATGGCATAGAAAATGCCATTGTTTTATATACCATTAATATTTCAAAATTCAGTTAAATTGATCTACAAGTCATAAATGTGTACATAAATATTCATGAGATAAAGGTTTGAGTCAAGACACATTTGTGCGAGTATGACTAACAGTCAAAATCTATGATGTTTGTTCTAAAATATTAACAATGTGATTTTTTTTTTTCTTTTTTCAAGGTTGTTTGTGTCAGAAATCAACAAAACTAATTTCCAAGGGGTGTCTGGTCCTATTCGTTTTAATGGTGGAGACAGGCCGGGTACCATCTCCATAGTGCAGTACTTCCTGAATGAAACCAGACTGGTTGGCAGATACGAGCCTGGGAAAGGTAACCTGAAAGGAAACTTGGATCTCTTCCAGTCTAAGTTAAGATGGCTTACTCAAGGTGGAGTCAAACCCTCAGATGGAAATCCAGGTATGTTTGCGATGGCGGAAAAGTTTTCTTTTAATTTAGGCTGTATATATATAAATCATCTTGTATTTTAATGGAGTTGCTAAACCTGCTTATTATATCATGCATATAAGTATTATTTATAATGTGTTTACCTGATTTTAGTAATTGTCTTGCATATTTAAAAAGAATTTTGCAAATTATATATTTTGTTACACAGAGCAAGAGGACTGTCTGATAGAGGGATTCCGTCGAGTGTTCAACGTCTCATGTGAAATGGCAATAGTTGTAGCTAATGTAATGGCATTTGGCACCTTCATCCTCATCTTGGTGGGAGTCCTCATCTTTATCAAATTCAGGTTTGTAAGCTCTCATTCAGTTTAGTTGTGAGGGACATTGTAAGTTTTCCTTGTTGATGTGGGAGGAAACCAGAGCTAACCTAAAGAAAAAAAGCTTTTCCTTGAACAAGGCAATCAAGTAACATTTAACATACAATATCTGTCAGTCTTAGGGTTGTACTGTGGTAGCATTTTATAAAGAGTTGTGTGACAATAGGAGTGGGTGTATTTGATTTTGGACCTGTTCAATATGAATATGAAATATAAGGCCCTTATAGGGGTTGGGTGTGTTTATTTGAGAATATTAATTATACAGAAAGTATTGAAGTGTTTTTAACCTCTATGCTGAGCTATAATTATTCACTACAGGTATGACAAGAAGGTAAAAGCAACTCATCAGAGGATGCGTGACCTTGGTCTCCTTAGCAATGATTTTTCACAAATCTTCTCGCTGGACGAGTGGGAGATACCAAGAGACAAACTAGTGCTAAACAGGAAGTTGGGGGAGGGGGCGTTTGGGACAGTGTATGGTGGGGAGGCGCAGATTGACGAGGAAGGCTGGGTGGCCGTGGCAGTGAAAACTCTCAAAGTGGGTTCCACTGTGCAGGAAAAGGTAAGCCTGATGAAAAGGGTGTCATTAGTTTATCAATCAAGTTTTCTCTTAAATAAATGGTTGGTTCAGTGTTATATAATTATGCATGTATAAGAATCAATAACACAAAATACATTCTGTTCAATTAGGTCATGTCAATTAATTGTACAGCACTAAAGTTGAGGTACATTTTTATGTCATTTAAAAAAGAAATGTACAGGGATCAATTCAACAGTATTCACAGCAGAGGTGTCAAGTCTGTTATTGTTGAAAATAATCTTAAGTGAATGTCATTTAACTTATGACAGTATTATTGTTTACTTTAATTTAATTGCCACATGGATGATGTAAATAAAACTAGAATTAAACCCAATATTTTGCAGACATCAATTGTCATCATTTGCAGGCATAGCTATCTTTAGCATGGTCTTAACCAAGGGAGATCACTATGCATATTGTGTCAGTATCATCAGAGTTATGCCCCTTCTTGATTAAACTGCAGCAATTCTCCTCTAACTGTATTCTTGTGAGAGCTAAAAGTGATCACCAACAGTTATTTTTGTCCTTTTTGACCTTTTTCTGTAAAACAACACATGTGTTCTAAGCTTTAAATCCACGAACTTATATTGTAAAATTGTATCCAAACCATCTAATTTTGACACCATGTATATAATATGATGCTAGAATAAAATGCACAGCCTTTTATAGCCTTGAAAAGTCCAGTTGAAGAATAAAGTGAATACAATGTGTTTGTGTCAGCAACATTTGACTGGTTTACAGTAAGCTTAACCCTTTCCTTCATATAGACTCATTTTGACGCACTCAATAGGTACCACATAAAGCCTGATCTGCAGAAAACCACAGTTAAACCTTACCAAATTTAATTATAAAATCCTCATTTCCAGACCCCTGAGGAGCAGCGAGCAGTATAAAACCTGATCAGCCTGCGAGTTACTCGCAGGCTGATCTGGTTTTATGCTGTTTGCATAGGTCTTTTCATGGTTTCCTCTATGAGGGAAAGGGTTAAGCAAGGCCTAAATACAATGTACTTGAATGCCCCTGTGTTTCCAGGTGGATTTCCTGAGTGAGGCAGAGCTCATGAAGCGGTTCAGTCACCACAACATCGTCTCTCTGCTGGGGGTCTGTACACGGGAAGAACCAGTGTACGCTATAATGGAATTCCTACTGCATGGTAAAATATGGCTTCCTTTCTTGTTTACTATTTCTTAGAAAAATCTCATTTGTAAAAAATGTCTATCTCTCTCTCATTGAGAAATTTAGGTTTTACTCTGTGAGAAACATCTCACTCTCTATCTCTCTCTCAGTCTTTAAGATGCTATACATAACTTTCTTTTCTCTTAGTGATCTTCATTTATCAATCAGCCATTCAGCAATCAAGGCCTATGCATGACTTTCAGAGAACAACAACTTGACATCACACAAGACTATTCAAGCTCAAACATTTTTTCTTATCTCCATTTAAAACAAAACTTGATCTAGAATAACCAAACTGTGCTAACATTAACCCTATTAACTTTCCTTTCAGGTGATCTGAAGACTTATCTCTTGTCCAGACGTAACTTGGTCGGCTCTATCGCACGTGAAGCAGAGGATGTTAATTCTCATAAGCTTTCACAGATGGCGCTAGATGTTGCCTATGGTCTGCGATATCTCCATGATCTGAAATATGTCCATAGGTATGTAATGTGTTTAAAAATCAGCAAGGATTAGATGCTTCCTAATAAAGTCAAAGGTCAATACTTGAACAGTAAAAACAAAAGTTTATATTATACAGGTGGTTATCCACTATGAAAAGGTCACAAAGTGAATTAAGGACTATAGTCACAAGAATCATGCCTGTTATGCTTGTTTTATAAAAAGTTCACTTTCTTTTTATTGCTATTCCCCACTTCACATTAGTTGGGACTCTGTGAAGCAGGGACTAAATGGGAATCATGCTCATCCCGTCACGTCATGTGAGGTCCCGTCCTGTCCTAAAGTCACATGACATGAAGACAAGGTGGGATACAGCGGTATAAATCACCATAGTGATGGTTCTAGTTTAGTTTGGTAGGGGATATTCAACACCTTAAGTGATATATCTAATGTGTTCAGCATGAAATCATTCCCAGGTGACCTTTTTACACGGATGTGTGCTGTTCTGATGTGACATTGTGACTTAGGACTGATTGTATTGCATATATTTGAATGGAGTGTGTGTGTAAATCTTTCTATGTTAATTTCAGGGACTTAGCATGCAGAAACTGCTTGGTACATTCCAATGGGACTGTCAAGATTGGAGATTTTGGGATGACACGGCCCACCTGTGATACAGATTACTATAGATTCAATAAAAAAGGTAAAATTATGTCCTTTTCAGGTTTTATTTTTATGTTAAAATGCATGTTTAAATGTATATGTATTTATAAACTTAAGTACTGCTTATAAGTACATGTACCTATAATAAAAGTGTCTTTTTCAAAAGAAAATTTTCTATAATATACTATATTGTATTACATTTTAAGTATGATATTTATTATGGATGTTGTTGGGAGATTTTTTTTTTAATTCTGTGAATTCAAGATTTAAAAAACAAGTATGAAATATTTTGGCTTGCAAAGTAGTGAGACTTGTGGATAGCAATTACATTTTGTAAATGATAGATGGAAAGAAACTGCCATTTTGTGGTCTCTATTGAAATCCATTTCAGTCTTGCATTTGAGTCTTATGAATAGCTAAATATACTTTAAAAAGTATTATTTTTTTGTTCTTATAAAATACTGTTATCAGTGAAATAAAAAATGGATAAAAAAACTCAAATAATGCAAAAAATAGTTGGAACAGTTTAGGATGACATAAATTTATGTGAACTGTTACCATGACAACAGGAATGTTACCGGTGCGCTGGATGTCACCAGAAAGTCTTTCAGATGGATTCTTCACAGCCAAGTCAGACATCTGGAGTTACGGCATCCTCATTTACGAGATCGTCACCTTTGGCAGCTTTCCTTACCAGGGCCTCTCCAACAGCCAGGTGCTAGAATATGTGAAAAATGGCGGCCGTCTCTCCTTACCAAGGAACTGCCCCAATGACATGTAAGTATTGGTCCAGAATGTCTGCACTTTTAACTGTGTGGAACACAAAATAGTTTCAGATATGCTGACATCGGTAATAGTGAATTTAAGATTACATTAGGGAGCAGACTTAATTCAGATGCTTGTACAACTTGTTTTACAGAAAGTTCAGTATCTTTCCTTATTGTTGAATCAAGGGGGTGAAGCAACAGTTTTAATTATATTCAGTGATAGTACTAGTTTTTGCCTGGAATGGATACACATGCTTTATCTACAGTAGTATTGCATCTTAAAGATTTTTTTAAAAAGTTTTGCTTTAAACATTTACCATACTTCAAATATTCAGAACTGACAATGAAGAAGACTTGCAAGCAGTAAGATAAGACAGTTCTGTTTAAATTTGATAAACTGGTAAATATGTTTTTATTTGGAACAGATGTGACCTTATAATAAGTTGTCTCAAGATGGAGATGAATGATCGCCCGGATATTGAGGACATTATTGACAATCTCACCAAAAACCCAGAGCTTCTCATTCCGTGCCTGAATGCACCTACTACTAGTGTTGTTATTGACGATATGGACACCGCATTTGAAATCCCTCCTGCTTCCTGCCAAAATACCATAAACCAGTCTAGTGCTGCCAAATTTACGTTGATAAACAGACGCTCATTCTATGGGAGTACTTCTCAGGAGAAACTGAATGGTGTAAATGTAAAACGTTGGAGTGGGACTCCTGGAATTGTGAAATATCCACAGAACAAAACGCAGACAAAGACGTTAATTCCGGTTTCTGTGAGCCGACCCAGAAGTAACAGTGTGGATTCCCCTCAAGATTTACTCATGGGTAACGGCAGTGTTTGTCATGAGAGCATGAAATCAGTCTCACCTTCTCGGACTCCGAAAGAGAAAAACAGATATTCAGGCGAATTTCATATAGACAGATTTAATCATTCATATAGTAAATACATTCCATTGCTTAGCAACACTCATTACTACAATGAGCAGTCTAGTGACTATTATAGCGATGCTTCAAAAGAATTGTGTCAGAATATCACGTCCGTATGACAATGAGTAACAGTACAGCCATTTTAGCCAGCGTTTTTTGCATCTAACCCAAGCCATATTATTTCACAAAATTTGCAATTTGATTTTCTCGCTGATTGATATCACTTTGAGGATAGTCACAGCAGAAGCCTCAATTACTGCTCTGTATTAGCAAGCACTTAATTCATATTCTTGATAAAAAAAGATAATGTAATTTCTTCTTATTATTTAGCTTTAGCTATGTTATTAATCAATTGCTTTCGAAGCATTCCCATTGCATTATTTTTCTCTTACTGATAGATCTCATTATGATATATAAATAATGGTTGAATTTGCATTAATTTTTATTTTGCATAATTTTAAGTTTTATATTAATTTTTTATTATATTGATACAAGATAATAACTTGCACATATATGAGTATCTGAAATACAGAGTCTGGACAATTTTGATCTCAATACACTGTCCAGTGTTACCATACTTACAACAAGGAAGTGACGAATTGATATCAATAGATTAATCCAGATGTTTACTACATTGCATGTGAACAAAACATAATGGTAATCATGAATTCATAAATTCTTTTCATGCATGCAATTGCTTCCAATTGATCGAGGATGTTATTTTTTTGTGAAGCATGGTGTAAAATAAGGCACCTAACTATAACAGAGTTAAGTTAGATTACTGACAAAAAGCATTCAGACAGATTTTGGTTTGCTTTTTAGAAACGTTCAGTAAAAATTTTAGAAATTTAATTTAGTTCTGAACAAAATAAAATACAAGAAAGAGAAAAATTCAGTTAGAAATGGTTGTACTGTTGGCTCATGTTAAATTATTGTTTTAAACTGTTATTATAGGTGGATGGCTGGTCGTAAAACTGTCCAATCTTCTCTCTGTATGCAATGAAGATAGGTTTGCGATCAGCACTCAACTATAACTATTTTGTGATCATTAGGTCTTTTTTTACTGTGTTATCTTTATTGTAACCCCTCTTCACAGAAGTGGGTATTAAATAGGAATCACACATGTCCCGTCCTGTCCAGTCCTGCACTCACATTACATTTAGACAAAGTGTGATAAGGGGGTATTAATAAATGTCATCTTTAGTGATAGCCCTAAGTTTTTTTAAACCCTTTCCCTCATATAGACTCATTTTGACGCACTTAATAGGTATCACATAGAGCCTGCTCTGCAGAAAACCACAGTTAAACCGTACCAAATTTAATTATGAAGTCTCATTTCCAGACCACTGAGGAGCAGCGAACAGCATAAAACCTGATCAGCCTGCGAGTTACTCGCAGGCTGATCTGGTTTTATGCTGTTTGCATAGGTCTTTTCATGGTTTCCTCTATGAGGGAAAGGGTTAACAGAAAAAACTCGTAGTTTTTTACAAGATTCTCAGATATTGATATATAATGTTTTTAAAATCTGTTTAAAGGTAGATCATGAAGATTTCTTTTCTAGAATGGCAGTTTAAAGTTCACTGCCTTTTTCAGTCCAGATATAAATTTATTCTCATCTATACATTTAAAGACAGGGCAATAATATCACAATGAACACTTGCATATCTTCAATCTTAGTCTTAAATAGATCATTGACTAAACAGATTTGTGTCCAGTCTTGTCCTATCATTTTATGTTGCATCACATGTTGTGTAAGGTTGGTTCGAGTCACGTGGCAATATGGGAAAGTCAGTGATTTCTATAAACTGTAAATGTCAACTGGGAACAGGGATTAGATCTCATAAATTAGTTATACTAGATTAAAATGTGTTACTCAGTAATCTTTATACAAGTTAAAGGCTTTTGATAACTGTGAGTAAAGCTATTTTTATTAAAAATGTTTATCACTGCTAACATATTTATTATTCTGACTTAAGTTCAGTTTTATGTACTACTTCCTTTTTTCCAAATGTGAATACAATATTGATTGGTTGAAGGATCAGCCCTGAAAAATAATGTTAATTCAAAAATATTTTACAGATTGTTGCATGATATATTTTGTAAGACAATGTGCTAGTATCAATATATTAATTATGAAATGGTCTATTTACTGACTCTCTAAATATCGAATTGCATTGCTTGAATAGCCTGATTATGTTCAACTTAGTCTAAATCAGGGCAGCCCGTTATTTACCAAACTCTACACAGTGATCTCCCTTGCAAGCAAAAAAATCACTGCCGTCACAAATGTCACGTATTGGTAAACTAACAAAATGGCATTTCTGTCTGCTGTCACAACAAAAATATTTTTTTAAATTATTGTTGTTTTTTTTTACGAGGCGATATTTGATGTTTATTAAAGAAAACATACTTAGGGAAATGACACTCGAAGTAAATAAAATTTTGGAAAAAAGAAAAATTAGCTAAATTCTGTTAATTTTTACTTATGGTGGCAGTTGTTATCTACAACTGTAAGGGGAGGTAACTACTGCATGGAGTTTGGTGATTTACTTGCAGGCTTATCAGGTTTTAGACTGGTTGTATGTACATGTATTTAGTAGATGCTGCACAGTTTGAAAACCAGACCAGACTGGGAATATCTTCAGACTGGTTGTGTTTCAAACTATTTTAACCCTTCATCTTGTAAATATGTATTTTGACACCATGGTAAACAGGGCAGATTATATCAGGCAGAAGCTGTCAGATCAGAGTCTCATCTGCCTGCTTATAGAATACTGTAGCTCAGGTTCTACACAGTGTCAAACTTGAATAAATATCCATTGTTTTATATACATACCTGGTATTCCACTAAAAGTTCAGTAAATTAATATTCAAGTCACAAATTTATTCATGAATATTCATGAAGTAAAAGAGTTAAACTATAGAACTCATGTGCCTTCATGAACAAAGAGAGTTATCCTATACATGTACATACAGACCTACATACATCTTGACAGATGTCATCCCTGTTCATTACTTTATGTCTTCATTTATTTATTTCTCCTTGAATCCATCTGTTTTGTCATTTGTATAATGTGCTGTTTCACAAAGGGAATTCATGCAATTATTTAGATTTAATTTTACTTTTTGTTATTTCAACATATCTTTATCAAACATGTACTATCAATGAAATTTGAACAGTGATTTAAATGGAGGACAGATAGATTTTTACTATTACCAATCCTCAAAATTAAAATAAATAACACACAAACTTAATATCAAATCAGCTGTTTGTTTTTTCCATAGCATAAATTATACTAACTTCAAAATGCACATTCAGAAATTTAGAATTATTTATTTATTAGTCCCCTACCAGTGTTTACACCAGACTATAGATGGCAGTATGGAGATTCTGCTCATCACTTTGTTGTTTTTTCTCAGACCAAAATTCTGGTTGCTGTGGTAACAGAAAAATTATGCACCTCACCAGTAGGGGACTCATGTGTTGCGTGTAACACCAGTTACTTGTGTCTGTTTTTCAAATTTGTCACAAATGAAGACCTGTTCACACCTTCAAAAAATTATTGCAACAAGCATTATGAGATTGAAATATATATGTACATGAAATTATCCTAACTCTTTTTGATAAACTTTCAGGTTTAATTCAGTCTGAATTTAGTTCATCAGTCCATCTTTAAGCTGGACATGATATCTCAGGTAACCACATACAGTATGTTGTGTACTGTTTCATAGTTAGAAAATTGAATTGGATACTTAAAAAAAAATAATTGTTTAAATACTTTTGAATTTTATGAATCAGCTGAACAATAAAAGTACACATTTTTCTCATTTTAGGGGCAGGTGAAAATACAGGTTGTCTGTTCTTTTTTATTTTCTGCTATACAGTCTGTCTTGATCTTTTAAACAATACAAATATGACATGGGGTTACCTTGCATTCCAGTGATAGATTTTTATTTAGATTACATAAGAAAAGTTACTAACCTTACAGTCATTGCAAGTTGCATGGATCATTCAGGTTTAGAACTGAAGATGTGACTATTCACACATAAAAATAATGTCTGATGAAGTCTGTAATCTATCTTCAATATTATCACAAACAATCCTACCTAGCTTTAAAACAATGTAATTTGAAGTCAGATTTTATCAAACAACATGCTGTGATTTTCATTTCTTACATGTTTCAGGTATCTGCTAATAAAGTTAGTTTAGCTTGGACTTATGTTAAGTGCTTACTCTATAAATTCATGTCTGTGTTGTTTTCTAGTTATTAATGATTTTTTTAACAAATTATTTTTTTCTAGAAGTGGTGTTCAAGACTTAGAATATAGAGTAGCTTTATGGTAAAGCCTTTACTAAATTAACTCAGTGGATAACATCTCAAAGTTGTTGATTAGCATTATTTATTTATTCATTGTCATTTTTATGATTTCATTTGTTTTCATTGTGAATGAATTTAAAGTGTTGCATGTTTCTCTTTATCATATTAAATGATAACTTTAATAGATTCTGTAATATATTCAGTAGTTTGAGTGTTTAAAACACATATTTTATTAATTTTAGTGATATGTTGTAAAATGAGTATAGCATGGTTATAGCCATAATCTTCATTTCTAAAATTAACGGTCAACTGTGTGATATTGTTTTATTATTTTCAATTAAAAGTTGAATTACATAACAATTCAGGTCATTAAAAAGATGACCCTGAAACTTAAAATTGATGTTATTTTCTTTGAGAAACAATTGCTTTGCTGTGCATAATTAAGTGTCCCTAATTATTGACATTATGCCTGGAAGTAATGCACCTATCAATATTTTGTCCCAGGGTTGGGGCGGCAGCCATTCCCCTTGGTCTGCCTGCCACTTCACTTTTGAGGCAAAACATTGAAACGTGCATAACTATACCATTCATTGTAAGACTACACCTTGGCATAGGTATAGACTCATTTGATGTTTTGGCAAACAGAGGAAACCCAGATCAGACAGCTCTTTCCAGGAGCTGTTCAACAATCATCCTGTTACACACTCCTCTACTCAAATAATATTTTAGCTCAGATTCTACACAGCCTGTATGGCAAGAAATATCCATTGTTTCATACACCATCTAACAGCAAGAAAATAAATATTAAAAAAAGGTTTTTTAAAAAAATAGGAAACTTTTTTTTGTACATGACATTGATCATTATAAAACTTAAAGGTACCTTGTATGTTGTTCTGATAGTAAAAAAAGTCAAATTTAACTGAAATGTAGTTCAAAATTATCATGAAATTTAATTTACAACAACTTTTTTTATTTTATTGATATTCACAGACCTTATATATATACTGAGTACCTTTGATAGAAATAGCTAATCTTGATGGTTAGTAAAATATATCTTGTACAATACCTGTGGTGCTATTTCATAATATCAGCCATGTTTATGTGTACCTTCCAAGGTGCAGTTTGTTTCCTCATTTGTCTGTCAGTGTTTGTGCAGATTATTCTGTTGGTGTTGTCTTTGTTGATGTTTTTTCTGTATTTTGTTGATAATAAATTTCATTTGAACATGTCTGACAGTGTTTTTAGTTTTTTATGACCTGTATTGCTCCCTATACAAAATTTTCCGGCAGCTTATGTTTATTATGCATGTATAAAACACTTTTAAGTTATCAACAAGTATGTTTTATCATTGACACATTAAGAATGGTAGCTATTTCATTGTATTATACAAACTGATTACTTTTTAGCTCACATGAGCACAACGTGCTCAAGGTGAGCTTTTCTGATCGCCTTTTGTCCGGCGTCCGTCGTCCGTCGTCCGTGCGTCCGTGCGTCCGTCCGTGCGTGCGTCCGGCGTCAACAATTGCTTCAAACAACATCTCCTCCTAAACGGCTTGGCCAATTTGAAAAATATTTTGCAGGAATGTTCCTTGGATGAAGCTCTACTAAAGTTGTATAAATGGTTCTGGTCCATTGCATAATTAGGTCACAGGAGCTGAAAATAGATTTTAAAAATGCAAACTTTGAAAATCTTCTTCTGCAAAACTGCAAGGCCTAGAGCTTAGATATTTGGTATGTAGCATCATCTTATGGGCCACTACCAAGATTGTATAAATTATAGCCCTATGGTGATAAATGACCCCGCACCAGGGGTCACTTGTTTTACATAGAGTTATATAGAAAAATCTTAAAAAATCTTCTTCTATGAAACCATAAGGCCTAGAGCTTAGATATTTGGTATGTAGCATCATCTTATGGGCCACTACCAAGATTGTACAAATCATAGCCCTATGGTGATAAATGACCCCGCACCAGGGGTCACTTGTTTTACACAGAGTTATATAGGAAAATCTTAAAAAATCTTCTTCCATTAATGCATAAGGCCTAGAGCTTAGATATTTGGTATGAAGCATCATCTTATGGGCCACTACCAAGATTGTACAAATCATAGCCCTATGGTGATAAATGACCCCGCACCAGGGGTCACTTGTTTTACACAGAGTTATATAGGAAAATCTTAAAAAATCTTCTTCTATGAATCCATAAGGCCTAGAGCTTAGATATTTGGTATGTAGCATCATCTTATGGGCCACTACCAAGATTGTACAAATCATAGCCCAATGGTGATAAATGACCCCACACCAGGGGTCACTTGTTTTACATAGAGTTAAATAGGAAAATCTTAAAAAATCTTCTTCTATGAATCAATAAGGCCTAGAGCTAAGATTTTTGGTATGTAGTAGCATCTAATGGTTCATTACAAAGATTTTCAAAGTCTTGGCCCTACGGTGATAAATGACCCTGCGCCCAAGTCTTCTCTGAAACCATATGGCCCATTGCTTAGATATTTGGTGTGTAGTATTGTCAGGGGTAAAATGTTTTAGATTAAGTTATATCAGAATCCTTGTCTGTTTAAAAACCTTGACATCAGTTGAAGCAATGGTACTCAGGTGAGCGATTCAGGGCCATCATGGCCCTCTTGTTTGAAGATAGAGATCACCAGAATAATATTATTTTACAACTACAAGTGAATTTTTATGTACAAAGATTTTTTAGCTCAGCTAAGCACAAAGTGCTCATGGTGAGCTATTGTGATCGCCTTTTGTCCGTCATCTGTCATCCGTGCATCAACAATTTTCTTTATATGACATCTCCTCCTAAACCACTGGGCCAAATTTGATAAAAATTTCCCGTGATGTTATTTGCATGAAGATCTACCAAAGTTGTTCAAATGGTTCTGGTCTGTTGCATATTTGGTCACAGGAGCAAAAAAAGATTTTTAAAGTGAAATCTTGAAAAGGCCTGAGTTTAGATATTTAGTGTGTGCATTGTCTTATGAACCTTTAGCAAGTTTGTTCAAATCATGACCCTGGAGTCAAAATTGGCCCTGCCCCAGGGGTCAATTGATTTTACAAAGACTTACATTGGAAAAGCCAGATAAATCTTCATGTCAGAAACCACAAGGCCTCGAGTTTAGATATTTGTGTGTAACATTGCCTAGTGAACCTCAACCAAGTTTGTTCAAATCATGACCCTGGTGTTAAAACTGATCCCATCCCAGGGGTGACTTGATTTTATATAGACTTATTAGAGCTATGACTGTCAAAATTTGGATGGCAGGTACAGTTTTTATGTGGAATTTAGATGATCTTGCTGTACTTCTGCATGGATTATGTATTCAGTTTGACTCATAATACAATAATTGTCAATGAAGGCAATGTTTCTCAGGTGAATGATTCAGGGCCATCTTGGCCCTCTTGTTTTGTAAGAAGTTACAGTTTATTAAGTGAAATTAATTGTTTTCTGTGGTGCAGTTTCAGTCTTACCTGTGTTTGAGGAGTCAAAAAGTCTGCCATGAAAAATAAATCTTTGTCACTTAATATCAGAATGAGTTTAAATTATTACAATATTTGGTTATGATTCAATGTTTAGATATTAGATATGTAAGCATGCGCAGATCTGGGGGTGGGGGTACAGGGGGACTGGACCCCTCCTGATATTTGGCTTTTATGTCTAAAATATGCAAAAAAGAGGGGGGGAAGGGGTATGACCCTCCCCATGGGATAAGAGGTATGTCCCCCCTATGATTTTGCTAATTTGTGCAAATAGCCAGTGATAATGTGCTTTGACATCAAATTATGGTTTCCCACCACCCCCAACATACTGAGATTTTAAGAGTTGCTCTCCCTCCTCTCCCCCACATACGGTGAATTTTATAGCTGGAAATGTGGAAATGGACATGGCAAGTATCCCTGTCGGACTTCCCCCCACCCCCACCCCCAAACCCCATGAGACAAATTCTTGGATCTGCGCATGTGTAAGTACACATTAAATATAATGAAATATTCTAAACAAATGCCTCAACAAAAGTGTCTATACTTCCTGGACAGCTTGGCTGACTATCAGATGTTGCCACCAAGCTTAAACATGAATTATGATTTACAAAGGTAATGAGTTTCATGAGAAACTGATACAATTAATGGAACCAAACGTTCACATATTCAGATAGAGAATTTAAACTAGCCTGTAATTCTTTGATACTGTTGGCAAATATAACAATGTCATCAGCATATAAGAAATAACTTGAACATATGAACATCAATCCCATGTGCACCACTTTCAATAAACATATTTTCAATGTCATTAACAAACATAGAAAATAGAAAAGGTGATAAACATTCTCCTTGTCTTACTCCTAAATGACAGTAAAAACTTTTACTTAGCTCATTCATAAATTATACAATGGATTTAACTCCCATCATACATTGATATGATTATGTTTTAAATTTTGCCTCTTATAAGAAGTTTTATTAACTTCATCCAAAGATTTTGTCATGATACATAGTCAAAAGGGGGCCTCCGTGGCCGAGAGGGTAAAGTCGCTGGCTTTAGCACTCACTCAGCCCCTCACTGCATGGGTTCGAATCCCGGCAGGGTCATTCGGATTTTCATGTGAGGAAGCCTTCCAGCTGGCTTGCGGTAGGTCGGTGGTTCTACCCGGATGTCTCCATGCATTCGGGGTCTTCCTCCACCTGTAATTAGCTGGACATCGCTATATGACTAAAATACTGTCGAAGTGACGGTAAACTCAAATAGTCAAGTCAAGTCATAGTCAAAAGCGTTACTCAAATCAATAAAAGCACAATACAATTTCTTGTTATTATTTATCTTATGATTAATTCCCATGCAATATAAAAATATTGTCAGAAGTGCCCATTTTTGATCTTAAACCAGCTTGTGCTTCTATGTAAACCCCATAATTTTCAGCCCAATTACATAATCTATTGTTTAAAACTCTGGTGAACAGTTCACCAAGTGTGCTAAGTAATGTGATTCCCCTGTAATTTTTCACATCATTTATACTATCTTTCTTGTGTAATACTATCTGTACTGTTGTATTTGAATCATGGTTAAGTTTTGTAGATTGTCTAAATTCAAAATACATTTGTGATTAAAATCGCATATAACTTCATGTTCCATGAAATAAATTGCCGCTGTATTTAACCCTTTCCCTCATAGAGGAAACCATGAAAAGACCTATGCGAACAGCATAAAACCAGATCAGCCTGTGAGTAACTCGCAGGCTGATCAGGTTTTATGCTGTTCGCTGCTCCTCAGTGGTCTGGAAATGAGAACTTTATAATTAAATTTGGTAAAGTTTAACTGTGGTTTTCTGCAGATCAGGCTTTATGTGGTACCTATTGAGTGCATCAAAATGAGTCTATATGAGGGAAAGGGTTAAAATATAGTTATCAGACAGCGAAATCTCTTATCAGATTTTTCTTTGAAACAAAAGCATCTTAATTGGGACCACACTGTTTGCAATGCTTTGCTTGATACATTGATATAAAGTCTGACTTTTGATTGTTTTTACTTGGTCATTTTTCGGCGTAGCTGTATAAAATCGATTTCGATGTTTATTTTTAGACCAAAATCCCCCCTGCAAATCTGCAGAAGTGGACTCGCCCACTTTAACCTGCTGATCATGTAGTATGCGGAGGAGGTGGAAGTTAACCCATATATTATAATTAACACATACTTTCCTATCAATTAGGGGGTCTTACTTTATCAATACGGATCTAACCAACAAACATTATGAATCTTACATATACAATAACATACCTTTGACCCCTTTTTGTAATAAGTAAACTTAACCATGTCAGTGTGTACAGAATGTATATAAATAGACTGCATGATCACTATTTTGAGAATACATCTGGGTTTTTTTTTTTTTTTTATCTTAAATTCATAAAGACTATGCAGATATGTGTTTGATATAAGTATGTTTTTTCACTAAACAAATGTGAATTGTTGCCATGGAAACATATGGCAGAAAATGCTGTTGCCTTAGAACTGTATAATCAATTAATCATGTCATTTTATCATCATTATCACTTGAGGCTCTGTTAACGATGTTTTTAAAGGACTTCAGCGTTTAATGCAATTTTAAACTGAACTCAGAACTGTTAAAATAAAAAGTACAGTAAATTTAAAAAAAAACAACTTATATACATGTAAATGTATAAAAGAGATTTAAAAATATAGTGGATAGCTCAATACTAACTTCTGAGCCAAGATTTCTTTTTACTTGAACATTGGGCATCATCTCAGGGTGATACCTTGCACATTGCAACACTCCCAGTGCAATTTTAAGCAAGTTATATGTCCAGAAACAGGTCTTGTTTACATTTTGAATATATTCTGTATAATGGAGGCCCAGGCCACTATTTCAACTCCCCCTAACTTGGTCAAATGGCAGCCTTTTTAGACCAAATAAGCACTATGTTGCCTGCTGTAATGGTATCAGTACAACTGGGCATTCAAATTCCACATACGCCTTGGATGAAGACAATTTATATTAACTATAGGGGTATGGCGGTGACCATGATGGAAAGAAAAATGGTCCCAAAATCACCCAAAGAGAACTTTTGAGTCAAGATTTCTTTTTACTTGAACCTTGGGCATCATCTCAGCATGATACCTTGCACATTGCAACACTCTCAGTGCAATTTTAAGCAAGTTATATGTCCAGAAACAGGTCTTGTTTACATTTTGAATATATCTGTATAATGGAGGCCCAGGCCAGCTATTTCAACTGCCAGTAACTTGGTCAAATGGCCACCTTTTTGCACCAAATAAGCAATATGTTGCCTGCTGCAATTGTATCAGTACAACTGGGCGGTCAAATTCCACATACGCCTTGGATGAAGACAATTTATATTGGTGGCGGCCATGATGGAAAGAAAAATAGTCCCAAAATCACTCTAAGAAAACTTTTGAGCCAAGATTTCTTTTTACTTGAACATTGGGCATCATCTCAGGATGATACCTTGCACATTGCAACACTCTCAGTGCAATTTTAAGCTTTTAAGTTATATGTCCAGAAACAGGTCTTGTTTACATTTTGAATATATCTGTATAATGGAGGCCCATGCCAGCTATTTCAACTGCCAGTAACTTGGTCAAATGGCCACCTTTTTGCACCAAATAAGCAATATGTTGCCTGCTGCAATTGTATCAGTACAACTGGACGGTCAAATTCCACATACGCCTTGGATGAAGACAATTTATATTGGCAGCGGCCATGATGGAAAGAAAAATAGTCCCAAAATCACACAAAGAAAACTTTGGAGCCAAGATTTCTTTTTACTTGAACCTTGGGCATCATCTCAGGATGATACCTTGCACATTGCAACACTCTCAGTGCAATTTTAAGGAAGTTTTTAAGGAAGTTATATGTCCAGAAACAGGTCTTGTTTACATTTTGAATATATCTGTATAATGGAGGCCCAGGTCACTATTTCAACTCCCCCTAACTTGGTCAAATGGAAACCTTTTTGCACCAAATAAGCGCTATGTTGCCTGCTGTAATTGTATCTGTCCAGAAACAGGTCTTGTTTACATTTTGAATATATCTGTATAATGGAGGCCAAGGCCAGTTTACCCCTTACTTGGTCAAATGGCCAACTTTTGGACCAAATAAGCGCTATGTTGCCCGCTGTAATGGTATCAGTACAACTCGGTGGTCAAATTCCACCCACGCCTCAGATGAAGACACTTTATATTGACTTTAGGGATATGGCGGCGGCCATGATGGAAAGTAAAGTGGTCCCAAAATCACTCAAAGAGAACTTTTGAGCCAAGATTTCTTTTTACTTGAACCTTGGGCATCATACATAATAATTTATAACAAGAATTGATGATGATCATGACGATGATGATGATGAATCAATTACAGAGGATACATAATAAGTTATAACAAGAATTGATGATGATGATGATGATGATGATTCTCTTATATAGGATACGTAATAAATTATAACAAGAATTGATGATGATGATGATGATGTTATAGAGGATACGTTATAAATTTTAACAAGAATTGATGATGATGATGATAATGATGATAAAAATGATTCTTATATAAATATATTTTACTCAAAAAAGCACATTTCAATTGTTTTATCTAAATGAAACTAACTATGGTCTCCAGAGACTGTGGAATAGAAGGAATAACTTCAATTAAATGTACACCCTTGGTACCAGTCGCAAACTTTTTTTTCCCTGGAGACTCGAACATTTTGGTACTGTTATGGCCATCTATTGCCATGCACACATTCTCGTGTTTCTCAGCTATATTATACATGTATAGATACATATACAGCATGTATATAAGCACAGATAGAAATCCTGTCCCTGTGGCCACACCCAGGGCGACATAGTTTGGTTCCAGGCTTAGGTTGTCCTGTTGAAGACTGTATTGTTTGGCCCCATATAGGTAGGCGTTGATGAGTCGTCCTAACTGAGTAAAAGCTGAAAAAGAAGATACATACAGATATCATATAGATATTTGTAGAAATAGACTGTCTACTGTTGGTGCAAATCTATAAGAAGTGTATGTGCTTTTTTAATTAAACTTAACCCTTTCCCTCATATAGACTCATTTTGACGTACTCAATAGGTATCACTTAAAGCCTGATCTGCAGAAAACCACAGTGAAACCTTACCAAATTTAATTACAAAATCCTCATTTCCAGACCACTGAGGAGCAGCGAACAGCATAAAACCTGATCAGCAGGCTGATCTGGTTTTATGCTGTTTGCATAGGTCTTTTCATGGTGTCCTCTATGAGGGAAAGGGTTAAGGTAATCCAAACATCATTAAATTGTAATCATGATCAATCAAGTGATAGGCACCATGGCAATTTTTA
>CM037783.1:42212812-42262812 GCA_021229015.1 Solen grandis | reverse complement strand
ATTATCCAATCAAGACAGAAAATTTGTGACTTGAATATACCCACTATAACCTAAAATACATAATACACAAAGAAAATAATAGTTTAAAATATTTCGCACAATTTTTTAATGATTTAACATGACTGATGAACAAGCTAAAATGCATTCTCAGACTTTTCGTCAGTAGTGCGATATAAAAATATATATTGGCATGATTCCCGCGTGTTGAAGGACTCCGTGGCGCAACGGTAGCGCGTCTGACTCCAGATCAGAAGGTTGCGTGTTCGAATCACGTCGGGGTCATACTTTTTTCCCTTTAAGATATATTTTTAATCAGAAGCAAAATGCTTTAGATTTAGCCAAATCTAAAAATTAAGACATATGTTCTTCTCGAAAAACATATGTTCTTATTATTAGATTTTTCTTTTCATATTATAAAATGTTTATGTACCTTCAATCTTATAAACAACATACTTGTCCTTCCAAGTATGTTGTATCTATTTTTTCTTCTATTATTTCTCTTTCTTCAGTTTGCGTGTTATTTGGCTGTATGACCAATGGACAGTATTTCAGTCATTTGAAGACTACATTTACTTGCGACAGGTGTAGTGCTACTACACTGAGGAATCACGCAATAGTCACACGACATGATACCACGCCCTGTCGTATTATCCTGACACCGGGCAAACTAGTCGATGCTGAATACAATTCTGGTGCTACCAGTACAATGCGTCATGACTTCGGTTAGAAAGACTAAGAAAAAAGGCGAGAGATAAAAGAATAGCTATAGAAGAAAGATCAGCGGAGAGATTACAGGGAGAACACACTCGGGAATAACCCAATTAGAGAAATTGAGGTTGCAGGGAAAAGAGAAAATGAAGGAAAGGATAGGTAGAGAAAGATGTCTTAAATGCAGGATTCTAATGGAGAAAAAAAAAAGAATGTCAGAAGTGGAAATACTTTAGTATTGGTGAGGATAAGTCGCAAGAGAGGACCTAAACAGTGCAACAGTAAGGTCGGTTAAGTTTACGGCTTGCGATTGTTGTGGGAAATGTGTAGGCATTGAATGTAAAACATTCTAATCTCACAACAATATATTATCATTCGATCATAGCGCATGACATGCGACTTTTAATAGTTGTTTTCGGTTGTACTCTTAGAGAAAACGCCTGCCGGGAGCGTTACACGAAGGATGGAGTTATTCTCCTGGAAAACGTAACGGAGTTCTTCTGATAGAAGAAAAGAGTGAACAAAATGATTTTTATTTATCTTCAACAAGAGAGAATGAGGTGTAAAATTAAAGTTTGATGATTAATTTTGCCATTTTTTTGTGCTATGTATAGTCTATGGTCAGCGCCACTTCTTTGAAATCAGGACATTTTGAATAAAATACATGACAAATTATCAGAATAACTCCGTCCTTCGTGTAACACATTCTCCCCCGTAATCATTTCGTGTTTTATTGATTTTAGATCATAGTTAATACTTTACTTTATATAAAGTATTGATGTTTGGTGACTTAATGGCTCAGCATGACGTAAAATAAATGAATGACGCCAAAACAAAAGATAATGTATTATACTTGGTTGGTAATATATTATATAAACTGTTTATTGGTATGTTTCAGGACTCCGTGGCGCAATGGTAGCACGTCTCACTCCAATTCAGAAGGTTGCGTGTTCGAATCACGTCGGTGGGCCATACATTATCTACTTTTCTTTGAATGATAAATAAATTAAATCTTATTTTTATTTTGATATATTGCTTTTCAACGATGTCGAAATCGGTCATCAGAAGCAAATTATGTTAGTTTAAGCTAAATCAATGAATTGGGTTAAAAGTTAGTTTTTTCTATTTCAAAAACATCGACTTTCATCGAATTTCGACAAAACATATGTTTCCTTGATTTTTTTTTATTTAGTTAAAGAATATTGTTGCTTATCTTTATCCCTTCGATTTGTTTCACGATCCCTGGCCGGGTGGGGGAAAGCATATAAGTAGTTGTGTATGCGCCTTTCGACTGTACAGAAGCTATCAGACAAAACGATGTGATTTTTTGTAGACCAGGCCAACCATTGACTACCTATCATCTCAGTGTAGCTATCGAAAAGTTTGTAAGTCAGTTTGAAAACATGTACATACGTAGACTCTGGAATGGTTCAGTTTCATCCCCCGGTCTTAATCTTGAATTTGCCTAAAATGTCAGAGTATCTTTGTTACTATGATATTTTGACAGTGAGAAACTACGAATTGTTTGTGAATGTAGGCGAAAAGATGATTGTCTTATATTTGAATGATTTACACTAAAGTGCGATGTCCTTATCGGGCCAGATTAAATCTCGCCACTCTAACATGCGACAAATCGATAATTATCTCGTTGGCGTATGTCCAAAAAATTACATACATGCGTGATTTAACAATCCTTGTCATGTTTTTTTTTTTTTTTTTTTTTTTGCCGAGAATTATCGTCTTAATCTTTCTTTGGGTTGGGAATTTGATTCAATCGACAGAGCGGCAACACGAAAATGCTAGTTTTTTTTTTTTTTACAAATCCACGCGTTTTGTAAAAAAAAAACCCCCCAAACTCGCATTGTTGCTCTGTCGCGTTGTCGCCCGGTATTCCTAGTCAAAAAAGGGGAAGTCGCAACGGGATAGAATTACCGTTCTTGAATGATTCTTCAATGACATAGAAGAATATTCTGTCCTAATCAATCTGAAGACATGATGGAGAATTTTAAGACTCATGTATTAAGAATATCATTAAAAGTATATTTGCCAAATTTTCCAAAATATCACAGTTTAGTGTTCTATGCAAGTTTATCTAAAAATTCAATAAAAAAAACAGTTTAAGTTAATAATAATAATAATAATTATGATAATGATAAAACATGGTGAGGTATATATTTTTGCATTTTCAGAAAGCCTTTATATCAGTGGATTGACTCTGAAAAATATAAACGAAATCTATTCGTTGATTTTTTTATTGAGAAAAATTGGGGTGGTTTTTGTATACAGTTTGGTCTTGATATAAAAATGAAATTTTATGCTCGTTTTGTATTGACAGTATTTTCACATGCAACTATTGGATAAGATTATAAGTTACAAAAGGTGATAAAATATTTTGAAAATATAACTTTTTTATGTTCTTACAGTAATTAGAAATATTTCCTAATTTTAATGCCGTGTTGTTGTTTTTTCAACAAATTTTACCCTAAACTTAATCTCTCAAACAAGCATGGTGACCCTCTACTTTTATTAATATATCTTCAGTCTAGTTTAAGTCTAAAGAACCTTTATGCATATTTTTTTAGAAAAATCTGTCAGCTAGGAAAAAATCGTTTAAACACCTTTAAAGTAATCGATTTATCATTAAATTGTGTTCATGATCAATAAAGTGATCATGTGAATTTCATAATAATTGCAAGCCTTTGTAGACTTTGAGCAAACTTCAAGTCAATGGATGCTAAGCATCAGGAGGACCATGATTATATTTTAACTGCAAATTAGTTTATTAATTTATGAAGGATATTTATGAAACATATATTCAAATAAATGCACATTTTCTCTGCATTTAAGTATTTTATTTTTCATCAAATGCTTGAAGCAAATTGAAATATGTTAATAAAAAATATGACCCCGACGTGATTCTAACACGCAACCTTCTGATATGGAGTCAAACGCACTATCTTTGTTCATCAAATGCTTGAATCAATTATAATATGTTAATAAAAAGTTTGACCCCGACGTGATTCGAACACGCAACCTTCTGATCTGGAGTCAGACGCGCTACCGTTGCGCCACGGAGTCCTTCTAAAACCGTGTCAGTTAAATACATTATATTTCAGTTTGCAAGTCGTGTTAACGTCAAGTTTCACTTTCATCGATTTTCATGCACACACTTTTATAATCATCAGTAATGAAATGAAATGAATTGTTCAAGATTTTAGGATAATCAATATCCATTATCCCATAAAAGCACAAATTGCTTTAAAATTGATCGATATCTGTTTATTATTTTGAAGAAAAGCTACTGCATGAAATGTAATACCGTTACAGTTATCTTGTGTTTCAAAATGAATAATTCACCAACATTTCCATATAATTATCTTCAATGAGATAAGACATATTATTGATATATTTACATATAACATTAACTGAACTATGGAATGGATCAAAGTCAACGTAAGATAGGCATGTTTGGATATATAGATAGTGTGACGTATGGAGTCGCCAAGAGATGAGGACTGATAACAGCCAGAGACATATTCGATAGAGATATGAAACTATCCAAAATAACATTTTTTTTCGTGACGAAAAAAGAAAAAAAAATGAACGAGACGCTTAACATCTAGCAGATAATTGCAGACGCTTAATAAACAGTATCATTCATAAAAAGAGATCTACGATCTAAGAGAGACATACTATTTGAATTTATCGCCGATAAATTGAAGAGAAAGTCAGTATATTTATATTATATGGCAAGTTACATATCTCACGTTATCTCGCGGTCACATGAACGTACGCGTAACATAACGAGAGCGTCTCGTGATTTGCTCTTTACTTATATCAGAGTTGCGGATCTCTGTAAGGTTATTAGGTCTCTGCAACAGCTTAAATATAAACATAAAGGAACTATGAAACAAAGTATCAACGCGGGCCTACAAATAAAACCGACATGAAACTTATCTAACGACATCTCTCGCAAAATGTAAAGTATGGACAATGTCACGAAAGAGCACAGCTTTCGAAAGCTAAATCTGGACGTCACACAATCTGTTAGCCATTTTTATAATTCAAACAGTCTAAATGGTGAAGTAAGAAGCTTTTAAAAAGATTGATGTAAAAGTTGCTTCGTCAAACAATTAACCACTTTTTTTGCACATTCAAAACTACGAAACGTACATAACTTCAAATAATAAAAACCGGTCGTTACGGTTAAATAAAATAAAAAAATTTTTTAAAAAAACAACAACAACACATTATTTTGATAACGGAGAAACCTCAGACACCTTAAAATCTTAATATACCGCCCCAACACCGCCTTAATTGGTTGTATGTGCATGTAAGAGTAGTAAACTAGAGATACCACGAGATCTGACTGGGGGTGTGTGTGTGTGTGTGTGTGTTTTGTGTGACAATTTTGATATAAACTACATACATTCAAACATGTCTTAAGCGGTCATTCAAAAAACAAGAGAAAGTGACCGCTTAACAGAGGTGACGGCTAAATGAAAGTTAAAAGTTAAACAAAATGCTAGTTTGGTAATATTAATACGGACCACTTGAAGTCATGAATTATTTGTTTCATGCACACTAAGCTGAGACCATTTACATACAATGTGTTAATTTATAATAAATCGATGCATGTCCAAATTACGTAAGCCACCATTAAATTAGAAATATCAGGTTTTAGGAGCTAGACCGACCGTAATTTTAACCGTCGACTGAAATATAGGCTCTGGGAGAATAAAACTAGCAAAACCGCGTCGATAATACAAAAAAAAAATAAAAAAAAATATATTGAATATGTATTAATAAAACAATGACAAAAGCTATTATTAGGACACTTTCTTTTCATTTGGCCTAATTAATTCACAGGGAATTGCTCCTATATTATTACAAAAGAAAAAAAAATCATACTGTATATAAGATGAGAGATGAATATGACCCTGTGATAAATTTAACTTACCGATAGATATTATATTGACTCAGCATCTTCATATTATCTGTCCTATATAATTCAATCGCAAATTATAGGTAAAATTTGAACGCAATTTGATATCATCAAAGCTAGCATAAAATATAATAGAAATTTAGTACTTCGTCATTTATAATCGACGTCCTTCCCGCGAAGACCTAAAATGTATAGTTAATGGAATGTGGAACCCTATCTGCCGCATCATATCGAATAACAGAAACCTGACGCATCTCGACTTCATATACGAAGAGTTCCCAGTAGCTTTTTGGCTGGATTCAGAAAATTGTGTCTGGAAATTGGATTTGACTAATGGACACAAGGACTAATTATTAATTCTTGAAATAGCTCAAGTTATCAAGGTATACGATTAGCCTTTTCATCCGAAGCTTTTAAAGCATTGGCGTTCCTTTCTGGATACATCGTAAGCTTAATGAAGAAAAAAGAACGGTTTCTGTGGCCTGGGTTTGATCCGTGGTCGCGTCATGTCAACGACTTTTAAAAATGGTCGTATATCCTCCATGTTTTTGGCGCTCAGCGATGAATAGTAGTTCCAGGACTGATTGACCCAGTGTCAGGATAATGTAATTGTGTTTTATGTTAGATATAATGCCACGTCTATGTCGTGGTATCACAGGGACACGGCATTATATTTCTTTTAGAGCATTTTTTCTTTGGAAACAATACAACCAAGGCCATCCGCATTAGTTGATAAGGTCAACAATACTCTGACACATCACCAAGCATGGCCAGAGTAATTAATACGGTGTCCTATTCGGGCCAGTTTAATCCTCGCCTCTCCAACACGCGACAACACGATTATTATTGCGTTGTCGCATATCCAAAAAACATATGTACTATGCCGGATTTAGGGCGGCGTCTAATCCTCGCAAGTCTTTTTTAAATCTCGCAATGGGAATTGAATTTAATCTACAACAAGCGACAAAGCCACAACGCGAGTTATTTACACTTTTTATGGAAAATATGCATGTAAATATACAATAAAACTTTAAAGGGACGACTCACAGCTCATTTTGATTTTCATGATTTTATACTCGCTAAAATATTTGAAATAAGAAGGCCATGGTGGCTGTAGGTCACTCACTTTAGGACCCAAGCCATCAGGGTAAAAATGTGGCCTCTATGGGAATTCACAAGGTTTTTTAACGATTTGACCCAGTGACCTACTTTTTGACCACACACCACCCACTTTTAAACTCATCCAGGATTTTTTGCAAACAAACATTTTGACAAAGTTCTGTGAAAATAATGCCAAAAAGGTGGCCTTTGGAGTGTTAACATTGTTTTTTCAAGAAGTTGACCGAATTTTATCGAGTGACCTATTTTTTGACCTACTTGACCTACTTTGTGTCCCATTTTCGAAATCATCTAAGCTTTTATGTAGACATTCTGATCAAGTTTTGTTCAGATTGGAACAAAACTGTAGCTTCTTGAGTATAAACACCCTAGGAAATGTATTCCAGTTAAGGAATTATTTTCCTTAAAAATACTGCCCCAGTTGATCTTAAAAAGTGAATTACTACATGTTGACGTCGTACACCCACAGCTTTGATTTCAAGAACAACCGACAGTAGTTTGATAATTAGTGGACTTTTATCTATATGAGAGAGATATAGTGCCCCATCGCGTTATAACACCGTAGAAAATGAACATCTTTATAAGAGTTGGAGAAACTTAGAAGAAAATAACTTGTCTTCCAAAAAACCTCCTGACCAGAAACCCAGTGGGAATTCAGAATTACGACAAAGTCATTGTCGGGCCAGCAAAGATGTTCAGATAATAAAACAACATCAACAACAAAACAATAGCAAAAGGATATTTTATAAGATCATTCGTATTTTTCTTCTTTTCCGTGTGTTCAGAAGCAATATGTTTTTTCTATATGCTCAAAACTTTTCTCCTAATTTTATGCTCGAGTTTTCCGTTTTTTTCTATGTTTGATAATGATATCTCCCCTTTCAGGAGATCACGTTTATGATGAGATTTTCCCCTTTATGTTTGTCAGCATTTTCACAAAAAGATGGAATAAGTGTTATATTCACTACGTATAAAAGCGGAAGCTGCTTTAGAGTTGCCAATCTTGATAAAAGCATATAAAACACTGTTTTCATGTCATCATTACTGGCAAAATTTGAAACGAAAAGAAAACAACAAAAAAAAACATTAAGTGAAGATGACTGTCAAGGATTAAAGCCCCTTTTATGTGTCAAAGCATTATACGGGGGTATTTATCACATTCACTGATTGGTTCTAGGTTTGGACATAGTTAAATCTCAAGCCTAAAGATTATTTCTACTATTATAAACACATATATAAAACACGAATCAGAAATTCGCTCTATAAGAAAATACCTTTGACATACGCCAGAAGAAGAAGGACAACAACAACAACAATAAGAAACTTTACTTAATTTGTGAATACGATGGCTGCTTAGGCAATATTACGAGCTTGAGGCAAATTTTCGACATAAGTGAAACATTTATTACTTTTGTCATTCCTAAATTTTGATAGTGTTCCTTCATTTTGTTATTATTTTTTTTTATATTGAGACCTAAACGTTCCTCTAATAAAAATACCTAAATAGTGTTAGTTATTATGGTGATAATTTTGGTCAACTTAGCCGTGGGGTTATTCAAATAATATTGGGTCATTGGCTTACTGGAATAGATGAATCAAATCTTGAATCTTTTGTCGGTGAATAAAATATGTTCAAACTTACAAATTGAACACAGCAATAACAATAATGTTTAGACTTATTTTAGTTCGGAGCAAAGAATACATACATTACGACACTCATAAAGATTAACGTGTTTTACGTGATAGAAATCTCAATACATGTTCGCAAATGACACATTTGTAATATGAATAGTTTAGATAAAAACTGTAAAAGGTTTCTATATATAGCAAGGACTCCGTGGCGCAACGGTAGCCCGTCTGACTCCAGATCAGAAGGTTGCGTGTTCGAATCACGTCGGGGTCATATTTTTTATATATATTGATATGTTACATTTTCCTTTAAATGCTTTTTAATCAAACTATGAAGGAGATGCCTAATTACTTCATAAATTAATTTTCTTTTCATAAATAATGATTATAAACACACAAGAATGTCTCCTGACAAAGCCTAACCCCTCTGGGCCCCACCAAGCGGATTTAAATGCAAAATAACTGATGTCAGTTGAAAGGGATTCTTTAGTGGAGTTAATTTTTCCAAATATTAAGCCTTGATTTCATTTAATAAATGGTTTACCAGTGTGCTCTATTTATTAATCTTTTAGTTGCAAGTCAATGCATTTTATGGTATATGAGAAATTTTCCGGACAAAAAATCATTCTTAAAAATTAACAAATGGACTCACTCAGACTATCCTGAAAAAAGGGGTAGGATAGAGGATATTTGCTGATTTTTTTGTTTGATTTTTATTTTTGAACACGTTGATTTTCTTCTCTAAGATCATGATTGATTGAAAATACGGTCTTACATACAAAAATAAATAAATTATCCAAATTTCTTTTATGCATTTTCCTCCAGGTTTCCTTATTGGGTGAAAATACTTCCAACTTAGGAGATTATGTTATCCATTAACCAAAGGTTATTATATCGCTACTTGGAGAATAGAACTCATCATGACTTCGTGGCGCAACGGTAGCGCGTCTGACTCCAGATCAGAAGGTTGCGTGTTCGAATCACGTCGGGGTCAAATTCATTTTTGGTCTTTTTTTCAGGTGTCTTTCATGAATAATGATTAATGTGTGTACATTTTACGACTTTAGGTATAATCTAGATACTTTTACCTTATTTATCGTTGTTTTTATCACACATGGAACTTAAAGTAATAACTATGGTAATGATTATAATAATAAAAAATCATCATGATCATCATCGACGTCTTTGTCATCATCATCATCATCATCATCATCATCATTTTTAAAAAAAAACTTTTTATATCACGTCAAAGGGGAGATTATTCTGTTTTGGATAAGATTTGAGTCAAAATTGGTTATCTTTCCTTTCTGTATCAAATCAAACTAGCACTAAATTTCCCTACCTCACAATGCAATATTATTGTTAACAATACATGCGTTGAAACGTTCACATCTCTCTTTGTATCCCAATGTACTCATTAAAAATTTTCTACTTAACTGTATGATGTTTAGGGATTTGAGAAATTTAATAAAAGATAAATATTTAGTGTGTATTTTTATGGTTTAATGATTGCATTAATGTTTTTTTTTATTGTCTAACAACTATTATTCATATACATACATTCAGTTACAAAAGAAAGTCTGCATTTTCTTTTAAATTCAAATCTTTCTGATCAATATTAAGCGAACATGTCATTTTCAATTTTCACATACTCACTGCATCACGGGTATATTTGTCATTGATATAGCTAAAAAATCTACCACGTAGCACGGATAGATTTTTTCCGATAGACGTGATTTTGCATGATTAACTCGTGCAGCCCGGAGCAAATGTACATGTCACCGGAAACATGTATGGGTATAATTATTATGCTGTATACGAGGGAAAATCACATTTAAGAAAAATCACAACATGCCTAGATTGAATGAAAATCGTCAAATTCGAGCATTAACGATTCTTGCTCGTGACACATACCCGGGCTAGAAGGCCCTTTGTGGGACAGACCCTAACAGCACGTCATCGGGCTGCACGTTTTCAGTGTCATTTTCGTTTGGGGGCGACAGCAGTGGGCTCGAGTTTTATTCTCTGATGAGTCTAGATTTAAGTTTAGTCTCCATGTCGGTCACAGGAAGAGGAGAACGTTTTGCTTACTGTTGTCTAGTGGAAAAAAAATAGATATGGGGTGGGAGTGTAGTGGTTTGGGGTGAGATTATGAGAAGAAAAAAATCTCATTTTTGTATGTTTAATGCTATGTTTACCCATACAATTTTTCCTAACATTTTGAAAACCTTCCGAGTTCTTGAAATTGTTTTTTACCACGTAAAGCACATTGTAGCGCCGTTAAATGTCGCACCGCCGTTAAATGACGCAACTCACGTTAAATGTCGCTCTGTTGCCGTTAAATGTCGCTCTCACCGTTAAATGTCGCAACACAAGCTCACGTTAATTGTCGCACCTCTAACGTTAAATGTCGCAAAAAAAACGAGGTCACGTTAAATGTCGCACCATCAACGCTAAATGTCGCACTTCTTAATTTACACTCTTATATTAAATTTGTTATATTTTTGAACCCACTTTTTCGGGTTGACTTGTTAACCCTCTCTACAGAGGGTTCAAATCCTGGTCGGGGCATTTGGATTCCACAGTCACTGAATCAACCCATGTGTCTCTTTTGCATCTAGGGTCTTATGTATTCTACTTCTTATTTTAAAAGCTTGACATCGTTTTTGTCTAAGTGATTGACACATCAAAATCAAACCGAAGCAACATGCTTACCTCAGAACAATGAACATGTGTTGGTTTTTTAGAGTTTCCCTTTCATTCAGTTATTAAATATCGGTCTGTTGGCCGGGAAGTTTGGAGCCCGTCCCTTAATCGGAAGGTCGTGGATTCGATCTCCGGCCGCGTCATAACAAGGTTAATTATGGTAATTGGTGTACCCCACTTTTACTCGGCGATAAATATACAGTCAAACTGGTGTACAAGCCAGTGGAATATGGAAAAAGTTGACGTTGTTTACAGGTGGCATTTGTTCGGATGGTCAGTTATCATCATCATCATCATCATCATCATCAACACAGGACCAATAAAATCACTGTCTTTGAATAAGAATAAAAACTTTCGTTTTATTAATTCGAGATCAAAATTCAATCATTACTAGACATGGGCACCGTATGGACAATGTCCCAATAAATTTGATATTTGTTTTTATATTTTGTACTTATATAAATACTATATATATATATCCAAATGCTATGGTTATGGTTTTAATATGTCTCTCTTTTTGTCAGTCATTTTTTTCTGTCTTTTGTGTTTTTTGCTTTCTTTTTCTTTCTTTTTTATCTTGTCTGTCAATCGTTCTGTTTTTCATTTTGTCTTTCTTTCGATCCGCCAATGAGGGTCCAAATTTATAACATAAATTTTACATTAGAGTGTATATAGAAATGTGCGACATTTAGCGTTGATGGTGCGACAATTAACGTGACCTCGATTTTTTGCGACATTTAACATTAGAGGTGCGACATTTAACGTGAGCTTGTTTTGCGATATTTAACGGTGAGAGCGACATTTAACGGCAACAGAGCAACATTTAACGTGAGTTGCGCCATTTAACGGCGGTGCGACATTTAACGGCGCTACATTGACTATTATTAATGAATAGAACAATTCATGATATGACACCTATTCACATTATAATGGCACCGGGCAATCACATTTTAGTGTTGAGCGCTAAATCAATACCATTTTAAAGAATTTGGTATGCTGCTGCCAGTGATGGAATCTCCGACCTCGGGAGTACAGGACGGATGTTCTAACCATGAGGTCGCCGTAACGAAACTCAATACATTATAAATATATTTCACAAATTACTCACGTGACCTTAAACAAAACTCTCTCCGACTCACTCTCTCATCTACTACATCATTCCCACTTCTATCTTCACCAACAGTTTCGCGTACTAGTAAGTGATCAAACTTAATACCTTGGTCATGAATGATATTAAAATAATATGGAGAATGGATATTCACTGATATCTCTATTATGAACATATTAACTCAAATCGACATCAATAGTTTTCTCGTTAGCTCCTCACTGATATCACTATTTAAAACATAATTCTTTAATGATTTTTTTTTATTTTCTATATGAAAACTTATCAACATCGATACGCATATGGTATAAACACACACACACCCACACACACACGTACAATGTGATATAGTTGTCATTATAAAGCTACAATATATTGCTTTTGTTCGCGAAATAAAAAATATCCCTGTCCCATAATATCTTCCTGGAAAAAACTAGAAATATTGTAGGATACGGTATATTCAAGTCAAGTGTCATATATTGCTCTCCCTCTTATGCCTAACGAAACGAAATTTAGAGAAAAGAAGAAGAAAAAGAAATTACCAAATATGTATACATAATTATATATGCATAACTCTACGACTACTAGTTGTGATTATGATTATACAACAGCATACACAGAAGTTATATCAACAATTCGCATCTTAATAGAGTTGCTTTTGTCATAATTATATTTTGCAAGATTCGATTATAATTTCCTATTCGAACAGTTCAGTAATCCAACTAACATGGTAATACTTGGGCATTTGTAATGATTCTGTTTTATAAATGCCCTATGTATTTTTTACATTTGTCGCATATTAATATATTAAAATTATACTAGTCCTCTATATATTTTCTATTACACAAAACACATTTTCTCTCTTTTCTCATTCATAAAACCATAATTTTCTAATATAGATGTAACAGAATATACCCAGTTTTAACCCCTTGTTACAACTTTCTAATGCATCTTCATATAAAGCTTATTATCAATACCGACGCACACACAATACGAGCGATAAATACCTCAAAGAAAGCGACACTTTTATTTAATTTACGGTCGCTTAAACAAACTACGATGCATAACTAATTAAGAAAAAGTAAAAGATAGCTTTTTGCTTTTGATAACATCTCAAAAAAAAATAAAAATGGTACGTAGGCAGGCATAACATCTTAAAAACAAGTTAATCATAACTTATACAAGGATTTTCTGTCTATTTTACATTAAATAAACCTATATCGTTATAATGAACATGTTTAGTGAAAATTAAAAAAAAAATCTGACTTAAAATCAAACGAATGTAACAAACATAGTCGGAAGAAAGGGCGTTAAAATATACACCAAATGTTTAGGGAATGGAATTTGGTCCGTCAGGTAAATAGAAACAAACATTTTTTAAACGCCACGAAGATGCGAAAAGACACATTGGTTGAATTAGCAACCATAGAAGTCATATTCCCGTTTGGGGTTCGAACCCTATGCAGAGAAGGTTAACAAGTCGATCCGCCAATGAGAGTCCAAATTTATAACATAAATTTTACATTAGAGTGTATATAGAAATGTGCGACATTTAGCGTTGATGGTGAGACATTTAACGTGACCTCGATTTTTTGCGACATTTAACGTTAGAGGTGCGACATTTAACGGTGAGAGCGACATTTAACGGCAACAGAGTGACATTTAACGTGAGTTGCGCCATTTAACGGCGGTGCGACATTTAACGGCGCTACACACATCGCTAAAAATGTTTTCCCGAATGTAAGGAAATACTAGTCTAATGTACATCTGGTAAAGAATCATTAGGGTTTGTAGTGCACAATTTTCCGCTTCGCATGAGCTATATCCCAATAATAATAATAATAATAAAAAATATATATATATATATATATATATAAATATATATATATATATATATATATAAACAAAAAAAACCCCCCAAACTTACAGCAGTTTTTCTCTCTGAATCGATGTTAAATAATTAGCTTAAAATGACGTCATACGAGTGCCACGTGGTATTGCCACACTGATATAATACACTCATGTGTATGTTCAGTTCTGTACTAATTATACTTTCTTATTCACAATATATAAATATTCAATTTGCTCCTTATTTTCATTATGACTGATTGAGATATATTAATGTTCAAACTTTGTACCATAACCAGGGGTCGTGAGTTCAATCCACGGCCTTGATATACCCAAGTTGTTAAAATCGTGCTGGTTTATCTCCTTTTGCGCTCAGTAAATGGCGGGTTGATCCAGTGTCAGGATAATTTGACTGGGTATGGTATCATACCATTTATTTAAATTGTGATATGGCAGTGAGGCAGAATTATAATATATACATGTGTACTTTTTTAAATACACATCTAATGAAGACTAACGTTCAAAGAATGACTTTCGACGGGACGTTAAATCGGAGAACCACTGAAAAGTTTATCATTTTGGAGTGGAATAATTAATTCATCTGTATCATATACATTCCACGTGACCAGTGTCATATAGTATAGAACTTCGTTACGCTCGATAAATAACATTTGACTAGACCATCATAGTTAATACATTAATAGCAGCCGACATCCGATATGTCAACCTACTTGAAAAATTAAAAGGCTAACCGGAGAATAATATAAAAGGACTCCGTGGCGCAACGGTAGCGCGTCTGACTCCAGATCAGAAGGTTGCGTGTTCGAATCACGTCGGGGTCAAACTTTTTAAAAATACTCTAATATATATAGATATATATTTTGGTTCTCATTCCTGCTTTTTTAAAAAAATATATTGTAACATAGCGACATTAATATGTATATGCTCTTTGAACAGACTGGGATTTGAGATGAATGGAAATAAATTGATCAAATAGAAGGAATGTACATATAATTAGTTTATTTCTAACATAGTACAGAGTAGATATGATATATAAGGTCAAAATAATCCTAGAACAACATCATAATTACAGACATTTGTTATCAGTGCACAGAATATACACAGAGACTTATAAACAGAGGTTGGCAGCTTATTCTTCCATATCGACTATCTGAAGTCGCGCGCGGCCAGCGAGACTTCAACGAGACCCGGGCGAGATTGGAAATCAAATACACGTTTATGGTAAGTTCAAATGGATATTAAATGTAATATCAGTAAGCATTCATTCTACAGGATTGCCTTTGAAGATTTGTGTTACTAACACCAGTCAAACACCCTTATCGGCAAAAATCACGGGTTAATCCTGCATGTACACGAGGCTATCATGTATCTCGCATTATCTTATGCTGCGCTTTGTCATATCGGACCAGTTATCTGTCTGACTGCCTTCCTTTCTCCCCCCGGCCCCCTCTCTCTTAATCATTATTACAATTAAACTAAAAAAGTACTCTAATCATGCATCCGTCCTATTCTTTCCTTCATCTAAGATTCCCCCAAGCCCCACTGAAATGTCCGGTACCCGGGCGATAGGTGGGCGCGCTCTCGTTAACTATCGAGGCACACGATAAAGCGTGTTATTTCGGAAAGCTGCCAATCTCTGTTTATAAGTCTCTGGTATACCGAACTGATGGATATTGGAAAAAAACAACAAAAAAAAAACAAACAAACAAACAAACAACGTATGTTCTGCTTTTCAAATCATAAGAACCACGATAATGTATTGATAACAACAACTATTATTATCATTCTGTACAAATATACACCTACAGCTTAAACCTTTATCATTTCGTTAACATCATTTGGGTTGTGTGTATATATATATATATATATATATATATATATATATATATACTGAACATCATTTGAGTAACAAATAATGGAATGATATAACATAAAAATGAGGACCCACAAATGCGAATGAATTTTGATCTGAATCGATTAATAAAACGTTATATATATGTACTGTATGTGAAACCCGCCCATTAATCTACATCTAAATAGTGAATCTTACACTTTCACGTTCATTTCTTTCGTTAGTTCCCGACAAGTTGAGAGTAAACATTTTCTTTGTCACCCTGTCCGTGTCTAGTCAGGAACTCATACTCAGGGTGTGTTCTGCTCTCCACCTCCCCCTGTACTCTTGAAGATGCCTCGTGACCCCCCTTGCTGATGATGGGTATGACCCCAATGCCGTCTTGGTGGACGTTCACGTAGGTAACAGAGGCCTCGGTAGCAGGTACATTCTCACTTGCCCCAGGGTGTTTGGAAACGCCGCCTTTTATACATGCACCTCTATTCTGTTTCCGTCTGAAATTAAAACCTCTCACGGAAGTCATAAAACCTCAACGAATTACAACATAAGAATTAAAAAGTATAGACACAAAACTGTTATTAGTGTTGAATTTGAAACATTATATATGTTTTTAAAAACTACTTCATATTTAGGATGAAGTTAATGTATATTCCGTTGCGGTTTTACATTTTTGCCATGTAAAAGTCAGTAATTATTATGTTATTCAAACAAACAGCTGGCCTACGACCTGATAATGCGAGACTGAAAGCCATATTTTGACTGTATATACCCACATTCCCTCGGTTTAGTCTTCACTTCCAGTTTGCACTATTCTCTACACAAAACATTTCGCAATGAATCAGCGTATTTATAGGAGTACCTGTAAATTCTAGGCTCTACGTTTTCTTCATTTACAATAATATTATTAATAAAAAATAATAAATTATAAATAATTGGATTCCATACATGCATAAAAGTACGTGTGTAAGTACTTCAGACTATAAACCGTAACACTTATAATATTTAACACTTGGTAAAAGTACTCATACTTACGTTTTCCACACAAACAGGGTCACACTAAGTGTTATTATAAGGACAACACTAACTGTCACCCCGACAATTAACCCTGAAACATTATATAATATCAGAAACATTATATAACATCAGATCATATAAACTCGTTCGCTCCGGAATAGGGAGATCATGGGTTCGATTCCCGGCCGCGACATTCAAAAGTCGCATAAAACTTTACTGGTATAGCTCTCTTATTTTGCGCTCAGCACGTAAGGGAAGTTCCAGGACTGGTTGGCCTGGTGTCAGGATAATGTAACTGAGTGTGGTATCATGCCACATGTCTACGGCGTGATACTGCAGTGTGGTATCACTATATCTGTCTCACGTAGACTAAGTCCCCAAATGACTGAAATACTGTCGGCGGGACGTTAAACCTACATGATAAAACAAAGTAACAAATAATAAAGCAAAACACATCTTATTGATATTTAAAATATGCTTATTTTTTAATGTTGCCATCTCTGCATCCACATTTTAATAAAAAAAATAAAAATAAAAAGAAATAAATAAAATAAAAAAATAAAAAATGTACAAATATAAATATGCAAACGCGTTTTTGCAATGTTTTTTAGTTTCGAAACAAAACACAGCAATCATTTTCTGAAGATGACGAGAACACCGTGACCTATTTCCTTATACAGAACATGTACTTAAGTTTTCAAAAATAACTGTTATGTATAAGATCCACACCAGCATCTTTTTCCTTAAAATGAAATGTATAAATGGAATCAATCCCTGATCGCTTAACAATGAAGAGGCGCTTTTCAGAAAATAAGAAACAACTAGACTGATAGATTTTTAATATTCGTTTTAAGTTAATGGATGCGCGTGCTACTAGGTGAGCAGATGTGTATTCCACTTCACAAATGTTTTATAAAAATAAGTTTTAAAATGGCTTGGACACTGCCTAACACTATAACATGCTATTACGTCTAGCGATTCCGGACGTGTTTTTCCCCGGTCCCCACCCCACCGACTGCCTTTCACAGCAGCAATGTATTGAGTGCTGACCATTCATAGAAGGAAGAATAAATATAATTTATCACAAACCTCAGTTTTGAGTGTATACCATACTTATTGCATCATTCCATACGAGTGATTGGCCACGAGTTTTAGAATTATTCTAAATAAAGGATATGGACATACGCATATTATCTTATTCAACCCGAAAGCAATAGTTACTGAAATTAATTTTACTAAATGACTGAAAACCGAAAGATTTTTTTTTTTACGGACGCCCGTACAAGTATTACATACCAACATCCACCCCTTGTTTTATTTCTGATATTTTCTTCGTTGCTGCTGTTGTCAAAAACGTTGGTGTTTTAGTTGGTTCTGTCCAGGACTGTGATATTGTTGAGTCTGTAAGTTCATTCCGTGACGATGTTTGTGACGATGTTTGTGAAACTACACATTCAAATAAAAGAAAAAACAACAATAAAAAACAACATATCTCATTATGCTCTAGAATACTTTCAATATGGTTAAATGATAAGACATAAATCTGCAGATGATTTCTCGCGATTCAATATAGAATTTAGCGGCTGGTTTGAGTCAGACGCAAACTTGTAATCAGCCCACGTACTGAAGCTGCGAAATTATATAGCCGTTCACCTGTGCATCTGAATAGATAACAAGACGTAATAATGTTTATACTATTTGATATATTAATTTACGTTTTCCTTTTATATTTGCGACAAAAATCATTTTCGTCATCAGCAGATATCTAATCCCGACTCAATCCAGATACTGCTGTACATAATCGAGAACAATCAGAGAGAGAGAGAGAGAGAGAGGGAGAGAGAGAGAGAAATATTTCCAAATGCATGATAATTTTGAAAAAGTTTGCCTTGATCCGCTCATGTTCATTTTGGAAATGTTTTGTCACACACACACACACACACACACAGAGCTCTTTCACTACTCACCGTGGTGCGATATTAGCATGGACGAGGTTGTGACATCTGAGATTACGAAAGTAGAAGAATTGTAACACTCCACGTTGATCGGTTTCAAAAAGAATACTGTGTAAATATAAGAAATAATAATAATAAAAAAAGAATATTTAAAAGTAGTATCTTGGGTCTGCCTTCCCTTTTCAGTATATTATGTCTCTTTTCATTAACTCATAAAGTTTCGATACAATTCATACATTTTCGCATTACGTTTGATTAAAAAGTTCAAATAATATATCTAACACTAGATCTATTTCGATTTGACAAAAGCCGCATGCCTTTCGTCAACCTTTTGAATATCACATGCCTTAATGAACTGAACGACTTTGTATACTTCATTTTTATCAGAATATGTGAATACTCAGTCATTAAAATACATTAATTAGTCAATATATTCGTATCATTTAAAAATCAATTAAGAATTCAGTTGTATAACAATATCATTCAAAAATATATTCCTAAGTTTTGTTAATTTACACAAGAATGATACAGGAAGTAATAATCTTAATCAAAAATAAAATTTAAATGATCTAATATTAATGATAATTTAAGTATCTCTAAGTATTAGTCGAAAATAAAATTGTGTAAACATATCCGATTTTTAAAGGCTGTTATTATCATAATTTATAAATGCTTGTTCTTGTCGTTGATGGTTTTCTTTTCAGGCAAAAAAAAAAAAAAAAAAAACCTGCTATCACTCCAACGCACACCAGAGAATCGTTGGACGCTTGGAAAGTTCGCAGTCGAATGACGACAGTCTGTTCATGATCAACTGTAAATGTCCTCATATCACCAACATTTAATGTTTCATTATCATATGTCACATCTATACTTAGAACGTTGTTTCCTGCAACATAGTTGAGCATCACGTCCCCAACGCCATTGGAACCCATAGTCACGTGACAGTCACACGTCACCGGGGTTTCTGTGTTTGGCGAGTACATGTAGAGAGCTAATGTGTTTCTGAGCGTCTTCTCAGAGCAGAATTCTGCCGCTGTCGTAAATGATATTTTGAATGAAATATAAGTTTCCTGCAGCTCTTCACATAAAAAATTCAAATGAAATATATATATAGATTTGTCCTGATGCGAACTAGTTCAGATTTACCGTCAACAAGATAGATCCATGAATTTTTGAATTTTGCATGATTAACATTTTTAAAAAGGATTACAGTTATATTTTTACAATAATGATAAAACAAAAGTCCACATGGCAATGTTATTGTGACCAGACTGAAAGGTCACCAGTCGGATCTACCCATTACGGGTGGTTGCCTACCTTAGTGCACAGAGGCACTCTGGTAGTTTTTTTTTTACATAATACCTACACCTCTTCCGTGTGTATGTGTAACAAGAGAGAAAGAGAGAGTCATTGTGTATGGTTCAAAATAAATGTATACCTGGTTGCTTGCCTTTGGTCTGGCATACATTTAAACAAAAGGCTGCAAGAAAAAAAATATTTATTTTAATACTATGTAAGATAAGGAAGATTTACAATAGCCAAAGAACATACATGGACATACATTATTTATATGTCTTTAATTGGCGAGTACATGTAGACTGCTAAAGTAGACGCGAGCGATGCATCAGAAGAAAAAAAATATGCCGCTGTAATTTGAAATTATCTACATATCTGATATTGTACAGACCGTCACAAATAAATTACAAAATATTTAAAAGTGTGTGTGTGTCAATTTTATACATACTGAGAAATTATATATGGCTCGGTTAGAGCATCCGTCACATAACCGAGAGGTCGTGGGTTAGATCCCCGGCATTAAAATAGTACTGTTATATCTCCATTGTGCCTGGTGTTCATCAAATGAATCCCACCGACAGTATTTCACTCACTTGGAGACAATGTCTTCTTGAGAGATATATAGTGCTGCCACACTGCAGTATCACGCAAAAGACAATGATACCACACCCAGTCATACTATCCTGACACCGGGCAAACCAGACCTGGAACTACTCTTATATATTCTGAACGCCAAGCAATGGAGGTATCAGTACCAGTTTTTACGACATTGGTATGTCGCGGAAGGGGATCGAACAGACGACCTCCAGGTTACGGGCGAACGCTCTACCACAAGACCACTGGGCCCGATGATGAGACGTGGAGCCCTATAGCAAGCAGATATTTACCTTTTAAAGGAAAACCGGTATACGATCTCACATGCAAATATACAGATTATAGTAAGCATCATAATATCATTCCATCTGAAAAAAAAAAAGCTTTTAATAATCAAAATATGTTCATAAAAAATACTCACCCGGAACAATTAACATCTGCACGTATAACACGATTTTGCATATCCCTAGCACGATTTTTAATTTTGGTATCATTCTTTTTACGTTTGTGGTACACAGACAGTCATATACAATGTTTTCACCGGTAAATATATGGACAAACCTACAATATCTGTACACAGATTTTCGCATCATTTGTTTGTTTACAGGCAGACTAATTACCTCTTTTAAGGTAAAGTCCCTGTAATGGTTCCGCTTCATTTCGGACCTCATGGCCTTTCACGGAGATAACCAAGGTTTCCTAATGTTCCTTAGTTATCTTGGTAGAGGTTAAGTGGTCCAAGACGTAGCGGAACCATGACAGGGAATTTACCTTAACTCGTATTTTTTAAAGTGATAAAGCAGGGCATAAAACATGCATCAATCTTTTTGCTGTAATGTGTCTTATTACATCAAGTTCTAAATAGTCTAAAATTGTCTGCAAAACACGAGATAAAACATTCGACATTTTCCTTCTAAAATCCTTGAGTACAAATACACTTGTTTACAATTCACTCTATGCATTACGCACGGGATTCATCCTATTCCAGTGTTAAAGCAATGTCCTATACTGAAAAACCATCGAGAGAATTAATTTTTAACTTATCACTTCCAAGTCGATTTTAAAAGAACATAATTTTACGCAAGATCCCCGCTAAGTATGTGAATCTACCCTGCCGTGGTTATTTCAAAACAAGGAAGTTATCTATTGAAACGGCGACCTTGGGTATTGACAAAACAGGTGCGATTTAAATCAGCTAAAGGCTCTAGCGATCTATTTAAAAGTATATAACATGCAAATATAAGCATTTTACTGTCGGGTTGTATTTTACTTCATCATGCACGCATCTTTATACTTGACATTTTGATAAGCTAGAGAACATCACACTTTAAAAACATGAGCGGTAGGTTGTGAGTTCGATCTCTGACCACGACACAAGAAGCCTTTAAAATGGTACTGGTGACTCCCTGCTTCTACAGGGTAGTTCAAAACCCCGCGCCGTTTTATTAGTCATATGATTCATGCTGCCTCAGTCATAGATCCAACAAAAAGCCTAGTTATTAATTCATGAGTACGAAGTTTTGCTAATCAAATAACTCACGTTCAATTAAGAAGCAGTAAAGTCGGTTTCAACGATGGTGGAATATATATATATATATGATCTGACATGAATTGTTATTTCATATAGTATACATGCATATACGAGTATAGTAAAATTTGATATGAAATGACAATTCATGTCAGATTCTTAATATCATATGACCTTTACTGACAGTAAATCGCAATTATAACAACAAACAAACAAAAGACATGAATGAACGGACTGTGAACGAATTACTATTTGTAATCCTAAAATTTCAGCGGCCTTGCAGACAAAACTAGAGTGATTTCGAAAACTTTTCCTTCAAAACTTTAATTCCTCCTTGAAATGCATATTCGTAACTATGTACTGATAAAGACGAGAACAGCATAATTTAAATAGTTATGTCATCGTAACGCACAAATATATTCGGAACATAAATTGATATTATCAGGTCGCTGGGTCGTCACGCCGCCAGGCCGCTAGACCGTCAGGCTGCTAACTTCAAAAACATTGATTTTAATGATCGCGATCTATTTCTCAGTAAATGTGACTTGAAAATATGTTTGGTGATTTTTTTGTATTTACTTTTTACATGTAATTATACTTTATTTATATTAGGTGTAAGGTTATATCGCTATGCTGAAAAAAGATCATTATATGCTGTACAATGAACATCATGTGCAGTGTATTTGTTAGTATATGCTATTCATATATACTGTATGTTGAACACTTGTTAAAGTACGTAATATGGGGTCGAGTTAGCAAAATGTTCTGTAGATTAAATTTCTTTATTTTTAATTGTATTCGATTATGTTACCTTTTAATGTAGTTTGGTTCATTTTCGTAACTTATAACATTTGATATGTGACCAGTTTAGCAATAAATGTGGTTGACATAACATGATTGTTCCAATTACGTATAGTTTTTGTTGTTTTGTTGAGGTTCTGCCTTCGCTGCGACACTGTTTCTGTCATTTAGCGACGTCCAGCAAATTACAAGTGGGGGAAGACCCTGACTGTACAGGGGTACCCGGGTAGAACTACCGACCTACTGCAAGTCAGCTGGAAGGCATCCTCACGTGAAAAATCCTAGTGACCCTGTCGGGATTCGAACGCACATCAGTGATGGGCTGAGAGAACTTCACCCGCCCTGCCACAGAGGCCCACAATTACTTGGTACAAACGGCTTAGTGTGCTCTGCACTCAATATTTTTTGCGCATAATTTTTTCATTTTTCCTTTGTGATGGTAATCTAAAGTTTCTTTCTTTGTGTTGGCAAGACAGGAAGTTTTAAACTTCAAATAAACAAAATAATGATAAACAGATGTTATTGTCAGCCTAACTGTACACCTCACGTTACATATAGTGAGTGACCTATGCCAGGCGATATTCTATAATATAAAGATCATACGTTTGCATAGCCTTAACGAAGTCTGTATTCTGAAGAGGCATTAGAAAAAGTAAGTATATACTAAAGCTTGAATTCAGATTTTAGACTAGTAGCTATTTGGCTAAGTTGTAAAACCAACCATCGGTCCCGGTGGCCGAGTGATTAAAATATAGATATTTTAGATAGATATTTTATTTTTAACCAGAAGGTCATAGACCCATGTGGCTACAATTCAGCAAAACCTAGTAACTTGGTGAAAATAACATGATACATATACACATACAGACATTTTGAAAATATGGCATTTCAGACAAGTTCCCGGCTTGATGAACCAGTAGGCTATATAAAAGCTATATAATATCTACCCGTTTAATTAACACACACACACACACACACACACACACACACGTTGTTCAAGTATTGAGAAGAATTCCTAACTTCAAATGCTTTGAAAATATAAATGCCTATTTTTTTTAACTTACATTTGCATTATCGCTTTTCATTAATTCAATAAATACATACGTATTGGTCTGCACCTGTAGTATAAAGGAATATACATACGGCGCTATTCATTATATTATTTACCTTAATAAACAAAATGGTATTCATCCTTGAAAACTTTACGAAACTAGGCTAAGTGCATATATACATATAATCACTTAGCCTAGTTTCGCTCTCACCCCTTGATATAGTCTGCGATTGGCTGAATTTTACGGATGGGAATACGCATAAATCAAGTAATAACCAACCCTTCCCTTGAGCTTCCATGTAAACTCGCCCTAGAGTAGAACTTATTTTTCGTCACGCTCGATAACTTATATTTATAGCTAGACCAACATAGTATATAAATTAATAACAGCTGGCATCCGATATGTCAAACTATCTTGCACACACAAGACTAATGATAAGAACGAATACTATTTAAAGTGGAATCAGTCCGGACAACGCGATAAGATGAACTTGTCTAATACTATACAGTATAGCAAGGACTCCGTGGCGCAACGGTAGCGCGTCTGACTCCAGATCAGAAGGTTGCGTGTTCGAATCACGTCGGGGTCATATCTTTTAAAATTCTTTATATAGAAGTTTAAACTTTAATATGAAACAAGTTATCTCAGCTTATATTAATCACCCTCGATGGCTCTGGTGGCGGCGAATGTGGTCATAATTGTGGGAGGAAACCGGGGATCCGGGAGAAACCTCACGTGTCCGGACGGGTGACCACTGTACCCTTTCACACACGTGACCAGTATCGAACCCGTGACGCATTCGTGAGAAGCGAGGCGCGTTACCACTACGCTATATATTGGTTCTCACTTCTGCTTTTTTAAATAAAAGATTGTTGTTTATTGTGACGAAATGAATAAAAAATGATTCCAAAAACATTCCGATTTACATGTACCGTACTGTATGCTAGATTTTTATAAGCAGGTATGAATGTTCCGTTACCCTCCATTAGGTTTTTTTTTTTTTTTTTTTTTTTTTTTTTTAATATTTTTTCTTCACCATAGGTTGATTTCATCTTTTGACACTAACAAACAAAAACCTTGTAAATAATCCACAATTTGGCCTTGTCTCTTGCACTCCTGACTTTGCCGTTATTGAATTTATTAAATACCAGTAAATATCAGCTTTTTAAATATGGATTTAATACCGTCTGTTACTGCATTGCCTGTGATGGAGAAACCACCATTATTTTAACAATCACAGATGGTTGCATCGGGTGACCATATGTATGTAGATGGGTATTGGTAGACGTAATACACACATATAGTTAAAAAAAACAAATTTCTCAGTCAATGGCCATCTGTAAATAAGCTGCTTTAATCAAGTAGAAGAAAAAATATTTTATTTCTTATATATTACATATTAGATATAATAAAAAAGGTCAAAATAAGCCAAGAATAACAACAGAAATACAGACATTTACTTTGACGCATATTGAATGTTTTCAGTGACATAAAAATCTTATTTATTAAACCACAGAGGATACCGTATTTACCATAATGAGTAAATGAATAACAAAACTGATGGATATTAAAATAAAAAAGTGCTCTACTTTTCATTTCATCAGAACTACGATAAAGATCCCTAGAATGACTATTTTTTAGATGAATTACGTGATTACATTATAGCAATGACTCCGTGGCGCAACGGTAGCGCGTCTGACTCCAGATCAGAAGGTTGCGTGTTCGAATCACGTCGGGGTCATACTTTTTCAAAATACTTTATATATACATCTTTATTTGGTTCTCATTTCTGCTTTTTTAAAAAATAAATTGTAACCCTCTGAAGCGACATTAATATGTATATGCTCTTTGAATAGACTGGGATTTGAGATGAATGGAAATAAATTGATCAAATAGAAGGAATGTACATGTAATTATTATATTTCTAACATAGTACAGAGAAGATATAATACATAAGGTCAAATTAACCTAAGAACAACAACATAATTACAGACATGTGTTATCAATGCATAGAGTATACCGAACTGATGGATAATGGAAAAAAACAACAACAACAACAACAACAACAAAACCAACAAACGTATGTTCCGCTTTTCAAATCATAAGAACCACGATAATGTATTGATGACAACAACTATTATTAACATTCTGTACCATATTAAACCTTTATCATTTCGTTAACATAATTTGAGTTGCATATATATACTGATCATCATTTGAGTTACATATAATGGAATGATGTAACATAAAAATGAGGACCCACAAATGCGACTGAACTTTGATCTGAATCGATTAATAAAGAGCTATGCATGTGAAACCCGCCCGTTTATCAACATCTTAATAGTGAATCTTACACATTCACGTTCATTTTTTTCGTTAGTTCCCGACAATTTGAGAGTAAACATTTTCTTTGTCACCCTGTCTGGACAGGACCTCATACTCAGGGTGTGTTTTGCTCTCCACCTCCCCCTGTTCTCCTGAAAATGCCCCGTGACCCTCCGGGCTGATGGTGGGTATGACCCCAGTGCCATCTTGGTGGACGTTCACGTAGGTAACAGAACCCTCGGTATCAAGTATATTCTCACTTGGTCCAGGGTGTTTGGAAACGCCGCCTTTTATACATGCACCTCTATTCTGTTTCCGCCTGAAATTAAAACCTCTCACGGAAGTCATAAAACCTCAACGAATTACAACATTAAAATTAAAAAGTATAGACACAAGCATGCGGCTTTACCATACAACTGACACACAATTACAACAACAACAACAACAACAACAACAACAACAACAACAACATTATATATGTTTTTGAAAACGACTTCATATTTAGGATGAAGTTAATGCATATTCCGTTGCGGTTTTACATTTTTGCCATATAAAAGTCAGTAATCATTATATTATTCAAACAAACAGCTGGCCTACGACCTGATAATGCGAGACTGAAAGCCATATTTTGACTGTATATACTGTACCCACATTCCCTCGGTTTAGTCTTCACTTCCAGTTTGCGCCATTCTCTACACAAAACATTTCGCAATGAATCAGCGTATTTATAGGAGTACCGGTAAATTCTAGGCTCTACGTTTTCTTCATTTACAATAATATTATTAATAAAAAATAATAAATTATAAAATATTTGGATTCCATACATGCATAAAAGTGTGCGTGTAAGTATTTCAGATTATAAACCGTAACACTTATATTTAACACTTAATGATATTTTGTCATGCAAATATTCATACTTACGTTTTCCAGACAAACAGGGTCACACTTAGTGTTATTATAAGGACAACACTAACTGTCACTCCCACAATTAACCCTGAAACATTATATAATATCAGAAACATTATATAACATCACATCATATAAACTCGTTCACTCCGGAATAGGGAGATCATGGGTTCGATTCCCGGCCGCGACATTCAAAAGTCGTATAAAACTTAACGTGTATAGCTCCCTTACTTTGCGCTCAGCACGTAAGGGAAGTTCCAGGACTGGTTGACCTAGTGTCAGGATAATGTGACTGAGTGTGGTATCATGCCACATGTCTACGGCGTGATACTGCAGTGTGGCAGCACTATATCTGTCTCAAGTAGACTTAGTCCCCAAATGACTGAAATACTGTCGGCGGGACGTTAAACCTACATGATAAAACAAAGTAACAAATAATAAAGCAAAACACATCTTATTGATATTTAAAATATGCTTACTTGTTATGTTGCCATCTGTGCATCCACATTTTAATAAAAAATGCACAAATATAAATATGCAAACGCGTTTTTAGAATGTTTTTTAGTCTCGAAACAAAACACAGCAATCATTTTCTGAAGATGACGAGAACACCGTAACCTATTTCATTATACAGAACATGTTCTTAAGTTTTGAAATATAACTGTTATGTATAAGATCCACACCAGCATCTTTTTCCTTAAAATGAAATGTATAAATGAAATCAATCCCTGATCGCTTAACAATGAAGAGGCGCTTTTCAGAAAATAAGAAACAACTAGACTGATAGATTTTTAATATTCGTTTTAAGTTAACGGATGCGCGTGCTACTAGGTGAACAGATGTGTATTCCATTTCACAAATGTTTTATGAAAATAAGTTTTAAAATGGCTTGGACACTGCCTAACACTATAACATGCTATTACGTCTAGCGATTCCGGACGTGTTTTTCCCCGGTCCCCACCCCACCGACTGCCTTTCACAGAGCAGCAATGTATTGTGACTGGGGGGGGGGGGGGGGAGTTGTCTATCATGATGGACACTATCGTCAACAATTTAAAACCTTTTAAAGTGCTGACCATTCTTGTTCTTATGGGCATAGAAGGAAGAATAAATATAATTGATCACAAACCTCAGTTTTGAGTGTATACCATACTTATTGCATCATTCCATACGAGTGTTTGGCCACGAGTTTTAGAATTATTCCAAATAAACGATATGGACATACGCATATTATCTTATTCAACCCGAAAGCAATAGTTACTGAAAGTTATTTTACAAAATGACTGAAAACCGAAAGAAAAAAATACGGACCCCCGTACAACATACCAACATCCACCTTTTGCTTTATTTCTGATATTTTCTTCGTTGTTGCTGTTGTCAAAGACGTTGGCGTTTTATTTGGTTCTGTCGAGATCTGTGATATTGTTAAGTATGTAAGTTCACTCCGTGGCGTTGTTTGTGAAACTAAATATTCAAATAAAAACATTAAATAGCACATCTGTCATTATGCTCTAGGCTGCTGTCAATATTGTTAAATGAAAACATATATTGCAAATCTGCAGATGATTTTGCGCGATTCAATTTAGAATTTAGCGACTGTTTTGAGTTAGCTAGCTTAATTTGACGTAAAATTGTAATCAGCCCACGTACTTGAGCTTATTATGTGTCCACCGGAATAAAATGCGTGGATTTTTTATAGCCATCACCACAAAAAATTATGTTCGTGACTTGACTATTTGAGTTTAATGTCGCTTCGACAGTATTTCAGTCATATAGCGACGTCCAGCTAATTATAGGTGGAGGAAGACCCCGAATGCAAGGAGGCATCTGGGTAGAACCATTGACCTACCGCAAGCCAGCTGGAAGGCTTCCTCACATGAAAATCCGAATGATCCTGCCTGGATTCGAACCCACGCGGTGAGGGGCTGAGTGAGTGTTAAAGTCATTATGTTCGTGAACTTTAATTGGTTAATATTATATTACGCAGTGGAACAATATGTGTGCACCCGAATACATGCAATTAATAAGACGTCATAACGTTTATACTAAAGTATTTACGTTTCCTTTTATTTTTGTAAGAATAAACATTTTCGTCAACTGAAGATAGAATCTCGGTTAAATCCAGATACTTTTGTACAAAATCAAGAATTCAGAGAGAGAGAGAGGGGGAGAGAGAGATAAAGAGGGAGAGAGAGAGAGAGAGAGAGAGAGAGAGAGAAGTATACCAAATACATGATTTTAATGGGGAAAAGTGTACCTTGATCCCCTTATTTTCATTTTGGAAATGTTTGTAGCCACACACACACACACACAGAACTCTTTCACTACTCACCGTGATGCGATATTAGCATGGACAGGGTTGTGGCATCTGAGACTACGAAAGTAGAGGAATTGTAACACACCACGTCGAATGGTTTCAAAATGTTTACTGTGTGAAAATAAGAAATAAGAAAAAGAATCATATTTAAAAGTAGTATCTTAAGTTTGTATTCCCTTTTCAGTATATTATGTCTCTTTTCGTTTAACTCATAAAGTATCGATACAATTCATAATTATATTTTCGCATATACGTTTGATTAAAAAGTTCAAATAATATATCTAACACTAGATCTATTTCGATTTGACAAAAGCCGCATGCCTTTCGTCATCCTTTTGAATATCACGTGCCTTACTGAACTGAACGAATTTGTATACTTCATTTTTTTAGAATATGTGAATACTCAGTCATTAAAATACATTAAATAGTCAGTATATTCTTATAATTTACAAATCAATTAAGAATTCAGTTGAATAACAGTACCATACATAAATATTGCCCAGGTTTGTTAATCTACACGATAATGCTACAGGAAGTTATTATACTAATCAAAAATAAAATTTGAATGATCTAATATTAATGATTATTTAATCCCCTAAATATTAGTCGAAAATAAAATTGTGTTAACATATCCAATTTTTAAAGGCTGTTATTATCATAATTTGTAAATGCTTATCATGTCGCTGATTTTTTTCCAGACAAAACAACAACAACAACAACAACACAACCTGCTGTCACTCCAACACAGACCAGAGAATCGTTGGACGCTTGGTAAGTTCGCAGTCGAATGACAACAGTTTGGTCATGATCAAGTGTAAATCTCTTATGGTAACCAAAAATTAACGTTTCATTATCATATGTCACATCTATACTTGGAACGTTGTTTTCTGCAACATTGTCGAACAGCACGTCCCCTAAGCTATTGGAACTCATAGTCACGTGACAGTCACACGTCACCGGGGTTTCTGTGTTTGGCGAGTACATGTAGAGAGATGATGTGTTTCTGAGCGTCTTCTCAGAGCAGAATTCTACCGCTGTCGTAAATGATATTTTGAATGAAATATAAGTTTTCTGCAGCTCTTCACATAAAAGATTCAAATGAAATAGATATATAGATTTGTACCGATGCGAACTAGTTCAGATTTACCGTCAACAAGATAGATCCATGAATTTTTTGAATTTTGCATGATTAACATTTTTAAAAAGGATTACAGTTATATTTTTACAGTAATGATAAAACAAAAGTCCACATGGCAATGTTATTGTGACCAGACTGAAAGGTCACCAGTCGGATCTACCCATTTCGGGTGGTTGCTTACCTTAGTGTACAGAGGCACTCTGGTAGGGCTTTTTACATAATACCCCAACCTCTTCTGTGTGTATGTGTAACAAGAGAGAGAGAGAGAGAGAGAGAGAGAGAGGAGAGTCATTGTGTATGGTTCAAAATAAATGTTTACCTGGTTGCTTGCCTTTGGTCTGGCATCCATTCCAATGAAAGGCTGCAAGAAAAAAAAAGAAAAAAAAGAACAGAATTTTATTATTTTAATACTATGTTAGATAAGGAAAAATAGCCAAAGAACACACAATGACAAACATTATTCATATTTCTTTAGTTGGCGAATACATGTAGACTGCTAAAGTAGACGCAAGAAAATAATATGCCGCTGTAATTTGAAATTATCTATATATCTGATATTGTACAGACCGTCACAAATAAATTACAAAATATTTAAAAGTGTGTATGTGTATCAATTTTATACATACCGAGAAAATATATCTGGCTCGGTAAAAGCGTCCGTCACATAACTGAGAGGTCGTGGGTTAGATCCCCGGCGTTAAAAGGGTACTGTTATTTCTCCATTGTGCCTGGTGTTCATCAAATGAATCCCACCGACAGTATTTCACTCACTTGGAGACAATGTCTTCTTGAGAGATATATAGTGCTGCCACACTGCAGTATCACGCAAAAGACAATGATACCACACCCAGTCATACTATCCTGACACCGGGCAAACCAGACCTGGAACTACTCTTATATATTCTGAACGCCAAGCAATGGAGGTATCAGTACCAGTTTTTACGACATTGGTATGTCGCGGAAGGGGATCGAACAGACGACCTCCAGGTTACGGGCGAACGCTCTACCACAAGACCACTGGGCCCGATGATGAGACGTGGAGCCCTATAGCAAGCAGATATTTACCTTTTAAAGGAAAACCGGTATACGATCTCACATGCAAATATACAGATTATAGTAAGCATCAAAATATTATTCCATTTAAAATGAAAAAAAGCTTTTGAAGTCTAAAACGTAGTAAGAAAATAATCAAAATATGTTCATAAAAACTACTCACCTGGAACAATTAACATCTGCACGTATAACACGCTTTTCATTCTCTAGCACGATTTTTAATTTCGGTTTCATTCTTTTTACGTTTGTGGTACACTGACAAAGGTCATATATAATGTTTTCACCGGTAAATATATGGACAAACCTACAATATCTGTACAAAGATTTTCACGTCATTTGTTTGTTTTACAGGCAGACTAATTCGCGTGAAAAATCCGAGTGAACGTGCCGGGATTCGATCCCACATTAGTGATGGGTTGTGAGAACTTCATCCGCTCTGCAACAGAAGCCCACAAATGACTTGGTACAAACGGCTTAATGTGCTCTGCATACAGTTCTTTTTTGCGCATTATTTAATTTTATCATTTACTTTCTTTGTGGTGGTAATTTTGTGTTGGCAAGACAGGAAGTTTTAAACTTCAAATAAACAAAATAATGATAAACAGATGTTATTGTCAGCGTAACTGTACACCTCGCGTTACATATAGTGAGTGACCTATGCAAGGCGATATTCTATAATATAAAGGTCCTGCCTATGCATAGCCTTAATTAAGTCTGTAACTTGAAGAGGTGTTAGCAAAAGGAAGTATATACTTGATCCTGAATTCAGATTTTAGACTGGTAGCTATTTGGCTTAGTTGTAAAACCAACAATCGGTCCCGGTGGCCGAGTGATTGGAATATAGATATTTTAGATAGATATTTTTAACCAGAGGGTCATAGACCCCTGTGGCTACAATTCAGCAAAACCTAGCAACTTGGTGAAAATAACATGATACATATACACAATGTCATACAGACATTTTAAAAATATGGAATTTAAGACAAATTCCCGGCTTGATGAACCAGTACGCTATATAAATGCTATATAATATTTACTCCTGTTTAATGAACACACACACACACACACACACACACACACACACATTAGTTGTTCAAGTATTGACAAACATTCCTAACTTCAAATGCTTTGAAAATATAAATGCTTTTGGCTATTTTTTTTTACTTACATTTGCATTATCGCTTTTCATTATTCCATAAATACATACGTATTGGTCTTCACCTGAATATTATATCTAAGTCTTTTTTTTTATTGGAATTACCGTCCCCGGTGGCCGAGTGGCTAGAGCGTCCGCATCGGGAGCGAGAGGTCGTGGGTTCGATCCCCGGCCGCAACATACAAAAGTCATAAAAATGTACTGTTATAGCTCCCTTGTTTGGCGCTCAGCATATAAGGGTAGTTCCAGGACTGGTTGGCCCGGTGTCAAGATAATGTAACTGGGTGTGGTATCATGCCACGTGTCTACGGCGTGATACTGGAGTGGGGCAGCACTGTATCCGTCTCAAGTAGGGTTAGGGGTTAGGGTTAGACATCGTCTCCAAATGACTGAAATACTGTCGGTGGGACGCTAAACCCAACAAACAAACAAACAAACAAACATTTATTGGAATTGGATTTTGTTTTCAGTTGATAATCTGTTTGATGATAACCCAAGTTTTGAAAATGCTATTCTAAATTTATCAATATCTAATAAATCAAAATGTGCTTGAAATTGGAAATCTGAAACGATTTTATGAAAAAGAACCTCTATTTAAACTAGATACACGTTCTTCCAATTTTGAATGAATTGATCTTGCAACCTCCGCTTAACAGTTATAAGAAAGATAATAATATTTCCTACTTCCTGAAACAACCACGCATCATTAAGACCTAAAATGCATAATAAATTCGTAAGTTAAGAACACCACTGTTTGTATTAGGGTGATCATCTAAGTCATTCTTTAGCATAGGATATACCCTTTTAGTATATCTCATATCACAAGTATATTACAATATGGCCCAATATTTAATAATATTAAAATAACGATGACATTGGATGGTATTCTTCCTAGTTCTCCGTATATAAAATCGCTAGGTGTTGCCGTTTTTACTCCTAACATTGATTTACAAAACTGTAAATGGACCCTTTCAATAGCATTTCCTTTAAAAAAAACATACCTGACTGCTATAACTTAAAATTGACGAAATCAATTTTTCAAAAAGATCGAGTTTATCTTTTATTAACTGAAATTGGTGTACATCTATATAATTACATGTATTATATATTTATTAAAAATTAAAACTGCCTTTAAGGCTTCACTTGAGCCTCTGAAAACGCTCCACCAGATGTAAAAAATTCTTTACGATTTCGATAGTTTCATTATTTTAGAAAATTAACCTTCCCCTTTTAAAAAAATTTTTTTATTCTAATTATTATTGATTTTCATTTTTTAATTTTTTTTTTTTTTTTTTAAATTCACTTGCACTATCTGCAAAAATGACAATATCATCAGACAAAATCAAAAAAAGTTTAAACAGTTTTTTTTACTAATATCAATAACTTAGAGTACTTGGAGTAAGAATTCATATTCAGTATCATTTAGCAACATGGAAAATAAAAAAGGCGATAAACACTCTCCCTGTCTTACACCTAAACCACACATAAAAGATTCACTTAATAAAGTTTTATTTTCAATTTTATAAATACACTTTACCCATGATTTAACTGTCTGATACATATAACGCATAATGTTCAAAATACGACCTCGGAGTCCCAGCTTAATCAACTTTGCCCATAAATTGTCCCTCACTATAGAATCAAACGCTTTCGTAAAATCTATATAAAAACACACACTACAAAATAACTGTTTACCCTTGTTATGCATGTGTGACAAAATACCGTGAAGGATGAAAACGTTATCAACGCTCCCCATATTTGCCCGAAATCCTGCTTCATTTTTCAGCCCAGTCCGTTAAGCTGTTGTTCAGTATACCAGTGAATAATTTACCTAGTGTACTTAGTAACGTTATACCCCTATAATTATTTACGTCATCCGTACAACCTTTCTTATATAGAGGAATTAAGAAACTTTCAGACCAGTTTTCAGGAAAATAGGCTATTTCAAAGATCCTATTAAACAATGTAACTACAAAAAGGCGACAACACTTGGTTTCCCTAAATAAAATATTTTTTTTTATTTTTTTTTTAAAAAAACAAAATCAAACTCATTTAAGTACATATCTGGACCCGAGCTTTTACCCGTTATCAATTCATTTATAGCTTTTATAACAGATAATCTATCTCTAGGTAAGTTTAATTCCTCAAACATTATATTATATTCAATTTGTTCATACCTATCTATGAAATGCAACACGTCTTCATCAGAAGTGAAAAAGGGATCATTAGGATTGTTAACACTTTGAAAATATTGTTTAAAAACATCAACTGAAATGTTATTTTGCGAAACACCGGCACTTTGCTTTAGTATACACCACTATAATTAGCATTCTTCAATTTTGCATCTTTAAATTTTGCAGTTTGCATTTTATCATATTCCAGGACCGGAATATATGAATATACTTAAATACTCGTAAATAAATAAAGTTACTCCTACAAAAAAAATCCGTTATGAAGAGGAAAAATACATTTTCATTAATTGAATTATTTCCTTTTAAAAACTTTCCGTTCCAGTCCTTAATCAGTCGTAAGGGCCATTTAATGACTGCTCTCGGATTTAAAGTCATTATTCACTTACATGTATATCTGCCGCATGCAACCAGTAGCTACAGCTATGATGTTGTCTTAGGACCATACACCATGCTCTTCACGTGCACCTTTTGCTGTAACTGATCATCGTGGTTTTTGACTGTCTTTACATTGCATATACTTAATGGATAAAGATAGCGAGTATACCTTATTTACCACTTTAGGAGTGTCGGAACACAACTCCGTGTAGTATTTGTAGTAGTTACTTCCCTTAATTCGAAAAAACAAAAAACAAAAAACAAACAAACAAAAAAACAAAAAAAAAACAGGCGCACCGGCTTTTTTCTCACAATATCGCGGTGGCGCCGAGGGTTTACGAGATTTCTTTCAAACGTTTATTTGAGTTACTTATCTTTGGGTTTAAGTCTTTGGATCAGATGTGCAATAAGTTCAACTCGCGCAACGCAATAGGATGTGCTTATCTTACATCTTGATACTAACGACTCCGTGGCGCAACGGTAGCGCGTCTGACTCCAGATCAGAAGGTTGCGTGTTCGAATCACGTCGGGGTCATACTTTTTTTTTAAAATATTTTATATAGATATATTTTTAGCTCACCTGAGCTCAAAGTGCTCAAGGTGAGCTATTTTGATCGTCCGGCGTCTTCAACAATTTTCTTTAAACGACATCTCCTCTGAAACCGCTGGACAGAATTTAATTAAACTTGGCAGGAATGTTCCTTGGGTGAGGCTGTACAAAAGTTGCTAAAATAAAGTTGATCCATGAAGAACTCTGGTTGCCATGGCTACAAAAAGAAAAATAATTTGAAAACTTTAAAAATCATCTTCTTCAAAACCACTGGCCAGATTTCAAAATAATTTGGTACAGATGTTCCTTGGGTCAACCTCTACCAAAGTTGCTAAAATTATTCCGATCCGTAAAAAAACATGGCCGCCAGGGGCAGGGCTTATTTGCCTTATATGTATATAGAGAAACCTTTAAACAACATCTCCTCTGAAACCACTGGACAGAATTTGATTAAACTTGGCAGGGATGATCCTTGGGTCAACCTTCACAAAAGTTGCTAAAATAAACTTGATCCATGTAGAACTCTGGTTGCCATGGCAACAAAAAGAAATAATACTTCAAATACTTCCTTTTATAAAGGTGATATGTGCAGTGAAACGATGGACTATGATTTCTTAGAATACGATATGAAACTAATAAACAGCCTAGAACCATTAACCCGCGGAAGTTAGACACAAGTAGAGATGAGTACCGCAACAATTTTCCCCATCGCTAAGATCATAACGCGATACGTATCTCGATTTTCAATGGCTATTCATGTACGAGCTCCAGGTATAGATTTCATCTGAATGAGTGTGTGTATTAAAAATAGTTGGAAAAAGTATCTGACAAGTAGAAAGGATGAATAATGTAAATATCGGTAAAGCCTCAACAACGCACCGATACGTATCGTGCCGGGACAGTATTGCGATATCGGCAATACCATGCAATCCTAGAAACAAGGCGGTAGCCTCAATGACATGTCATGCTACGGTACTCAGTACTATCTGGAATTTATTTTATAAACTGAAGAAATCAACAATTATTCTCCCATATCATTTTATTTTTAGTTGATAGAAAAAATTTCGTTAGAGTAGTTCTTACAGCAATAAACAGTAAACGATGTTGATGGCAGAAAATATCTTTAAGTTTCTTCCTTTTCACAATCAGTGTGTGAAGTTAACATTAAATATATCTCACGGTAACATTGAACATTCCCCTCTTATTGATAACTTGGCAAAGTCACGTGTTCGGATGGTTCGGTTAGATATTTTACAGGATAACCAAACGCTCTCCCTTATTTTTTTTAGCAACTTTTGTAGAATCATTAGATAGACTTTCTAGAACATGATTCCACCAATATATTCAACAGTCCGTTTTCGCATCCTTTTTGAGAGAATGGACTTACCTCCTTTCGTATGTAGATGTACTCAGCGGTACGATTTTGAAAAAAAAACTGATAGGTGTCCCGCCCTTTCTCTGAAAAGGCAAAATCAACAAATACAACAACGAAGAAAGAAAGAAAAACAGTACACAAAAAATGCACCCCGTTTGCAATTTGAAACCCCATTATACTAAAGTTTATGGAACAAAATAGGGATCGAAGTTTCATATTATTTTTTTACCAGTATTGATAACGTTAGGAACACAAGGTCAATGTCACAGACTCAGCATAAATATATGAATGCGTCTAACCGGTATTCATCGTTTTCAATAATAGTTTTCGTTTAGTGTAAAAGGCAGTATGTTTCTCACGGATTTAGTTGTTAGTGGTAATAAGTCCACCCTTTGCAATGAATATTGCCATTGGGTTAAATTGTAAACAATCGATCCATCTACATGTGTACACATATACAAATATAAGTGCAAACCAATATTAAGCAGCTGCATTAATTTTAAGTTTTAATTCATTTGGTTTAAATTTTAATTAGAAGAATTGAAAAACTGCGTTTATAATTGCATCAAGTTAAAAAAACTCCCCATATAATCCTTCAATTACCTCTTCACACAATCACACCCGCATACAATCACCCCCATTCACACACAATCACCAACACATACAATAACTCTCACATACAATCACCCCCACGCGCAAATAATCACCCTCACATACAATTACCCCACCCACACAATCATTCCCACATACAAATACCCCTCCATACAACACAATCTTCCCACATACAATCACCCACCCACAATCACTTCCACATACAATCACCTCCATCACACAATCGCCCCTACATACATAATGACCCCCAACAATCACCACCACACCCACACACTCACCTCACATACAATTACCCCACATACAATCACCCCCACACCCACACAATCACCTCCACATCACCTCACATACAATCACCCCTACATACAATCGCCCATACTTACACAATCACCCCTACATAAATAATGACCCCCACTATCTCCCCACCACACACACGGACACACAAAAAAGAATAATATGCAAGTAACCTTCAGGTGTCATTCTTAAAAAAAAATACATATATGGTTTAACATATTAAATAAATAAATAACAGACGATCTCAAGACTCGGGTTGTTGACAAGATTTATTTATCAACTTTTCGACTAAGCATTATGCAATGCAAATATAATAATATAAGTGAAGAAGATAATTTTAGGTGTTTATTAATTTACGTTTTTGTTATTGTATCTTAAAAATATTGTCACTGTGATGTATTTTGAAATGCATAATGTATGAAGTACACAAATTACTATTTGATTTATAATTATTTATTATCAACGTAATCAATTTGTTATCAGAAAAAATCCCGTTTACTGAATATATAGAGGACATGGTTATTGCTGTTGTTGCTGTTTTTTCGTTTACGCGTGCACATTGATAAAAATATTTTGAAGAAGGGCAAACAACAAGTAAAAATGTCTGTTTACTATAACCACAAATGAAAATGCTCTTAGACAATAAAATCAACAAATATTCTATTTAATTTATGCTGTTTAAACGCATTTTTTCCTTTTGTGTTTTTAAAATTCCCTTGTTTGGGAGCCTCGGTAAAACCACGTGACATCATTTTTACGTCAGCTTTCCGGATTATTTCGCTAAATTCTACTACAGATGCTTATTTTTTTATCGAATAAGACCAAATCACTAAATGTCCTTTGATTTTGTAATTACGTAATATTTTTGTTATATTTGAAAATTTTGATCGTATGGTGATATTATATGTGATAATTATGTTGTTGTTGTTGTTGTTGTATTGGGGTTTACGAGAGTATTTCAATCGTATAGCGACGTCCAGCTAATTACATGTGGAGGAAGACCCCGAGTACACAGAGGTACCCGGGTAGAACCACCGACCTACCGCAAGCCAAGTGGAAGGCTTCCTCACATGAAAAATCCGAAGTCCCTACCGGGATTCGAACCCACAGCGGTGAGGGGCTGAGAGATTTGTAGTCCATGACTGTAACCGCTCGGGATAATTATGTTGCATATAAGTTATGATGATATGTTTAAAACTATAAGTTTTAACATAAATATATGTTCAAAAGCCTTTATTTCAAACATCATTTTTCAATCAAACTTTTCACAAGTTAACCATTTTGATTCTTCAGCTGCGGTAATTTTTTTTTCTGTTAAGTTCCCATTCCAATCTTAGGATCCGATGATATGATATTTTTAAATTTACATATATAATATATGTATTTTTTTAAATTCAAGACACAATATGTCGAGTCTGTATTCTTTTTCACAAACATTTAATTCCACTCTAACACAATTTAAATTCATATCATATACACGGTGCATAACCATATCGGCAGGCTCTCTGCGGAAATCGCTATATCGGCAGGCTCTCTGTGTTCGCACCGGTCATTCTCTGCCATAAACACTAGCAAACGCTTGACGGAAGGGAAAGAAACAGACCAATGGTCACTTTTCAAAGGTGTATTGCTCAATATTAAGTATTGCACGGAATATTAGAGTATCTTAGCTATGTATATACGTGTAAACTTTTCAATTATCAGCGACTGCGACCTGAAACTCGGCCGAACACTTTGGTGATGTACCAACATGGAACACAACCTCGGCACTTTCTACAGGCTTCAGCAGGTTATTGCTTTGATTATGTCTATAATATGACCATCGAATGTATTCTTTTAAGTTTATTCTTCAAGAAGATACCGATAAATTGGCCGATTTTAATGTAAATTTCTTGAAACCCGCCTTCTTTCGGCCTTGTCGTTGCACCGGAGGTCTCTCTGCACATCACTACTGATGCCTGTAGAAAGTGCCGAGGTTGTGTTCCATAATGGTACATCACCAGACTGTTCGGCCGAGTTTCAGGTCGCAGTCGCTGATAATTGAAAAGTTTACACGCATATACATAGCTAAGATACTCTAATATTCCGTGCAATACTTAATATTGAGCAATACACTTGAAAGACCTTGGTTGTATACTTAATATTGAGCAACTACTTTGAATGACCATGGTTTTCTTTCCCTTCCGTCCAGCGTTTGCTAATGTTTATGGCAGAGAATGACCGGTGCGAACGCAGAGAGCCTGCCGATATAGCGATTTCCGCAGAGAGCCTGGCGATATGGTTATGCACCGTGATATAGTTTAATTTAAATAAAGCCAAGAATAAACTTTTTTAACAATGCCCAAACAGATGCGACAAAATTTCAATATGCTTTTCGCAAAAGATACATAAATTACACTAACCATACACTCATACCAACTGAGTTAAAATGTAGCCATGTAGCCCGTTCATAAATATTGACTCATTTACAAACAGATCAAAGACAGACACTTGCACACACTGGTACAAAAGCACAGTATATAGACATTGGTTTTAGTCAAAATAAAGGTAATCGGACATGCTATCGGACTTGATCTTCAGTTAGTTTTACTGTGGGGAGGTGTAAACGAAGACCAGGTGTTCAGTCGCAAAGTAGTGCGCGAGTTTTGATGAAGAAGCCATACTTATATATACGGTGTCTAGCCCGAGTTAAATCTCTTACGGATTCATCATTGAGCTAAAATGGCTGAGATACAAGCAGCGCAAAACGATGTTTGTTCTAATTCTGTGGAAGATGACTTTGCTGGAAAGAAGAATGGCGTTTCAGAGTTTGAAGAGGACGATCAGAGGAGCAATAAGCGGCGTTTGTCTCTTTGTTTCAGAACGTTTGTGCTGGACAATCTTTTGTTGATATTGCTAGTTACCGGTGTTGTATTTGGATTTAGCGTGGGTTTTGCGCTTCGAACTACAACCGTCTCGGATGTGACATTGTTATGGCTTGGTAAGTCACCGAACTGTAATAGTCGCCTTCACGACACATCTAAAGATATGCCTAACTTTGGAGAAATTTATACTTCCTGTATTTTTTAAATATTCACTTCTTAAACCCAACTGTTAATTTATTAGATGGAGGGAACAAAGCATTTATTTGACTGAAAATAAGTGACTTAAGTTGTTATGAAAATCAGAAAATTATGAAAATCAGAAAATTCAGTAGGTTAAGAGTGTCATCTCACAAATTATCAATGGAAGCTGGAAAATAGCAAAAACCTGAAACAATTCCTGTTTGTGAAAAGAAACGCCAGTCTTAATTTTGTTTAGAGGATGAGTTTCATTTTGTTTGAAAATGTCTTTTATATACTACTTTAAGAAAAAAAGATACATACATGCATTTTATTGGAAAAGACCTAATATTCCTAAATGTGTAGAAATGATATCATGAAATGAAAAGATTTTGAAAAAAAGAAAGAAATATTTTAGTTACCACTTGCTTATGTACATGCATATTTGCTGCCTCCTACTCCTCACATTTTATCTTTATTATTTGTTTTCATGTATATAACTATCTATATATGTGTTTTTATAGTGGTATATTTATAAAAGTTTGTATAAGTATTTATAAGATGATATAGATCTAGTTGATATTGAGGGAACTGATCTTTGACCATATGTAAAACAAAAATGCCTTGTTCATTTGTGCATGACAATTTTTACATCTGTGTATGCCATGGGCATAATGCCTACACGTATATTATGAAAATAAACTCTATATATGAAAATTACCTTAATTAGTATATAAATCAATCATGGTATGCTGGAATGAGCTTGAAAAATCTACTCCCTGACTGCGAGATGTCAATATTCGACATTTTATTGTCATTCCATGATACATTAAAATGGCTTGAAAAACTTGACCCATAGATTTTTGTTTTAAGAGAAAGACAACGGTAGACAAATGCAATTCCATTAAACCGCATCTAATTACATTTACATCCCATCTACGTGAAATTCGGTCAAGGTCTCTATGATTTCTTGTTTGGTAACTTGTATACGCTTCAAACAACTATCTTCAAACAAAATAGCAAACGATGGCATATAATGTTCTTTGACGTCTGTTTTCTTTTCTTGCATTTGTTTCTGCGACATCGAGAAGCTATTTTGTGTGATGCGAATAATCCAATCGTGACGTGATGTAGCCCCGTGTTCTTGAAATTGAAAATGGTACTAAAGTATAATTTTCATACTCAAACTCAAATTATGCCAATTTGTTTCAAAATGGATTTGAGTATGATACTTAAATTTGAGCCTGAGATCGTACTTAAGTATGTTCGAGAATATGGGGCCAGAATTGAATAAAAAAATGAGGTGGGGGTGGGGAGGGGTGGTGGGTGGTGGTTGACGAAGGGACGATTAGCGGCAATAGAACGTTTATTTATTCTGCCCTCATCAGATATAATTTCATACTGACAGAAACGCATACTTGTCTTGAACAAGCAAATGAGAGATTATTCGCGAACCATGCATTTACCTTTTTTTTCACCTTTTAAAATTTATAAAGACGTATTTGCAAAACAGTATAACCTTATAATTTCAATCATTGAAATTAGACTTCCCAGTACTATTTCTAGATTAAAAGAATAATAGAGGATATTTGTCTATCTTGAGTGGATATGAACTATATATCACTGAGAAGTGATACAATTAAAATTTTCACGAACGCGTAATGAAAATTTGATCACTTCGAGTTGAGATATATATATATATATATTTAATATTCATTCAAAACAAAGACATTTTCTTTTTATTTTATGCCAACTGCTGCTACATACTCATATGCAAACTCTTTACAGGTAAAAAAAGTAGTTCTATATCTATATCATATCACACTGTGGGATATGGATATTATCTCATTGATAGAACATAGTACATGTATTTTATCAGTTACCATAAACCCCGATATGGGGAAGTCGTCGGTTCGATCCCCGGCCGGGACATACCAAAGTCATCAAAAATGCTACTGGAATATAGCTCCCTTGCTTGGCGCTCAGCAGTTAAGGGTACTTCTAAGACTGGTTGGCCCGGTTTCAGGATAATGTGACTGGGTGTGGTATCATGCCACATGTCTACGGCGTTTTACTGCAGTGTGGCAGCACAATGTCTGTCTCAAGTAGGCATCGTCTTCAAATGACTGAATTACTGTCGGTGGGACGTTAAACCCAATAATCAATCTTTCAATCAAACAAACAAACAGTTACCATAAAATAAAGTTATAGCTATTAACCAAAAGAATGCCTAGCAGACAGCGGCAGCTTAGATCCTGCACAGCATGCACAGCAAAGAAAAACCTAATTATTGTTTCATGTCATTTTAATTTAAGAAAATTGATGTTCTCCAAGTCATGAATTTATACATGTATATTCATTAATATTAATTGCGTGTTGTACAACTGATTTTACTAATATCATATTCGTTTCACAAAGTGATTTCAGCACTAAAGATAGAGTTATAGGCTATATTTCCGACATAGCTATTCCAAAACATTTAAGTCAAGAATGACTCAATCCATTGGTTATTCTGACTCCGGCTCTTTAAACGTGTATTTGTAAACAGATAGTTAATGCACAGAAAGCAATTTACTAGGCAATAAATTAAAACATATTAAATATCCTCACTCGCATCTCCTAGATACCATTACTCAACATTTTTTTTAGTTTTCGATTCTAAAATTTTTATCATATTAAGAATTATTACAAAGAATTGCAGAAGTTGAAGAAAAATTGCGTTGTATAAGTGAATATATTCTAAATAAAACAGATCTTCTAGTCTGATTTGAATTATAGCTATATTTTGTAAGCCTAGCCGGAGGTGAATTCCGTTTAAATTTCATTAGAGAGGGGAGAATAATTGCAGTTGAATGATTCTCTCAGCATGTTGATCATATAATTAATGTTTCTAGGGTCTTCCTTTGGCTAGCACGTGTGCCACTTCAATTCCTTCGGTATCAGATTAGTTTGAAGTTGTATGTTCGTAAAAGCAAAAAGGTGAACTCTTATATAATTCAAATAGTAATTAGTTTTAGTAATATAGGCCAAATTTTAACGGCGCCACGTATAATGGCCTATTTTTGTGTAATGTGATTTCTTGGTACTCCCAGCTGGCTTAGTTTAAACAACCTTTGGTAGGGGCAGTGCTTGAATGGCTGACTGACGGCGGTGGCGGTACTCGGTTACGCTGTCAAAAGCTCGTTTATAATCTACAAAACCTGCGTACAATAGTTTATTTTCACAAAGAAACATTTGAACAATAGAATGAGGTAAATAAATAGCATCAACAGTTGATTTACCAATGATGAATCCAAATTACGCATCTGAAATAACATCACTTTCGTTACACCATTTAGTTATTCTATTATTTGATACCCCCGTAAATATTTTAGCTAGGCAGCTTTTAAGAGTTATGCGCCTCTTATTACTAGCAGAATCCTTATCACCTTTCCTGTACAAAGGTACTATAACCACTTTCGACTATGCATCAGGATTAAAACCAGAGACAAACTAGCATTGAAAATGTCATATAAATGTGGGTCGATAATGTCTATTGTTTCTGTTGTTGTTGTTGTATTGGGGTTTACCGTCGCTGCGATAGTATTTCAATCATATAGCGACGTCCAGCTAATTTCAGGTGGAGGAAGACCCCGAGTACACAGAGGTACCCGGGTAGGACCACCGACCTACCGCAAGCCAGCTGGAAGGCTTCCTCACATGAAAAATCCGAAGTCCCTACCGGAATTCAAACCCACAGCGGTGAGGGGCTGAGAGATTTGTAGTCCACGACTGTAACCGCTTGGCCACGGCGGCCCTCTATTGTTTCTGTAAAATACGAGTTCAACAAACACTCTTTACCCGCAGCTTTGTCTCTCCCGAGCTTTGTTACCGTGTGTATAATTTCCTTAACTGAAAAATCAGTATTAAGTTAATCAAAATTACACTTATACTTATTAAAAATGTTTTTCGCAAAATATTACAACTTCTTCGTTTTCATTACTATTATCACTGGCCTGCTAAGACAGATAACGAAAATATTCAACAAATTCCTCTAACGAAATAGTATTATCATAGGACTTCGTCTTTCGAAACAACGACCAAAAATCCTTAGGTTGCCTATGTCTCAAAGATTCAATTTCTTTAGCTTTCATTCTCTTATAGTAATTGCGGTTTCTTACAATAAGCTTTTTATATAAAAGTTTCTTCTCACACAATAAGGAGCGGTTCATGATACGTTTGTCATTAAAAAAATCCAAAGCCTCTTGATAGAGTTATATAGATTCACAACATTCTCTGTCGAACCACGGGGCACTTTCATTTCGACTATTAGCAGTAGAACAAAAAGAAATCTTTGGCAAACAGTGTATGACCCCCAGATCTTAATATTTCTGTAAAACCCTGCACCAAATTATTGACAGCTGTTCTGTCCGCACGATCTATACCCGAAAAAATGTGAACATTTCAGATAATCTACCAATCAACTTCGAGCGAAATGTCTCCGTTAAGCATCGTCGGGTAGGTGAGTCGGGTAGAGTGGATGAGTGACTGCCGGTCTCGCTGTCTTATCTAGCTATCTCGAATCTTAAGAAAAATATCTTTAAAAAAGCATTGCCACTCAGAGTAATATACATTCTCTAAAAACTGTGGACAACTTGTCGCGTTGTTTTTTTTTTATTGTTTTTTTTTTTATTAAATAAATTTCATTGATAATTCATCACCAAATGTTGAAATAAAGCTATGATAACTTTCAGAAAAGTTTTTCTTTCGTGCTAGAAATATAGTCTCTTTGTCCCTATATCAAATATGTATCTGAATGATAGAAAAAGGATTTAATCACGAAAGTACATTATATTCCATAAACTGTTCACCTCAATTTTGAGTATTATTTTAATTCAAACTCACTTAGATGTTGCATTGCGTCTTTATTGGAAGTTCCCGGTGGCCGAGTGGTTCGAGTGTCCCTTCAGGAGCGGGAGGTCGTGGGTTCGATCTCCATCCGCGACATACCAAAGTCATAAAAACGGTACTTGAATAGCTCCCTTGCTTGGCGCTTAGTATATAAGGGTAGTTCCAGGACTGGTTGGCCTGGTGTCAGGATAATGTGACTGGGTGTGGTATCATGCCACATGTCTACGGCGTGATACTGTAGTGTGGCAGCACTACATCTGTCTCAAGTAGACATAGTCTCCCAAATGACTGAATTACTGTCGGTGGGAGGTTAAACCCAATAATCAATCAATCAAACAAACAGTTACCATAAAATAAAGTTACAGCTATTAACCAAAAGAATGCCTAGCAGACAGCGGCAAACAAATAAACATTTATTTATTAAGTGAGAATCGTGAGACATTAGTTAGAAGTCCATATGACTGAAATTCTGTCGGTGGGACGTTAAACCCAACAAGCAAACAAACAAACATTATTGAAAATTGAGAATTATGAAAACTTGGTCAGAAGTAATAACCCTCTACTTGCACTAATGTTACTGAAGTGCATGATGCCATCATGAAATCATCTACAGATGTGGACAATGCTATGTCAAAAGAGAGGGATTGTTCAGGGTAAAAAAGCTGTTTTTTGGTCATTTTCGTAGTTAGAACGAAATTCAATAATGACCTTATTGTGAGCTCTGATGTTATGAAGAGTTTGGTGGTGAGAAATTGACAAGGGATTCCTTGTTAGCCGCTTTACAGAAAGTCGATAGTTTTTTTAAATTTTTGTCCGTGCTGCATGGTAGGTTAGTTTAGAGTTTCAAGCATTGATGTCACACTGTTTCTTTGAAGAGTTATAGAACTTATTTCGTTAAGGTATACTTATTGAATTCATACATGTAGGCAGAAATGGGTTCTATTTGCATTTAAACATACTGTATACCACATTTTTTGTCTTAATTCTGTTTTGTTTGTTCGTTTTTTGTTGTTTTTGTTTTAAGTATAATTAAAAAATATATATAATAGTTTAGAAGAACGTATGTTTGTTTGCTTGGGTTTTAACGTCCCAACAACAATGACTAAATCATATTCGGACTTTTGAGTGCTGCTCATACCGTTGACAAGTGGCATGATACCACCGCAAGTCACATTGTCGAGTGACAAGATACCACAATGGACATGAGACCACCGCAACTTACATTATCTATACTGGGCAGTAAACCACTGGGGACGTCCCCACTTGGTTTGACCTCGATTTTATTTCGTAGTGATTAGGTAAGGGTAAGGGTAGGATTTAGGTTAGGGTTAGGGTAGGGGTCAGGGTTAGGTTTAGGGGTCAGGGTTAGTGTCTTGGGTTAGGTACCTATGGTATGTTATATATACAAATAACATTGTCCTCACTTGAAGGTGATTGCACGACTGCTTGTGTGTTTTAATGATTTATTTCACGAATTGCCAAAGAAGAGTTGTTTTTTATTTTCAATATACAAATCCACAAATAGACATATACCAATAATCAACAATATTCGTGGATGACTATTTTTTGTCAATTTTGGATGGCTTTATCCATAAATGTTAATCCCCACAAAGTCTGTTTAATGCATAAACCTCACGTTACCTAGATAAAAAATCCACGAATATCAATACAAACGAAATTGACGGTGTTATAGATTCCATGACTTTTTTTATCACGAGTAAACAACCATACTATGTCAACTTTTTCTTGCTATGTATTATTATCCATGCATATTTCACGAGCTCATTTGAACCCGCACTAATTAACACGAGAACCGCATAGTTTGCCGGTTTATTCATGAATATTTCTCCATTCTACTTAAATGCGACAAAAATAAACAAAAACATTACCATATAAAACGAAAAGGAGGAATCGGTCACAAATCCACTCATCTTGATTTATACATATATATTCGTGAAAATAGGCAAACTATGCAGATTTCCTGCTAATTGTTATATTCTGACCTGGGCGCAAGCTTCTATGCTTTGACGTAAGCATGAAATAACACACGGAAACTGATTGCCGAATTGATATTGCAAACTTAAACATTGATTTAAAAAAAATTAAAAGTAAGGAAAATATTCTTTGATGTTCCTCATCACTCTCAATTTTCTTTTCAGGTCTTCCCGGAAAACTCTTCATGAGGGCCCTAAACTGTTCAATATTGCCTCTCTTGGTTTCAAGCATCATCGTCGGAACTGCATCACTTGACCCGAGGTCGAACGGCAGAATGACTGCCATCGCCATTGCCTACGATATTGCTGCTATATCAACCGGTGGAGTAGTTGGCATAGCATCATTTTATATTATGAACCCAGCAAAGACCATTGAATCTAACGAATACAAGACGAACACAGCCCAGAATATTCAGCTTGGAACTGGCGATCTTATCGTCGATTTGCTTCTAAATCTCGTCCCAGAAAACATCGTGTCAGCATGTTTTCAAAAAGATCAAACCATCTATGAAGAGACTGAAATTCGAGATGGAAACGAAACAAAAAACGAATATATTAGAACAGAAAGTCAAGTACTTGGTTCCAACCTGTTGGGTATAATTGTATTTTGCATTGCTTTTGGTATTGCATGTGGAAAAATGAAGGAAAAATGTGAAGGTGTCGTTAACATTTTCAGTGGCGTTTCCGACGTTTCAATTTTAATGCTGCAGTGGATAGTTTGGGTGACTCCAATTGGCGTATTTAGTCTGATTGCAGCTGCCATTGCTAAAGTTGAAGACATAGAAGATATGCTAGTTAGCTTTGGAATGTATGCTGTGACGTCGATTATTGCAAGTCTGTGCATACACCTGCTAATTCTGATTTTGTTTGTTGCCGTGCTTCGTGAAAACCCCCTGCTATTTGTGTATAACACTCTACGACCGGTCCTAGCTGGGTCTGCACCACCTTCATCAATGGTGGCGATGCCAGAGGCAATTCACACTGTAGAAAAGAATTATGATGTAGATCCAAACATAGCTCGATTTGGGATAATGTTTCTGCTTCAGACATGCCGAATTGGAAGCTGTTCTTTTATCGTGATCTGCACATTATTTTTGGCGGATTTGGAAGGACAATCTTTCTCAACCGCACAGGTTATAACTGTACTGTTACTGGTGACTATCTCCAGCATGGCTCTACCCGCTATCCCAAGCAGTTCAGTTGTCGTTGTTTTGATTATGTTGACTTCCCTAAACATCTACACAACCAAGATCGGAATCGTAATGGCACTCGAGTGGTTACTTGACAGAGTTCGAACCACAGCAAATATACAAGGCAGCATATTGGGAACCCTTGTCATAAACAAACTTATGAAGAAAGATTGAACTACGTATCGATATATCGCTTGCACGTTGTATTTACGCATGTATATCATAATATGTATTTATATGTTTATTGTACAATCATTTTCGTTTTGGACAAGTATTTGTCAAAATCCGACTTTTCAAAAGTGTTTTAGCATCATAAATACGCCATTATAATATCCACACAGTTACAGAAATTCAGGTAAAATAAGTGTTCAATTTAAAGAGAATAGCCCACTGATGTCATAACGTACTTGTGTCTACTTATC